>JAJFZO010000659.1:372500-1572500 GCA_021397835.1 Moringa oleifera | reverse complement strand
CACTTGTGCAAATGGAACGATTAGAACATCGTGCAGGTGGATATGTCCCATCTCCGTAACCCTTGTAACTATAACTGTATGGTTGATTTAGTGTGATCCAATACTTTACTCTATCACCAAATTTTTCGAAGCAAAGATCTACATAATCTCGAAAGTCGTTTCTGCAAACCACACTGAATCTTAGATATGATATAAATATGACTAAAAAACGTTGGTGCATATTTATTAATTTTGCGTTTATAAAAGTCAATTATTTCTTTCAAAATTGCTTTTATTTAGTTCTTAGCTATTTAAAAATAAATTACAACTTTTAACTAAAGTTTAAGATTATTTTTTATGGTCTCTTTTGTCAATAAAAATAATCACATATTGTGAATCACTTACACGATAAGAGGACTTAAGAAACCCCCATATTCATCGTCTAAGGTTTGCGGAAGATCCCAATGAAAAAGAGTGACAAATGGCTCTATGCCTACAATGGATAACCATAAAGAATTATGTAACAAGTGTTTAGAATACGTAAAATTTATTAACCAAAAAAAAAAAAAAGATAGCAAATAATGAAAGATATTAATCATTGGATGATTACTGTTGTTTTTGAGATCGTTGATGAGATTGTTGTAATACTCGATTCCAACATTGTTTTCTCCCCTACATCGCTTTCCTCCTGAAAATTATGAGAGTTGGATCAATTAATAAATGGTGCTTTTTCAATAGTAATTATGGTTATGTAATCCCATAATATAGTTTGGATTGCATTTTGTATGTTACATACATTAATATAAATTTCAAATATGAATTTTATGTTCGAAATTGACTATATTAATAAAACCAATAAAAATGAAACTATTACCTGGTAACACCCTAGACCATGCGATTGAAAATCTATAAGCCTGAAGGCCCATATCTTTTATAAGGGCAACATCATCCTATAACATATGAAAAAAAGAAAGCAAGAAAAAGCCATAAAAAAATATAGTCATAAACAACATTAGATGCATAGCTCAACATCCATTATTCTAAAGAAAAAAGAATAAGATCAAAAGTGAAGGAACTGTTTTTGTTGGAAAGATACCTTATAGAGCTCATATGAATCAATAGCTACATCTGCATTACTACCGTCAACTGTTTTTTCTGTAATTCCAATATATGAAAAGTTAAAAGAAAGCGTTATTAATGTTCTTGTTTTAGACATTAGTCACATATAATGTATATACACACATATATGTGAGTCTGTATCTACTTTTATGTATATTAATTTATATTGAGAAAGACCTGGATATCTATGAGTGAAACTGTCCCAAATATTAAATCCTCTCCCTTTTACACCCTCCACCTGAGAAAACAGAAATTAAGACGAGTTAGCTGTATGAAATGAAACACATATATTCTCACAAATTTCAATATTATATGAAAGTATCAAAGCCTAAATGATACCTGGAAAGCCGATGATGCTGCCCCAAAAAGGAAATCTGTCTGAAAACCTGTCAGGTTACATTTTTCATCAGCAGCTAAAGAGGAACGTATATACCGAGCTTCATTACTAGACACTGAACAAAGGAGAACGAGGAGCAATAAGAAATGATAGCCTGCTTTTGCTTTGGCTGCCATTGCTTATTTTTGGTTGTGAATGAGAGTCCTCCCTCGCAATCCTTTATATAGAGCAGGAAGTCTTCATGAAGATAGAAACTACGCATTTTTTCTTGCAATAGATAGCTACTTGGTTATTAATTAACGTTTTTGTTCTTAAGTTTTGCTAATGTTTTTCGTGTGTACTGAAAGTCCTTGAAATATATAACATGCATGATAATGATACTATAATGCAATGAAGGCCAAGTGATGACCATACTGATTTCAATCTTAGAAAAGTTTAATGTTATTATCTGTGATTGCTTTGAGAACGAAGTTAAACACTGAAAATGTATTGTAAGAAAGCTTGGAATACATCAGCTGCCTTGTCCCGTGGAACTAACCAACCATTATTACTTGTACAAACTCATATTTGCTTTTATGATGCTGAAACTAATTGATTATTTGATTGACACAGCAAATAGATTGAAGAAATGTAACATCAGTCATAAATTAGTCTCATAAATCAGCAAGTTAACTAGAAATCAGATTCCTATGGCCTTGAGGAAGAGTGCTAATTTAGTACTACCTTGAGTTGATTAGCTGAATTAATCAGGGCAGTTGATCCATGTATTCATAAGTAAAGTACTTGTCATCCTTTTCGTCTAATCAAGATATACATATAATGCAAACAGAGAAGAAAAAGCAATATCATTTTAATTAGGGTTTTGTGCAATGGATAATGGGCAGTAACTGAAGCAGTCATGTCATTAATTGTGCCTTCATGAACACTATGTTACCTTTTTCGTCTAGCTTAACAAAAAAGGAGACTATCTGATAGCTAGCAACTTCCAAATTAAGACCGAAGCTACTGAATATTTTAAAATGAATTTAGTTTCTGTATATTTTGATCTATAATATATCATATTTTATCATTTATAAATAACATGTAGAGGTGCATCGATCCATCTTAATTAATTAACTAAGGCATAATACGTCTTCAATTCTTATGGTTTATTTATTGAAATAATTTCAACGTATGCTTTTAATCCATTTACCATAGTTTGAGATCCAAAATTGACTGCACCCATGATGGTGAGTTAAGTTGTATGATCAAAGAAAGTCTTAAAGAAAAAAAAAAAATGAAGAGGATGAGTGGATTTTCCTACTTTTCAAGTAGCACAAGTATGAACCAATTCAAGTGAACAAATTTCATGATAGTATTGTCAATAAAACAAAGGGGATTGTTAGTTGATGATTCCATATACAACCAGCAACTAATGTGATGAAAGAAACAGTGCAAATTAGTTGATGATTCTTCTTAAGCATCGTCAAAGGTACACAGTGGGTTTTTGTGGTCAATTCCTGCAAGAACAAAATGACTAAGTTCGGTGGGTTTTATGTCGGTTCTATAATGAACTAACTGCTGCACCCTTCTCCTATCCCGAACACATGCTTCTTTCTTTCTTTTTTTTTTCCCATTTCAAACTCTAGAATCCAAAACCCATTTCTTTCTCTACCCTTATTACCCTACTCCAAAATCTTCAATTTTTTCATTATTTTTTCGAATTTTGTTGCAATATCACTTCCAAGTTTTCTATATTACTTCGGATATTTTTGAAGAAAAATACCTCCTCCCATAGTCATCATTGTCAAATGGTAGTTGTTCTTTCTAGAAATTATTTATTTTTTTCAATAACTTCTTTCTATTTAAGTATATAATTAATTGGACAAGTTGAATTTATCAGGTTTTTATACAATTTTTAATTTTTATAATTTTTTTATTATTAACATTTTGTTAACTTCTTTTAATTAATTTATTTTTGGAAGATAAATTTTGAAATAAATATTGAGGTAAACTATTTATTTTACATTTATATGTACTTTTGTGGACGAAATAATCCTTTTCTAGACATGAAATGATTGTTGTATATAAACTATTGTTCCATCTTCATTTTAACTTCATTCAAATCTCTATTTCCTATTTTGAATTTTTTTATCTCAATTTATTTGCTTTTAATTTATATTAAAAATATGTTAATAAATAAATATATTATGTCTCTTCATTGACGAAGACTTATTATATTGTCACTCATATGTGCTACAGTGCTTCTGTGTGATTGCATGTCACCATGCCATTACCACATCATTGCCTAATTATTCACATTTTATAAATATATTCATATTTATGGTTTTTATTGCATTAATTTTTTATTATGCAACAATTTTATATTATTTTAATCATATTAGATATTTATTTTAGTCATTTACTTAAAAAAATCTAAACCTTATAATGGCTATAGAAATATAAAAAATTATTTAACAAAAATAACTTTAAGTTGTTTTCTATTTTCAATTTTAAAATATAAAAAAATTATTTTTAAAACCAATTTTTACAAAACAATTTCAACAAATAAATTTATTTGTTTTTTAAACAAAAAAATTTGTTTTGAGAATAAAAATCAAACAACCTTTAATTTTTTTAAAAAAATTTAATTTAAATTTTAAGATTTTATTTATATTTATTATATGAATATAAAACATGTTGGCCTAAGTATGGCAGGTTCACTAATTAAGCTTCACTAATTAATCCAAGTTGTGGGGATCGAGGCTTAAGTATCTTAATAAGTTGTTAGATACAAATAAAACATTTTGGAAGATTATTGATTTACTTGAATTCTTAAAATAAAATTTTGTTTTTAAATGAGGTTTCATTTTATATTTATTTTTTATCACTTATTTTTTATTAATTTTAATCCATATATTTATACTAATTAAATTTATGCATTATTATAATTAAAATATACTCAGAATTAATATAAATAAATGCTATATATTGTATGTAAATTAAAAATAGCAAAGTGTGATATATATATATTTTTTAAGAGAATAAATTTTTTTAATGTGTTATTTAATAAGTTCTTGTGACAGCTTTTGGAACACGTTTCCGACAAAACACTATGATACCAGATAAGCTTTTTACGATGTGAGCTTGCATTCCTTTATCCTTAACAAAAGACATCCACATTGAAACCAGCACATGCCCTCCTCCAAGGGAAACAAACATTCCTCAGTCTTCCCTCAGATTGCAGCACTGTGAAAGACTACAGTCTCTACCGCAGGACCCAGCCCGAACCGGAACAGGACTCCCCACTCCAACCCCTCACCTGTGCTGCTTTTCCCTTCTTCCACCGATCTCTTCCTCATTTCGTCCAAGCTGAACAGCACGCACGCCCTCGACATGTTCGCGTACTCACTCACTATCTGCCTACTTGCTCCCAGCCTGCTCGTTTCCAGGTTGAGTTTCATCTCAACCTGGTCCAAAATTGCGGGGCCTCCCTGGTGAGCGATCATCACAAGATGGAGTTCGAGTCGTTGATGCCCAGTGGAGAGAATGCTTCCACCAGGCTCTTCTCTATGTTCTTCGAGATCAGCAGGGGCACGTCCTTCAGCAAGTGGAACGTTTCCCCCACATCGCGTACGTGTCCTTCGACGGCCCAGCCCCAGTGGGGAAGGATGCTCTGCGCCGTCGACACGACCTGGAAGAGCAGGCCCTCCACGATGGTGTGGAGGTCGGCGCCAACAATAACGGCAGCCGCTCCGTCCTCGAAAAGGACCTGCCCGATGAGGGAGTCAATGTGGGTCTCAGAGGGGCCCCGGAAAGTGCAAGTAGTGATCTCGGAGCAGACGACGAGGACGGGCGCGCCCTTATTGTTCTCAGCGAGGTCCTTGGCGAGGCCGAGAACGGTGCCCCCAGCGTAGCAACCTTGCATGTACATCATGAGGCGCTTGACAGAGGAACGAAGGCCAAGCAGCTTGGTTAGCTGGTAGTCAGCGCCAGGCATGTCCACCGCCGGGGTGGTGCAGAAGACGAGGTGTGTGATCTTAGACTTGGGCTGGCCCCATTCTTTGATGGCCTTTACGGCGGCTTCCTTCCCCAGCTTGGGCACCTTCTCGACGACGATGTCCTGGCCGACATCGAGTGAGGGTGCCATGTAGGCGCACATGTTGGGGTTCCCTTTCAGGAACTCTTCTGTCAAGTGCAGGTAGCGTTTCTTGATCATGGACTTTTCACCTGCTCATCACCATTGAATCCATCAGATCATCTCTTCATATCATCCATCTCGATAGCAACAGTCATGTTTAGTATGGCAACTGTTCAAGTCTGCTTTCGTGCATCTTTTAATACTAATAATATGTCATATATTTTGGATTCATGCTCATAATTTAGAAAAAAAAAAAAAAAAAAGGAAAAAATAGAGGCGGATGTATACAGGCGCTTGAACTTCTCCTTGAGCTCCGTCATGTGCCGCTTTTGGTGATCCTGAAATAGTAGTCAGCGTAGTCGGCCTGGGAGATGCAGTTGGAGGGGGTGGCTGTACCAATGGCTAGGATGGCAGCTGCACCTCCGCAATCTGTGCATGTCTGATCTCCTCCACAGATGCGGCCGCCTTCAACTACTTCCTTGATCACTAAAACACACAGAACTAAAAGGGCATTTTGCTTTGAAGTTCTTACAGGTGTGAAGAAGAGTGCATACCGAGGATGGCTTCATACCAGAACCTGGATAGCATAGATACACGGGAAGCTGGGGGCCACGTGGTCAGCGGTAGCGACCCTCCACGTGGTTCCATTAATTCTTGGATTGTTGGTTTCGTGGTGTCTAAGTTGACTACTTTCTTCCTCCTATTGTATTATTGTTTTTCTATACTAATGTTTTATTAAGATAATATACTAATGTTTTATTAAGATAATATATACTTAGTATTATATGTCCAAGTAAATACATCACAAGCTGTTAGTGAGGGCATGAATCTGTTTTAACAAAACAATGTTAAGGCGCAGGGTCAAATTGTTTTAATTGTTGATTTTGATTTTTCAATTATCTTATTATATTTATGCAATTTAATGTAGTGTTATTTTAATATTAAAATATCATAATATTATTATAATGTTATCTTAAATATTATTATTTTATTAATATTATTTTATTTTTAATTATCATTTAAGATAAATTTTGATTTATCCGTAGTTACCTTGTCTAGAAAACTTGATTCTAAGCTTTGTGTTTCACTAACTAATTTGAAATTATTCTAAAGTAACATGTTATTTAAAGGCTAGTTAAGTGTTATTTTCATAGTATCTAAAATATAATTCATTGCGAAAGAATGTGAATTTTTCAAACATTATAATTGCTAAATAATTTTATTATTTTTTGAGTTAATTACATAAAAAATATATTTTTTATTTACAATGTCAAATCGAGATTTGTAAAAAAAAAAAAATTACATCTATTTGAGATTTATGTTTTTGTTGAATTTTTAATATGAGACTTTTGTCTATATAAATTTTTATTAATATTAATAATTTTGTGTACATAAGTAATATGTATATGACTTTTATTTGTGTAATTATTTTAATACTTTTTTAAATATTATCAAGATAAACAATTTTTTTCTTCTCATTTTATTTAAATATTTGTATGTTAATATGTTTTTACTAAGTTTAATACAAAAAATATATATTTTCTTTTTTTTTATAGTGTTTTAAAAGAGTATTTGGATAATCACATAAGAAAAAATCACATGTACATTCGCAAAATCATTAATATTAATAAAAATTATAGATGAAAATCTCATATTGAGAATTTAACAAAAACGTAAGTCTCTAATAGATGTAATTTTTTTTGTAAGTCTCAATTTGAAATTATGAATAAAATGTATGTCTCATTGATGTAGTTAACTCTTTTTGGTTAGTATTTTGATTTAGCCATTTTAACCTACAACATTTATCATCTGATGCTATTTAAAAATAACAAGGATTATGCTAGTGATGCTTGGAGAATTAGCTGTTTGACAATGAACGTATGAAAGGGATCTATAAGAAATCAATGGTTAAAGGTAAGGTCCCTAGACAACTAAAGGACCCTCGACCACTCAAGTAAGAGAATGATTTGGGTGGAGTATGAATAAAGAAATGGTTACATAAATGAGACTTACTTCAGTTGCCTTTTTATAGCTTAGTCGGAAGAGATCATTTTAATTAAGTCAAACTAGGGCCAGATTTGATCCAGATAGAGGGTTTATTTTCCTTATTCTGAGATCAAGTCGTTAATCTCTCATGGGAGCCTAATACCTTCTCTTTTATAAGATATGATTTTCTGTATATCATGATATCTTGTAACTTTCCTTATTCTGAGATCAAGTTGTTAATCTCTCATGGGAGCCTAATACCTTCTCTTTTATAAGATATGATTTTCTGTATATCATGATATCTCGTAACTTAGTGTGTTGACACAAAATGTTGTATTGACAATCAGTAACTTAATATGCTAACATTTGGTAATTTAGTGTGTTATCATTTGGTAATTTGGTGTGTTATCAATTGGTAATTTGACGTGTTAAAATTTAATAATTTGGTATACTAAAACTATAACACTTTTTGGCTTCACTCGTTTGTTATCAATTTTAGCATTGGTCAACTTTTCATGGGAAGGTTTTCCTTTTCTTTGGGCTAGGCTTGCTCTCTTCTAAGCCATGATAGGTTTCATTAGGTGGGCTTTAAGTTTGGTCTTGCTAGGAATTGAGGCCATAACCATATTTAGTCATATTATAAGCCTTCTATTCCTTTAATTGAAGAAGTCATTTCAGTATACTTCAATGAAAAACTAAAAAGAGTTGCCATAGTCCTTTATGAACCATGATAAGCCCTTAATGATAACAAATTTGCTTTAGTCTCTCAAGTGTTTCTTCCTCGTTTTGATAACTCAACAATGACTCTTTGTTTATATGTTACGGCTTGCCTTCTCCATATCGACTTGTTAACCCCACTGTGGTTACTCGACCATGAAGCTTGCTTGGTGGCTAAACAACAACTTAATGCTTCCTCAACGATTTGATGACTCCATTATGGCTCATTAACTTTACAAAAACCCAGTAGCTTAACAATTACTCATTGAATCCATAACAACTTATTGACTCCACAGTGGCTCATCCCCTTAGCTATGATTTATTGACTTTGCAATGGCTTGTTGACTTCATAATGGCTCTTTAACTCCATAATGCTTCATTAACTTCACTTCTCTATAGCGACTTCTTGGTTCCTTCATACTTTTGACAACTCAACATCTTGATAACTTTGTAACTTTTTTAACTTCAATTAACTTCAAAAAATTTAGCAATTTGATGATTTTAAAACTTTTTAAATTAGCCATCCTTTGAGTGATTCCATAATTTGATGACACAACAACTTTTCATGATTCTTTGGATGACTCCGTAGCTTGACTTCTAAGTGACTTTTTGGCTCACCATCCCACTCTGCAATCTAGTGAGTTAGTGTTGTGACACCTAAATTTTTTAGGCTAATTGATATAAATCATCAAAGAAAAGAAAATTATCCTTATGATGAAAATAAAGTGTAGTTTGATAAAGAAAAGTGACTATAAATACCCAATTTTAATCATAATAATTCTGGAAAAAATGTTAAAATTAATTTAGAGTCTAAAAAAACCTAATAAGATTTTAATCAAGTTTAATCCTAATCAGCCTTGATAAAGTTTGATTTTGACCAGGTCTAATCCTATTTAAGTTTAACTATATTTAACCTTGATCAAGTCTAATTAGATCTGATTTTGACAAGGTCTTATATAAAAAGAAACATAAAAGGGCAAGTCTTATCGTAATCAAAACTGGTATAGATAAGCTCTAATATTAACAACACCGATAAGATCTTGATTAGGGCTGATCCTGATTAAGTTTGACCTTATTAAGTCTAATATTAAGAGAAAAATTCGATCAGTTTATTAGAGATAATCAAATCAAATAAAAAAATGTAGTTTGATCACCAATGGTATGAGATCAACCTTCCCTAACCAATCTCTCATGCAATCATCCATTCTTGATCTTGATCTTGATTAGGCATAATTCAACAACTGCTTGATCATATTGAAGAAGAAGATCATGATCAGCTAACTCGCCTTACTGACGTTGATGATTAGTCCTAACTTGTCTTGACTCAAAGATTGATGGCTGACCTGTTAGCCCATTCACTTGAGAACACATGTTGAATAAGGATTTTGAGCTGAACATGGCTAGGCACTTTTAAAGACTCCAAAAAGTTACGAAAGCATATGCATAACACCCAAAGGGGTGTGGCACATGTGATGGTCTCTTATTAATTCTTTTTTTTTTTTTACAAGATTTTGATGGGATGGTGCTCATTTTTCACTATAAATAAAGGACTATTGTGAGAAAACAAAGACTTTTTAACAATATACACTACTCAATGATTAAACTTCTCATTCTTCATTGTTTCTACATCACTAGAGATATTTTTTCCTTCCTCTAGAGGCTTGGGCATTTTTGCAAAATTTTTGGCCTAAACACTCTTGTTCTTTTTTAGATTTCAATTAAAGCTGATCTTTGCGATCAGTTGATTTCTAGAGAAATCATATAATCATGTTATTCTATTGGTTGATTAGCAGGTATCAATTTCTTTTCTTTATCATGAATTTATTAATCCTTTATGTGTTGACAATGTAAGAATGTGTAAATGTATCTATCACGATTAGAATTTTAACTAGGAAAACCTGCTACATAAGAAAAAATTAGGAATTACTATTAATCTTTTTAATTATGATTGACTATTATTTTAAATTAAAAGTAACTGATTTTTAAAAAACAAGATTCTGGCTCTAGGAATTGATTATGCTTGGGGAAGGATTAGTACCTCCAAAATGATAAAAATTAGTATCTTTTTTTTTAAAAATAATTTTATGGGGTATTTTAGTCAAGGTACTCAAAATTTCGTACTTACTCCATTCTAATGTACCAAAACATTTTCTAAGGAGAAGAAAGTAGTTTGCACTTACTTACCCCTATTCTTCTCTAAAACATTGGTTAAAAAACTACATATGTAATATTCTTTATGAAAATAAATTTTTTAAAAGAGAACTTTATCATGAAAGTATTTTGATAATATAACTATAAGCATTGAATAGATTGAAACAAATAATTTAACAAGAATCTCTATTATCTTAACTTAAAAAATTTAATTACAAAAAATAAAGTCAAGAAGGTAGTTTTTACATTTGAAGTTCCCTATTCTTTCTGTAGATTTCCTTATTCTCTTCAATATAAAATCTTAATTTGAGGCTCCTCTAATCAAAAACAAAAATTTCAATGAAATTTAATGAAACTATAAATTTTTTTTTTTTAAGAGTGTTTGTAGGTGTAAAAGAGATTTTTTTTTTTAAAGTGTGAATGTGCCAGTATGAACGAATCATGAATTTATGTATTTTTTTCCAGCTTCAAGCTTTAGTAGCTATTTATAGATTTTCTTTCGAATAGGTTAGCAATAAATGGCGGGTGGATCAAAGAAGTGTAATGTGCCTATGCAGTGTCTGTCTCTAGTCTTCAACAATGGCAACTTTACTTTAGAGGTCTTTTAAGACTCTATCAGGGTGCGCCAACTGATTTTAAGCTGATTTTCTCATTCTCTGACTTCATATGGATGTGGCAATGTCTTGAATTCTATTTATTCTTATCTGAGTGACCCAAGAACAGATCTACGCAATGATCTTTGTCGGGTCACCAAATTCTGTTGAAGCTAAGCTCAATTCCTATTTCTAGTAATAAGTTTCAATCTTCTTATGCATTTCGACCTTCTTCATAAGATTTTTAACCTCAAAATGTCTTCCGACCAAAAAATTCAGGTTGAGCTAATCTATAGAGTGGATTACCTTCGAGTAAATTACCACATTAGCGAACCCATTGTCATGTGTAAAGTTTTATTGACTAGGTAAGTTTGCCTCTACTCATCTGTCACCAAGTCAGTGTTTCATGCCATGTTATCTCTTGTTATATTTCAAACTAATGTGGGAGCATCACCCACTAGTAATGTGTCATTTCATTTAATGAATGGGTGAACAACAATACTATATTCTCACATGTCAACAACATCGCCCATTAACATCGTGTCACATTAATTAATGATTTATTGAGTGATCTAGCTTCATTATACCATCTCATTATTGTCACCTACTAGCACCCTATCATCTGGTTTTGCTTGCCATATTAGCCATTATATTAAGTGATAATGATTATTTTTTGCTTTGTCATTAGAGGTGCCCAACCACATCATGCCATGTTAGTTGTGTTGCATTCAAAGACATTGTTCATCATGACAGCTCTCCCTAATGATGAATTCTTCTTAAAAGTGTTGTCCTTTCACTTTACTATTTCCTCCTTATAGTTTCCTTCATTCTTTTACTGTAAACACTCCCCTTTGCTCTCTTTAAATTCTATAGATTTTTTAGGGCTAGTCTCCCTCTTTCTCTCTAGGAATTTTTGCTTTTTTTTACTCTTTTTTTTCTTGAATACTCTAGTTTATCATAGAATTTATAGGTCCTTCGATTGTCATAATAGAGATTTAGTTAGAATTAGAAAAGCTTAAGGGATCCCTACCTCGGTAGGCATTGTGAAACCCACCTTAGATGAGAGGTCTTGGTCTAAAAAGCCAAGCACCCTATGTGTGTTTAAGGAATGTTTAAATGAAGGCTTGAGACATCCTTTAAACACTCTGTTTAAAGAGATCTATGAAAACTAGAGGGTATCCCTTTCTTAACTAGTTTCTAATTCTTGAAAATTCTTAGTTGCCTTTTTTACAAGTTTCTAAACTTAGGAATCACATAATTATCACCCCTGTTCTTTTCTCAATTCTTTGAATTAAAGTAACTAACGACTTATCTTAAACACCCTTAGACATTTTGGTATTTCTTTTCTAAGAGACTTTTTTTTTTTTTGCTTCTAACCTCATAAAGATAGTGAAGCATTAGAGATAGTCGTATTTCTAGGTGCTTTGAAATATAACTCCTTAAAGGATTAACCAATTGACCTTTCCCAGTCAATATTTTGGTAGCAACCACCTTCGGTTGAGTCTATTTTACTTCTTTTAGGTAGACACTAATAAGCAGCAAGAAGATTCTATTTATATCAGTACATTTTAAAGATGCTTAGATAGCTAGCGTACACTTTCACCTAGTTTTTCATGAGCTTGGCTCTGTGTCATCCACTAGAGAGCCTTCTAACCTACCTTTCATTCTGTCTCCAAAAATAGCAGGCTCTCTCTACCTTGCTTAGACTTCTTTTCCCCATCAAAGTGTGCCAATCGATTTTGAGTTCATTTTCTCACTCTTTAACCTTATCTGGATATGTCGATTTCTTTAATTCTATCCATTCCTATCTTAGTGACCCAAGAATATGTTTGCCTATTACCTCAATTATGTTACCTAATTCTCTTGAACCCAGACTCAATTCTTGTTTTCAACAACAAGTTTTACTCTTTCCATACATTTTAACTTTCTTTATAAGATTTTTGATCTAAAAAACATCTTTTAGCCAAAGAATTCAACTTAAGCTAATCAATGGACCCATTGTCACGTCAATGGGCCTATTGTCACGTGTGAAGCTTCTGTTGATTAGGCTAGTCTTCCTCCACTAATCTATCACTATGTCAACGTTCATTGCCACGTCACCTCTTGCTATATTTCAGACTAATGTTGCAAGGTTGCCTATTGGTGCCATGCCATGTTATTTTATGAATGGGTGAACACCAAGACTGTATGATGCCATGTTAATGGCATTGTCCATCGGCAATTGAGTATATGTGTTTGAAGTTTAGCTTCTTATACATTAAATTAAGAAATCCTATTCAATAAGTCACATATCAATAGAAATCTCTTTTCACTCAAAAAAATATAACTTTACGAAAATTATATGTCTGTTGTCAATAAGTATTTCTCTTCTTTCAAATAATATGTCTATAGGAAAGGTACAAGTAAGGGATGTAATCAAATAGAAAGTATGTGTCTCTTTGAAAAGACACAAGTAGTTGTTTATAAATGAAAGAACCTAGATGTAGAAAAAATAATTTAATATAGAATTCACAACTTCATTTAAGAAGATAGAGAGGACAAGTTCATTAACTTTTGAAATTTCAATGTGCAGAATTTATAGAAGAATACATAGTTGAATCCTTAGAACAGAACACCCAAATTCTTTAGCACACTAGAGAAATGGTGAAATATTCTGTTTTAAGACATTGCTAGGCAAGCCTTTGTGTTAATTTATTCTAGTTATACAAGTTAGTATAAGTTAGTATTTTTCTTTTCTTATCTCTATTGTATTTAACATCATATGTTATTGTTGAATCATCCAACATTGACGTCATGGCATATTAATTAATGATTGAGTGAGTGCGACCCCACCTTGCCATCTCATCAATATCATGCATCGGTGCCTTGCCACCTGGTTTTCCCTACCATATTAGCTGCTTCATTTACTCTTAATGGGTATTTTTTGCTTTGTTAGCAGAGATGCCCATCTACATCATGCCACTTCAGCTCGTCGTGCCATATGAGCAGCGTGGATCTTAAAGACACTGTTCTTTACAACAGCTCTCCCTAATAACTTATTCTTTTTTAAAAGTATTTTCCTTTTACTTTGACATTGCTTCCTTATAGTCTCCTTTATTTTTTTATTGTAAAAAATCCCTTTTACTCCCTTTAAGCTCTATAGATTTTCTTAAAGTGAGTCTTCCTCTCTTATAACAAAGTTGTTTCTTTCTTTAGGTAATTTTTCCTTTTTTTTTACTTTTTCTTTTTCTTGTATACTCTAGGTTACAATGGAATTTATAGGTTTTTTAGTAGTTACTAACAAAGATTAATACTTAGTCAGAATTAAGAAAGCTTATGGGATCCCTACCTTGGTTTGAAAAGCTAGGTGTCCTCTGAATATTTAAGAAATGTCTCAAAGGAGGCCTAAGACTTCCTCTAAACATTTTGTTTAGTAAGGTCTATGAAAATTATAAGGTATGCCTTATTCAACTAGTTCTTAATTCTTGGAGGATCTTAGTTATCTTTTATACTCAATGTCTACACTTAGGAATCACAGAATTATCACCCCTATTGTTCTTTAAATTCTTTAAGTTAAAGCAACTGAAGACCTCCTTGAATATCCTAAAAGATTTTGGTGTTTCTTTTCCAAGAGATCCTCTTTATTTGCTTCTGATCTCCTAAAGGTAATGAAGCATGAGAGACATCGTATTTTTGGGTGCTCTGGAATAGAATTCCTTTAGGATTAACCAATGGACATTTTTTAACCTAGGTCTTTAACAGTGACATGACCCTCTGTGAGTCTCTTGCTGCTTCCAGGTAGACTCTAGCAAGTAGTAAAGAGACCTTACTTATGTCAGTATAATTTGAGGATGCTTGGATAGCTAAAGTACATTCTCATCTAATTACCTAAAAGCTTGTCCCTGTGCCATCCACTAAAGAGCACTTCTAACCTACCTTTCATTTTGTCTTCAATAGTAACAAACTCTTCCTCAAGGTCTACCTCAGCCCACTCTTCCTTTACCCTGCTTGGACTTCCATTCTTCATTAAGAGATTTCTTCTTGGTAAGGCTCCTAATCCTTTTCCCTTAGAGCAATCAAAGTCTCTATAAATCAAATAATTTAATTTTTGCTGTGATATGAATTTTATGCTCTTGGTAAACTGTTACTAACTTTTTCATTTTTCTTTTGTAGATCACTTCTTGATTATGCTTAGGGTAAGAAGAGAAACTTTGAGGAGGTGATGGAGGTGGCTAAGAAGTGACCTCCAAGCTCGTCCTATAAGAAAGGCAAAGTGATAGCACTTTTCTTACAAAATGAAGGTGCTTAATAGAATGCTCTATTAAAAATGGTTACTTTTGCAAGCTTTTCCTCTTAGTAGGTGCCTACAATTATCATTTTTTTTTTCTTTAGCCTATAATATTAAGAAAATTATCCATGAAAGGTTGCTTCTAGTTTCTATTTCATTAGTGCTAGCAGGTAAAAAAAAAAGTGCATCTAGAGAGGATGTAAAACTTAATGGCTAAGGTGGAACTCATATCCTTATGCTTTAACATTATTTACTTTCCTTTTTTCATTGTTTATCTATAATTCATTCTGGTTATAAGCTGTTCAAGAGTTTACTCTGATAGTAGAAGGATACAAGATTCAAAGTCAGGCTAAATCCATATTCAAAGAGGCTGAAAAAGCTCTTAAAGAAGCTTGAAAGGGAGGACCTGAGTTGACAATTAAAGCCTTTACTCTTCAATTACAAAATCAGATAGGAAATTAAGAGATCTCCACGTTAAAGGCAAAAATGGAGAAGATAAAGGTAGAGTTTTGTTTTTGTTTTTGGCACGTTAAAGAACACTTGAAATATTTGTTTGCTATTAAAGAGGAGGCTATAGTAACCTTTTTTAAAGATAGTGAAGAGTTAAACAAAATAATATTGGAGGAGTGTGCAGTGATATTTTGAGAAATAAAGAAGAATACTAAGGCTAAAGTGTTGAAGGAGTATCCTTACCTTAACCTTGACTTCATCATCGCTGCACCTAACTCTTCTTCTACCTTTCAAGCTACTCAGTAGTAAGTGACCTTATGGGGAGTCCTGTCTTCATCTCCTTGGATTCAATGAATTAAATTCTATAAGAATTGAATAGAGAGACTACAAATCCTGAAGGAAAGAATGATGGAATGTACTTGTTTTCTTATCATGATGTAATTTCTTTTATAGAAATAAAATGGACTCAAAATAGAGATTTTTATGTCCTCTCATTCGTTTCCCTACTTCAAGTAGACACTTCTCTCAATCTCCACTATGAATTCAAAGGTCTCCCCACTCTTAAGTAGACTTTCCTTAACCCTAAGCAAACACTTTTTGGGATGAGTGTCAAAATCTACAAAATGAGAATCTTAACATTTCGTTTTTCACTTTGGGAGGTTGCCTACGAAATTCTTCCTCTTAGTTTTATTTTCTCCTTGATTCGACCTCATTTGCATAGCTTTCTTAGAAAGTGATGTTGTTGTTCTTCAAGCTTTATGCTGATAGTGCACCTCTTATTTTTGAATTTCAAAGAGGGTAAAATTTGGGTATTGATAATATCGATGATTGATCTTTAATAAAATAATATTGGTAGTTGGAAGATTTTTAGCTAATGAAGATTGGAACTCTTTTTTTTTTAATTTTTAATTGATGTTATGATTTTCCTTGGATTTTGGTCGATTTGTAATTTGCTTAACTATTCTTCATTATTTTGAGTTAAAAAATCAACAGTCTGTTATATATAATAGGAGATATGTTTTGATGAAAAGAAATTTGGCATGAGATAATGAGCATTTTATGTTTTGATGAAAAGAAATTTGGCATGAGATAACGAGCATTTTATGTTTCATTTGAAATGAAATTGTTTGACTAGATGTTTGTATAACTTAAGATAATAGATGTAAGTGATCACAAATCCTGAAAGAGTATAGATCTGTGATCTAGGAAATCTTGTTCTTAAATAATCATGAATAAATTGAAAGAAAAAAATCAAATAAATTAGTAAATAAGTTCATTTTAAATGTAGTGGTAGTTTACTTTTCAGCAAGTTTGAAATTCATGACAAAATGATCAACTAAAAAATAAAGAAAAATATATATGAAAAAAATAGTTGTAAACACCTAAATTTACCATTAAGAAAATTTAAAAATCAATGAGTAAAGATAAAGAATGAAGATTCAAGGATAAAGTTTTAGAATGAGGATGTCAAGATGTTTCAAATCAAGGGGTGAAATGATGAAACATGTGATCATGATCTGCGTGTGACCAACATAACAATCATGGGGTATGTGAGTACATAGTAATTGTCAGAGACTTTGAGTTAGAAGACATGATTAAGACTGGGTATTGGAAGTGATTGAAATGAGCCAAGTGGTGAATAGTGGTCGAGTCTGGAATGTGATTTAAAAGAATTGTTAGATCCTTCTTCAAAGACATGATTAGGTTTAAATGTTGTAAATAATTGAAAGGAGTTGTTATCAAGTATAAAGGATCATAATAACAAAGTCAAAAAATTAAGAATTTGTAAAAAAATTGCATAAGACGAATTCATCACTATAGAGACAAACTTACAAATAAAATTAGCATCCCTAAAGTTCAAGTATTAAACCATGAAAAACAAATACTATCCTTAACATTATAGACGATAACCATACAAGAATTATTCTTAAATTGCAAATGAAATCATAAGAGATAAAGAAAGGATTACTACTCCATTTGGTTAACAAGGATGATTAATAAAGAAGCAACTTCATTGGCAATATCAGTAATTGGTGAGGCCAAGATAGGAGTAGGTACGGAGACTCCGACATCTTGATCATCCTGAATGTTTAAGGTTAGGTCATCAACTATAAAAGGCTTTGGCTGTGGGTTGAGTAGCTACGATCACCCAATCTAACTCCATGCCTTGATATTTACCTTTGATCTCTTAGACTAATTCTTTTCAAATCAAGTAGTAAAGTATTGCAATTTTGTTTCTCGATCTTAGCTATGTATTCTAGGCTTTTGCGAAATTCTTCAGTAGATTGAGCTTGACCTTAGGCTTGAGCCTCTTCCCTAGCCTTCTTTAGTACTGTGATGTGTCAGATGGTTAACTCTTCCTTGACTTTTTCAGCTTTAGCATGTATATTATCTCGAAACTAGGTTAATTTCACTCAAATGTATAACTATTATAGTGATGGACTCAAATACTTTCAAGATAAGCCCATTGTTACCAATAAATCCTTAATAAAGGCTATTCATAAGGTCTTCTCCCTTTAGGTAGAAATTAATGGTCTAAAGAACATAATACTGAAGAAGGAGAATGACTTAAAGCTAGCTAGTATGAAGTTAAAGAACCTACAAAAGAATATTGATGCACGTGCTAATAAGGTGAGGGGAAAACCTCATCATTTAGCACCAGATTTAGTTGGAAAAGGCACATGAAGATTCTCGAGCTTTGCCTTAGCAGTCGGGTGTGAGGAAGTTCCAGAAAAGTCTTGAATCCAATGCTAAGGTTGAGAGGAAAGTAGGAACACTGTACTATCCAATCTGGGCAGATTTAATGAAAGAAACTAAAGCCGAATGTTCGAATAAATTTAGATTGTGTGTAAATATCTCCTATAATAACTCAAGGTCCTGACCTGATCTCGACCATAACTGCATTGGAATACCTTCTAGAAGAAGACATTTTTGACACCGATGCTGTCAATGGTCAGATTGCTCCTTCCGAAGATGCTCTAAAAGGTACTGCTCATTAGTGCTTTGTTTGTTTTTATTTTTTATTTTCCTATCTCTATATTGTTTTCTTTCTCTATCAAGGTAATCAACTCTTTTCATTAATAACATTCACAAATTTGGGTTCATTCAATTCTCATATATTCCCTTGATCAAGTCCAATGTTATTTTAATAATTTAAATAATAAAAATATGAATTATGTTTTCTCGATCCTGCCTACCACTCCTTAGTAACTTCCCTAACTCTTCTCATCTTGAGTAAACCTTTCGGTTGATCGATTGCAATCTCTAATGATCCCCAATCTTAAATTGTAATCCGACCATAAAAAGATTATTTTAAGTTTAAATCCTTTCCTATTTAAAATTCACCGTATTTTTAACCTAAGCATTACTTAATCAATGACACCTTCCTTTCTAGTCTCCTTGGCGGCAAGATTAGGTATCTACCCTCCCTTATATTTTCTTTTATTATTAAGAAACAATATTTTCCAAGGAAAGGTCTTGTGTTTAACTCTCCATTGAATATCTTATCAACTGCCCAAACCAAGAATGAACACTATTAAGCTAGACCATAGAACACAGTAAGTTGAACTGGTAGCTGATCACTTATATTGATCCCTTGTGATTGATTATAGTAATCTTAAAAGCATTAATATGGACTTGCAAAACACTAAGTGAACCATTCTATCCTTAATTAATCACTTCTTTAAGTCATTTTCTAACTTATGAACCCTCTCATCATCTGTATTCTCATTCACATTTTTCCTCGTACAAAAGAATGATGAAGTCAATAAACTTTTTAGAGTTTGACCAAGTCTTAATCCACGCACAAGTATTTGTAAATATATATCGTTTTCCTAATCTAATGCTTCTTTTGATTGCTCATTAGAACTTTTACATTGACTTAATTTGTGTTTCATTAAATTTTATACTCGATATAATATCTAAAAATATATTATTAGCATATATGTTTATTAATATTTAAAGAAAGTTATATCTAAAACTAAGAACTTGGTATGACAATCCATTTTAGGATTTACATAAACTTACCATTATACTAGCAAACTCCTCATCGAGTGGTCTTTCATCTTTGTGCTCATTGTGAGTATCTATGAATATATGTGCTTGTGATGGCTTTACTCCACCTTTTGCCTAGTAAATCAATAAACGTAACGCTGCAATTATTATAAAATGTATTTTATATTTTAAATGATTTACTATTAAAATCAATTTATAAAAGAACTATATCATACCTTTTGGATCCCCCAGTTTGTACCATCTTTAAATTCATTTAATTTTTTCTATTCGTCTTGTTATGTTTCTAATATTACAACAATGATTAATATAAGTTTATCTAAAAAATAATTTTATTTTTTTTAATTCCATCACTCACCTTAGTTTTCTCTGAATACCAAAATGAAACTGAGATAGTCCATTGATCCTTTTGTATGCGGTTGGCCTATTGTTTGAGAGTTCTTCCTTATTTCGGAATCTGTCAAAAAATTCAGCTTTGATCTCACATTTGTAATGCTTCCACTTCTTTCAAGTGATCTTAACACCCATTTTCACCACTTCGGGGCATTAAAAATTTTGACAGCATTGAAGTACATAAAAAAAAATTAACAAATGCACTATATATCCTACCTGTGTAATAAATCTTGAAACACAAAAAGTAATATTTAGAATTTAGTGTTTGCTTATTTTCATTAATGTTAGCAAGTTTTCTTTGCCTTTTTTTGGGAACATTCTCTAATTGTCAATATGAAGAGGAGTTATATTTGCATTTCTTGCTAAATTGCCGAAGAAACTAGCAAGTACATGTCTTTCGTCTCCGATAGCTTGTCCTCTATCATTAAATTGCACTATTAGCCTATCTCTTTTAAGTTGATTCCAAATATGTGCTAGTAATATAGGTCATCTTTTTCTTCTTTTATCTAAAAAATATGAAAATAAAAACACAATTGAATTTTTCAAGGAAATCAGTGATGTCATAAAAAAAAATGCTTTGATCATTTAACACAAAGTAAATTTTACCCGATGTATTGGTTAACTTTGTGGTGCAACATTCTTCAATAGAAGGTCCAATATTAGATTATGGTTGACTTTGTTGCTCCGAAAAAGGCTCTATACTAAATGGTTCTCTACTTTCTTAATTAAAAAAAAAAAAATACTCTATGCAAACTTTTTTTATTGTAAACCATATTATAAATTTCAAAAATTATGGATCAACAAAATTTTGCTTCAATATTAAGCTTAAACGCTCAAAATTGCTAATCCTCAAAGAAACTAATTGCATGGTAAATCACTAAAATAGTTATGCTAAAATGTGTAGCTATTTCTTATCCCTAAACTATTCATAAGGGAGAGAAAATAATACTAATGATTTAATATGAGGTTCAACACTATCAAACTGAACTCTTTCTATAATTAAAAGTTGAAGAAACAAAGTATTATGTTTTAGAAGGATTAAAAAATAGCAATAAAGAAACAATGTCCTTAAATTTGTGTTAAAGTTGGGTAACTACTCTCATTCCAAGCTTCTTCCAAGGCTAAAAATGGCAAGATCACTCAATTATGAAAATCATCCATGAAACTTTTGTGAAACTTTGTTAGATAGGAAACAACTGTTGGAATCTTATCCTCCTAGGGTAGTATAGTGCACCTGAATTTCCATGTACTTGGAATGTATCGTAAAACATAAAAATGTAAGTGAGTTGGAACTTGTAGCATAGATTTAATATATAAGTAGGAAATAGAAATAAATGGACCTACCTGTCCGAAGCTAGAACCAGCAACACACCCACTACTTTAGTATTGAGAAGCCAGTGATAATAAAATGCATTTAGGTTTTCTTTTGCACCTTCTACCACTTTAATTACATCATTCCATATCAATTAGTGCTTCTTCAATATCACCTCTGACCCAATCAACATCATCATCATTTTCAATAGTAATAGTATCATGTAAACCAATATGAGTTTGAATCTCAAAAGGTCCTTTCCTTGTATCAAAAACATCTCTAGTTTTACCGTCAAAAGAAATGAACTAATCACACTCTTTAAATCTTGTACATACATTACTTATTGGACTTTAGATGCAAATATAAATGATTTGTCACTCAGTGATCACCAATGTGCATTAGTTGTGAAAAATTAACAAGTGCATACCCTCCTAATGCATCTTACTTTACTCCTCTACCTTATGTAACATTAACCTAAGCACACTTGAATAAAACAACTTTATCTCTTTCATAATAATTCAACTCCATGATGTCAATCAATAAACCATAATAAGCGACATCCCTCAAATTAAGCCTTGTGTCATTGGTATTCGTATTAGTTTGTGTCTTTGCAATGACCATGACTCCTCACTATTTTGAGTATTCAAGTTTCCCATGTGCTTTTATATGAAATCTATAACCACTATTCACATCAAAAGCTTAAAATATCCTGGCAACGAAATTTGGGCCATAAGCAAGCAATCTAATATCAATTGTGATTCAGTCATCAGTTTGATTGTTGAGCTCTGCAACCTATATCATTATAATGGAGCATAGATAAATGTAATAGTTGGTATATGGTAAAAACTTTTTTGTACAACTTATGAAAAGCTTTTCCTTGAGTTGATCGTAATACTTACCCACTTCTTAAACCATTCATGAAAGCTTTCACTATTTATGTAATCTATTTCATGTTATGATAAACGACGTTGTCGAACCTTTTAACTACACCAATATGCTCCTTATATGTATGTTAAATGTAAGCAAACATAAGCCAACATATCTCTTAATATATGCAAAATATATAATTAAGCTTACTTCCTAAATGATTCAACAATGTCATAATTGCAATTGTAAAGCACATAGCAATGGGCTTGTGTAAATATTTTCGCATCCATCAAAAACACTTGGATGCTTCCACATAGTTGTCCTATACACGGGAAAATATATGACGCTTACTCTATTTGATATTCAATATTCACATTATTTCTTGTTGATCTCTGAAATTTCATTCCAAAATCTTCTAAGTATTACGAGCAAAATGTGAAACATTCATTTAAAAGTATGTTTCTACAAGTAAACCTTATAGATTTGCTCGATTATGCACATAAGACTTTAAAGTAGATGAGTACCTATACCAATTATAAGGGTTAGACTGTGATGTAACCTCTTGATAATCAAAGTAACAGAACAAATTAATGAAGAATAATGAGTTTTTACCTCTAAATTGGATATACCCATTGAAAATGTACTAGCCCAGAATTTTAGCCTTTGTTGCTAAGTGGACAACTAAATGCACCTTGATGGTGAAAAATGATGGGGGGAAGTTTTCTCTATGTTACAAAGTGTTTCAGTAATCTTTGCTTTAACAAGCTTAAGCCATGAATTTGTAAAGTTTTCGAGTATACAACATTAAAAAACCAACAAAATCAATCAACACTGAGCTTACTTTATCAAGCAGAGTTCCTCTTAGAGCAATTGGAAGAAGATGTTGCATTAAGACATGACAATCATGACTTTTAAGTTTAGAAAATTTGCGATTTCTTTGAATACACCATGAGATATTTGATGCATAGCCACATGAGAACTTAACATTTTTTAAGACCTCATAAAAAACTTTTTTATCTTATGTACTCATGTTAAAACATATAAAAGGCAAATATGTTCTTCTAGAATCTCATTGTTAAGGCCATAAACTAGTCTTATATTCATCATTTCTAAATCATGACGAGCATTTAAGTTGTCTTTCAATTTCTTTTTGATGCTCAGTAATGTGTTCACCAAGTTGTCACATATATTTTTCTCAATATGCATGACATCAAGATTACAACATGGTAAATTATACTCCTAGTAAGCAAGTTTGAAAAAAATACTCTTTTTTATCCACATTTTCTTTTGAACATCGCTGACATCTTTATTCTTCTTACCACAAGTGAATTTGATCTCCTTTAGTTGATCTAATGTCGGATCCAGATACAATAGTAGGTGTGCTTCTCAATTGTAAAGATCCACCAAAAGACTTTAAATCAAATTGGTACTTATGCATAAAATCCAAGTAACAACGATGACTTATATACTAAAACTTCTTACCATAAGCCAATCTTCTAGATAAAGTGTCCATGTTACAACAAGGACAAGCAATTAGTACACCAACTAGACAAGTTCCAATATGTTAGAAAGTCATTTATGGTCCACAAAATTGCTGCATGCATTCGAAATATCTCTTCATTCGAAGCATCATAGGTTTTAACATCCACTTCCCATAATTTAATTAACTCATTTATGAAAGGCTCTAAATACACATTAATACTCGATCCTTTTGATCCAAGAATAACCAATGAAAGCATAAAATAAGATTGTTTCATGCATAACCATGGTGGTAAATTATATGGTATTAAAATGACTAGCCAAGTACTGTAATTACTTTGTATCAATCCGAATGGATTAAAATCATCACTAGTAAGTTATAGTCTTACATTAGAGGCTCTCTTCTAAAATTCAGATACTAAAAATCCAAAATTTTCCATGTTTTAGAATCACTCGGATGCCTTAAAATGTTATCTTCAATGTGACCCTTCTCATGCCATCTCATTGAAGCTAAAGTTTTGGAACATGGATGTAATCTTTGAAGCTTTGAGGTTAATGAAAAATGCTTTAACACTTTTGAAGGCACTTTTTTCCTTTTTCTTTCTCCATGATTTACATTAAAAAGCTCTACAAACTTTACAAATATCATCACCACTATATTCTTTTCGAAATAGTAAACAATCATTACGACAATTATGAAGTATTTCATACTTTAGACCGAATCCCTCTATGATCATCTTTGTTTCATTGTAAGAATTAGGTAACGTCTCATCTTTAAGAAACGCATCTTTCAAAAGTTTCAATAGAACCCTAAATGATTTGTTACACCATCCAAAACGACACTTTGTGTGATAAAGATGCAATATGAAAGAAAGTGTAGTAAAGTTCTCACATCCTGGATATGATGGATGGTTTACATTTTTCATCAACTAGTTAAACCCTTCTTCTCTTATAGTAGATTCTATTATGTTATAGTCACCCAAATCTTCCTTATTTATACTAACATTTGTGGGTTGGTTAAACACTCTAAAAGCGCCATGCAACATTCCCATCATTCATCACCTTCACACCGTTCTTCATCCATAGTAGTATGCTTAATATTGGACATAGAACCCCCATGACAAATCCAAGAATCATACCCAAAAATAATACCATTCACTATTAGGTGCTCGTGTGTTTCTTCTTGACTTCTATGATAATATGGTACACATTTTTGACAATGACGTGGAATTTTTTCATAGACGGATTTATTCATGAAAGTAAAATCTAGAAAATTATCAACACCATTTAAATATTCTTTGTTTAATCTACAATAGTCCATCCATCTCTGTCATGTTTGATTATCCATTAAGAATTCACTATTAAAGCACAAAAGTTAAATAACCTATACTAAGATATGTAATAAACAATTGATATAACAAATTTAATCTTGTAAAATTATTAGTAAAGAGAAAGTAAAGGCAAAAACCTAAGTGCCTAAAAGTATAGTAGCTTCAGTAGAAAAGTCATCTATATTCTACCATTTGTGCATAATTATAACACAATAGCTTGTCTAGATAAGCATTTAGATGCATTATCGTTTCAAACTTAGAAGCACTCAAGAGAAAGTAACTTACCTTAGGTCAGACCTGAAATGACAAGGAGTTTACCAAATATTGTTATTAATAACTTACCTTGCCCACAGGGAGAAATGTAAACTAGATTTAGATATCATGGCAGTGGTTGTTATGCATGTTATAAATAATGACTTCTCTAACAAACTTAATTGTTGACTATAAGTTCCTTTGCTGAATACAAAGGACTGCCACCTTTTCTAAGAAATAAGCTTTCTTGGACATTCAACTCAAATTAGAAGACAAACACCACAAATCTCCAAAACTAATTTTTTAGTTTTTGAAATTGAAAACTGTTTTTGTTATTATATATCTCATGCTTATTGGGATTCGATTTAAGGTATTTCAAAATTATTAAGATAGAAAATAATAAAGCACCAAACATAAAATTCATTACAACAAATTTGCAATCAACTATTGTTATAATCAATGTTGAAAGTATAATCAAATTCATTGTTAGATATTAGTTCGTAGTTGTATTTAGGCTTCCAATCATACATTCAACAGATAACGTGATTCAAGGTAAAATGAATTGATTTAGATCTATAACCTGCAACATCAAGTTCCATTCCTCATGTAGCAAACAAATAAGAACTGTGGTTCCCTAAAGTTTCTATTCATGTTGGTCTATTGACCATATTAAACTAATCTGTCTACTTATCCCCTAAACATGGTAATCTACTATAAGAAGTCACTTTCAAATTCTAAGCTAAACCACAAAATCAGACAAATGTATCGAAGCTACTTAACAAATCTATAGTGTCTCTGAGAACTCGTTACATTTACAATCATGTTATGAAAATTTACTTAAATGTGAAATTAAGTCCATAAATTCTCATGTTAACTAAAAATTGGCTTGTAATGACTGAATAGCCAGTAGGGCTACTACCACCAAGATTCTGTCTGTATTGAATTTTTATCTACCTCTACTAGTTGCCCAAATGATTGAGAACTCTCCTCTACAGAAGTAACTACATTAATATGTTTTTTAAGCTGAACTAAGATCATAGCAATTATAAGAGGAGTCTTTGTGGATCCACATGTACATGCATGTAGATGCATACTCATCCTATTTTTAGAGGCACATTTTACTTAATTGGGATATTACTAAATTGATGACATCTTTTAGATTTGAATATTACAAGACTTTTATGTGAAAAACATGCAAAAAATTAGAAAAAATTAGTTAAAGAAGGAAAAATATTTATTTTAACCTTACCATATAATCATATATTACGAGGATTATTTTTCTTAATGTCTCTAAATATAAATTTACACTAAATTACACTTCAAGTTCAAAAAAACTAAGTTATGAACTATTAGATAACTCCCTCATTTTTTTTAAAAAAAGTATCAATTCCTTTAACATAGAATTAATTTTTACAATTTCCTGGGCTAGGAAAAATGTATATACTACATTGTATCATCTTGGCCTTACCAATTCATTAAATTGATGCTAGATTAGATCTTGAACAAAGGAATCATTAAGAACAAAGGAGTCAATTTTGGAAAGTAAATGATCATGAAAGCATGAAGATGGAATAAATTGTTATGAAGAAAGAATAGCCTGCACATAGCATAATTGGGAAAAGCTATTGATGACATTTCAAAACTAAACAAAATGCAAAATGCATGGCATCTATTAAAAATATTTAATGAGGTAGTGGCAATCTAACAATGTATTTTAGATTGCAAAAGATGCATGATATATAAATAATAGATTGATTCAAAGTTACAACCAGACCTTTAGAACACAATTGTCCTTCTAATAAAAACTACTTTGCATAATAACGTTGTAGTAATTTATTTGCTACTCAAAGAAATGATAACATTAAAGAGCTGCTTTTCAATCTTGCCACTAAAGGAATGTTGGAGACCATTGTTCATCCTTTGTGGAGTCCTTTTGATTACAGCAGTGAAGGTTGTCTTGCCACTCTAAGAGACCATGAATATTGTGTGAAGCTGTCAAGCAACTCCACGATGCAAGCACACATTGAGATGTTCAATGGCTATCTCCATCACACGCTTATTTAAACTGGTAAGTTTCGTTGCCCTTGTCTTTTTCTTTAAACCATTTTATTAGTTTTCCATACAAGTGAAACTTGGCATTTTTAGCTATAGAACTCATACATTTATTGAACTAATCTGTCTTCATCATATAGGACTAAACTGAATAATAGTAGTATTTGTTAGGTTGGGATAGATAAAAAAAGCTAAGAGCCCAAGCATGGAACATAACTCCATCCCAATAAATGAAGAAAGGAATTTGGTTGATGTGGAATTGTGCACACATAGGCATATATATATATAACAAATTTGCATCTTAAAAGGTTTCTAAATAATAACTAACATGACAAAAGAGACTGCATTTAATTTAGGATGCCATATGAATCTCAATTTAAAGAAAAAAACTATTAATTTTATATATGGGTGGAAAGCTCATATTCATAAAAAATTTGAAAATTGTTTGAATTGGAGTTTAGCTTTAACCTTATAGTGTTTGATTTCTTTGTTGTATGTTGCACATATTCATAAAATAAAACTTTGAAATGCCTTAGATGTGTCTTTATTACTCTTAAGGTGTTGCATCACAATTATGGCCGTGAAGTTGATATTTGGAGTCCGGGGGTGATCTTGTTCATTTTTCTCCTTACTGGAGTCTCACCATTCTAAGGAAGTATGATTTTTCTCTTTTGAAGATTGGCCAAAATTATGATATAATCATTATCTTATGGGTTGGGATTTAGCTATATATTAGAAATTCATTACTTGTGTAGCTTCCCAACTAGCTCCATGTTACTAAGTGCAGACTTTAAAATTACCTTTTTTAAATCTTAATCATGGAGATAATAATTATTTAAAAAAATTTGAATGAGTCAAAAGGAAGTCAACAAGAGTCAAGTATTATTAGTATATTAAATTTAAATATATATTTAATTTTAATTTTAAGTGTGATTTAATAAAAATTATTTTATCATATTTAAATAAATATCAATTAATTTAATATAAAATTTTAAAATTCAAAATTTAAAAATTTAAAAATTTAAAAAATTATTTTAAATGCAATTATAAACTATAGCCTTTAAAAATATGTGTTTTAATGGCTAAAGTTTATAATTGCCATCATATATTTATTAATAATAGTTATTTGATAAATGATGTTAAAAGTTTGATAAAAAACTTTCACTAATACATATAGTGACAATTGTGATAATTGTCGCTAAACAATTACCGTTAAAAATTTATTTTATTGTAGTGTTTGATGTAATGCATTAGTACGAGAAACAAAGACTTTCAAAATGCAATGCGTTTTTTTTTCTTCTTCAAATTCATCTCATTTATAGGAAAAAAGGTACTAAGTATCATGAAATCAAGTAACATCATATTATCATTAGGAATAAAAAAATTCATTCTAATTCATTTTTATTTTCTATATTGCTGAAACACAATGAAGAAATTCTACTAAAATCATTTTTCTTTTTTGTTTAATCTTCCTTATTATCCTTAATCTAACACTCTAGGAGCCTTTCTGGAGTCAATATTGGGGTATGCCATCAATGTCTATTCAGGGAAGAAACAGTTAGTGAAGGTGTGCTCCCCTTTGAATCATTAGGGAAACCTTACATTTACAAATATACAAGAATGATATCACATAATTCCAACAACAGTAAACCAGTCAAGCAACTTTTCAATGCAGGGAAGGAGTCAATGTTCCACTTAACAATTCGTATCATTCATTATTCCATAGAGCAATCTGATATAGAGATGATGATGTTGCCTAGACAAAATTCTTACCCTAAAATAATAAATACAACTTTAAAGTGTGAACGGAGGCTTATACCTACTGTGTCTAGAAAATAAAGTCTCTTTTCTTCGTTGTCTCCTTCCTCAGATATGTACATTATTCTTGCATTCCAAAACATCTAAATTGGTAAAAGAAAGCTTCACCTAGATTTTCTAATGCTCTTGAGAGCTTTTAAGAATAAACTAAGATGTCTAAAGAGATATTTTGACAATGCATTATAAATGTTGTTCTTTAATTCTCTAGAAAACTTTGGATCCAGAAAATTTTTGATGATGAATTCTAATTAAGCAGAAGATCCCTAATATTTATGATCTGAGCCTCGTTAGTTATTCTATCATATGCTTTATTAACTACTTTTTTGCAAGCTCTCTAATTGCTTTTCTACAATCCTTGCCAGTTGCTTTTGCAAGATTTGTCAGTTCCTCTTTCGCTTTACTGTAAGCTGCCTTCTGCTCTTCCATTAGCTACTTTTCAACAAGCTACCTTTATACTTAAGGACGAATGATTGCTGATATTATACTCACAAGTTAACTAAACAAGTTTTGCTAAAGCACTTTGCGTGTATCGAATAAAATAGTAATTTAAACCCATAAAATTAAGTGATCGTTTTACTTGATTGAATTCACAATGAGTGAATTTTTATAATTGATCTGCAGGAATCTGCCATGATGACTAGATAGTGACCATAAATCATTGGTTTTAAAAACCTATAAGCATAAGCAAGATTATTCATATACTTCATGATCATTCTCCATTACATGATTCATGAAGAAATTAAATTGAAAATAGAGAAAATAAAAATATTTGTGATATTATATATATATATATATATATATTTCTAGGAAGACCTTAGATAGTTTCTCAAAGAGAATGTTTAAGGTCATATTAATTAATAGCAATTCAAACATATTTCCTTCATGTATAAGTGAGGAATTTACTTTAGGGGTTAAGCAAAAGATTTGTATGATGATACTTATGAAAGATTAATGACATAAGAGGGATTAGTATAGTTTTTTCTTTCTTGTAAAATTCTGTAACCAATTATTTGAAAGCCACTAAAATTTAATTTGTTTAACATTAAAAAATTTTAAAAGAATCGAGAGTGGCAGCCAAATAAGAATGACATGTACAGATTATTTCTTAAAAATACAACAAATCAAAGTAAAATAACCAATGCACTCGAATGATTTAATTTGCAACCAAAATCTAATCTTTATTTATTTGAGAGCCAGAATGAAAAATTCTTATATGAAGTTTGAAAAATGAAGAGCATGATGAGAAAACAAATTGAAAAATATGGAACCTCAGATTTTAGACCTAATTTTATCTTCTTAAAAATCCAGGTTATTATAATTTTATCAAAATTTTAATTGTAATTTGAGATTATTTAAAATAGTAATCTTTCAATTTTTTTAAATTTTTAATTAATTATACTTTAAATTTACATGTGTAAATATGAAAAGCATGTAGGTAAGATTTAGATTTTAATAACATAAGATGAAATTATAAGTTTTGCACTTTGTGACTAAACACATAGTAATATTGTATATGTTGGAAAAAATATTATTCTATAAAATATTGTTTTTTAACATTTTCTTTTGTGGAGTGACGATGAAAATTACATAAGTAGAAACAAGGTAAACAAGAGGAGATATCCAGAGGAAACAATGTTAATGTAGAATAAACTCAACAGATTAGTTGAAATTAATTTATTACTCAATACAAATTTTATTGAAATGCTCGGGTACACAAGAGCATAAATGATAAGTAACACTTGATAGAAAAGAAAATAATGATGTTCTTTAGGTTATAGTTGAAGAGAAAACTTCAACAGTGTGAACATCATTTATTCTAGTCGAAGTGCATCGGCAGTAGCATAAGAAGGTACATAATTTGTTCTAGTTGGATAAAATCCAACAACGATAACATAAAAATCACATGACCTACATTGGAAGAGATCGTAAAGTGATGTTTCGTTCGCTAAGACATTCTTTGAACCAATTGGCTGAGGCTTTAGGCCTTCTATCTGTTACATTATTATAATCCACATAATTCAGGCCAAAGCGCACAGTATATCCTGATAAGAACTCATAGTTATCTAAAGCTGCCCAAGCAAAATATCCACTAACTTTGGCACCTTCACTGCAAAAACCAAAAAATTGAAAAGAGAAACAAAAGATCAAATAATCATAGTCAGACTCTCATGTTTATATACATACTTAACAATGTTGTGTTTGTGATCTTTAAAAGAGAGAGAAAGAAAGGTTTGAAGTCATTGAATCTTACCTAATAGCTTCTAAAACGAAGTTCAAATGTTCCTTGTGATATGTGATTCTCCCATCGTCATTTAGAGTTTCATTAAGTGGTAGTGAAGCATTATCACAAAATCCTAAAATAGAACGATCTTGATTGTCATTTGTTATATAAATACTTTACATATATAGACTCATGAAAGTAGGCTAAATGCAATAATAGGTTGCTTAACTTTGGAGCTAATATATTCAATTATATAATATAACTTCTTTGAATTTGAGCTACATTTTAAAAGGATTATATTAAAGACATACATCCATGTAGAAAAAAAAGAGTAAAACTTTATTACCATTCTCAGTGATGTAGACAAGTGGACTTTCATATGTATCTTTTACATAAAGCAGCATCTCACGTATTCCTCCCGAATAATAGTAAAAGCTACATGACTGAAAAAATTCATTTTAAATAAACATATGGACCAATGAACTATAAACATGCATACGTCACTATATTAAAAGAAGTTTGATTCAAATAATTCATACCTGAGGACCAACGTACTTTCCTTCAGAATTGGTAACTATAAAAGAAGAGTTAAAGTCTATGTAAGTTAATGTACATATGAATAATTTTTTTGGCGAAGCTTTTAGTTGTTGTTTAAAGTTATTATTGATATTACTCACAAGTAAGGCTAACATGTGGATCTGTGACAACGCTGGGTTTCTCATCCTGATCAGGGTTTACTGTAACATTTTGTGCATATTGAGTAAAATAGTAATTTAAACCCACAAAATCAAGTGATCCTTTTACTCGATCAGCTTCACAAGGAGTGAATTTTGGTAATCGATCTCCAACAATCTCTCTCATAATGGCAGGATAGTGACCATAAATCATCGGTTCCAAAAACCTATGAGCATAAGCAATATTTTATATATGAGATTATTCATTCACTTTATGATCTTTCATCATTAATAAAGTCAACAAGATTCGTAAAGAAACTTAATTGAAAATAAAAGCAAAAACATTTATCATACTATATATATATTCTTTTCCACGAAAGACATTAGATAGTTTCTCAAAGAGAATTTTCAAAGTCATAGTAATAGCAATTTAAACATATTTGCATGAATTCACTTTAGGGGGTTAAGCAAACAATTTGCATAATGATATTAATGAAAGATTAATGACATGCAATTATCGCTAAGAAGGGTAAGTATAGTTTATTTTTCTAATGTAAAATTGTATGACAAATTATCTAAAAGTCAATAAACTTAGTTTAGCATCACAATCTTTTAAAAGAATCAAGAATGATAACCAAATAAGAATGGCAAAATATTTCTAAAAAATATAACAAATTAAAATAGAATGACCAGTTTACTCAAATGATGTTATTTACAACCACAAATTCAAGATTTATTTATTTAAAGGTGAAATTAAAAAAATTCTTATATGAATTCTAAAAAACAAAGATCCTGATCAAAATAAAAAAGTTAAATGCTAACAAACAATGAAAAATAGAAGTAGACTTTCTTTTGTTTAAATTATGAGAATGATGAACACACAAATTATTTAGGCACAAACTAAGATTTTTAAGATTGTGCAATGTGATTGTAATCTTTGACAAAGTCTTTGTCTTGATATAGTTTGAGCGTCTTGAAAAACTCAATTAGAAATAGAACTCACCATCCTACAATAAAATCAAAGATTCGATAGGAAGCAATTTCATCTTCAATTGTATTAGAATATGGAAGAAACCAACGAGTTATCAATGTAGTGCCTATCTTGCCTTTTTGAATTTCCTGCAAAGATTAATTTTAGTTAATAATTATAAGCTTTTATTGATTTATACAAAATTGGCTAAAACATGTAAAAGTGATTCGTGCATTAAGAATTTTATAGATATTGCTTGTGATAAAAAGAAATCAATTATTAAGTACTTGTAAATTACATAATCATGGTAAAATATTAAAGTTTTTGTAGTTAGAACCTGATATTTTGCTCTATACAAATATACAGCTTCTGCATGGGCAAGAATGAGGTGATGTGCTACTAGATAAGGCTCAGTCCCTGAATTTCCACTTGTGCAAATGGAACGATTAGAGCATCGTCCAGGTGGATATGTCCCATCTCCATAGCCCTTGTAACTATAACTGTATGGTTGATTTAATGTGATCCAATACTTTACTCTATCACCAAATTTCTCAAAGCAAAGATCTACATAATCTCGAAAGTCGTTCCTATAAATTAAATTGAATATTAGATATGATATAAATATGATAAAAAAATGTTAGTGCATATTTATTAAGTTTGCGTTTATAGAAGCCAATTATTTCTTTCAAAATTGCTTTTTATTTATTTTTTAACTATTTAAAAATAAATTATAACTTTTAACTAAAGTTTGAGATTATTTTTTATGGTCTCATTTTTTGATTAAAAATAATCAGATATTGTGAATCACTTACACAATAATAGGACTTAAGAAACCTCCATACTCCTCCTCTAAGGGTTGAGGAAGATCCCAATGAAAAAGAGTAACAAATGGCTCAATGCCTACAATAGATAACCATAAAGAATTACATCATAAGTTTTTAAAGTACATAAATTTATTAACAAAAAATAAATAAATAGTGAAAGATGTGATCATTATTGAATGATTACTATTATTTTTGAGGTCGTTAATGAGATTGTTGTAATACTCGATTCCAACATCGTTTTCTCCTTTACATCGCTTTCCTCCTGAAAATTATGAGATCTGGATCGATTAGTAGAAAGTAGAATGGAACAATCATGTAACAAGTGGTGTTTTCTTTCTTTCTTTTTTTCAATAGCAATTATGGTTATATAATCCCATAATATAATTTGGATTGCATTTTGCATGTTATATACATTAATATAAATTTGAAATATGAATTTTAAGTTCAATATAATTTACTATATTAAAAAAGCAATAAAAATGAAACTGTTACCTGGTAACACCCTAGACCATGCGATTGAAAATCTATAAGCCTGGAGGCCCATGTCCTTCATAAGGGCAACATCATCCTATAACATATAAAAACCAAAAAAAAAAAAAAAACCATAAAAAAGTATATTGTATTAACAAGATTAGATGCAAAGCTTGATGTACATTATTATTTTTTTTTAAAGGACAAGGTCAAATGTTAGAGAACTGTTTTTATTGGAAATTTTACCTTATAGAGCTCATATGAATCAATAGCTACATCTGCATTGCTACCGTCAACTGTTTTTTCTGTAATTCCAATTTATAAAAAGTTAAAGCGTTATTAATGTTCTTGTTTTAGACATTAGTCATATACAATATATATATATACACAAATGTATGTAAGCCTGTATCTACTTATATGTGTAATATTAATTTATAAAGAGAAAGACCTGGATATCTATGAGTGAAACCGTCCCAAATATTAAATCCTCTCCCTTTTACACCCTCAACCTGAGAAAACAGAAATTAAGAAGAGTTAGCTGTACGGAATGAAAGACATATATTCTCACAAATTTCAATATTATATGAAAGTATCAAAGCCTAAATGATACCTGAAAAGCCGATGATGCTGCCCCAAAAAGGAAATCTGTCTGAAAACCTGTTAGGTTACATTTTTCATCAGCAGCTAAAGAGGAACGTATATACCGAGCTTTATTAGTAGACACTGAACAAAGGAGAAGGAGAAGCAGTAAGAAATGATAGCCTGCTCGCGCTTTGGCTGCCATTGCTTATTTCTGGTTGTGAATGAGAATCCTCCCTCACAATCCTTTATATAGAGCAGGAGGTCTTCATGAAGATAGAAACTAGGCATTTTTCCATGCAATGGATAGCTGCATGGTCATTAATTAATGTTTTTGTTCTTTAGTCTTGCTAATCCTTTTCGTGTGTACTGAAAGTCGTTGAAATATGTAACATGCATGATAATGATACTATAATGCAATGAAGGCCAAGTGATGACCATACTGATTTCAATCTTGAAAAATTTAATGTTATTATCTGCGATTACTTCTGAAAATGAAGTTAAACACTGAAAATATATTCCTAAGAAAGCTTGGAATACATCAGCTTCCTTGTCCCGTGGAAGCCATTGTTACCTGTATGAACTCATATTTGCTTTTATGATACTGAAACTAGTTGATTATTTGATTGAATACAGAAAATAAATTGAAGAAACATAACATCAGTCATAAATTAGTCTCACAAATCAGTAAGTTAATTAGAAATCAAATTCATATGGCTGTGAGGAAGAGTGCTAATTTAGTACTGCTTTGAGTTAATTACTGAGTTAATCAGGGCAGTTGATCCATGTATTCATAAGTAATGTACTTGTCACTTGCCTACTAATCAAGATATACATATAATGCCAAACAGAGAAGAAAAGCAATACCCTTGCATTTTAAGTAGGGTTTTGTGCAATGAACAATGGGCAGTAACTGAAGCAGTCATGTCATTATGCCTTCATAAACACTGTTATCCTTTTCATCTAGGAGACAATCTGATGGCTAGCAACTTCCAAATTGAGGCCAAAGCGACGGCATATTTTGAAAATGGATTTCTCTCTCTACCCTTGTATCACTCTTCCAAAATCTTCAATTTTTTCATTGTCTATTCCAATGTTATTGCAATATCACTTCCAATTTTTCTATATGGCTTTAGGCATTCTTTTAAGAAAAATAACTCCTCTCTAAACATCACTGTCAAAACCTAGTTTTTCTTTCCAGAAATTATTTATTTTTTCTTTAACAACTTCTTTCTATTTAGGCATATAGATAATTGGATAAGTTGATTTTATCATGTTTGTTTGATTTTGTCATTTTTATGTAATTTTTAGTTTTTATAATTTTTTCATTGTCAAAATTTTACTACTTTTAATTTATTTGTTTTAGTAGGATAAATTTTGAGATAAATATTGAGGTAAGCAATTTATTTTACATTTATTTGTACTTTTTTTGAACTTATAATTTAATTTTATGTTATAATGGAGAATTTTAGAATTCAAATAAGCTTTTTTGGTATTAGAAATTAAATTTATGAAATAAGTATAAAATTGAATTTGACTTAGAATTGAACATTTATGTTTCGTATTTAATTTAGGTCATTAGAAATTAGAAATCCTAATTATTAAGTAAATATTAGAAATTTTGAATAAACTTCAATTTTATAATATTATGGGCATATATTTTGATTTAGAAATTATAAATTATATTATTATCATGGATGTAAATTATGTAAAATTATCACTTAACATTATAATATTATGAACCTAAAAGAGACGGTTAATAAATTAGATAACGTGATATTATTAATTCAAAATTTATAATTAAAATTATATAAATTTATAAGTTAGTTAATTAATTAAATATCAAATATCACTAAAATTATATCACAAAGGATGAAAAAAAGAAAATTTTTGATATAATACCTTTGAGAAATGGAAGAAATGAAATATAAATCCTATTTTTGTAGTATTCTAAATCTAACCTGTTTTAATCATGAAATATCTTAAATACCACATTATATATATTATTATTCATCTTTACCTCAACTTCATTCAAATCTATATTTCCTTAGTATCGAAATTTTCTTACCTCAACTTGTTTGTGTTTAATTTACATTAAAAATATATTAATGACTGAATATATTGAATTTGTTCACCAACGAAAACTCATAACAACAATATATTGAAACCGTATCAAATGTTTTAATCATTTTATTCTGTTTTAGTCATATTTATGTTTTAATTGTGTTAGCTTTTTATTATGTGACAATTTTTTTAGTTTTTTAATATTTTTAAAAAATATTTTTGAGTAAACATCATTTTAAACTCTAAATATTATTCTCTCTTTAATAAAATCTTTACTTTCAAAACATATCTAAACAAATATTGACATTTCAATTTTGTTCAAATTGAATCCTATTAAAAACTTTAAATTTTAAAAATATTTAAATTAAAGATATTTTACAATAAAAATATATTAAAGTTATCATCATAAAAAAATTTAAAATTTTTTGAGTGTTGAAAATATTTTTTCTTCAAAAAATATACTATCAAACTTTTAAAAATTTTGTAAAAAAAAAAAATGAAGTATAAAATTTATTTGAGTAGTTTTTAATTTTTTTAACAATGAAAAAATTATTAAATTTTCATTATTATTTTAAATCAATATCTAATTTAAACAAAATCAATAAATTTGAATATTTTTGGATACGTTTCAAAAATTAAAGTTTGATTAGAAAGATGGTAAAATTAAAAGTTTTAAATGATATTTTATCTATTTTTTTGGTGTTATTTCTTAAAAGAAAAAATCGTGTTATTCACAGGTTTTGTATTATCCCCAAAAGAAGCTTAGAAAAAAAGGAAACTAACATCCTCAAGGAACCCATTGTTAAAAAGGCACAACTTATCAATGTCCCGCAACTTTGTTTTCTAGCTGAATCTAGTAAGAGAAAGAGATATAAAATCAAAGTTCATGATAAATATTGAAAATATTAAAAAAATAAGATAATTAAATAAAAACATAATCCTTATCATGATACATATTGAAAATATTAACAAGGTAAGATAACTAAATTGAAACATAATCCTTATCATGATAAATATTGAAAATATTAACAAGATAAGATAACTAAATAGAAACACAATCCTTATCATGTTGAAACTATATATGTATATATATGGGAACTATGGTTCCTTAGCTGATATAAATAAAACAAAAATTAATAACATAAGTGTAGTAATATTTCATAAGAAAGTCAATAATGAAATGAAATTAACTATGATATTATTCTTGCATGTTTAACACAAAAATATCCAATGAAAAAATAATATAAATAAATACATATGAAATTTTCAAATTATTGTAAAGCACATAAATATATATATATATATATGTATATATATATAATTATGATATTAAAGTTGATGGTGCATTCTTGGAACATAGAAGAAATGATACTTTGAAAGTTTTTTTATGGTGTTTCATTTAAGAGCAGGTTTAATGAAGTTTATTTGCTTTAAAATCCCATAACACAAATAATGTATTTGAATGATCGAAAATATTTTAAATTTTAAACTTTGATGATGAAGACAGTTATGGAAGCTGATCAATGAGATCATTGTAAAATTGGATACATTCCCAGTTGACAATTTAATTAGGAATAATACGAAAAGAAAAAAAAAACTAAAGATGTATCCATATTTTGTTGAATGTGTAATTACGAAAAACTGCAAGTTTCGTGGTTGCAAAGAGGCACTTAAAAGCTTGGCAATAATCTGGACCATGAGACTAGTGTTGGAGTAGGTGCTCTTCATTAATGAAACTTTGATAATTGATAATATAATGACTATAGAAGTGAACAACGTTTGCACCTTCCTACAGAGTTTAAAACGATAATTAATTGATTACATGATTTTCATGCAATTACTGTTAATTATAACAATCATTCAACTTCCATTAGTTCATTCCATTTTTAAATCAAGTGAAGTGACTTTTACAATAGGATGAATGCCTACATGCACACAATAGACACAGCGATAGAAAGATAGATGTAGAAATAAATGTGGGCATATAAGTTTTATAGAAACATGATCTTGAAGCAAACCATGCAATAAGAATAAAATTCAAGCCAACAAGCATCGACACATGACTTGTATATTTGTCTATAATATATTATATTTTATCATTTGTACCTAGAAAGTAGAGGTGCATCCATCTTAATTAAGGCGTGACTTTCAATTTAATAAAATTGAAATAATTTTAACATATTGTTAGTCCATTTACCATAGTTTGAGATCCAAATTAAATTGATTGGACTCATATTCATGACTTAAGTTGTATGATTGAAGAAAGTCCTAGAAAAAAAAATGAGTGAAGTTTTCTACTTTTCAAGTAGCATATAAACGAAGCAATCCAAGTGAAACAAGTTTCATGATAGCATTGTTAATAAAACAAAAGTACGTACTCTTACTATCTAGACATACCTTATCCTATTGTTCACCGACACTAAAGGAATCCAATGCAAATTAAAAATATATTATGAAAATGAGAAAGCTTAACCATATAAATTGGTTGCTCAGACAATTGCATGAATTCAAAACTTAAGTAAAGTAAGATGTTGGATTCGCACATAAATTGTCAAGAGATAAGTTGTGAACTATTTTCCTTTCCTAATTGTATTTTATGATTAATAAAAATTGACTAACCATATAATTGTTATCACTCTTATAGGGCATGCAACATTTTAATAAAGTAAATATATCCCTTTAATATTCTCAGGATATCTCACTGATGTGATAACATATGTTAAACTAGCTTAACTCATTAGTTTTTTTTTTTTAACCCAAACTCTTTAATCTTCATATAATTAATTTGTGCAATTGATGTTTTAGAAAAATAAATTAAAATTATTAATAGTTTACTACTCAAAATGACGATCACTTGATTAAAGCAAAAATAATTGTGATTGTTACTGTCAAAAGAGAAATAAGAAAAGGAGCAAATTGTTGGGCTAGTGAAAGAAGATATTGCTTCCATGAAACTTGTTTTTTACAAGTTGAGATCCCTATTGATCTCCCATGAAATTTAAAAGAGATGAGCAAAGGGTGTCCTTGTGGATCACTTTGATGTTTAAATGAGTAATAGAGTTGGCAACAAAACGTTATGAAAAATGAAAATGACTTAGTTTCTTTAGAAGGTATTCAAAATCTTAATAAAATAAATAAATTCCTTTAATAATCTTAAGAGATTCATCAATTTGGTAACGTATATTAAATTAGCTTAACTCATTAGTTTTTTCTTTTTTAAACTTGAAATCTGGGTAATTTTCTAAATCAAAGACCTTAAAAAAAAAGAAGGAGAAATTTCATACAAGGAGTAGATACGACAAAGGAATATGATTTGATAGATTGTTTGAATCAATCTTCAGACATCAAGTTATACTAATTTTAATCACCAGGTACTATATCAATGAATTAACCATCATGATAATGCAATTATAAGATATATAAGGGAGAGTAGAGTCTCCCTATGTTAAGGTCGTCCAGCATCACCATAAGACCAACGGCTTGTATGTGCGCACTATAAGAAAATATATTTTTTATGATGGTCATAAAAATATCATTATAAGTGGCATAATAAAAACTTTTATAATAGTCATGAAAAACCGTCATAGATAATAAAAACTAGTGCATAGCGATAAATTTTACTTGCATGAAGTCAATTATTTTTTTCAATTTTTTAATTTATTTTTAGCTATTTAAAAATAAATTACATCTTTTAGCTAAAATTTAGGATTACTATATGTTGTCTATTTTTTTCAATAAGTATAGTGAATCACTCACACAATAAGAGGACTTAAGAAACCTTCATATTCATCGTCTAAGGTTTGGAGAAGATCTCAATGAAAGAGAGTGACAAATGACTCTATCTGTACAAGAGATAACCAAAAAGAATTATGTAATAAGTGTTTAGAATACATAAAATCTACTAACGAGTGAAAAACAGAGAGTAAATAATCAAAGATATGATTATTATTGAATAATTACGTACTATTTTTTGTGAGACTCCTGATGAGACGACGGTGGTACATGATTCCTGCTAAGTTCTCTCCTCTACATCGCTTTTCTCCTGAAAGTCATAAGCATTGGATGGATTAGGAAGTAATTAAAATGGAACAATTATGTAACAAATGGTGTTTTTTCTTTTCTTTTCTTTTTTTCAAATTGCAATTGGAATTTATAATCACATAATATAGTTGGATTACATTTTGTGTGCTACACACATTAATATAAATTTCAAATATGAATTCTATTTTTAATATAATATTTTATATCAATAAAAACAATAAAAATGAAACTCTTACCTGGTAACACCCTAGACTATGCGATTGAAAATCTATAAGCTTGAAGACCCATATCCTTCATAAGAGCGATATCATCCTAAACATGTAGAAAAAGAAAATGTAAGAACAGAAAAGTAATACTGTAATATCTAATGGTTTGTCAGTCCAGTGTATGCATTGCTGTTTAAATTCGCTGTCAACTAGACAATATGATAAGATGCATACGTATACATACATTAAAAAGAAAATAATAATAATAATAATAATACAAGATAATTAAAGAGTTCAAGAAAAATTTTTTTTTGTTGGTATCTTACCTCATAGAGATCATATGAATCAATAGCTACATCGGCATTACTACCGTCATCTGATTTTTCTGCAATTTTGGTACGTAAAAAGTTAAAGAAAAAAGGAACACGTTAATCAGATTCTTGCTTTTAGATACCGAGTTTGTGTGTCTGTCCATGTATATACACATCTATATAAGCCTGTGTTTGTCATGTATTCATGTGTATATTAATTTATTTATAAAGAAAAAGACCTGGATATCTGTGAGTGAAACTGTCCCAGTTATTAAGTCCTCTCGCTTTTACACCCTCAACCTTAGAAAAAGTATGGAAGAGTTAGCTGTAGGGAATTGAAAAAAAAAAAAAAAAAACAAATTTTGATGTTATATGAAAGTCTCGAAACCTAAATGATACCTGATAAGCGGATGATGCTGCCCCAAAAAGAAAATCATTCTGAAAACCGGTCAGGTTGAAACATTCCCCATCAACAGCTAAGGAGGAAGGTAGACAAGACACTGAACAAAGAAGAACGAGTAGCACTAGGAAATGATAGCCTGCTTGTGCTTTGGCTGCCATTGCTTATGTTTAGCTGTGAATGAGAGTCTGCCCTCACTGTCCTTTATATAGAGCAGGAGGCCTTCATGAAGACAGAAACTACGCATTTCTCCATGCAATAGATAGCTACAAGGTTATTAATTATTAATGTTTTTGTTCTCTTAAGTTTTACTAATCATTTTCATGTGCACTGAAAATCCTTGAAAAATATAACACGGATGAAAGTGATACTGCGAAGCAATGAAGTCCACGTGATGACCATACTAATTCCCAACTTGAAAACTTAAATATTATTATCTGTGATTGCTTCTTAAAATGAAGTTAAACACTGAAAATATATTCAAAAGAAGGCTTGGAATACATCAGCTGCCTAACCATTATTACCTATACGAACTCATATTTGCTTATATGATACTGAATCTAACTGATCATTGATTGATACAGAATATAAATTGATGAAACATTAGTCATAAATTAATCTCACAAGTCAGTAAGTTAAGGTGGCAGAAGCTCTCTGGGTTAAATTTCGTCGGATTTTACGAGTTTTCCTGTGCAAGGTTCTGTATTGAACTACCTCAACCAAGATTAAACAAACTGATAAACCTAAAATTATCGAGCTACTGTATGACCGGAATCCTATTACATCTCTTATACTCAGCACTTGGAGATAACGCATATATTTTATATGTTAATCTCATAGATCGAATTCCCTAAGCGTGAGGAATACCTTACATAATTAGGTATGCATATGTATTTTAGCTAATTTAAAGCTCAAACTAAACAAGTGGAGGGTTCATGTGCTAAGGCCTAAACCTAATGCGCACGCATTGCTGTAGAGAAACTGCCCTTGTCACTGCTTGAGAAAACTAATTTTAATTATGCATAATGTTTAGTCTAATACTGATAAAGTTAATTAGACATCAGATACATATGGTCGTGAGCAAGAGTGCTTAATTCAGTAATGGTTTGAGTTAGCTGAATTGATTAGGCCACTTAATCGATTTAAATATAAGTGGTTATGTAGATGAAAAAGAAAAAGAAAAAAAGAAAAGCAATATCCACTCACTAAACTTGGAATGCTTGCTAGATATGTTCCAATTACATTAGTTAAGACAAACTCATCTATGTCTGGTTGGCTGCTGATTCACCAACACTATATTATCTTTTTAGTGTAGCTTAATTAGAAAGGAGAGAATCAGATAGCTAGCAACTTCAAAATGAAGGTAACAGCTGTAGATTATCATAAAAATGGATTTAGTCTGTGTTTATATCTCTCAACAATCTATTAATTTATTGTATCAGTTATACATATCACATATAGGTGCATCAATCTCAAGAGATATTACTTTCAAAAAACGTCTTTTCTTCCCCTTGTTTCTTTAATTGAAACAATTTATATATATTTTTTATCCATATCTCATCAAAATTGATTGTGTACATATTCATCCTTTGTGCATATGATCAACAAAACACTGCTACATCTTTTTGCTATGGAAGTGCACTTTCTCAAAAGAAAACAAAACTAGTATGTGGAAGGAGGGATATTAGATTTTTTTTACTATGCACATTTTATTTGATTCTTGTCGTGATGTCAATCCCAAATAAACTTCTCTAGGTACTTGTATGTCAAGCTGAAGCTAATTGATCTTTGATTCATGCAGAAAACAATTTCATAGAACATATATCAATCATAAATTAAGCATGTTACATTATTTAATTATGGCATATTCAGCAAGTGTAAATAAATGTCATAGTTTTTATGTTAATCCCATAGTTTTTATTCCTTAAGCTTGAGTGATACCTTAGTTATGTATCTTACCCAATTTATGATTCAAATTAAGTAGAGGGTTCATGTGACAAGGCCTAAACCTAATGCGTACGCATTGCAATAGAGACATTTTGACTGCCCATTTTCATTATGGCTTAAAAATACTCATTTTATATGATTAATTACAAATCAGATTCATATGGCCGTGAGGAAGAGTGCTTAATTTAGTACTGGGTTGAGTTAATTAGCTGAATTAATTAGGGCAGTTGATCCATGTATTCGATCATAAGTAATCTAGTTGTCACTGGCCTACCAATCAAGATATACATATAATGCAAACAGAGAAGAAAAAGCAATATCCTTGCATTTTAATTAGGGTACCTTTGGCAATGGACAATGGGCAGTAACTGAAGCACTCAGCCTTCATGAACACTATATTATCCCTTTTGTCTAGCTTAATAAAAAAAGGAGACAATCAGATAGCTAGCAACTTTGGCTGAAGGTGTGGGATATTATCTATAATATTTCATATTTTATCATTTATACATATCACTCGAGGTGCAACCATCTTAATTAATTAAGGCAGCGTAACTTTCAAATAACATCTTCCTTTTTATGATTTCTTTCATTGAAATAATTTCAATATATTTTTAATCCGTTTACTATAGTTTGAGATCCGAAATTGATTATCTTCATGGTCGTGAGTTAAGTTGTATGATAGAAGAAAGTCTTAAAGAAAATAAAAAATTGAAGGAGCTGAGTGAATCTTCCTACTTTTCAAGTATATATATATAATTCCATCACATTTTTTTATAGAGCATTCTAAATTTTAATAAAATAAACAAATTCTTTGATATTCTTAAGAAATCTCATCGATTTGTTAACATATATTAAACTGGCCTAACTCATTATTATTTTTTAACTTGAAATTCAAATAATTTTTTAAAATCGAAGATATTGAAAAGAAAAAAAAATTATAAAAGGAGAAGAGATCCACTACTACAAATAAAGGATTTAATGAGAGTTCTATAACTTTCATAAACTGTCATTAAAGACTCATTGTTAATAACAATTCTTTCAAAACTTTTATTAAAGACTTCCCCTCTCAATGATAATTTTTAATGAATTGTCATTAAAAAACGGGTCTTTATCAACAATTTTAAAAGAACTATAATTGAAAATTCACTCTTTAATGATATTTTTTGCATAATTATTATTAAAAGTACTTTTTAAATAGTTTTAAAATAAATATAAATTTCTTACATACAAATTATCAAAAACCAACATATATAAAATTCTTCCCATTAACTATATTTCTTCCACACATTGACCATATGTCTTTATTTTATATACATTAATGAAACCTGGTCAACACATATAGGTAAACAATTTTCAAATACACAAACACCTATTTTTTCTGTACACTTCTATAAAATAAGTATACCATCTTTCTTCCTTCAACATAATTATACTGACACATATATAATTACTTCCACAAAAAATATCATTCTTATTCAACCTATCATTACTTTTTCCATGCATAAAAGCACTTCAACATAATCCAATCCAAAAAGTAATAAAATATTACATTCAACATGAGGAGAAAGAAAAATACTTAATTTCATAACTTAAAGCCATATATTAAAAAAAACCTTAATTTTATAATTTAACTCCATGTGTATAATGCATAAGTTTAAATACATAATGTTACACTCAATCTTAAAAGTTCAACTGTATAAATTCCATGATATTCATGTCTATAAAATTCTTTAATGTTCAACTTTCTAATAGAGCATTTCAAAGAAACTGTGCAACCTCTTTTCTAACTTCAGTAATATCTGATTAGGTGTAAATATCTATGTCTATTAACTATATTTATTAAAAAGAAAAAAAAGTTAGTACAATAAAATTTTTGATAAGAACCTCAATTACAAAAGTAATTACATAAGCAAATGCTTAAAAACTTATATTTTTGTATTAGGATATTATTGTCACGTCTGTCAGTAATATCCCTTAAAAATTTCATGACATAATATTCGTACTCAGTATTTAAAGGTTGATGTGAACATTGTATTAAAAAATTTTAATTGTTATATTTTATTAAGTAAATAAAACAAAAATCAAATATAAGTCTAAATATACATATCTTAACAAGAATACTTCTAACAATATGCTTATTACTTGATTCATTAATGACTTGGAACAATTTAAAATAACTACTCATAAAAAATAATCAATAATTTTAAGACTAAAAAAAAAAATTCATGATAACATAGAGGAAAATATTTTCTTTACGTGGACATGAGTTGATCTTGTTCTTGGAAGAGCCATGGTTCAAAGGATTGAAAACATTGTACATAAAAGCATGGGGCTCAACAACCACCAACATTCAGTGATGCCTATATCATCAAAAACAAATGTCAAAAATACTGTGAATAGTTTAGATGTACATTCCATCTGACAACGTCGATGGATCTGTAAACACAAAAAAAAAAAAAAATCCAATCCAAGCGCAACTAAATCTTTATAAAGATTATTGAAATAATGAAAAGTAAAAAGATAAAAATATGATATAGTCATACAATAATAAATCAATAAAATTCAAAAGATATACGTGCATAATGTAAGCCTAAATAACGCTGACACTTGGCTCCTCGATGTGAAAAAGTTGGATGATATCTTCCCAGCCCACAAATACATGTCCCTCAATAGCAAAGACTTCCGTGTAAGGTATGTGTATTACTTCATTAGGTGACATCACCTTGTTCACATAATTATACATTTTTTACAATCCTGAAAATAGCCTAACATAAGACACTTGCTGTGATGATTATGGTTTTATCAATGTTGGTGCCCTCTTAACTGGCAGTTGCATTGTTAATTTTTAGTCGATAATTGAAAAAAAAAGTTAATTATGACCAATAGGTTGACATCATAAAATACATTTAGCAAAAACATTACCTCATGTGCACCAACAATGACCCAATCTCGCAACTAAGTAACAATGGAACCAGTGAAAAAAACATAGCAGTCAATCCATTATCGGGGTTCGAGTTATGTAACTATGCATTACCATGAATAGCTACATCCATCGCTAACCTAACATCGCTAGAAAATAGTGAACACCCGTGAATCATCTGATCAAAAATAGCATTCATGAAGATAACACTACTTGCCACTCTATAGTCTGATGACTAGATGAACATCTCACATAGGTCACACTACAATTGTCCAAAAAAAAAAACATAATTTACGTTCTTAACATTATTAACATCATATTTACTATGAACAATACGTTACATACTTCGTTGCCATATGGTGCAGATATCAGTGGTGTGGCTAACATAGGTGATTAAGGTGTTGTATTATTCTTCCTTTAGCAATCCACCCATATTGTCGGTAGCTTTACTCGAATGAAACTGCAATGTAGATTTTCTAGTCTGGACATGAGTTTTGCTTACCACAATGTTTGACAATACATATTCATGCTCTGTGAGCCACTTTATCATCTCTGCCAACTGATGCTGATCCAATTGCATACCTTGAGGGTATTTATATTTTGTTTTTTCATAGATTTCGTATAAAAGGAATGTTATAAATTTTGTTTTCTATAAATTTGAATTTATTTGGCTTTCTTTCTCATTTTCATTTGCTTGATTGAGCTTAATCTAAATTTTATTGGCTTCCCTTAGTTCATTTCCATTGTTAAGTTAAAATTAGATTTTTTCTACAAAGCTTACTTTAGTTTAAATCCTACATTTATTAATTGGTATTATAATTTTTGATTTTTTCTAAGTACTAGTTAATAATTCTAGAGATTTTGAAGTTGAATGGTTGTTGGATGAATATTGAAAAAATATAACCTAGGATGTGAGCTTTTCACTCTTTTGTATCTCATAGAAGGAAAAAAAAAAAACCTAAGTATTCAATGAAAGTTAGCGTGATTAGTACTTAGGTGACTTCTATTCCTCTTTCTTTTGATGGTTTGTTATGCGTATTTTTTGATATCTCCAGTATGTGTTCTATAAAATGTTGATGAAATGAAATTTATGAAGAATTAGGCTTACCATCGAATTATATACAACCTTCTCAATTTTAGGGTCATTTCTTATAAATGATTCTTACTACATTGTGTAACTAAATTGATTTTAATGAATAATTATGTGCTACTTTTACATTTATCAGACTAGTTATACTAATAGTATTGATAGTATTTATGGTCCAATATTTTGATGAAAATATATTATATTGTAGCTTGAATTTCACATTTGTCTAAGGATTTGTGCTCTTTAAATTGTTATGGTTAGCTCATACATGGTATCTTATTGTTGGCGTACCAGTTTGAGTTTGTTGCTACCTGGTTATGATTCAGATGTGTTTAAATTATGCTAAAGTTCAGAGTCATTAAGATTGAAGTTGAAATCCTCTTCAAGAAAGAATTGCACCAAGTTATGTGCTCTTTTTCAATGACCTTACAATCGTTGGTGTATAATAATTATTTAATTAAAGTTGTAGCATTACCACTTATATGGTGATCATTATTTTCTTTTTACTAGTATATCTTAAAATGTTCGATAATCGTACAGCTACGAATTTGATTTCACATTTATGAAAAGTGTTTCATGTATTTACAAATGAATTCTCTCATATATAATATCTAAATATATGATAAATAAAATTGTAATGTTTCATATAACTCATTCAAATGATTATAATTTATTTATAATATTTTCATTTTCATTACATTATATATCATTCTTAACAAATAAAATGATATTTAATCTTGTAGCTAGGATCATTATCATATTAAATTTAATACAATTAATTAATTTTAAATAATTATCTTTAATTATTCAATTAATTTTTTAAAATAAGATGAATGATTGAAAATTTAATTTTTTAATCACCAGTTTTACTAGATTTCATTGCCAACTCCTTGTTTGTCTGAAAATAAATTTAAATAATATAAATTTAATTATATAAAATTAATTTGTTAAATTATTTAATTAAAAATTATTTTTTCATGTATTTAATTAATATTGCAAAAAATTTCAATCTCATGAAAAAATATTTAAGCACTTTTTTTCCCAGTTAATTAAATAGGGGAAAACATGGTTGAAATTGAAATCAAAGTCACAATTATTTGTTATAAACATTAATTAGTTTTGTTATTAATCTATTAATTAATTACAAATATTCAAAAGTGAAGATACTTTATTCAGTAAAATTTGTTTAAGATATATAATATGAGAATTCTATTGCCAACCCCTTATTTATTTCACATCTAATTAAAATGAAATATATTTAACAATATAAAATAAGTTTATTAAAATAATTTATTAAAAGATATATTTAATTTGAAAATATAATATAAATCATATCAATTAATTTTTTAATCATTTTTTAACAATTAATGAAATGAAAACCAATTGTTTAAATTATAAAACTAGTCATTGTTATTTATTATAAATACTCACTAATTTTACTATTATTTCATTAAGTAATTATATATATATATAATTAAATAAATTTTATTTCATAAAATTTGTATATGCTAGAAAATATAAGGATTTCACTGCTTACATCTTAATTTGTTTCTCTTTTTCAGCTTGGGCCACGTGAAAAACTTTTCACTGCATCTTAAAAAACGAAAAAATCTACCTTAAAATATCATCTCATTGCTCGCGTAAATGGTAGTAAGATATTACTAACGTTTTATTCATTTATTAAAGTAAGTTAATATTATTTTATTAATTATAAATAATTTGTAATTAATTTCACTTTTTAATTAGGGCAAGTAACATTAGTTATGCAAGAATGGGATATTAATTCAAGAACATGCAGTTAGTAGCTAGAGTTTATTGTATTAATTACAACATTCAAGTACATTAACTAAATTGAAATGAATAATGTTTGATTTTTAATTTATATTTTCACATGTATTTAATGTCACTTGATTTTCATGATGTAGTTAATGTAAGTATTTGTTTACTTAGATAATGCAACACTTGTGTAGTTTATAATATCTCTAATGTAAGATAAAATAGTTACTTTAGAACAGTTAACTTTTGACTCATCAACTTATCAAAATTGAGATAGTTATTCAGGAAATAGTTTCTTCAATTAGGCATACAAGTTTTTCTTGCATTATCTTTTTCAATCCACTTTAAGAGTCACTTTAGAAACCCATTCAAGGGTTAACTTTATCTAATTAACTCTCGAATAGCTCCCGATTGGGATTATTCATAAAGAGGTGTTATCATTACAATAAACAAGATTATACAAACAAATAGTTCATATAAATTTTGTAATTCTCTCTCCACTTTTTCTCCGAATGCATATGCATGTTATGTCAATAGTCTATTTTATGCACTTAGAGAACCATGGGGAAGTGCTATCGAAATTTTTTTGAACTAGTTGCTTACATGAACTTATTCTGGTGAAAAGCCAATTTAAGAATGGGATAGAAGCCATATCTGTTCATCTTATCAATATCATTATCTTAACAAAAAAAGAAAAATGTGGTACTCATGTCAATAATTTATTAAGAATGGAATCATTGGTTTTTTTATTTGACTTTTTTGTAGATGAAAATTCATGGGAATCATTGTTGCATGTATGATAGGAGAACTTTGACGAATGATTTGTCACTAGAATTTATGTTGAGGGGTTGCAGGATTTATATCAGTTGCATGTTAGCTTCTTGTGTACCAAGCAAATTGGCTGATCAGGTATCCTTGTGTAAAATGCAAGTATCTGTGCTTTTATGAGCCAGATATAGCAAGATTACATCTATATAAAGAAGGTTTTTAACCTAATTATTACCATTGGCATAACCACGATGAAGCTCCTACTCCATATAGTGTAAGTCATTATGAACTTACTTTAGTCCATGAGAATATCAACAATTATGAAAAAATGGTCATGGCTGCTACGAGGCCATCCTTTGTTTCGAATGTCGAACCAGAATTATCGAATTCAGAGTCAATAAAATTCTATGATATGTTAACTGCTGCCCAGTCACTCTCGTGGGATGGATGTCAGAGTCACTCAGTCTTGTCAGTTTCTATGAGAATGATGAGTATCAAGTATGATTATAATGTCACTGTGGCATGCATCGATGAATTAATCACCCTGTTTAAAGAAGTGTTACCAGCAAGTAATAAGATGCCCGATAATTTTTACCAAACTAAAAAATTGATCTCTCAGCTTGGATGTGATTACAAGAAAATTGATTATTGTCTTGCTCGTTACATGTTATATTATGGTAATAGTGTTGTAGACTAAGAATCTAGATTTTTCGATAATGATTATTTTTGAAATCGACAAAGAGTAAATAATCGAAGTAAGGATGTGCCAAAGAAACAAATGTGGTATTTATCAATAGTTTCACGATTGCAAAGATTGTTTGCTTCAAATACTACTGCAGAGCATATGAGATGGCATCATGAAAATCAATGCGAAGAAGGAATATTGGCACACCCCTCAAATGGGAAAGCTTGGAAGCATTTTGATTTGACTCACCTGGAGTTTGCATCAAAACCAAGAAATGTGCAATTAAGATTATGTTATAATGGCTTCAGTCTCTTTAACATGAGCTCCAACGTATATTCGTGTTGGCCCATCATTCTAACCCCGTATAATCTTTCACCAAGGATGTGCATAAAAAAAGAATATATGTTTTTAATAGCAATCATTTCTGGTCTAAACAATCCAAAGGCCTTAATAGATGTGTTCTTGCAGCCCTTAATTGAAGATTTGAAACTATTATGGGATTATGGCATGGAAATTTATGATATCTCACTGAAACAAAACTTTTGTATGAAAGCTGCACTATTATGGACAATAAATGACTTCCCTGCGTACGACATCTTATCAGGCTAGCAAACAATAGGTCGATTAGGTTATTCAGTTTGTATGGGATTATCGAAAGCTTTTTACTTGAAACATGGTCGAAAGATATGTTATTTTGATTGTCAATAAAGAACGCTTAATTGAGAGTTACAGTATTTTGACATCTAATGACAAGGAACATTCCACCAAAAGATGAGATTTTTTTTTAAAAAAATTTGAAAGTCTCAAGCTATTGAGTGATGAGGAACATACCATCGAGAGATACAACTTTTTTAATTTCGAGAGTAATGCCATCATAAGACAAGTTGTAACTTGTTTATAGATGGAACATTTCCACAGGAAACCAAATTTTGTCCTAATGAAATCATATTCTGTTGAAAACAGAAGGAAAAAAAATGGAGGAAAAAAAAAAGAAAAAAAGAGGAAGAAAAACCTTTATAACTTAAACAAATAAATGGAAAAAATGAAGAGATTAAGGAGAAATTTTCTTGAAGCTTCAAAAGAGATAAAAAAACTAGATTAGACACCAGCTCAACTGATAGAAAGGAATCACAAACAACAAAAAAGGTAAGCTGGTAGAAAGCGATGGGTTTACACTTGCTCCAAAAGAAAAATTATGTTCCTTATGTCTTTATCCTATTTCAGGTTCTTAGAAATGGACAAACAGGGGTAGCTATACAAACCTAATTTTGCCCTTATTAAGTGTCAAGGGATAGAGCTAACTGTTTTAAGAGAAAAAAGTTAGAATGAGGTGTTAGTCACATCAGATACAAGTTAGGCTTTAAAATGAGGAATTCTTCAAAGAAAAGAAAGGAAAAAAATACTTAGGTCCAATCTTGTCTAGTTTGAGCTAAGTTAAGTCTAACCTTATCCAATTTGACCCAAGTTGAGTTTGACTTGGATCTTGTTTAATTCAGTTTAACTTTTATTGGATCAATGGGGCCTTGGCACTTTAATCTAAAACTTTGAGAATCACTTTTTCATCCAAAATCTAGTAGAAGTGACTAAAGATGGTCTAAATTGAGCAAAAAATAAAATCTATAATTTTGAGGTTTTAAGAATTTGAAGATTCGTGCTACATTGGATAGCAAATCAAGGTCAAAGCTATGTGATGTTGAGACAAAGTAACCAGTTACATGACTTCTATCATTTTTGGCATAATTTAAAGATATAAATTAGCATTTAGTATTATAAATTAAATTTATACAATCAATATAAAATCAAATATAAATGAAAAATGAAAAGGACCATATTATGATCGTTTATATTTTAGTGTAATTTTGTGAAACGTTCAATTATATTTTGAGATTGTCAAGAATATTAATCTTTAAATATGTTTTACTCTTTTTATCTAGTAAATTGTATTTTAAATTTAAATTGTATACATGAAAAGCATGAAGGCATTATTTAGATTTTAATAAGATAAGACAAAATTGTAAGTTTTAAATTTTCTAAATAAGCACATTATCATAATTTATATTTTGAGGAAGCCATATTGTTCTATGAAACATTGTTTTTCAATATTTTCTTTCGTGGATGATATGAAAACTAAATGAGGAGAAATTATGTAAATAGGAGAAGGATACATTTAGAAGATGTAAAGATGTTGGTGTATAATAGACTCAACAAGCTAGTTGAAATTTATTACTCAATACAAATTTTATTGAAATTTTTGTGCACATAACAATAGAGATCTTTAGAAGCAACACTTTGACACAAAAAATAACAATAATAATGATGTTCTTTAGGTTATAGTTGAAGAGAAAACTTCAATAGTGTGAACATCATTTATTCTAGTCAGAATGAATCCAACGGTAGCATAAGAGGGCACATAACTTATTCTGGTTAGATAAATCCAACCATGACAACATGAGCATTACATGACCTCTGCGGGAAGAAATTGTGAAGCGACATTTCGTTGGCTAAGACAATCTTTAAACCATTTGGCTGAGTCTTTAGGCCTTCTATCTGTGACATTGTTATAGTCCACGTAATTCAAACCAAAACGAACAGTGAATCCTGATGAAAATTCATAGTTATCCAAAGCTGCCCAAGCAAAGTATCCACTAACATTGGCGCCTTGGCTGTGAACACCAAAATATTGAAAAAAGGAAAAACAAAAAATAGTCATAGTCAGACTGTTATGTTTATTTACGTGTTGTGTTGTATCTATGATCTTTAAGGAAGAAAGAGTTTCGAAGTCATTAAACATTACCTAATAGCGTCTGAAAGGGAGTCCAAATGTTCCTTGTGATATGTAATTCTTCCCTCGTCATGTAGAGTTTCATTAAGTGGTAATGAAGCATTATCACAATATCCTAAAATGCAAGAAATTTGATTGTTATTTGTCACAGAAATATGTATGTGTATGCATATGAGTGTGAATATGTACACTCATGAAAGTGGACTAAATACAATAGTGTATCGCCCAACTTTGGAGTCAATAGATTCAATTCTATTATAAAATATTTTTAAATATAAAATATATTTTGAAAAGATTATATGAAAGATATACATCCATGTGGAAGAAGACAGTAAAAGTTCATTACCATTTTCAGTGATGTAGACAAGAGGATTTTCATATTTATCTTTTACATGGAGCAGCATCTTGCGTATTCCATCCGGATAATAGTAAAAGCTACACGACTGAAAAAATTAATTTCACATAATAAATAGTTAGCATTGATGTACTACAAACAGGCACATGTTACAATGTTAGGAAAAGATTAATTCAAATAATTTATACCTGAGGACCAATAAGGTGTCCTTCAGAGTTTTTATCTACAAAAGAAGAATTAATATAAGTATATAGATCAATGTAATTTTTCTTTTTTTTGCTAAGCTTTTAGTTATTGTTTAGAATGGTTATTTATATTATACTCACATGATAGATTCACATGTGGATCTGTGACAACGCTGGGTTTCTCATCTTGACTAGAATTTCCTAAAGTATTTTGCGCATATTGAGTAAAGTAGTAATTTAAACCAACAAAATCAAGTGACCCTTTTACTCGAGCAGATTCACAAGGAGTGAATTTTGGTAATCGTTCTCCAACAATCTCTCTCATGACGGCAGGATAGCGACCATAAATCATCGGTTCCAAAAACCTATGAACATCATCCAAATTTTTATGTATGAGATATTCATACACTTCATGATCATTTTTCATTGCTAAAGTCTACAAGATTCACAAAGAAATTTAATCCAAAATCAAAAATAAAAATATTTTACGATAATACATTTTTTTCATATGAAGATCTTAGATTGTTTCTCATAGAGAATTTTCAAAATCACATAGCAACTTAAACATGTTTCCTCTGTATATAAGTCGATTCAAATTTGTCACGAATTTACTTTAGGTATTTAAGGCAAAGATTTATATGGTGCTATTTATGAAAAACTAAAATTTAGTTTAGCATCACAAACTTGTTAAAGAATCGAGAATGATAACAAAATAAGAACAACAAAAAATTCTCAAAAATACAACAAATCAAAACAGAATAACCAGTCTACTTGAATGATTTTATTTACGATCACAAAGTTTAAGATATATTTATTCAGGAGTGAGATTGAAAAATTCTTTTATGTATTCTAAAATAAGGGGAACCAAATCATGATTAAAAAAAATTGAGTATTAACAAACATTGAAAATTATAAAGTAAACTTTATCTTTCGTTTAAATTAAGAGAAAGATAGAGAGACAAATTATTTACGCACAAACTAAGAATTTTAACATTATAGAGATGTAATTTCAATATTCGACAAAGTCTTTCCTTAGATTTTGGATCTAGTTTTATCTTTTTAAAAACCCAAATTAGAAATAAAACTTACCATCCAACAATGAAATCAAAGATTCGTTTGGAAGCAATTTCATCTTCAGTTGTATTAGAATATGGAAGAAACCAACGTGTTATCAGCGTAGTGCCTATCTTGCCTTTTTGACTTTCCTGCAAGGATTTGTTCTTTAGTTAAGACAAGTTTTACCGATTTAAAGAATATTGGCAAAAACATGTAAAAGTGATTTGTTCATCAAGAAATCAAGCTTATATATATTTCTTGTGATGAGGAAAAATCAATTGTAAAATGCTTGTAAATTGCATAATTATGTTAGTAAAATGTTAGAGTTGTTTGTCGTTGTACTTAGAACCTGATATTTTCCCCTATACAAATATACAGCTTCTGCATGGGCAAGAATGAGGTGATGTGCTACTAGATAAGGTTCGGTCCCTGAATTTCCACTTGAGCAGAAGGAACGATTGGAACATCGGCCCGGTGGATATGTCCCGTCGCCATAACCCTTGTAACTATAGCTGTATGGTTGATTGAGTGTGATCCAGTACTTTACTCTATCACCAAATTTCTCAAAGCAAAGATCTACATAATCTCGAAAGTCATTCCTGTAAATGATATTGAATTTTAGACAATGATATAAATATAACCAAAAAATGCTAGTGTGTATTGAAAAATTTTGCTTGCATAAAAGTCAATTATTTCTTTCAAATTTTTTTTTTAATTTTCAGCTACTTAAAAATATTTTACCTAAAATTTAAGATTATTTATGTGGTCTTTTTTTGCAATAAAAATAATTACACATAGTGAATTACTTACACAATAAGAGGACTCAGGAAACCTCCGTATTCATCATCTAAAGTTTGAGGAAGATCCCAATGAAAGAGAGTGACAAATGGCTCTATGCCTACAATAGATAACCAAAAAGATTTATATAATTAAGTGTTTAGAATGCATAAAATCTACTAACAAGATGAAAAAAAGATAGTAAATAATCAAAGATCTTATTATTATTGAATAATTACTATTATTTTTGAGATCATTGATGAGATTGTTGTAGTAATCGATTCCAACTCTGTTCTCTCCTCTGCATCGCTTTCCTCCTGAAATTTATAAGCATTGAATGGATTAGACAGTAAATAAAATGGAACAATCAAATAACAAATGGTGTTTTTTTTCTTCTTTTTTTTTTCCAATAGCAATTAAATTTTATAATCACATAATATTGCTTGGATTGAATTTTGTGTTCTACATGCATTAATATAAATTTTAAATATGAAATTTGAAATATGAATTCTATTTTCAATATAATTTTTTATATCAATGAAAACAATAAAAATGAAACTCTTACCTGGTAACACCCTAGACCATGCGATTGAAAATCTATAAGCTTGAAGACCCATATCTTTCATAAGAGCAACATCATCCTAAAACATGTAGAGAAAGAAAATGTAAGAAAACCACAGAGAAAAGTATACTGTAACATGTAATGATTTGTCAGTCCAGTGTATGCATTGCAGTTTAACTTATTAACTGTCAACTAAACAATATGATAAGATGCATATGTAGACATACATTAAAAAGAAAATAATAATAAGAATAATACAAGAAAACTAAAGAGTTTGAACTTTTTTCTTTGTTGGTATCTTACCTCATAGAGATCATATGAATCAATAGCTACATCTGCATTACTACCGTCATCTGATTTTTCTGCAATTTTGGTACGTAAAAAGTTAAAAAAGAGAAATGAACACGTTAATAAGATTCTTGCTTTAGATACCGCGTTTGTGTGTCTGTCCATGTATATACACATGTATATAAGCCTGTGTTTGTCATGTATTCATGTGTATATTAATTTATTTATAAAGAAAAAGACCTGGATATCTGTGAGTGAAACTGTCCCAGTTATTAAGTCCTCTCGCTTTTACACCCTCAACCTTAGAAAAAGTATGGAAGAGTTAGCTGTAGGGAATTGAAAAAAAAAAAAAAACAAAATTTGATGTTATATGAAAGTCTCGAAACCTAAATGATACCTGATAAGCGGATGATGCTGCCCCAAAAAGAAAATCATTCTGAAAACCGGTCAGGTTGAAACATTCCCCATCAACAGCTAAGGAGGAAGGTAGACAAGACACTGAACAAAGAAGAACGAGTAGCACTAGGAAATGATAGCCTGCTTGTGCTCTGGCTGCCATTGCTTATGTTTAGCTGTGAATGAGAGTCTGCCCTCACTGTCCTTTATATAGAGCAGGAGGCCTTCATGAAGACAGAAACGACGCATTTCTCCATGCAATAGATAGCTACAAGGTTATTAATTATTAATGTTTTTGTTCTCTTAAGTTTTACTAATCATTTTCATGTGCACTGAAAATCCTTGAAAAATATAACACGCATGAAAGTGATACTGCAAAGCAATGAAGTCCACGTGATGACCATACTAATTCCCAACTTGAAAACTTAAATATTATTATCTGTGATTGCTTCTTAAAATGAAGTTAAGGCTTGGAATACATCAGCTGCCTAACCATTATTACATACTCATATTTGCTTATATGATACTGAATCTAACTGATCATTGATTGATACAGAATATAAATTGATGAAACATTAGTCATAAATTAATCTCACAAGTCAGTAAGTTAAGGTGGCAGAAGCTCTCTGGGTTAAATTTCGTCGGATTTTACGAGTTTTCCTGTGCAAGGTTCTGTATTGAACTACCTCAACCAAGATTAAACAAACTGATAAACCTAAAATTATTGAGCTACTGTATGACCGGCATCCTATTATATCTCTTATACTCAGCACTTGGAGATAACGCATATATTTTATATGTTAATCTCATAGATCGAATTCCCTAAGCGTGAGGAATACCTTACTTAATTAGGTATGCATATGTATTTTAGCTAATTTAAAGCTCAAACTAAACAAGTGGAGGGTTCATGTGGTAAGGCCTAAACCTAATGCGCACGCATTGCTGTAGAGAAACTGCCCTTGTCACTGCTTGAGAAAACTAATTTTAATTATGCATAATGTTTAGTCTAATACTGATAAAGTTAATTAGACATCAGATACATATGGTCGTGAGCAAGAGTGCTTAATTCAGTAATGGTTTGAGTTAGCTGAATTGATTAGGCCACTAAATCCATTTACACATAAGTAGTTATGTAGACAGAAAAAGAAAAAGAAAAGCAATATCCACACACTAAACTTCGAATGCTTCACACTAGTTAAGACAAACTGATGTATCTCTGGTTGCCTTACTTACCAACACTATATTATCTTTTTAGTGTAGCTTAATTAGAAAGGAGAGAATCAGATAGCTAGCAACTTCAAAATGAAGGTAACAGCTGTAGATTATCATAAAAATGGATTTAGTCTGTGTTTATATCTCTCAACAATCTATTAATTTATTGTATCAGTTATACATATCACATATAGGTGCATCAATCTCAAGAGATATTACTTTCAAAAAACTGTCTTTGCTTCCCCTTGTTTCTTTAATTGAAACAATTTATATATTTTTTTTTATCCATATCTCATCAAAATTGATTGTGTACATATTCATCCTTTGTGCATATGATCAACAAAACACTGCTACATCTTTTTGCTATGGAAGTGCACTTTCTCAAAAGAAAACAAAACTAGTACGTGGAAGGAGGGATATTAGATTTTTTTTACTATGCACATTTTATTTGATTCTTGTCGTGATGTCAATCCCAAATAAACTTCTCTAGGTACTTGTATGTCAAGCTGAAGCTAATTGATCTTTGATTCATGCAGAAAACAATTTCATAGAACATATATCAATCATAAATTAAGCATGTTACATTATTTAATTATGGCATATTCAGCACGTGTAAATAAATGTCATAGTTTTTATGTTAATCCCATAGTTTTTATTCCTTAAGCTTGAGTGATACCTTACTTAGTTATGTATCTTACCCAATTTATGATTCAAATTAAGTAGAGGGTTCATGTGACAAGGCCTAAACCTAATGCGTACGCATTGCAATAGAGACATTTTGACTGCCCATTTTCATTATGGCTTAAAAATACTCATTTTATATGATTAATTACAAATCAGATTCATGTGGCCGTGAGGAAGAGTGCTTAATTTAGTACTGGGTTGAGTTAATTAGCTGAATTAATTAGGGCAGTTGACCCATGTATTCGATCATAAGTAATCTAGTTTTCACTGGCCTACCAATCAAGATATACATATAATGCAAACAGAGAAGAAAAAGCAATATCCTTGCATTTTAATTAGGGTACCTTTGGCAATGGACAATGGGCAGTAACTGAAGCACTCAGCCTTCATCAACACTATATTATCCCTTTTGTCTAGCTTAATAAAAAAAGGAGACAATCAGATAGCTAGCAACTTTGGCTGAAGGTGTGGGATATTATCTATAATATTTCATATTTTATCATTTATACATATCACTCGAGGTGCAACCATCTTAATTAATTAAGGCAGCGTAACTTTCAAATAACATCTTCCTTTTTATGATTTCTTTCATTGAAATAATTTCAATATATTTTTAATCCGTTTACTATAGTTTGAGATCCGAAATTGATTATCTTCATGGTCGTGAGTTAAGTTGTATGATAGAAGAAAGTCTTAAAGAAAATAAAAAATTGAAGGAGCTGAGTGAATCTTCCTACTTTTCAAGTATATATATATAATTCCATCACATTTTTTTATAGAGCATTCTAAATTTTAATAAAATAAACAAATTCTTTGATATTCTTAAGAAATCTCATCGATTTGTTAACATATATTAAACTGGCCTAACTCATTATTATTTTTTAACTTGAAATTCAAATAATTTTTTAAAATCGAAGATATTGAAAAGAAAAAAAAATTATAAAAGGAGAAGAGATCCACTACTACAAATAAAGGATTTAATGAGAGTTCTATAACTTTCATAAACTGTTATTAAAGACTCATTGTTAATAACAATTCTTTCAAAACTTTTATTAAAGACTTCCCCTCTCAATGATAATTTTTAATGAATTGTCATTAAAAAACGGGTCTTTATCAACAATTTTAAAAGAACTATAATTGAAAATTCACTCTTTAATGATATTTTTTGCATAATTATTATTAAAAGTACTTTTTAAATAATTTTAAAATAAATATAAATTTCTTACATACAAATTATCAAAAACCAACATATATAAAATTCTTCCCATTAACTATATTTCTTCCACACATTGACCATATGTTTTTATTTTATATATATTAATACAATTCTTTTCAATATCTACATAAAATTTCTCCACCAAAAGTACAATGGAATATATAAATATTATAGACTTCAATGAAACCTGGTCAACACATATAAGTAAACAATTTTCAAATACACAAACACCTATTTTTTCTGTACACTTCTATAAAATAAGTATACCATCTTTCTTCCTTCAACATAATTATACTAACACATATATAATTACTTCCACAAAAAATATCATTCTTATTCAACCTATCATTACTTTTTCCATGCATAAAAGCACTTCAACATAATCCAATCCAAAAAGTAATAAAATATTACATTCAACATGAGGAGAAAGAAAAATACTTAATTTCATAACTTAAAGCCATATATTAAAAAAAACCTTAATTTTATAATTTAACTCCATGTGTATAATGCATAAGTTTAAATACATAATGTTACACTCAATCTTAAAAGTTCAACTGTATAAATTCCATGATATTCATGTCTATAAAATTCTTTAATGTTCAACTTTCTAATAGAGCATTTCAAAGAAACTGTGCAACCTCTTTTCTAACTTCAGTAATATCTGATTAGGTGTAAATATCTATGTCTATTAACTATATTTATTAAAAAGAAAAAAAAAGTTAGTACAATAAAATTTTTGATAAGAACCTCAATTAAAAAAGTAATTACATAAGCAAATGCTTAAAAACTTACATTTTTGTATTAGGATATTATTGTCACGTCTGTCAGTAATATCCCTTAAAAATTTCATGACATAATATTCGTACTCAGTATTTAAAGGTTGATGTGAACATTGTATTAAAAAATTTTAATTGTTATATTTTATTAAGTAAATAAAACAAAATCAAATATAAGTCTAAATATACATATCTTAACAGGAATACTTCTAACAGTATGCTTATTACTTGATTCATTAATGACTTGGAACAATTTAAAATAACTACTAATAAAAAATAATCAATAATTTTAAGACTAAAAAAATTTCATGATAACATAAAGGAAAATATTTTCTTTACGTGGACATGAGTTGATCCTGTTTTTGGAAGAGCCATGGTTCAAAGCATTGAAAACATTGTACATAAAAGCATGGGGCTCAACAACCACCAGCATTCAGTGATGCTTATATCATCAAAAACAAATGTCAAAAATACTGTGAATAGTTTAGATGTACATTCCATCTGACAACGTCGATGGATCTGTAAACACAAAAAAAAAAAAATCCAATCCAAGCGCAACTAAATCTTTATAAAGATTATTGAAATAATGAAAAGTAAAAAGATAAAAATATGATATAGTCATACAATAATAAATCAATAAAATTCAAAAGATATACGTGCATAATGTAAGCCTAAATAACGCTGACACTTGGCTCCTCGATGTGACAAAGTTGGATGATATCTTCCCAGCCCACAAATACATGTCCCTCAATAGCAAAGACTTCCGTGTAAGGTATGTGTATTACTTCATTAGGTGACATCACCTTGTTCACATAATTATACATCTTTTACAATCCTGAAAATAGCCTAACATAAGACACTTGCTGCGATGATTATGGTTTTATCAATGTTGGTGCCCTCTTAACTGGCACTTGCCTTGTTAATTTTTAGTCGATAATTGATACATCTTTAATTATTCAATTAATTTTTTAAAATAAGATGAATGATTGAAAATTTAATTTTTTAATCACCAGTTTTACCACATTTCATTGCCAACTCCTTGTTTGTCTGAAAATAAATTTAAATAACATAAATTTAATTATATAAAATTAATTTGTTAAATTATTTAATTAAAAATTATTTTTTCATGTATTTAATTAATATTGCAAAAAATTTCAATCCCATGAAAAAAAATTTAAGCACTTTTTTTCCCAGTTAATTAAACGGGCGAAAACATGGTTGAAATTGAAATCAAAGTCACAATTATTTGTTATAAACATTAATTAGTTTTGTTATTAATCTATTAATTAATTACAAATATTCAAAAGTGAAGATACTTTATTCAGTAAAATTTGTTTAAGATATATAATATGAGAATTCTATTGCCAACCCCTTATTTATTTCACATCTAATTAAAATGAAATATATTTAACAATATAAAATAAGTTTATTAAAATAATTTATTAAAAGATATATTTAATTTGAAAATATAATATAAATCATATCAATTAATTTTTTAATCATTTTTTAACAATTAATGAAATGAAAACCAATTGTTTAAATTATAAAACTAGTCATTGTTATTTATTATAAATACTCACTAATTTTACTATTATTTCATTAAGTAATTATATATATATAATTAAATAAATTTTATTTCATAAAATTTGTATATGCTAGAAAATATAAGGATTTCACTGCTTACATCTTAATTTGTTTCTCCTTTTCAGCTTGGGCCACGTGAAAAACTCTTCACTGCATCTTAAAAAACGAAAAAATCTACCTTAAAATATCATCTCATTGCTCACGTAAATGGTAGTAAGATATTACTAACTTTTTATTCATTTATTAAATTAAGTTAATATTATTTTATTAATTATAAATAATTTGTAATTAATTTCACTTTTTAATTAGGGCAAGTAACATTAGTTATGCAAGAATGGGATATTAATTCAAGAACATGCAGTTAGTAGCTAGAGTTTATTGTATTAATTACAACATTCAAGTACATTAACTAAATTGAAATGAATAATGTTTGATTTTTAATTTATATTTTCACATGTATTTAATGTCACTTGATTTTCATGATGTAGTTAACGTAAGTATTTGTTTACTTAGATAATGCAACACTTGTGTAGTTTATAATATCTATAATGTAAGATAAAATAGTTACTTTAGAACAGTTAACTTTTGACTCATCAACTTATCAAAATTGAGATAGTTATTCAGGAAATAGTTTCTTCAATTAGGCATACAAGTTTTTCTTGCATTATCTTTTTCAATCCACTTTAAGAGTCACTTTAGAAACCCATTCAAGGGTTAACTTTATCTAATTAACTCTCGAATAGCTCCCGATTGGGATTATTCATAAAGAGGTGTTATCATTACAATAAACAAGATTATACAAACAAATAGTTCATTTAAATTTTGTAATTCTCTCTCCACTTGTTCTCCGAATGCATATGCATGTTATGTCAATAGTCTATTTTATGCACTTGGAGAACCATGGGGAAGTGCTATCGAAATTTTTTTGAACTAGTTGCTTACATGAACTTATTCTGGTGAAAAGCCAATTTAAGAATGGGATAGAAGCCATATCTGTTCATCTTATCAATATCATTATCTTAACAAAAAAAGAAAAATGTGGTACTCATGTCAATAGTTTATTAAGAATGGAATCATTGGTTTTTTTATTTGACTTTTTTGTAGATGAAAATTCATGAGAATCATTGTTGCATGTATGATAGGAGAACTTTGACGAATGATTTGTCACTAGAATTTATGTTGAGGGGTTGCAGGATTTATATCAGTTGCATGTTAGCTTCTTGTGTACCAAGCAAATTGGCTGATCAGGTATCCTTGTGTAAAATGCAAGTATCTGTGCTTTTATGAGCCAGATATAGTAAGATTACATCTATATAAAGAAGGTTTTTAACCTAATTATTACCATTGGCATAACCACGATGAAGCTCTTACTCCATATAGTGTAAGTCATTATGAACTTACTTTAGTCCATGAGAATATCAACAATTATGAAAAAATGGTCATGGCTGCTACGAGGCCATCCTTTGTTTCGAATGTCGAACTAGAATTATCGAATTCAGAGTCAATAAAATTCTATGACATGTTAACTACTGCCCAGTCACTCTCGTGGGATGGATGTCATAGTCACTTAGTCTTGTCAGTTTCTATGAGAATGATGAGTATCAAGTATGATTATAATGTCACTGTGGCATGCATCGATGAATTAATCACCCTGTTTAAAGAAGTGTTACCAGCAAGTAATAAGATGCCCGATAATTTTTACCAAACTAAAAAATTGATCTCTCAGCTTGGATGTGATTACAAGAAAATTGATTATTGTCTTGCTCGTTACATGTTATATTATGGTGATAGTGTTGTAGACTAAGAACGTAGATTTTTCGATAAGGATTATTTTTGAAATCGACAAAGAGTAAATAATCAAAGTAAGGATGTGCCAAAGAAACAAATGTGGTATTTATCAATAGTTTCACGATTGCAAAGATTGTTTGCTTCAAATGCTACTGCAGAGCATGTGAGATGGCATCATAAAAATCAATGCGAAGAAGGAATATTGGCACACCCCTCAAATGGGAAAGCTTGGAAGCATTTTGATTTGACTCACCTGGAGTTTGCATCAAAACCAAGAAATGTGCAATTAATATTATGTTATAATGGCTTCAGTCTCTTTAACATGAGCTCCAACGTATATTCGTGTTGGCCCATCATTCTAACCCCGTATAATCTTTCACCAAGGATGTGCATAAAAAAAGAATATATGTTTTTAATAGCAATCATTTCTGGTCTAAACAATCCAAAGGCCTTAATAGATGTGTTCTTGCAGCCCTTAATTGAAGATTTGAAACTATTATGGGATTATGGCATGGAAATTTATGATATCTCACCGAAACAAAACTTTTGTATGAAAGCTGCACTATTATAGACAATAAATGACTTCCCTGCATATGGCATCTTATCAGGCTGGCAAACAATAGGTCGATTAGGTTATCTAGTTTGTATGGGATTATCGAAAGCTTTTTACTTGAAACATGGTCGAAAGATATGTTATTTTGATTGTCAATAATAATTCCTCCTAATGAACCACCTATTTAGGTGAAATAGAAGGAATTTTATCAAGTGTCAAACTGAACAGGGTGAACCACTAAGGAGACTCTCTAATATAGAAGTGTATCACGTAGCTATGCAGTTTCCTAAAATAATTGACACGGGAGGCTAGCACCAAACACCTGGCTATGGAGAGTTACACAATTTCACTAAATATAGCATTTTTTGGGATTTACCAAAGTAGCATGATTTATTAATTATAATATAGATGTCATGCATACCAAAGCCAATGTTTTCGAGAACATTTTTCATAGTGTAATGGACGTTAATAGAAAAACTAAGGACAATGTCAAGGCAAGGTTGGATCTACCTTTATATTATCGTCAAAATGACTTGCATCTTGAAGATAAAAAGTAGTGGAAGCCTCATAAAACTGAAAGCTCAGTACACACTAGATATGAACCAGAAGGGGGTTGTATATGAGTGGATAAAACAGTTGAAACTTCGTGATGGATATGCATCTAACTTGGGCAAATGTGTTGACATTCGAACATGCACATTGCAACATATGAAAAGCCATGATTATCATGTGGTGATGGAGAGATTATTGTCAATTGCATTTAATTGCTTACCTACGCCTATTTGGGAAGCTATCATTGAATTGAGTTTATTCTTTTGAAATTTATGTTGTCCAAAATTGAAAAAGAATAAGTTAGATGTGATGAACAATAATATTGTCATAATTTAGTGTAAGTTGGAAAAAGAATAATTCCTCGTCAACATTATCAACGAAATCATAGTTAAAAGAAGTTGAATTGGTTGAAAGAAGCAAAAGAAGAGAAACAATTGAAAGAGAGAAAAAGAGTGAGAAAGAGTGATTCTCATGATAAGAGGGAGATTAAATAATAAAAAACCTTATCTATCACCATAACTGGTAGGACTAGCCATGATCCTTTCAAAGATATAAATTTTGATCACAAGTTACATTGATAAGGGGAAAATTTTACTCAATCTTAGGAGAGAATCTATCAAACAGGAATAATTTGATGGTTTAGTTAAAAGGCTAGGATTTTATATTATATGCAGAAAAGTCATCGGGGTGCACTACAAAAAAAAAAAAAAGGATCTTATCAAGAGATGGAATGAAGAATAACAACTATTACATGGGCATTTGCATTCATTCATGGACACCGTATACAGGCATGAAGTATACATGCTCATGAAATTTCTAGAATGAAAAACCGGAGGACGATGAAAAATGGGGAAAGCATACAAGAAAAATTGTGACATTTGCATTCATATTCATACACATCGTGGTATACATTTTTGTTTGGATAAAGAATAAGAGGAGTGATTCACTAAAAAAAGCACGGAGTATCTAATTCAAGAGAAAAGGAAAGAAAAGGTGGACCATTGGAAGATGAAGTCTTAGTTTTTCAAGATTGTCAGAACTATTATGAAGTGAAGTCTAAATTTTTTTCAAGAGTGTCAGAACAATTGGAAGATGGAGTTTTGGTTTTCCATACCCATCAAAAGAGCAAAGTTTTAGTTTTTAGAACCGTTGAGAGATGATATCTTAATTTTTTCCAAGAGTATAAAACCGTTCGGAGATGAAATCTTTTAGAAACATTGGGAGATAAAACTTGTTTTTGGAAGCACTCGAACAAAGAATCTATTTTTGATCCGTGGAACACACAATTTTTTGGTTAAGGTTATGGGAGTGGAACATTTTAGAACCGCGAGGAGATGGAATCTTATTAAGACCATCATAAGATGGAACCTTGTTAAGACTGTCACGAGAGGAAATATCTTAGGACTACTAAGAGATAGAACTTTATGGGGATTTCGAGAGATAGAATCTTTTTAGAAACGTCAAGAGATCAAACCTTTAATTTTTTTCCTAAATATTAAATTCATTCCAAGACAATACCTCTAGCTTTTGTTAAGTGTCGAAATCATCAAGAGGCAAAACTTTCAATTTTTCCTACATGTTAGAATCGATGGGAAAATGATACCTATAACTTTTCTTAAGTGTTAGAGTCATGAGAAGACTATACCTTTAATTCTTCCTAATTGTTAGAACTATAAGGAGACAGAATCTTTAGTTTTTCCCAAACCTTGGAGTCATTGAGAAATGATACCTTTAGCTTTTCTCAAATATTATGATCATTGGGATATGATAGCTTTAACTTTTTTTTTTTTTTCAAATGTTAGAATCATCAAAGACAATACCCTTAGTTTCCTCCAAATATTAGAACTATCCTGGAGGAAAAGCCTTAATTTTTCCAAGATGCTAAAACTATTAGGAGACAAAGTTTTAATTTATCTATATCTTTTAGAGCCATGGGATTTGGAATCTTTTGAAGTCATAGGATACGGAATCTTTTAAAGCCATGGGAAACGAAACTTTTAGAGCCTTGGAATATAATATATTGAAAACTTAAGGGATACGAAATCTTTTGAATACATACAAAATCTTTTTGAGTCTAAGGGTTAAGGAGTCTTTAAAGTCGTGCGATACACAAGCTTTTAGTTTGGACCATGGCATATAAAACAATGTTGGAGCCATGGGATGTGGACTTTTTTAGTAATTCCAAGAGTTAATGTTGTCACAAGATAAAGCTTTTTCAAATTTAAAGTATAAAACCACTAAGTGACGAAGAATCTTCAGTTGATAGGTGGATCATTTTGCATTTTCATTATTCTTTAAGGAACATTCCATCAAAAGATGAATTTTCAATTTAAATTTTAAAGTTTCAAGCCAATGGATGATGAGAGTATTCTGTCAAAAGGTGGAGCATGTTGCATTTTCATCAATCACTAACATTCCCCTCGAAAGATAAATTTTCATTTAAAATTTTCAAGTCTCAAGCCATTGGGTGATAAAGAACGCTTAATTGAAAGTTAGAGTATTTTGACATCTAATGACAAGGAACATTCCACCAAAATATGAGATTTTTTTTTTAAAAAAATTGAAAGTCTCAAGCTATTGAGTGATGAGGAACATACCATCGAGAGATACAACTTTTTTAATTTTGAGAGTAATGCCATCATAAGACAAGTTGTAACTTGTTTATAAATGGAACATTTCCACAGGAAACCAAATTTTGTCCTAATGAAATCATATTCTGTTGAAAACAGAAGGGAAAAAAATGGAGGAAAAAAAAAAGAAAAAAAGAGGAAGAAAAACCTATATAACTTAAACAAATAAATGGAAAAAATGAAGAGATTAAAGAGACATTTTCTTGAAGCTTCAAAAGAGATAAAAAAACTATATTAGACACCAGTTCAACTGATAGAAAGGAATCACAAACAATAAAAAGGGTAAGCTGATAGAAAGCGATGGGTTTACACTTGCTCCAAAAGCAAAATTATGTACCTTATGTTTTTATCCTATTTCAGGTTCTTAGAAATGGATAAACAGGGGTAGCTATATAAACCTAATTTTGCCCTTATTAAGTGTCAAGGGATAAAGCTAACTGTTTTAAGAGAAAAAAGTTAGAATGAGGTGTTAGTCACGTCAGATACAAGTTAGGCTTTAAAATGAGGAATTCTTCAAAGAAAAAAAGAAAAGAAAGGAAAAAAAATACTTAGGTCCAATCTTGTCTAGTTTGAGCTAAGTTAAGTCTAACCTTATCCAATTTGACCCAAGTTAAGTTTGACTTGGATCTTGTTTGATTCAGTTTAACTTTTATAGGATCAATGGGGCCTTGGCACTTTACTCTAAAACTTTGAGAATCACTTTTTCATCCAAAATCTAGTAGAAGTGACTAAAGATGGTCTAAAATGAGCAAAAAATAAAATCTATAATTTTGAGGTTTTAAGAATTTGAAGATTCGTGCTGCATTGGATAGCAAATCAAGGTCAAAGCTATGTGATGTTGAGACAAAGTAACCAGCTACATCACTTCTATCATTTTGGGCATAATTTAAAGATATAAATTAGCATTTAGTATTATAAATTAAATTTATACAATCAATATAAAATTAAATATAAATGAAAAATGGAAAGGACCATATTATGATTGTTTATATTTTAGTGTAATTTTGTGAAAAGTTCAATTATATTTTGAGATTGTCAAGAATTTTAATCTTTAAATATGTTTTACTCTTTTTATCTAGTAAATTGTATTTTAAATTTAAATTGTATACATGAAAAGCATGAAGGCATTATTTAGATTTTAATAAGATAAGACAAAATTGTAAGTTTTAAATTTTCTAAATAAGCACATTATCATAATTTATATTTTGAGGAAGCCATATTGTTCTATGAAACATTGTTTTTCAATATTTTCTTTCGTGGATGATATGAAAACTAAATGAGGAGAAATTATGTAAATAGGAGAAGGATACATTTAAAAGATGTAAAGATGTTGGTGTATAATAGACTCAACAAGCTAGTTGAAATTTATTACTCAATACAAATTTTATTGAAATTTTTGTGCACATAACAGTACAGATCTTTAGAAGCAACACTTTGACACAAAAAATAACAATAATAATGATGTTCTTTAGGTTATAGTTGAAGAGAAAACTTCAACAGTGTGAACATCATTTATTCTAGTCGGAATGAATCCAACGGTAGCATAAAAGGGCACATAACTTATTCTGGTTAGATAAATCCAACCATGACAACATGAGCATTACATGACCTCTGCGGGAAGAAATTGTGAAGAGACATTTCGTTGGCTAAGACAATCTTTAAACCATTTGGCTGAGTCTTTAGGCCTTCTATCTGTGACATTGTTATAGTCCACGTAATTCAAACCAAAACGAACAGTGAATCCTGATGAAAATTCATAGTTATCCAAAGCTGCCCAAGCAAAGTATCCACTAACATTGGCGCCTTGGCTGTGAACACCAAAATATTGAAAAGAGGAAAAACAAAAAATAGTCATAGTCAGACTGTTATGTTTATTTACGTGTTGTGTTGTATCTATGATCTTTAAGGAAGAAAGAGTTTCGAAGTCATTAAACATTACCTAATAGCGTTTGAAAGGGAGTCCAAATGTTCCTTGTGATATGTAATTCTTCCTTCGTCATGTAGAGTTTCATTAAGTGGTAATGAAGCATTATCACAATATCCTAAAATGCAAGAAATTTGATTGTTATTTGTCACAGAAATATGTATGTATATGAGTGTGAATATGCACACTCATGAAAGTGGACTAAATACAATAGTGTATCGCTCAACTTTGGAGTCAATAGATTCAATTCTATTATAAAATATTTTTAAATATAAAATATATTTTTAAAAGATTATATGAAAGATATACATCCATGTGGAAGAAGACAGTAAAAGTTCATTACCATTTTCAGTGATGTAGACAAGAGGATTTTCATATTTATCTTTTACATGGAGCAGCATCTTGCGTATTCCATCCGGATAATAGTAAAAGCTACATGACTGAAAAAATTAATTTCAAATAATAAATAGTTAGCATTGATGTACTACAAACAGGCACAAGTTACAATGTTAGGAAAAGATTAATTCAAATAATTTATACCTGAGGACCAATAAGGTGTCCTTCAGAGTTTTTATCTACAAAAGAAGAATTAATATAAGTATATAGATCAATGTAATTTTTTTTTTTTTGCCAAGCTTTTAGTTATTGTTTAGAATGGTTATTTATATTATACTCACATGATAGATTCACATGTGGATCTGTGACAACGCTGGGTTTCTCATCCTGACTAGAATTTCCTAAAGCATTTTGCGCATATTGAGTAAAATAGTAATTTAAACCAACAAAATCAAGTGACCCTTTTACTCGAGCAGATTCACAAGGAGTGAATTTTGGTAATCGTTCTCCAACAATCTCTCTCATGACGGCAGGATAGCGACCATAAATCATCGGTTCCAAAAACCTATGAACATCATCAAAATTTTTATTTCTGAGATATTCATACACTTCATGATCATTTGTCATTGCTAAAGTCTACAATATTCACAAAGAAATTTAATCCAAAATCAAAAATAAAAATATTTTACGATAATACATTTTTTTCATATGAAGATCTTAGATTGTTTCTCATAGAGAATTTTCAAAATCACATAGCAACTTAAACATGTTTCCTCAGTATATAAGTCGATTCAAATTTGTCACGAATTTACTTTAGGTGTTTAAGGAAAAGATTTATGTGGTGCTATTTATGAAAAACTAAAATTTAGTTTAGCATCACAAACTTTTTAAAGAATCGAGAATGATAACAAAAGAAGAACAACCAAAAATTCTCAAAAATACAACAAATCAAAACAGAATAACCAGTCTACTTGAATGATTTTATTTACGATCACAAAGTTTAAGATATATTTATTCAGGAGTGAGATTGAAAAATTCTTTTATGTATTCTAAAATAAGGGGAACCAAATCATGATAAAAAAAAATTGAGTATTAACAAACATTGAAAATTATAAAGTAAACTTTATCTTTCGTTTAAATTAAGAGAAAGATAGAGAGAGAAATTATTTAGGCACAAACTAAGAATTTTAACATTACGGAGATGTAATTTCAATATTCGAAAAAGCCTTTCCTTAGATTTTGGATCTAGTTTTATCTTTTTAAAAACCCAAATTAGAAATAAAACTTACCATCCAACAATGAAATCAAAGATTCGTTTGGAAGCAATTTCATCTTCAGTTGTATTAGAATATGGAAGAAACCAACGTGTTATCAGCGTAGTGCCTATCTTGCCTTTTTGACTTTCCTGCAAGGATTTGTTCTTTAGTTAAGACAAGTTTTACCGATTTAAAGAATATTGGCAAAAACATGTAAAAATGATTTGTTCATCAAGAAATCAAGCTTATATATATTTCTTGTGATGAGGAAAAATCAATTGTAAAATGCTTGTAAATTGCATAATTATGTTAGTAAAATGTTAGAGTTGTTTGTCGTTGTACTTAGAACCTGATATTTTCCCCTATACAAATATACAGCTTCTGCATGGGCAAGAATGAGGTGATGTGCTACTAGATAAGGTTCGGTCCCTGAATTTCCACTTGAGCAGAAGGAACGATTGGAACATCGGCCCGGTGGATATGTCCCGTCGCCATAACCCTTGTAACTATAGCTGTATGGTTGATTGAGTGTGATCCAGTACTTTACTCTATCACCAAATTTCTCAAAGCAAAGATCTACATAATCTCGAAAGTCATTCCTGTAAATGACATTGAATTTTAGACAATGATATAAAAATAACCAAAAAATGCTAGTATGTATTGAAAAATTTTGCTTGCATAAAAGTCAATTATTTCTTTCAAAAAAATTTTTTTTTTATTTTCAGCTACTTAAAAATCTTTTACCTAAAATTTAAGATTATTTATATGGTCTTTTTTTTCAATAAAAATAATTACACATAGTGAATTACTTACACAATAAGAGGACTCAAGAAACCTCCGTATTCATCATCTAAAGTTTGAGGAAGATCCCAATGAAAGAGAGTGACAAATGGCTCTATGTCTACAATAGATAACCAAAAAGATTTATATAATTAAGTGTTTAGAATACACAAAATCTACTAACAAAATGAAAAAAAGATAGTAAATAATCAAAGATCTTATTATTATTGAATAATTACTATTATTTTTGAGATCATTGATGAGATTGTTGTAGTAGTCGATTCCAACTTTGTTCTCTCCTCTACATCGCTTTCCTCCTGAAATTTATAAGCATTGAATGGATTAGACAGTAAATAAAATGGAACAATCAAATAACAAATGGTGTTTTGTTTCTTCTTTTTTTGACCAATAGCAATTAAATTTTATAATCACATAATATTGCTTGGATTAAATTTTGTGTTCTACATGCATTAATATAAATTTTAAATATGAAATTTGAAATATGAATTCTATTTTCAATATAATTTTTTATATCAATGAAAACAATAAAAATGAAACTCTTACCTGGTAACACCCTAGACCATGCAATTGAAAATCTGTAAGCTTGAAGACCCATATCTTTCATAAGAGCAACATCATCCTAAAACATGTAGGGAAACAAAATGTAAGAAACACACAGAGAATAGCACACTGTAACATGTAATGATTTGTCAGTCCAGTGTATGCATTGCAGTTTAACTTATTAGATGTCAACTAAACAATATGATAAGATGCATATGTAGACATACATTAAAAAGAAAATAATAATAATAATAATACAAGAAAACTAAAGAGTTTGAACTTTTTTCTTTGTTGGTATCTTACCTCATAGAGATCATATGAATCAATAGCTACATCTGCATTACTACCGTCATCTGATTTTTCTGCAATTTTGGTACGTAAAAAGTTAAAGAAGAAAAAGGAACACGTTAATAAGATTCTTGCTTTAGATACCGCGTTTGTGTGTCTGTCCATGTATATACACATCTATATAAGCCTGTGTTTGTCATGTATTCATGTGTATATTAATTTATTTATAAAGAAAAAGACCTGGATATCTGTGAGTGAAACTGTCCCAGTTATTGAGTCCTCTCGCTTTTACACCCTCAACCTGAGAAAACATACCGAAGAGTTAGCTGTGGGGAATTGAAGAAATAAAAATCACAAATTTTAATGTTATATGAAAGTCTCAAAACCTAAATGATACCTGATAAGCGGATGATGCTGCCCCAAAAAGAAAATCATTCTGAAAACCGGTCAGGTTGAAACATTCCCCATCAACAGCTAAGGAGGAAGGTAGACAAGACACTGAACAAAGAAGAACGAGTAGCACTAGGAAATGATAGCCTGCTTGTGCTTTGGCTGCCATTGCTTATGTTTAGCTGTGAATGAGAGTCTGCCCTCACTGTCCTTTATATAGAGCAGGAGGCCTTCATGAAGACAGAAACTACGCATTTCTCCATGCAATAGATAGCTACAAGGTTATTAATTATTAATGTTTTTGTTCTCTTAAGTTTTACTAATCATTTTCATGTGCACTGAAAATCCTTGAAAAATATAACACGCATGAAAGTGATACTGCGAAGCAATGAAGTCCACGTGATGACCATACTAATTCCCAACTTGAAAACTTAAATATTATTATCTGTGATTGCTTCTTAAAATGAAGTTAAACACTGAAAATATATTCAAAAGAAGGCTTGGAATACATCAGCTGCCTAACCATTATTACATATACGAACTCATATTTGCTTATATGATACTGAATCTAACTGATCATTGATTGATACAGAATATAAATTGATGAAACATTAGTCATAAATTAATCTCACGAGTCAGTAAGTTAAGGTGGCAGCTCTCTGGGTTAAATTTCGTCGGATTTTACGAGTTTTCCTGTGCAAGGTTCTGTATTGAACTACCTCAACCAAGATTAAACTAACTGATAAACCTAAAATTATTGAGCTACAGTATGGCCAGCATCCTATTACATCTCTTATACTGAGCACGTGGAGATAACGCATATATTTTATATGTTAATCTCATAGATCGAATTCCCTAAGCGTGAGGAATACCTTACTTAATTAGGTATGCATATGTATTTTAGCTAATTTAAGGCTCAAACTAAACAAGTGGAGGGTTCATGTGCTAAGGCCTAAACCTAATGCGCACGCATTGCTGTAGAGAAACTGCCCTTGTCACTGCTTGAGAAAACTTATTTTAATTATGCATAATGTTTAGTCTAATACTGATAATGTTAATTAGACATCAGATACATATGGTCGTGAGCAAGAGTGCTTAATTCAGTAATGGTTTGAGTTAGCTGAATTGATTAGGCCACTAAATCCATTTAAACATAAGTAGTTATGTAGACAGAAAAAGAAAAAGAAAAGCAATATCCACACACTAAACTTGGAATGCTTCACATTAGTTAAGACAAACTGATGTATCTCTGGTTGCCTTACTTACCAACACTATATTATCTTTTTAGTGTAGCTTAATTAGAAAGGAGAGAATCAGATAGCTAGCAACTTCAAAATGAAGGTAACAGCTGTAGATTATCATAAAAATGGATTTAGTCTGTGTTTATATCTCTCAACAATCTATTAATTTATTGTATCAGTTATACATATCACATATAGGTGCATCAATCTCAAGAGATATTACTTTCAAAAAACTGTCTTTTCTTCCCCTTGTTTCTTTAATTGAAACAATTTATATATATTTTTTTATCCATATCTCATCAAAATTGATTGTGTACATATTCATCCTTTGTGCATATGATCAACAAAACACTGCTACATCTTTTTGCTATGGAAGTGCACTTTCTCAAAAGAAAACAAAACTAGTACGTGGAAGGAGGGATATTAGATTTTTTTTACTATGCACATTTTATTTGATTCTTGTCGTGATGTCAATCCCAAATAAACTTCTCTAGGTACTTGTATGTCAAGCTGAAGCTAATTGATCTTTGATTCATGCAGAAAACAATTTCATAGAACATATATCAATCATAAATTAAGCATGTTACATTATTTAATTATGGCATATTCAGCACGTGTAAATAAATGTCATAGTTTTTATGTTAATCCCATAGTTTTTATTCCTTAAGCTTGAGTGATACCTTACTTAGTTATGTATCTTACCCAATTTATGATTCAAATTAAGTAGAGGGTTCATGTGACAAGGCCTAAACCTAATGCGTACGCATTGCGATCGAGACATTTTGACTGCCCATTTTTATTATGGCTTAAAAATACTCATTTTATACGATTAATTACAAATCAGATTCATATGGCCGTGAGGAAGAGTGCTTAATTTAGTACTGGGTTGAGTTAATTAGCTGAATTAATTAGGGCAGTTGATCCATGTATTCGATCATAAGTAATCTAGTTGTCACTGGCCTACCAATCAAGATATACATATAATGCAAACAGAGAAGAAAAAGCAATATCCTTGCATTTTAATTAGGGTACCTTTGGCAATGGACAATGGGCAGTAACTGAAGCACTCAGCCTTCATCAACACTATATTATCCCTTTTGTCTAGCTTAATAAAAAAAGGAGACAATCAGACAGCTAGCAACTTTGGCTGAAGGTGTGGGATATTATCTATAATATTTCATATTTTATCATTTATACATATCATTCGAGGTGCATCCATCTTAATTAATTAAGGCAGCATAACTTTCAAATAACATCTTCCTTTTTATGATTTCTTTCATTGAAATAATTTCAATATATTTTTAATCCGTTTACTATGGTTTGAGATCCGAAATTGATTATCTTCATGGTCATGAGTTAAGTTGTATGATAGAAGAAAGTCTTAAAGAAAATAAAAAATTGAAGGAGCTGAGTGAATCTTCCTACTTTTCAAGTACATAGATAATTCTATCACATTTTTTTATAGAGCATTCTAAATTTTAATAAAATAAACAAATTCTTTGATATTCTTAAGAGATCTCATCGATTTGTTAACATATATTAAGCTGGCCTAACTCATTATTTTTCTTTTTAACTTGAAATTCATATAATTTTTTTAAATTGAAGATATTGAAAAGAAAAGAAATTATAAAAGGAGAAGAGATCCACTACTACAAATAAAGGATTTAATGAGAGTTCTATAACTTTCGTAAACTGTCATTAAAGGCTCATCTGTTAATAACAATTCTTTCAAAACTTTTATTAAAGACTTCCCCTCTTAATGATAATTTTTAATGAATTGTCATTAAAAAACGGGTCTTTATCAACAATTTTAAAAGAACTATAATTGAAAATTCACTCTTTAATGATATTTTTTGCATAATTATTATTAAAAGTACTTTTTAAATAATTTTAAAATGAATACAAATTTGTTACATACAAATTATCAAAAACCAACATATATAAAATTCTTCCCATTAACTATATTTCTTCCACACATCGACCATATGTCTTTATTTTATATACATTAATACAATTCTTTTCAATATCTACGTAAAATTTTTCTCCACCAAAAGTACAATGGAATATATAAATATTATAGACTTCAATGAAACCTGGTCAACACATATAAGTAAACAATTTTCAAATACACAAACATCTATTTTTTCTGTACACTTCCATAAAATAAGTATACCATCTTTCTTCCTTCAACATAATTATACTAACACATATATAATTACTTCCACAAAAAATATCATTCTTATTCAACCTATCATTACTTTTTCCATGCATAAAAGCACTTCAACATAATCCAATCCAAAAAGTAATAAAATATTACATTCAACATGAGGAGAAAGAAAAATACTTAATTTCATAACTTAAAGCCATATATTAAAAAAAACCTTAATTTTATAATTTAACTCCATGTGTATAATGCATAAGTTTAAATACATAATGTTATACTCAATCTTAAAAGTTCAACTGTATAAATTCAATGATATTCATGTCTATAAAATTCTTTAATGTTCAACTTTCTAATAGAGCATTTCAAAGAAACTGTGCAACCTCTTTTCTAACTTCAGTAATATCTGATTAGGTGTAAATATCTATGTCTATTAACTATATTTATTAAAAAAAAAAAAGTTAGTACAATAAAATTTTTGATAAGAACCTCAATTACAAAAGTAATTACATAAGCAAATGCTTAAAAACTTACATTTTTGTATTAGGATATTATTGTCACGTCTGTCAGTAATATCCCTTAAAAATTTCATGACATAATATTCGTACTCAGTATTTAAAGGTTGATGTGAACATTGTATTAAAAAATTTTAATTGTTATATTTTATTAAGTAAATAAAACAAAAATCAAATATAAGTCTAAATATACATATCTTAACAAGAATACTTCTAACAATATGCTTATTACTTGATTCATTAATGACTTGGAACAATTTAAAATAACTATTAATAAAAAATAATCAATAATTTTAAGACTAAAAAAAAAAATTCATGATAACATAAAGGAAAATATTTTATTTACGTGGACATGAGTTGATCCTGTTCTTGGAAGAGCCATGGTTCAAAGGATTGAAAATATTGTACATAAAAGCATGGGGCTCAACAACCACCAACATTCAGTGATGCCTATATCATCAAAAACAAATGTCAAAAATACTGTGAATAGTTTAGATGTACATTCCATCTGACAACGTCGATGGATCTGTAAACAAAAACAAAAAAAAAAAAAAAAACTAATCCAAGCGCAACTAAATCTTTATAAAGATTATTGAAATAATGAAAAGTAAAAAGATAAAAATATGATATAGTCATACAATAATAAATCAATAAAATTCAAAAGATATACGTGCATAATGTAAGCCTAAATAATGCTGACACTTGGCTCCTCGATGTGACAAAGTTGGATAATATCTTCCCAGCCCACAAATACATGTCCCTCAATAGCTAAGACTTCCGTGTAAGGTATGTGTATTACTTCATTAGGCGACATCACCTTGTTCACATAATTATACATCTTCTACAATCCTGAAAATAGCCTAACATAAGACACTTGCTGCGATGATTATGGTTTTATCAATGTTGCTGCCCTCTTAACTGGCACTTGCCTTGTTAATTTTTAGTCGATAATTGAAAAAAAAAAAGTTAATTATGACCAATAGGTTGACATCATAAAATACATTTAGCAAAAACATTACCTAATGTGCACCAACAATGACCTAGTCTCGCAACTAAGTAACAATGGAACTAGTGAAAAAAAAAATAGTAGTCAATCCATTGTTGGGGTTCGAGTTATGTAACTATGCATTACCATGAATAGCTACATCCATCGTTAACCTAAAATCGCTAGAAAATAGTGAACACCCGTGAATCATCTGATCAAAAATAGCATTCATGAAGATAACACTACTTGCCACTCTATAGTCTGATGACTAGATGAACATCTCAAATAGGTCACACTACAATTGTCCAAAAAAAAACATAATTTACGTTCTTAATATTATTAACATCATATTTACTATGAACAACACGTAACATACTTCATTGCCATATGGTGCAGATATCAGTGGTGTGGCTAGCATAGGTGATTAAGGTGTTGTATTATTCTTCCTTTAGGAATCCACCCATATTGTCGGTAGCTTTACTCAAATGAAATTGCAATGTAGATTTTCTAGTCTCGACATGAGTTTTGCTTGCCACAATGTTTAACAATACATATTCATACTCTGTGAGCCACTTTATCATCTCTGTCAACTGATGCTGATCCAATTGCATACCTTGAGGGTATTTATATTTTGTTTTTTCATAGATTTCGTATAAAAGGAATGTTATAAATTTTGTTTCCTATAAATTTGAATTTATTTGGCTTTCTTTCTCATTTTGATTTGCTTGATTGAGCTTAACCTAAATTATATTGGCTTCCCTTAGTTCATTTCCATTGTTAAGTTAAAATTAGATTTTTTCTACAAAGCTTACTTTAGTTTAAATCCTACATTTATTAATTGGTATTATAATTTTTGACTTTTTCTAAGTACTAGTTAATAATTCTAGAGATTTTGAAATTGAATGGTTGTTGGATGAATATTGAAAAAATATAACCTAGGATGTGAGCTTTTCACTCTTTTGTATCTCATAGAAGGAAAAAAAAAAAAACTTAAGTATTCAATGAAAGTTAACCTGATTAGTACTTAGGTGATTTCTATTCCTCTTTCTTTTGATGGTTTGTTATGCGTATTTTTTGATATCTCCAGTATGTGTTCTATAAAATGTTAATGAAATGAAATTTATGAAGAATTAGGCTTACCATCGAATTATATACAACCTTCTCAATTTTAGAGTCATTTCTTATAAATGATTCTTACTACATTGTGTAACTAAATTGATTTTAATGAATAATTATGTGCTACTTTTACATTTATCAGACTAGTTATACTAATAGTATTGATAGTATTTATGGTCCAATATTTTGACGAAAATATATTATATTGTAGCTTGAATTTCACATTTGTCTAAGGATTTGAGCTCTTTAAATTGTTATGGTTAGCTCATACATGGTATCTTATTTTTGGCGCACCAGTTTGAGTTTGTTGCTACCTGGTTATGATTCAGATGTGTTTAAATTATGCTAAAGTTCAGAGTCATTAAGATTGAAGTTGAAATCCTCTTCAAGAAAGAATTGCACCAAGTTATGTGCTCTTTTTCAATGACCTTACAATCACTGGTGTATAATAATTATTTAATTAAAGTTGTAGCATTACTACTTTTATGGTGATCATTATTTTCTTTTTACTAGTATAACTTAAAATGTTCGATAATCGTACAACTACGAATTTGATTTCACATTTATGAAAAGTGTTTCATGTATTTACAAATGAATTCTCTCATATATAATATCTAAATATATGATAAATAAAATTGTAATGTTTCATATAACTCATTCAAATGATTATAATTTATTTATAATATTTTCATTTTCATTACATTATATATCATTCTTAACAAATAAAATGACACTTAATCTTGTAGCTAGGATCATTATCATATTAAATTTAATACAATTAATTAATTTTAAATAATTATCTTTAATTATTCAATTAATTTTTTAAAATAAGATGAATGATTGAAAATTTAATTTTTTAATCACCAGTTTTATTAGATTTCATTGCCAACTCCTTGTTTGTCTAAAAATAAATTTAAATAACATAAATTTAATTATATAAAATTAATTTGTTAAATTATTTAATTAAAAATTATTTTTTCATGTATTTAATTAATATTGCAAAAAATTTCAATCCCATGAAAAAAAATTTAAGCACTTTTTTTCCCAGTTAATTAAATGGGAGAAAACATGGTTGAAATTGAAAACAAAGTCACAATTATTTGTTATAAACATTAATTAGTTTTGTCATTAATCCATTAATTAATTACAAATATTCAAAAGTGAAGATACTTTATTCAGTAAAATTTGTTTAAGATATATAATATGAGAATTTTATTGCCAACCCCTTATTTATTTCACATCTAATCAAAATGAAATATATTTAACAATATAAAATAAGTTTATTAAAATAATTTACTAAAAGATATATTTAATTTGAAAATATAATATAAATCATATCAATTAATTTTTTAATCATTTTTTAACAATTAATAAAATGAAAACCATTCTGAGAGTCACTTTAGAAACCTATTCAAGGGTTAACTTTATCTAATTAACTCTCGAATAGCTCCTGATTGGGATTGTTCATAAAGAGGTGTTATCATTACAATAAACAAGATTATACAAACAAATAGTTCATTTAAATTTTGTAATTCTCTCTCCACTTGTTCTCCGAATGCATATGCATGTTATGTCAATAGTCTATTTTATGCACTTGGAGAACCATGGGGAAGTGCTGTCGAAATTTTTTTGAACTAGTTGCTTGCATGAACTTATTCTGGTGAAAAGCCAATTAAAGAATGGGATAGAAGCCATATCTGTTCATCTTATCAATATCATTATCTTAACAAAAAAAGAAAAATGTGGTACTCATGTCAACAGTTTATTAAGAATGGGATCATTGGTTTTTTTATTTGACTTTTTTGTAGATGAAAATTCATGAGAATCATTGTTGCATGTATGATAGGAGAACTTTGACGAATTATTTGTCACTAGAATTTATGTTGAGGGTTGCAGGATTTATATCAGTTGCATGTCAGCTTCTTGTGTACCAAGCAAATTGGCTGATCAGGTATCCTTGTGTAAAATGCAAGTATCTATGTTTTTATGAGCCAGATATAGTAAGATTACATCTATATAAATAAGGTTTTTAACCTGATTATTACCATTGGCATAACCACGATGAAGCTCCTACTCCATATAATGTAAGTCATTATGAACTTACTTTAGTCCATGAGAATATCAACAATTATGAAAAAATGGTCATGGCTACTACGAGGCCATCCTTTGTTTCGAATGTCGAACCAGAATTATCGAATTCAGAGTCAATAAAATTCTATGACATGTTAACTGCTGCCCAGTCACTCTCGAGGGATGGATGTCAGAGTCACTCAGTCTTGTCAGTTTCTATGAGAATGATGAGTATCAAGTATGATTATAATGTCACTGTGGCATGCATCGATGAATTAATCACCCTGTTTAAAGAAGTGTTACCAGCAAGTAATAAGATGCCCGATAATTTTTACCAAACTAAAAAATTGATCTCTCAGCTTGGATGTGATTACAAGAAAATTGATTATTGTCTTGCTCGTTACATGTTATATTATGGTGATAGTGTTGTAGACTAAGAATGTAGATTTTTCGATAAGGATTATTTTTGAAATCGACAAAGAGTAAATAATCGAAGTAAGGATGTGCCAAAGAAACAAATGTGGTATTTATCAATAGTTTCACGATTGCAAAGATTGTTTGCTTCAAATGCTACTGCAGAGCATATGAGATGGCATCATAAAAATCAATGCGAAGAAGGAATATTGGCACACCCCTCAAATGGGAAAGCTTGGAAGCATTTTGATTTGACTCACCTGGAGTTTGCATCAAAACCAAGAAATGTGCAATTAAGATTATGTTATAATGGCTTCAGTCTCTTTAACCTGAGCTCCAACGTATATTCGTGTTGGCCCATCATTCTAACCCCGTACAATCTTTCACCAAGGATGTGCATAAAAAAAGAATATATGTTTTTAATAGCAATCATTTCTGGTCTAAACAATCCAAAGGCCTTAATAGATGTGTTCTTGCATCCCTTAATTGAAGATTTGAAACTATTATGAGATTATGGCATGGAAATTTATGATATCTCACTGAAACAAATCTTTTGTATGAAAGCTGCACTATTATGGACAATAAATGACTTCCCTGCATACGGCATCTTATCAGGCTGGCAAACAATAGGTCGATTAGGTTATCTAGTTTGTATGGGATTATCGAAAGCTTTTTACTTGAAACATGGTCGAAAGATATGTTATTTTGATTGTCAATAATAATTCCTCCTAATGGACCACCTATTTAGGTGAAATAGAAGGAATTTTATCAAGTGTCAAACTGAACAGGGTGAACCACTAAGGAGACTCTCTAATATAGAAGTGTATCACGTAGCTATGCAGTTTCCTAAAATAATTGACACGGGAGGCTAGCACCAAACACCTGGCTATGGAGAGTTACACAAATTCACTAAATATAGCATTTTTTGAGATTTACCAAAGTAGCATGATTTATTGATTATAATATAGATGTCATGCATACCAAAGCCAATGTTTTTGAGAACATTTTTCATAGTGTAATGGACGTTAATAGAAAAACTAAGGACAATGTCAAGGCAAGGTTGGATCTACCTTTATATTATCGTCAAAATGACTTGCATCTTGAAGATAAAAAGTAGTGGAAGCCTCATAAAACTGAAAGCTCAGTACACACTAGATATGAACCAGAAGGGGGTTGTATATGAGTGGATAAAACAGTTGAAACTTCGTGATGGATATGCATCTAACTTGGGCAAATGTGTTGACATTCGAACATGCACATTGCAACATATGAAAAGCCATGATTATCATGTGGTGATGGAGAGATTATTGGTAATTGCATTTAATTGCTTACCTACGCCTATTTGGGAAGCTATCATCGAATTGAGTTTATTCTTTTGAAATTTATGTTGTCCAAAATTGAAAAAGAATAAGTTAGATGTGATGAGCAATAATATTGTCATAATTTAGTGTAAGTTGGAAAAAGGATAATTCCTTGTCAACATTATCAATGAAATCATAGTTAAAAGAAGTTGAATTGGTTGAAAGAAGCAAAAGAAGAGAAACAATTGAAAGAGAGAAAAAGAGTGAGAAAGAGTGATTCTCATGATAAGAGGGAGATTAAATAATAAAAAACCTTATCTATCACCATAACTGGTAGGACTAGCCATGATCCTTTCAAAGATATAAATTTTGAGCACAAGCTACATTGATAAGGGAAAATTTTACTCAATCTTAGGAGAGAATCTATCAAACAGGAATAATTTGATGGTTTAGTTAAAAGGCTAGGATTTTATATTATATGCAGAAAATTCATCGGGGTGCACTACAAAAAAAAAAAAGGATCTTATCAAGAGATGGAATGAAGAATAACAATTATTACATTGGCATTTGCATTCATTCATGGACACCGTATACAGGCATGAAGTATACATGCTCATGAAATTTCTAGAATGAAAAACCGGAGGACGATGAAAAATGGGGAAAGCATACAAGAAAAATTGTGACATTTGCATTCATATTCATACACATCGTGGTATACATTTTTGTTTGGATAAAGAATAAGAGGAGTGATTCACTAAAAAAAGCACGGAGTATCTAATTCAAGAGAAAAGGAAAGAAAAGGTGGACCATTGGAAGACGAAGTCTTAGTTTTTCAAGATTGTCAGAACTATTATGAAGTGAAGTCTAAATTTTTTTCAAGAGTGTCAGAACAATTGGAAGATGGAGTTTTGGTTTTCCATACCCATCAAAAGAGCAAAGTTTTAGTTTTTAGAATCATTGAGACATGAAATCTTAATTTTTTCCAAGAGTATAAAACCGTTCAGAGATGAAATCTTTTAGAAACATTGGGAGATAAAACTTGTTTTTGGAAGCACTGGGACAAAGAATCTATTTTTGATCCGTGGAACACATAATTTTTTGGTTAAGGTTATGGGAGTGGAACATTTTAGAACCGCGAGGAGATGGAATCTTATTAAGACCATCATAAGATGGAACCTTGTTAAGACTGTCACGAGAGGAAATATCTTAGGACTACTAAGAGATAGAACTTTATGGGGATTTCGAGAGATAGAATCTTTTTAGAAACGTCAAGAGATCAAACCTTTAATTTTTTTCCTAAATATTAAATTCATTCCAAGACAATACCTCTAGCTTTTGTTAAGTGTCAAAATCATCAAGAGGCAAAACTTTCAATTTTTCCTACATGTTAGAATCGATGGGAAAATGATACTTATAACTTTTCTTAAGTGTTAGAGTCATGAGAAGACTATACCTTTAATTCTTTCTAATTGTTAGAACTATAAGGAGACAGAATCTTTAGTTTTTCCCAAACCTTGGAGTCATTGAGAAATGATACCTTTAGCTTTTCTCAAATATTATGATCATTGGGATATGATAGCTTTAACTTTTCTTTTTTTCAAATGTTAGAATCATCAAAGACAATACCCTTAGTTTCATCCAAATATTAGAACTATCCTGGAGGAAAAGCCTTAATTTTTCCAAGATGCTAAAACTATTAGGAGGCAAAGTTTTAATTTATCTATATCTTTTAAAGCCATGGGATTTGGAATCTTTTGAAGTCATAGGATACGGAATCTTTTAAAGCCATGGGAAACGAAACTTTTAGAGCCTTGGAATATAATATATTGAAAACTTAAGGGATACGAAATCTTTTGAATACATACAAAATCTTTTTGAGTCTAAGGGTTAAGGAGTTTTTAATTTAAATTTTAAAGTTTCAAGCCAATAGATGATGAGAGTATTCTGTCAAAAGGTGGAGCATGTTGCATTTTCATCAATCACTAACATTCCCCTCGAAAGATAAATTTTCATTTAAAATTTTCAAGTCTCAAGCCATTGGGTGATAAAGAATGCTAAATTGAGAGTTAGAGTATTTTGACATCTAATGACAAGGAACATTCCACCAAAAGATGAGATTTTTTTTAAAAAAAAATTAAAAGTCTCAAGCTATTGAGTGATGAGGAACATACCATCGAGAGATACAACTTTTTTAATTTCGAGAGTAATGCCATCATAAGACAAGTTGTAACTTGTTTATAGATGGAACATTTCCACAGGAAACCAAATTTTGTCCTAATGAAATCATATTCTGTTGAAAACAGAAGGGAAAAAAATGGAGGGAAAAAAAAGAAAAAAATAGGAAGAAAAACTTATATAACTTAAACAAATAAATGGAAAAAATGAAGAGATTAAAGAGACATTTTCTTGAAGCTTCAAAAGAGATAAAAAAAAACTAGATTAGACACCAGTTCAACTAATAGAAAGGAATCACAAACAACAAAAAGGGTAAGCTGATAGAAAGTGATGGGTTTACACTTGCTCCAAAAGCAAAATTATGTACCTTATGTTTTTATCCTATTTCAGGTTCTTAGAAATGGATAAACAGGGGTAGCTATATAAACCTAATTTTGCCCTTATTAAGTGTCAAGGGATAGAGCTAACTGTTTTAAGAGAAAAAAGTTAGAATGAGGTGTTAGTCACATCAGATACAAGTTAGGCTTTAAAATGAGGAATTCTTCAAAGAAAAAAAGAAAAGAAAGGAAAAAAAATACTTAGGTCCAATCTTGTCTAGTTTGAGCTAAGTTAAGTCTAACCTTATCCAATTTGACCCAAGTTAAGTTTGACTTGGATCTTGTTTGATTCAGTTTAACTTTTATAGGATCAATGGGGCCTTGGCACTTTACTCTAAAACTTTGAGAATCACTTTTTCATCCAAAATCTAGTAGAAGTGACTAAAGATGGTCTAAAATGAGCAAAAAATAAAATCTATAATTTTGAGGTTTTAAGAATTTGAAGATTCGTGCTGCATTGGATAGCAAATCAAGGTCAAAGCTATGTGATGTTGAGACAAAGTAACCAGCTACATCACTTCTATCATTTTGGGCATAATTTAAAGATATAAATTAGCATTTAGTATTATAAATTAAATTTATACAATCAATATAAAATTAAATATAAATGAAAAATGGAAAGGACCATATTATGATTGTTTATATTTTAGTGTAATTTTGTGAAAAGTTCAATTATATTTTGAGATTGTCAAGAATTTTAATCTTTAAATATGTTTTACTCTTTTTATCTAGTAAATTGTATTTTAAATTTAAATTGTATACATGAAAAGCATGAAGGCATTATTTAGATTTTAATAAGATAAGACAAAATTGTAAGTTTTAAATTTTCTAAATAAGCACATTATCATAATTTATATTTTGAGGAAGCCATATTGTTCTATGAAACATTGTTTTTCAATATTTTCTTTCGTGGATGATATGAAAACTAAATGAGGAGAAATTATGTAAATAGGAGAAGGATACATTTAAAAGATGTAAAGATGTTGGTGTATAATAGACTCAACAAGCTAGTTGAAATTTATTACTCAATACAAATTTTATTGAAATTTTTGTGCACATAACAGTACAGATCTTTAGAAGCAACACTTTGACACAAAAAATAACAATAATAATGATGTTCTTTAGGTTATAGTTGAAGAGAAAACTTCAACAGTGTGAACATCATTTATTCTAGTCGGAATGAATCCAACGGTAGCATAAAAGGGCACATAACTTATTCTGGTTAGATAAATCCAACCATGACAACATGAGCATTACATGACCTCTGCGGGAAGAAATTGTGAAGAGACATTTCGTTGGCTAAGACAATCTTTAAACCATTTGGCTGAGTCTTTAGGCCTTCTATCTGTGACATTGTTATAGTCCACGTAATTCAAACCAAAACGAACAGTGAATCCTGATGAAAATTCATAGTTATCCAAAGCTGCCCAAGCAAAGTATCCACTAACATTGGCGCCTTGGCTGTGAACACCAAAATATTGAAAAGAGGAAAAACAAAAAATAGTCATAGTCAGACTGTTATGTTTATTTACGTGTTGTGTTGTATCTATGATCTTTAAGGAAGAAAGAGTTTCGAAGTCATTAAACATTACCTAATAGCGTTTGAAAGGGAGTCCAAATGTTCCTTGTGATATGTAATTCTTCCTTCGTCATGTAGAGTTTCATTAAGTGGTAATGAAGCATTATCACAATATCCTAAAATGCAAGAAATTTGATTGTTATTTGTTACAGAAATATGTATGTATATGAGTGTGAATATGCACACTCATGAAAGTGGACTAAATACAATAGTGTATCGCTCAACTTTGGAGTCAATAGATTCAATTCTATTATAAAATATTTTTAAATATAAAATATATTTTTAAAAGATTATATGAAAGATATACATCCATGTGGAAGAAGACAGTAAAAGTTCATTACCATTTTCAGTGATGTAGACAAGAGGATTTTCATATTTATCTTTTACATGGAGCAGCATCTTGCGTATTCCATCCGGATAATAGTAAAAGCTACATGACTGAAAAAATTAATTTCAAATAATAAATAGTTAGCATTGATGTACTACAAACAGGCACATGTTACAATGTTAGGAAAAGATTAATTCAAATAATTTATACCTGAGGACCAATAAGGTGTCCTTCTGAGTTTTTATCTACAAAAGAAGAATTAATATAAGTATATAGATCAATGTAATTTTTTTTTTTTTTTGCCAAGCTTTTAGTTATTGTTTAGAATGGTTATTTATATTATACTCACATGATAGATTCACATGTGGATCTGTGACAACGCTGGGTTTCTCATCTTGACTAGAATTTCCTAAAGTATTTTGCGCATATTGAGTAAAATAGTAATTTAAACCAACAAAATCAAGTGACCCTTTTACTCGAGCAGATTCACAAGGAGTGAATTTTGGTAATCGTTCTCCAACAATCTCTCTCATGACGGCAGGATAGCGACCATAAATCATCGGTTCCAAAAACCTATGAACATCATCAAAATTTTTATGTATGAGATATTCATACACTTCATGATCATTTGTCATTGCTAAAGTCTACAAGATTCACAAAGAAATTTAATCCAAAATCAAAAATAAAAATATTTTACGATAATACATTTTTTTCATATGAAGATCTTAGATTGTTTCTCATAGAGAATTTTCAAAATCACATAGCAACTTAAACATGTTTCCTCCATATATAAGTCGATTCAAATTTGTCACGAATTTACTTTAGGTGTTTTAGGAAAAGATTTATATGGTGCTATTTATGAAAAACTAAAATTTAGTTTGGCATCACAAACTTTTTAAAGAATCGAGAATGATAACAAAATAAGAACAACCAAAAATTCTCAAAAATACAACAAATCAAAACAGAATAACCAGTCCACTTGAATGATTTTATTTACGATCACAAAGTTTAAGATATATTTATTCAGGAGTGAGATTGAAAAATTCTTTTATGTATTCTAAAATAAGGGGAACCAAATCATGATAAAAAAAATTGAGTATTAACAAACATTGAAAATTATAAAGTAAACTTTATCTTTCGTTTAAATTAAGAGAAAGATAGAGAGACAAATTATTTAGGCACAAACTAAGAATTTTAACATTACGGAGATGTAATTTCAATATTCGAAAAAGCCTTTCCTTAGATTTTGGATCTAGTTTTATCTTTTTAAAAACCCAAATTAGAAATAAAACTTACCATCCAACAATGAAATCAAAGATTCGTTTGGAAGCAATTTCATCTTCAGTTGTATTAGAATATGGAAGAAACCAACGTGTTATCAGCGTAGTGCCTATCTTGCCTTTTTGACTTTCCTGCAAGGATTTGTTCTTTAGTTAAGACAAGTTTTACCGATTTAAAGAATATTGGCGAAAACATGTGAAAGTGATTTGTTCATCAAGAAATCAAGCTTATATATATTTCTTGTGATGAGGAAAAATCAATTGTAAAATGCTTGTAAATTGCATAATTATGTTAGTAAAATGTTAGAGTTGTTTGTCGTTATACTTAGAACCTGATATTTTCCCCTATACAAATTTACAGCTTCTGCATGGGCAAGAATGAGGTGATGTGCTACTAGATAAGGTTCGGTCCCTGAATTTCCACTTGAGCAGAAGGAACGATTGGAACATCGGCCCGGTGGATATGTCCCGTCGCCATAACCCTTGTAACTATAGCTGTATGGTTGATTGAGTGTGATCCAGTACTTTACTCTATCACCAAATTTCTCAAAGCAAAGATCTACATAATCTCGAAAGTCATTCCTGTAAATGACATTGAATTTTAGACAATGATATAAATATAACCAAAAAATGCTAGTGTGTATTGAAAAATTTTGCTTGCATAAAAGTCAATTATTTCTTTCAAAAAATATTTTTTTTATTTTCAGCTACTTAAAAATATTTTACCTAAAATTTAAGATTATTTATATGGTCTTTTTTTTCCAATAAAAATAATTACACATAGTGAATTACTTACACAATAAGAGGACTCAAGAAACCTCCGTATTCATCATCTAAAGTTTGAGGAAGATCCCAATGAAAGAGAGTGACAAATGGCTCTATGCCTACAATAGATAACCAAAAAGATTTATATAATTAAGTGTTTAGAATGCATAAAATCTACTAACAAGATGAAAAAACGATAGTAAATAATCAAAGATCTTATTATTATTGAATAATTACTATTATTTTTGAGATCATTGATGAGATTGTTGTAGTAATCGATTCCAACTTTGTTCTCTCCTCTGCATCGCTTTCCTCCTGAAATTTATAAGCATTGAATGGATTAGACAGTAAATAAAATGGAACAATCAAATAACAAATGGTGTTTTTTTTCTTCTTTTTTTTTCCAGTAGCAATTAAATTTTATAATCACATAATGTTGCTTGGATTAAATTTTGTGTTCTACATGCATTAATATAAATTTTAAATATGAAATTTGAAATATGAATTCTATTTTCAATATAATTTTTTATATCAATGAAAACAATAAAAATGAAACTCTTACCTGGTAACACCCTAGACCATGCGATTGAAAATCTATAAGCTTGAAGACCCATATCTTTCATAAGAGCAACATCATCCTAAAACATGTAGAGAAAGAAAATGTAAGAAAACCACAGAGAAAAGTATACTGTAACATGTAATGATTTGTCAGTCCAGTGTATGCATTGCAGTTTAACTTATTAACTGTCAACTAAACAATATGATAAGATGCATATGTAGACATACATTAAAAAGAAAATAATAATAAGAATAATACAAGAAAACTAAAGAGTTTGAACTTTTTTCTTTGTTGGTATCTTACCTCATAGAGATCATATGAATCAATAGCTACATCTGCATTACTACCGTCATCTGATTTTTCTGCAATTTTGGTACGTAAAAAGTTAAAGAAGAAAAAGGAACACGTTAATAAGATTCTTGCTTTTGATACCGCGATTGTGTGTCTGTCCATGTATATACACATGTATATAAGCCTGTGTTTGTCATGTATTCATGTGTATATTAATTTATTTATAAAGAAAAAGACCTGGATATCTGTGAGTGAAACTGTCCCAGTTATTGAGTCCTCTCGCTTTTACACCCTCAACCTGAGAAAACATACCGAAGAGTTAGCTGTGGGGAATTGAAGAAATAAAAATCACAAATTTTGATGTTATATGAAAGTCTCAAAACCTAAATGATACCTGATAAGCGGATGATGCTGCCCCAAAAAGAAAATCATTCTGAAAACCGGTCAGGTTGAAACATTCCCCATCAACAGCTAAGGAGGAAGGTAGACAAGACACTGAACAAAGAAGAACGAGTAGCACTAGGAAATGATAGCCTGCTTGTGCTTTGGCTGCCATTGCTTATGTTTAGCTGTGAATGAGAGTCTGCCCTCACTGTCCTTTATATAGAGCAGGAGGCCTTCATGAAGACAGAAACTACGCATTTCTCCATGCAATAGATAGCTACAAGGTTATTAATTATTAATGTTTTTGTTCTCTTAAGTTTTACTAATCATTTTCATGTGCACTGAAAATCCTTGAAAAATATAACACGCATGAAAGTGATACTGCAAAGCAATGAAGTCCACGTGATGACCATACTAATTCCCAACTTGAAAACTTAAATATTATTATCTGTGATTGCTTCTTAAAATGAAGTTAAACACTGAAAATATATTCAAAAGAAGGCTTGGAATACATCAGCTGCCTAACCATTATTACATATACGAACTCATATTTGCTTATATGATACTGAATCTAACTGATCATTGATTGATACAGAATATAAATTGATGAAACATTAGTCATAAATTAATCTCAGAAGTCAGTAAGTTAAGGTGGCAGAAGTTCTCTGGGTTAAATTTCGTCGGATTCTACGAGTTTTCCTGTGCAAGGTTCTGTATTGAACTACCTCAACCAAGATTAAACTAACTGATAAACCAAAAATTATTGAGCTACTGTATGGCCAGCATCCTATTACATCTCTTATACTGAGCACGTGGAGATAACGCATATATTTTATATGTTAATCTCATAGATCGAATTCCCTAAGCGTGAGGAATACCTTACTTAATTAGGTATGCATATGTATTTTAGCTAATTTAAGGCTCAAACTAAACAAGTGGAGGGTTCATGTGCTAAGGCCTAAACCTAATGCGCACGCATTGCTGTAGAGAAACTGCCCTTGTCACTGCTTGAGAAAACTTATTTTAATTATGCATAATGTTTAGTCTAATACTGATAATGTTAATTAGACATCAGATACATATGGTCGTGAGCAAGAGTGCTTAATTCAGTAATGGTTTGAGTTAGCTGAATTGATTAGGCCACTAAATCCATTTAAACATAAGTAGTTATGTAGACAGAAAAAGAAAAAGAAAAGCAGTATCCACACACTAAACTTCGAATGCTTCACATTAGTTAAGACAAACTGATGTATCTCTGGTTGCCTTACTTACCAACACTATATTATCTTTTTAGTGTAGCTTAATTAGAAAGGAGAGAATCAGATAGCTAGCAACTTCAAAATGAAGGTAAAAGCTGTAGATTATCATAAAAATGGATTTAGTCTGTGTTCATATCTCTCAACAATCTATTAATTTATTGCATCAATCTCAAGAGATATACTTCCAAATAATGTCTTTCATTCCTCTTGATTCTTCAATTGAAACAATTTTTTGCATATATATATTTTTTATCCATATTCATCAAAATTGATTGTGTACAAATAACTCATCCTTTTGTGCATATGATCAACAAAACACTACTACATTTTTTTGCTGTAGAAGTGCATTTTCTCAAAAGAAAACAAAAATTATAGTTTTTTATGTATATGAATATGTACTAGTTAATTTGTAACACATTATTTGCATATCTATATTATAGAGCATATAAAATTTGCATTATAAACTAAATAAATGAATTTCTTTGAAATTCTTAGGAGGTCTGGTAATGTCATCACTTATGCAAGAACGTATGTTGAACTCTTTAGTATTTATTTTTTGTAACTTGAAACCATTTTATATATTATTTATGACATATTCAGCACGTGAAAACAAATGTTATATTTTATATGTTAATCCCATAGTTTTTACTTCTTAAACGTGAGTGATACCTTACTTAGGTATGTATCTTACCCAATATATGATTCAAATTAAGTAGAGGTTCATGTGCCAAGGCCTAAACCTAATGCGTACGCATTGCTGTAGAGACATTTTGACTGCCCATCTTCATCATGGCTTAAAAATACTCATTTTATAAGGTTAATTAGAAATCAGGCTCATATATATATGGCCGTGAGGATATTTAGTACTGGGTTGAGTTAATTAGCTGAATTAATTAGGGCAGTTGATCCATGTATTCATAAGAAATTTACTTGTCACTTGCCTACTAATCAAGATGTACATATAATGCAAACAGAGAAGAAAAGCAATATCTTTGCATTTTAATTAGGGTACCTTTGGCAATGGACAATGGGCGGTAACTGAAGCACTCAGCCTTCATCAACACTATATTATCTCTTTTGTATAGTTTAATAAAAAAAAAACGGAGACAATCCGATAGCTAGCAACTTCAAAATTAAGGCTAAAGCAACGGGATACTGAATTTTAAGAAAGTTTAATTTAGTTTCTGTATATATTTATCTATAATATTTTATATTTTATCATTTATACATATCACGTAGAGGTATATGCGTCCATATATCCTTAATTAATTAAGGCATAACTTTCAAATAACGTCTTCCATTTTATGGTTTCTTTTATTGAAATAATTTTGATATATTTTTAATCCATTTACCATAGTTTGAGATCCAAAATTGATTGTCCTCATGCTCATGAGTTAAGTTGTATGATTGAAGAAAGCCTTAAAGAAAAAAAAAATTGAAGAAGATGAGTGAATTTTCCTACCTTTCGAGTAGCAAATATATATATATATATACAAATCAATCCAAGTGAAACCAACTTCATGATGGTATGTCAATAAAACATAAGTTTTTAATGCTACTATTTAGATATATTGTACCCATTAATTGCTCAGAGACACTGAAAAAATCAAATCTAAATTAAGAATATATGTCTACCAAAACTACATAAATATATAAGTGACTTAAACCAATCCCATGAATCAAAACTTGTAGAATTATACATTGAATTAGCACAATAAATTGTCAACAAAATGAGATGAAAATTATTTTTCTTTTTTAATTATATTTCAAAATTAATATCTATTTTAATAGCATATAATTCTCAATTATCATTTTTTTATAGAGCGTTCTAAATTTTAATAAAATAAATAAATTTCTTTAGTATTCTTAACAGATCTCATCAATTTGGTAACATATATTAAACTAGCCTAGCTCATTATTTTTCTTCTTAACTTGAAATTCATGTAATTTTTAAATGGAAGACATTGAAAAGAAAAAAAAAATTATACATGGAAAAGAGATCCACTACTATAAATAAGATATTTAATAAACCGTTATTAAAGACCCTTCTTCTAATAATAGTTTTTTCAAAACTTTGATTAAAGACTTCTCCTGTTAATAACAATTTCTAATGAATTGCTATTAAAAAGGGTATTTAATGACAGTTTTTAATGAAGTGTCATTAAAAAGGAGGTCTTTAATTATAATCTTAAAAGAATTGTTATTAAAAGCCTATTTTTAATGACAATTTTTGCATAATTGTTATTAAAATTATTTTTTCAATAATTTTAAAATAAACACAAATTTCTCACATATAAATTATCAAAAACCTGCATATATAAAATTCTTCATATTAACTATATCTCTTCCAGATATCAACCATATGTCTTCATCTTGTATACATTCATATAATTCTTCACAATTTGTAATATACAGTAATTGATGCCTATCTTACTTTGGTAAGCAGAATGTAGACTTTAACCACATGAATTTGGATCTGTTGATGAATTTAAAATACTGTTTGAAAGATTTATAAGAGGACCGAGTCTTCCTCCACTAGGAGAAGACTCAGCCACCAACGAACAAACTCTATCCCATGATTCATCACCCCTTATCTCTTAGTGTACACATGGCACACATGCAATACTTCTCTCCCATGGAATCCTCACCTATCTCCACTATAAATAGCCCCCCTCCCTAGCTCCTAAATCATTCATTAAGCCTTAAGCTTTCTTATCTCCTCTCCTCTCTTCTCCTATCTCCTCATATATTTTCCTAATTTAGGGTTTTACTTTTTCCTAATTTAGAGTTTTATCCCTTTCCTAATTTTATGTTTTATTTTTTTGCTAATTTAGGGTTTTATCCCTTTCCTAAATTAGGGTTTTACTTTTCCCTAATTTAGGGTTTTACCATTTCTTATCTTTAGGGTTTTATCTTTTCCTTTTAAAAAGGAAAAACAAAATCCTAATTTATTTATTCTATCTGAATTTCGAGCAAATCTAAAGGAGGTGTAGTATTACCGGATTCCTACTGTGCATAGAAGATCTGAGACAGAAATTTTTAGGCTATTTTATCCTGGGGACAACGGGGCTATAGACTGTTGCACACCGAAGGCAGAGCCGGTAAACGTCTTAAAGAAAGTAACTTAGTCCGCGACTCAGCCTACTGAAATTTTGGTAATATCTTTCCTATTTATTATTTATTTCAGCTGATATAGTTTGCATCTACAATAATTTTAAGACGCTTCGATTGCCATGTCTGCTGTTATATCTACTGCTGAAATAATATCTGCTTGCGCCGATCTAAATAAACCATTTCGCTTTGAAGGGGCTCATTTCAAAAGATGAAGACAAAAAATGTTGTTTTTACCATGAAAAAGGTGGCTTATGTAATTCATACAGATAAGCCTGTTTTGTCTGATGAATCCACAGATGCTGATAAGAAAAGTCTTGAATTATGGGTAGAAAATAATTTTTTGTGCAAGAATTTTATCCTAAATGGATTATCTGATGATCTTTATGACTATTATAATTCTGATAAAATCTGCTAAAGAGATCTGGGAAACACTTCAGAAGAAGTATGATACTGAAGAGGCTGGAGCTAAGAAATTTGCAGTAAGTAGATATATGAGATTCATGATGATTGATGATAAGTCCGTGGAGACTCAGTCACATGAACTACAAAAAATAGTGCATGAGATCATCTCAGAAGATATGCCTTTGCCTGAGCAATTTCAAGTAGCAGTTATGATAGATAAGTTGCCCCCTAGTTAGAAAGATTTTAAGAACATCCTTATGCACAAGAGTAAAGAGCTTTCTCTGGAAGGGCTCATTACTCGCCTTAGGATTGAGGAAGAAGCCCGAAAGCAAGATCAGAGAGAAGAAGTGCTCGTTGTCTCCAACAACGTGGCAAATAAAAGGTCCTTTGTGATTCTGAAACCAAAAGGAAAGAACATGAAGAATCAGAATCGAAACATCAACTAGAACCGAAAGAATCAGAATAGGAACACCTCACGAAACAGATCCAAACCACCCCAGGGAAATAACACATTCATGTGTTATAGTTGTAACAAGCCTGGTCATATGGCCAGGAATTATCGGAATAGGCCTCGTCCTGCTCCACAGGCGAACCTAACCGAGGAGCAATTGATTGCTATGATCTCCGAGGTTAATCTTGCTGGAGGATCTGAGGGGTAGTGGGTGGATACTGGCGCTTCTCGCCACGTCTGTTTTGACAAAAATCTGTTTAAGTCCTATTCTGTATCTGAGGATAAGAAAGTGTTGCTGGGAGACTCCCACTCCACTATTGTCGCTGGTACTAGTGAAGTGGAATTAAAGGTTACCTCTGGAAAGACCGTCATACTGAAGGATGTTCTGCACACTCCAAAGATGAGAAAGAACCTAGTCTCAGGCTATCTTCTCAATAAGGCTGGGTTTACTCAAACCATAGGAGCTGATCTTTACACAATAACAAAGAATAATGTCTTTGTTGGGAAGGGTTATGCTACTGATGGCATGTTTAAATTGAACATTGACATGAATAAAGTATCATCTTCTGCCTATATGTTGTGCACTTTTAATACTTGGCATGCTAGGCTTTGTCATGTGAATAAGCGATTAATTCAAAACATGAGTAACTTAGGACTCATCCCTAAACTATATGTAGATGATTTTGAGAAATGTGAATATTGTAGCCAAGCTAAGATTACAAAAACCCCACATAGATCAGTGCTTAGAGAGACTGAACAGCTTGAATTAATTCATTCTGACATTTGTGAATTTGATGGTATTTTAACAAGAAATGGAAAAAGATATTTTATAACATTCATAGATGATTGCTCTGATTACACTTATGTATATCTCATGAAAAATAAAAGTGAAGCATTTGACATGTTTAAGCTATTCTTAACTGAAATAAAAACTCAATACAATAGAAAGGTAAAAAGACTACGAAGTGATAGAGGTACTGAGTATGATTCTGGTCCCTTTATTGAATTTTACAAGATCAAAGGAATAATACATGAAAGAACTGCACCCTATTCTCCTAAGATGAATGGAAAAGCTGAAAGAAAAAATAGGACTCTTGCTGAATTAATAGTAGCCACTCTGTTAAATTCTGGTGCAGCTTCTCATTGGTGGGGAGAAATTTTGCTGACTGTATGCTATGTGCTTAATAGAATCCCTAAGAGTAGAAGTAAAGTATCTCCCTATGAGATCTTAAAGAACAAAACACCTAACTTGTCCTACTTAAGAACATGGGGGTGCTCAGCTTATGTTCGAATTCCTGATCCCAAAAGAAATAAGCTTGCTAGTAGAGCATATGAATGTGTTTTCATAGGATATGCTATAAATAGTAAAGCTTATAGATTTTTTGATTTAAAAGGGCAAGTTGTCATTGAATCTAACGATGTAGACTTCTATGAATATAGATTTTCTTTCAAATCGAGGAATAGTAAGGGCTTTATTTTTAGTAATTAGCCAAATGATAGAAGTGATCAACCAATTGAAGAAGAAGAGCTTAGGTGGAGTAAACGAATTAGAACTCTTAAGGACTATGGAGCCGAATTTTATGCATACACCTTAGAGGAAGATCCCCACACACTCAAAGAAGCTTTGTCTTCTCTAGATGCTAACTTGTGGGAAGAAGCAGTAAATGATGAAATGGACTCTCTTGAGTCCAATAAAACTTGGTATCAACAGACTTACCTCCAGGGTGCAAAGCTATAGGTTGCCAATGGGTACTGAAGAAAAAATTAAACCTGATGGTACAGTAGAGAAATACAAGGCTCGCTTAGTAGCCAAAGGGTATAGACAAAGGGAGAATGTGGATTTCTTTGATACTTTTTCTCCAATTTCTAGAATAACCTCCATACGGGTGTTAATAGCACTAGCTGCTATACATGACTCAGTTATACATCAAATGGATGTAAAAACTGCATTTCTAAATGGAGAATTAGAAGAAGAAATTTACATGGAACAACCTGAAGGTTTTATGATTTCAGGCCAAGAAAACAAAGCTTGTAAACTGGACAAATGATTGTATGGTCTGAAACAAGCGCCTAAGCAATGGCACGAAAAATTTGATAATCTTGTCATCTCACATGGATTTAAAGTGAATAAAAGTGATAAGTGCATTTATTATAAGACTGAAAATAATCTTTGCACTATCATATGTCTTTATGTGGATGACCTACTTATCTTCGGCTCCAACATTCATGTCATAGATAAAGCAAAGTCCTTACTATATGCTAATTTCGACATGAAAGACTTAGGAGAAGCGAATGTAATTCTTGGAATAAAAATTACTAGGTCAATAAATGAACTTTCTTTGGATCAATCACACTATATTGAAAAGATCTTAAAGAAATATAATTACTTTGACTGTAAACCTGCTTCTACTCCATATGATTCTAGTGTTAAATTGCTCAAGAACACTGGAGATAGTGTTAAACAAACTGAGTATGCGAGCATTATAGGTAGCTTACGTTATGCTACTGACTGCATTAGGCCTGATATAACTTATGTTGTGGGTTTACTCTGTAGGTTTACCAGTAGACCTGGTATCGAACATTGGCATTCTATTGAAAGGGTCATGAGGTATCTTAAGAGAACCATGAACCTTGGATTAAATTATCAAAAGTTTCCCGTTGTTTTAGAAGGATACAGTGATGCTGATTGGAACACCCTTTCAGAAGACTCCAAGGCAACAAGTGGTTATATTTTCAGTATTGCTGGTGGAGCTGTTTCATGGAAGTCCAAAAAACAAAGTATTTTGGCTCAATCCACGATGGAGTCTGAATTAATAGCACTAGCTACAGCTAGTGAAGAAGCAGGCTGGTTAAGAAGTCTGCTAGCTGAGATCTCGTTATGGGAAAGACCGATACCAGCCATTTTGATCCACTGTGATAGTACCGCAGCTATTGCAAAAGTTTAGAACCATTATTATAACGGTAAGAGACGACAGATACATCATAAACATAGTACTGTTAGAGAGTTTCTCTCTACAAAAATTGTTAGAGTGGATCATGTACGGTCTGATGATAATTTAGCAGATCCTTTGACAAAAGGACTAGCTAGAGAGAAGATTTTTAAAACCTCGAAAGAAATGGGACTAATGCCCTTACAGTGATGAGTCACTCATGATGGTAACCCAACCTATGAACTGGAGATCCCAAAAAATAGGTTCAAAGGGTAATAACAAGTCATGAAGTGATAGAAAAAGAAACATACTATTTGGAGTCTCATTCTACTAGAAGTATGGAATCCTGAAGCGAACGAAAAAAAGCTGAATTAAATTCTTAATGAGCTTTATACTCTATATAGAGTGGAGTATCCAGCTACAGGAATACTCTTGATAGGCTCACCTATGTGAATGTGAAAGTTTGGCCGCTTTCTGTGGAATTTTTGGGCAAATTCTCTAAAGCATTCACTATACTGGGATATACGTGCATGGCCAAAAAGGCACGGGCTTTTCTCGAACTACACCTCAGAAAGATTGTTTGTGGGATGCTGTTGGAGATAGAGTTCAAAACTACGAGTTACTCTAGTATAATCTAAAGCATCATCACTATGCAAAGGTTCAAGTCAAGAGACACCTCTACTTACGCATAATCTTATAATCTTGATAATGCTCGATGAAAAAAAAAAGAAAAAGGGAGATTTTTTAATTTTAAATTCAAGTGAGGGATTGTTGATGAATTTAAAATACTGTTTGAAAGATTTATAAGAGGACCGAGTCTTCCTCCACTAGGAGAAGACTCAGCCACAACCGAACAAACTCTATCCCATGATTCATCACCCCTTATCTCTTAGTGTACACATGGCACACATGCAATACTTCTCTCCCATGGAATCCTCACCTATCTCCACTATAAATAGCCCCCCTCCCTAGCTCCTAAATCATTCATCAAGCCTTAAGCTTTCTTATCTCCTCTCCTCTCTTCTCCTATCTCCTCATATATTTCCCTAATTTAGGGTTTTACTTTTTCCTAATTTAGGGTTTTATCCCTTTCTTAATTTTAGGTTTTATTTTTTTGCTAATTTATGGTTTTATCCCTTTCCTAAATTAGGGTTTTACTTTTCCCTAATTTAGGGTTTTATCATTTCTTATCTTTAGGGTTTTATCTTTTCCTTTTAAAAAGGAAAAATACAATCCTAATTTATTTGTTCTATCCGGATTCCGAGCAAATCTAAAAGAGGTGTAGTATTACCGGATTCCTACTGTGCATAGGAGATCCGAGACAGAAATTTTTGAGCTGTTTTATCTTGGGGACGACGGGGCTATAGACTGCTGCACACCGAAGGTAGAGCCGCGAAACGTCTTAAAGAAAGCGACTTAGTCCGCGACTCAGCCTACTGGAATTTTGGTAATATCTTTCCTGTTTATTATTTATTTCAGCTGATACAGTTTGCATCTACAACAGGATCTCATTTGGGTTCCAAATAACTTATCAACACTTGGTCATATGCCATATAGGGTAGTGTCCTTTTTAATTTGATTGAGTATGTCCAAAAAAATGATGGACATTAATCAGTCTGCAAAGAGTTAGTCTTGTTGTATCCAATCATGAAATGTTGGATTTTCTGCTTCCTTTGTTTTTCCTTCTTCATCTGTGGAATGGATGATAGCTAGTAGACAAATTTTTGTGCCAAGATTTGTAAACCGAAGCCTGTTCTCTTAACAGCTGGGTTAAGTTCATTCGAATGATACAAGCCCATGCCACAGGAGAGATTCAAGCCTACAGTCTTAAAATACTCCGTTTTGTAAGTGAAAAATAGAGTACTCAATGGAAAAGCTTTATACCCAACCCTAGGATCGGGTGTAAGGCTTTTCGGTTCCATGTTAGGTAGTCGATGTGCTTAATTTTTGGTCGAACAACAAGTATGGTGGTCTGGATGGCTCGATGATAATAATGAAGGATAAGCCAGGCATCGTGATCCAACGTGACATATCCACGAAGCTTCAACTCTCCGGTCGTTCCTCGGATGTTTTAGTTCCATAGTTTTGAGTAACTTATTTGATTCCAATGCCAAATCTGATACTAGTTGACTGATCCCATGAGTAGACTTTATGAGAAGGCTTTAGTAGATGAATTCATCGACGAGGTGGGCTCTAGGTGGCTTGATCGTGGTGAAGGACGATTACATGTTATTTGCATGGCTATTCGAGGTGTTAATTTGCCTTAAGGCACAAGTTCACCCGCTGCCATATCAGGTGACTTCCTCATCTTGATGTCAAATCAGGGAGTAGTTGCTTGATCCCTCGGGAGATCAGGCAGAAGCTGTCTGATCTTGATGCCAAATCAGGCAGCGTATCTGGCTAATCTTGCCGCCAGATCGGGTACCTGACTTCAAGGAAAACCTCAATACCGGATGTGGCATATTATGACTGTGTGGTCTCCAACCAATTCTGCATTTTATGGAAGTTAAGTGAAAAATGTGTTATTCTTTGCGCTATAAATAAAAAGGTTATACCCACAAAATAAGAAGGGAGAATTTAACTTTTGAAGGACCAAAAAAAAAAAGTACTGGATTACTTTCCCGCTTAGGAAGATTTATCTTTTTCTTCTCCCTTCTGCCATTGTTTTTACAAAGAGAGAGAGAGAAATTTAATTTCCTTGTAAGCTTTTGAAGAGAATTTCTTAGCCAAACCTCCTTTTTTCTTTCATCTTTCCAGCAGAAGAAATTGTAACTCCATGAGTAGGTATAGATTTCTCCTTTCAATATTTAAGTTTGAGAAAATCTTAACAATTTAGGTATGAATTGATTCATAAATAAAATGAGATCAAAATTCCATGATATGATTTTATTATTTTCTTTAAAAGGATTATGATGATGTTGTTAAAGTATTGTTCATTTATTAATAATTATTAGTGTTTGATGTGTTATATAAATTCTTTGTTATATTGCATGTTTTCTTAAAAGAATTTGTAAAGATGGGAGTATGGTCAGGCTCACATTTTAATTCTTTAAATAACATATATATTGTTTTATGAATAAAGAATTAAACTAATTCTAAAATTTTTGCATCAAATCTCATATAAAATTGTTTTGAGATTATATCATACTAAGATCGAGTCTGATATGATTTTTCTTTAAAAAGTTTTGAGTTCAGATTAAAACTTATCTTATTTGTTTGCATATATTATATTATATAATAATTTATTAATCATATTAATGATTAATAAATTATTATAAGAGTGTTAATCTTTCCATTTTTTTAAGTACTATCAATTCTTGAGCATTTATAGGAGTGTTGATGTCTTTCATCACAAGTAACTAACTTTCGATTTCAAATTTTCTGTCATTGTTTAGTTTTACTTGAAATTCTTTCTTGTTTTATTTATAAAAAAATTGAAGATGATAATTTTTTTAAAATTTTTATAAAAATATAATTAAAAATAATAATCGTGTGACGCTTGTCATTCGTCTTTGTAGCATTGATCTGTCCCGTCCGTCGCCTGAGTCTGTCATACGAGCACACCATGTATGCAATATGGTACATATCACGGCCTCGGCAACTGACTTCATTTTGGTAATTTTTTCCCAACTCTCCTGTTTGGTTTCTGAGAAATTAATGAAGAAAAATATGAGTGACTAAACATACTTAAGCCCCATGGATATTGAGGGATTACTGATGTATTTGTAGTGTGTCAAATATTTCAGTCATTTTGATTGTGTTAATTATGTGAATTAGTTTATTATTATATAACAAATTTCTAGCTTTTTAATAATTTTATATCTTTATGAATTATTCTTAAAAAAGCAATAATATTCCATAAGGAAGTTTATAATAAAATAAAATTAAGTATGATATATTCTTGTTTGGTACAAAATATATAATAAAAATTAATATAAATGAATACATATAAATTTTTTAAATTATTAAAAAATAAAAATAAGACAAAAATATAATCATTATATTAAAGTTGACGGTGCATTTTTAAAATGGAGAGGAAGAAGCATTTTGGAAGTTTCTCAATTGTGTTTCACCTTAGAGAGCAGGTGATTTAAAAAAAAAATTGTTAATTTTTTGTAAAAATAAAAAAATCAACATCCATATTTTTTATAAAATAATTAAATATTAAAATTTTATTTACTTTTTTAATTTTTTTAAATTAATAAAAATAAATAAAAATATATTTAAAATGAAATTAATTTTTCCCAAAAAAAATAAATATAAGCTCAAAAATTGATTGCGCATGAAAAAAGATTAACATCTCTACGACACTTAAAAATTAATGTTAATTAATTATGATTTTGAAATTTATTTGAAATTTAAAGTTAGTTTTCAATAATATATTTTGAGAAACACTTAAATATGTATGAATTAAAAAATAAAATTTTTATTTAATTTTTAAAAAATAAAAAATAAATTCTTATTTTATTAATTATTTTTTTTTAGATGAAGAATATAAAGATCTTAATCTTGTTTTACTTTCAATTCTCAAAAATATTTTCTTGATTCGTGTAAATGTTATATTCAAATAAAATACTTGTGGTGACTTTAATATTCATCGATCATTTAATTAATCCCAAAATCAAAAACTCAAACAAAGCACAAATTAATTCTTAAATGTTTAGAACTAAGCCTTAAATTTGAATTTTATAATCTCATTAATTGAGAATAAAAATGCATTTTTGGGCCATTTGAACACTTGCATTACCCACATCTATTTATTAAAAAAAAAATCATTTTGTTATAGAATAAAAAGATACCTCTCTTGAAAAACAACTTCAGACTCTTACAAAAAGATATATAAATATTTTCTTTTTTTAAAAGAAAATAATAATTTTGATTTAAAAGTATAAAATTTCTCTACTGAATCAACCCTATTCTCCAAAAAAAAAAAAATCAAAATATTGTTTATTTATTAAAACAATATAATTTTTTCTTTTTAATACTTAAAATATGCAAAATCAGAAAGACATATTAAAAATACAGTAAGAAAATCTAGCTGTTATCTTTCTCCAAATACGAAAATATATGCACTAATGGAAGTTCGGTTTGATTCAGTCCCGCTTCTGTGATTTCTAAACATTCAGGCTCGGAAGTAAATCCAATACCAAGTAAACAGTGCCCCTAAATGAAGTGATGTGATAGAATAGTCGTTCGATTCAATCCCACTTCTATGCTTCTTCAACGTACGGACGCTGAAATAAATTATTAAACAAAACCAAACAGGATCCCTAAATGAAGTGGTGTGGGAGAAGAGAAGGCAAAATAGTAGAAAATCATTGCTGCTCATGAAAAAAGAAAGAGTATTGACCAGCAGATTCACCATACTCCGCAACCAATCTTGCGTCCAACACTAATAAGGACTCCAACAAGATCCGCAAAATCGCGAATGTATGCTCTGTTTCTTGAGTAGAAAACAGAGCGAGAGCCTCTCATGATAAGGCTTAAAATTAGATGAAATAGAGGAATTATGTTAGTGTTTACCTAAGGAAATCATTGACGCCGTAGTTCTTGCACTCTTAATCGGTCTGAGAACTACAGAAAAGAGAGAGGCGAGACGCAGAGGGCAGAATTTGCTTCCTCACAGAGATGCCCAAGCGAACAGATTAATGCGTGTTTCTTGCCCAAAATCGCAAATCCATTTTTCCCTGCAATGCTTCCTTTTCTCCCAAAGGTCACGCAAAATTCCCCCAAAAGTTTTTCCACCCCAAAGGATGCCTCCCAAGAATGAGCGACATACAGGTATTTGCAGAGCTCCGAACCAATAACGATTCAACACGTGGCCTTCAGGATTGTTATTAGCGTTTGATGACGTGGCCTCTTCGAGAAAGCACTTTTGGTACCTCACGTAGCCCTTTTTCCTTTCCCTTCCTTCCTCTGCATCTTCTTCGTGTAGAATTGCAGCTCTCTGCCCTCCAACATGTATCCCCAGCATGGCCACATGAACTAGGTCGGGATGAGATACCAACCGGTAAACGACCACTACCGAATCGCTCTTCAATACGAGGGTCTAGCTTGTGATTCTGGTGATGCTTTTGCAGCTTTCTCAAGACATGGTTGCTCTTTTTCACCTCCTTAGCAGCAGCAGCACCAGCTTCCCCTTCCTCTAAGTCTTTCTTCGTAGTAGCAGAGTTTTTCGTGCAACCACTTTTGACACCACAGTGCTGGAGATACCACTGCTTGAATGGTGCAGCATCAAGCCGAACAATGGCACTCTTCCCTAAAGTTTGAGTACGAAGCAGCACATTATTAGGCCATTTCCAACCCAATACACTAAATTTAACATCAATTTGGTGTTAAAAAAAATCTTTTTAGAATATTCTAACACCAAATTTTTTTCATCTTCAATCCATTTATACCAAATTGATGTTATAATATTATTTTAATAATATAAATAATAATTATTAATAAAAATATTTATAAATATTAATTAATTTATAAATACTTTTAAAATAATTAATATAATTTAAAATTTTTATTTTTATTTATATATTTTTAAAAAATTAATATTATATAATAAATTATAATTTTCAGTAATTTTAAAATTAATAATTTATTAATTAAATTTTATAAAAATATTTTTACCGTAATTTTAACTTAATTATTTTTATGAGTTACTTATATTTTTATGATAATATATAATTTTTTTGATAGAGTAGTTTTACATCCATGATTCAAATCGATATTAAAATTTCATTACATAATTGGTACAAGACAAAATAAAATCACTAACACATTACAATATTTAGTTTTCTGAATTACCATGACGATTCCACAGATGTTCAATCAATGCATCACGAAGTGCAAAATGAGCCTCTTTATTTTTGATTTGCCTATGTCGAGCAAGAAATTCTTGAAACTTTACAGTTTCATCTACTATCATCTCAACTTCTGGGGTTGGTGCTTATCTCCAATTTTCAATATCAGCATCAATATCGCGTTCATCCTCAATAATCATATTATGCATTATTATGCATGTAGTCATTATATCATGAAGCACATTTTTTCTCCAAAAGCGTGCAGGTCCTTGAATTATTGCAAACCTTGATTGAAGAACCCCAAATGCACGTTCAACATCCTTTCTACATGCTTCTTGCATCTTCGCAAATAATTTTTTCTTTGGACCTCGAGGATCATGAATTGTTTGTACAAGAGTTGACCATTTTGGATGTATACCATTGACTAAATAATAACCCAAATGGTACTTATTTCCATTAATGACATAATGAGTTGGAGGTGCTATACCTTTAGTAAGATTTGAAAACAAGTGGGATGCCTCTAGCACATTAATATCATTATTGGAACCAGGCAAGCCAAAATATGCATGCAAAATCCACAAATCATAGTCAGCTACAACTTCAAGAATAATAGTTGGAGATCCACTGCGTCCACTATATTGTCCTGCCCAAGCAGTAGGACAGTTTTTCCACTTCCAATGCATGCAATCTAGACTCCCTAACATTCTAGGAAATCCGCGTTTCTCACCTATTTTGAGCAACCTTTCAACATCAACAGCATTCGGTGATCTTAGATAACGCTCTCCAAAGATCTCCACAACCGCTCGATAAAATCTTTTCACAATTTCAATTGTTGTAGATTCTCCAATTTTTATGTATTCATCAGTCGCATCTGCAGGTACACCATAAGCCAACATTCGAAAAACTGCTGTTATTTTTTGTAAACTAGATAATCCAAGTTTACCTAACGCATCTCGCGTTGCACAAAGTAGTTGTCATGAGCTTCGACAACATTGACAATGCGAAGAAATAAATTTTTACCCATTCGAAAATCGTCTACGAAACATTGAATCATCAAACCTTGGATTCTCAGCGAAGTAATCATTTCATAAATTATGTGCAGCTGCTGCTCGATTACGGTTGATTGTTCTATGACCATGAACTGAGCCTCTATGTCGTTGTTGGCTAGTTTGGTTATTCATATACTCAAGCATCAAGCGATTATTGCAGACATATAGATTCAGTAATGCTGATTGTTGGGCTTCAAGGGTCTGCAAATGTGTTTCAATAAATGGAGTAAGATCTAGTTCATCATCAGTGCTTGAGAATGAAGATGAAGATGATATGTGAGAGGGACTAGCAGTAAAATTCATAGTTGCTTGTAATATTTATGGACGGTTAACTAACAATATGGAGAAAGTGTTGAATAACAAAATAGATGGTGACATCCAAGGTCTTTTATAGATAAAAATAAAGGCATGTGACAATATACAACATATCTTGTACGGCAAAATGCCGTTTTACCGTCTCGTTGGAGACGGTTTTACTATACTTTTGACTGCAAAATGTCGTTTTACCATCTCGTTGGAGACGGCCTTAGATGCATTGTACACCAGATCAAGTATCCTAGTCTTGCGAGTTACAGCCCCACTTCCCCATGAGTAGTTTTTGTGTGTTACAGGAGGATCATTACATGTCAGTGTTGCATGAAAATGAAGGCAGTGGCATTGCCTCTTGTGGACGAAACATGACTAGCATGCCAAAGCATCCACTCTCTCGTAAAAAGATTTTAGCACAAATTGATTTGGTTTTTAACATTAATTGTTGGAAAGTTGGTAGCCGAGATCAAAAAAAATTTAAAATCATAATTACCATGATCGTTGGTAAAAAATAAAAAGTAATTACCATTACTAAATTATATATTTTAAAAAATTATTATTGTTATTAATAATTTAAATTAATATTTATTTTATTTATAATAATTAATAATTATCATTAAATATTTACGAATTTAGCAATAATTGTTAGACAATTGACAATAGCCACTAAAAAAAATTAATTTTTATTTTATTTATGATAATTAATAATTACAGTTAAAGCATATTATTAGTGGTAATACTATTTGCCACTATATGTCAAAATAAAATACTATTTTAGATCAAACTATAAATTTATTGAGACAATAACAATTATCATTAAAAGAGTTATAAATTATTATATATCAATTATTAATTAAACAATTATCGCTAAAACGGTTACGAATATTATTTATCAATTATTAAGATCTTCTGTTTTAATAAGATCTTCAAGTCTGCTAATAGTTTGAGCTCAAGTTCTCAAGAGAAAGACCTATTCTCTCATCTTCCAACCCTTGTTCTTGATCCGATCACCAATGGAAACTTGATTTTAGAAACAATTCTGAACACACAGCCTCAGCATATACTTCACTAATTCACATTGAAAGCTCACCCATTCCTGATCGACCATCACCGGGTGTGACTGCTCGAATTAGCCATACTTTAGGTCTTTCAGCGGGATAAAATAAGCATTACATTTTTAATGAGATTCTTTGTTTGCTTTATTTTTTTGCTAACATCGATATTTGTCCTCTTACAGACCTTGAAGATATGGCCCTATAAAAGAGTCTTCCCTTCCTCACAGAAGAGCACTTGCCAAGAGAAAAGAGGAGGAAACTGACTCAAAAGAGAGAGGCACAATGGACGTAGTGGTTATCCCATTAGCCAAGCCCCCCAGTAGTCCTTAAAGAAGAAAGGTTCCTTCCCTGACTAAAACCTGCATGCAAAGGGAAGCGCTACTCACCTAAGCTTGGTTGATGAATGGCTAAGCAAATCCATGCTGCCAATTGATATGAAACAATATGAGGGTGAAGATAGTAAAACCTTCTGATATAAAATGATGTCCACATTTGGAGATTTAAGTAACTAAGCTCTTTTTTTTTTTTTTTTTTTTGCTTTTAAGGTTTTTACATCGGGTATGTCACTTTCATAATGTTACCTAATATCTCAATCTTGTTTGATGCAGCTCATCCAAGGCATGGTCATATTAACTAGTAAGTATGATTGTACTATTGTCATGCTCCATCATTGCAAAAAAGAAGCTGAGGTTGCTAATGCTTTTACTACGGATGTTATCAATCAGGCTCACATTCATGTCGCTGAGATCGAAAGATTGAAGAATATTCTATCGAAGATCAAGGTAGAAGTGCACACATATTCTAGCTGATATGAAGCAACATTCTAGCGACCAGGTTGGAGTTGGCACAAGTTCATGCCAGCATTGATGCCAAGATGACCTAGGTGAAGAATGAGCTCACCTTGAAGCTTTTTTAAAGGTTGGTGAGGTGAGGGAGGAGCCCGATGAAGAGCTATAGATGAATTTTAGCCATCAAACAAGTACAAAGCCAAAATTAAGGAGAAGGCATCTAACCTGTGTTAGCCCATTCGATCTAGATTGGGTGTAGGTGGCACCTCTAATCGAAGATTCCTCCTCAGTACACTCAGTAGAGTTAAAGCTATCCTTGGCTGATATCAATCAAGTGTTAGCTCATAACACTAAAGAAGTGACATCCCATCAACTAGCCCTTGAGGGTCCTTCTGCTCCTCTTTTCGAGCCTGAAGTGCCTAATGTTACTCTAATAACTCTAGATACGGCAACCTAAAATCCACAAAAGCATTCATTAAGTAGTAGAACAATTAACATGCAGTACTTAAGGCTAGCTCTAAATCACTCTACTAATTTTGACCATTTGTGAAGTTCTAAAACTATTGAACTTTTCAATTCCTATTGAATTAGATGGAATCAACAAATTGCTAGGTAGTAGTGAGACTTAACCCCATTAAGGGAAAACCTAATGATCCTAAACTCATGAGTCAAATCTCAATGAAGATACATCCTAATGAACGTTTTCCCAATGAATTAAGGTGAACTTCAAACGGGTGAAGTAAAATAATGACGCATATAGATGAACTGCAAACCTCGATTTAAGAAACATTGATCTAGGCTAAGCCAAACTTAATCCCGATTAATCTTCAAATAGGAAATCCTAATTTTGAAATATTAATCTCTAATGGCTAGATTCTCTCGACACTTTGGTGACGACACCAACAAGGGACCCAAAGGCCTAGGCTACTTGAGGACAGGTATGTCCTTGTCCTTTATAAGGATTCATCCCCCTGTTGTGTCATTGATTCTCTCAAAGCCTAATTTAGGTTCATTCTACTTAAGTGGATTGCGAGCCACCACCTCATTCTAGTCGCGTGAATTGTTAGGTTTCCTTCAAATTAAGTTTCTACCTCAAAAGCTTCTCCTCACTCCTCCTGCGATTCTTGGGCATGAAAATTGGCTTCATGTGTGCTAAATGATTCTCTTGTTGGTCGACTATTACCTAATGCAACTCTTCCAAGTTCTACTAGTGCACTTCAAACTGCTAGCAATGTTGTTCCAACTACTGTTTATGTATGTGCATCTGGTTAAGAGAAGGTTGATTTTTGCTCGATTCAACTGATTTAAGTTTGATTTAGTATTACGACTAATTTTGGTCCAAGTAAAGATTGGTCTCTCAAATTGATTAGCCTGAAATCAACCCCAAAGCTCATAGCACTTATGGATTGAGTCTGGACTGCCTTCATCATATGATTTCGGGTTGATTTCGGGCTTGAGCTTAGTGGGTGGAAATCGAGCTAAGCAAAATCTTGACTTAGCCTAGCCCGTTGATAGTCCTAAGATTTTCTTAATTCAATTAAGTAGTAAAGCTTGACCCAATGAGAATGATGCTCGTCTTCTTCCTTGAGAAAAGAAAAAGCTCAAGGTAGAGAGAGAAGTGAGGAGGATAAGCAAATTAAGATCATTTGAAGTTCCCTAGAATTTACTTAGGGTTGTGCAGGCATAGGAAATGATTAAGGTTTAGGTGGCGGGAGAGTGAGAGGCTTGTTGAGCAGCCGTGGCGCTCCTACTGGGTTGATGATCAAGTCTTTGTAAGAGCCATAAAATCTCTAGCCTCCCCACAAACTGTACTACAATGATGTTGTCAAAATGTGGGTGATTGGGAAAGCAACAAGCTGTTTAAGCAGTAGATTGGAAAATATGCTTTCTATTGGGGACGTGGTTGATGCTCTTGTTAGAATATAATTTTGACTGTGTAATATGCTCTATTTTTAAAAGTATCTGAAGTTTTTTTTATTCATTTGAGTTTTATATTGAATTTTTTTAAAAAATAAAAATACTTTAATAAATTATCATATATTAAAATTTTATTAAAAATTTAGGATAACATAAATTAATAAAAAAATTTATTCCTTTATATTAAGCATCAAACATACATTAAACTCTAATTACTGGCTTGAGCTAGGCACCCTAGATGCTGCCATGAATTGATGGTTAAGTCAATCCTCATGGGGTTTAACTTATAACTTAAAGGCTCTAAGTCTTTCATGGTAGATTTGATTTTTGAGAAAAAAAAAAAAAAAAGCAGAAAAATACTAACTAAAGAGTTTCCATACATGATGAACATTACTACAATTAAAAGGTTACTGAAGGACAGTAAAATTGCTAACAAAGCCAAATATAGAGATTATGATTTGCTTTTGATTTTAAGCATACTGCAACTGCAAGATTTGAACACAAGCAAAAACCCTCAGAACAACAGGGGAAGACAAAATGGGACAGCAATGGTCTTTCCCTAGATTTAAAGTAGATTTTCTGTAGTTTACCCCCTAAACTTCAAGTGTTTGTTAAGAATCAAAATCTCTTTATCTTCTTATGTTTCAAAATATTACAAATCATAGAGTAAAAAAGCAAGTTCTTGGTTAAAAAAACAAAAAGAAAAGAAAATTGATAAACTGATCTGATGTGAAATGTTTGTTTCTTTCTAATAGATAGGAAAAGAAAGATGGTTTTCCAATCTTAAATCCCTCAGGTTTGAACTTTAACCAGTCCTTCCTTATGCTTAAATCTCTGGATTGTCTTGCGAAATGCAGCTTAAAGCCAAGTTTTCAATACAAATATCAGAAGATTATTCCTCTTCACCCAGAAGTTTGTAATGACAACAGATGAAGTAATATACATATACAGCAAAAACAGTTCCATGCTATTACATCTCCCCTTGTGATAAAAAACGAACCACATCGTATCACTACTTCTTTATAAATATATGTTACAGCTGATTATCATTTAACTTTTCTGTAACAGCACCTTAAATGCAATGTGATATTTTCATCACCATCACTCAAGTTCTAACTAATCATTTTCAAAACTATGTTATCTCCATTTTATCATTACATTCAATCATCAAATACTCAATCACTGCTGCCAACCATACTGCTGATTACGATTCCCACCCATCATATTTGCGCCACGACCAGCACCAGAACCACCATATGGACCGCCTTGAGGATAGTTTGGAGCATTGACTCCATAGTTACTACCCCGGGGAACAGCACCACCCATGCCACTTGAGCCATATGGTGGGCCACGGCCTTGTGGGGGATATGGTCCACTGCTATAACTTCCACCACCACCTTGACTTCCACGATTTGGGTGACTATATGCTCCAGTGGTTCCACTGGGAGGATATCTGCCTTGCCCTCCACTAGGTCCTCGAGGCTTCCCGTAGTGGTGGCTTGTCCCTGCAGCAATTGGGGCCTGAGAACCATGCACTGGCAAGTTAGGCCCAGGCCGCATTTGTGCATGTGCTTGCGCAGGCTGCTGAACTGGTGCAACACGATTGTGTTGCTGCATGTGCTGTACTTTTTGACGTTTTGCGTTTTCTTCATGTTGTCGTTGCTGCTGACGCTTTTTCTTTGTTTGGAACTCATGAGATGACTCATATTTGGGCAAACTGAAACAAAGAATAATGCTTAAGAAGATCAGGTAGGACAAGTACTATAAGTCAGAGAACACCTGATAAATCAAAAACATGTCAGCTAGGACATATACAAAAGTGGAACCAAACCTCTTTGGGTCACAAGGCAACGGGTCAGTCCAAAAATACTCTGCATCAAGTGCATCCTTCGCAGATATTCTCTTTTATTTATTTGTTTTTTTTTTTGGGTACCAATAAGAAACAGAATGGCAAACAATATATTAGAACATGAATCAAAAGTTTAAATTTATCATGCATATATGCAACAACAATCAGCAAGCTCCTTTTTCCCTCCTAATTTGAAACAGCTGTTACCACAGATAACATAGACGATAACAAGGAATCTCATTTTCCAGTGATCTGGCCTCAATCTAATTCAATAGATAATTGCAAGAAATCCAACATTACCCAAAAACAAAAATAAAATTTGAAAGGGAATAACAAATTATGTAACATTTCTTATACTACAAATGCAAAATGTGATCCATGTACTAACTCTAAAGAACTATGTCAATGCTTACATACTAGTGTTCTGGCCCCAAGAAACTAGAGAAGAATTTCTGCATCTGAAAGTAGGTCATGAAAATTGAACCATCATCACAATTGAAAAGAGGTCCAACACAAGTAGACTACCTTTTACATTCTCCAATGCAAGATGGTAGAAATTCATAAAGCTTGTAAACTTTTATTTATTTTCTGGAGACAAAGGCCTAGGAAAAAGCTGATCTCTTATAATAACATGCTTAACTTTTGATAAATGTTTGGGCAAACTAATGATTGTTGGCTCAATATTGCGACTACATTAAACTAAACATAGTGATCTAGATTTCTGACATTTGTTCATGTACAGTCTGAATTAAATGCTCCTGAAGAAGCACAAACTAACTTGATGAATAATTTATATGTACAAGTTGCACCTTCCGACATAAATATGTACATCTAACTTCTAAAGTGAACATCAACTAATTAACCTAGTGTAAATATAGATATTTAGGCACCCAAGGCACTAGCTGAACAAAATAACATGTGATCAATGAATCTGAAATAAGGCAATGTCGAAAATATCTGACAAAATCGCACCTGAGAGGGGTCCAGAGTCAGCATTTTCTCCAACAACTCTAAAGCATGACGATCAAAACTACAATGCAGAAACAGACATACAAGCTAAGGGACACAAAAGTCCACGAAAATTTTCAAACTTTCAAATCATACAAGTATAGCATATATCGAAACTACCAGTTAAGTAACTCACTGCCTGAAAACCTCCCTAAGACGTCTCCTCATTGGCCTGGTTGGCTTGAAGTTGTTATACCAAGGAATCTTTGAAACACCTGGCCAGTTGACCTCGTCTGGGGCTCCACACAGCTCAAAAATCTTATTCAATTGTTCTGGCTATTACGATACAAAATAAGGCATGATAGATTAGTATATCAATATTCAGGGAAAAATCCAACAGAATGGAGTGGCAAAAATGTGTGTGTTTGTAGGCCTTCAAACTTGATTAAAAAAGTGCCAAAGGAAGGATGCTACTCTAATAATGAGATACATAATGGAGTCTCCCTCTAGAATATAAGGTACCAAGACCTAATAAAACTCTATGCAAAATCCAACATGTCAGTTGAAGGTTCTAATAACAAGAGAACCCAGACTGCACTATGCTATCATAAAAATAAGCCTTGCACGACTGATTGGAACCTTGGGATTATGAACCCTTCAATAATTAATTTCTGGTAGCAGAACTCTTAATAAGGTGTATACAATAACGAAACAGAATAAAAGTTCTTAACATCAAAAGCGAGAACAAGCAAATTACCCATCTCTTTACCACAACACATCAAGCACTTGTCAGTTTTAGCGTGAGCCACAGTTAACCAAACTAAAGTAATTAAGTTCCCTATTGCATAAGCAACCAAAGTCGTTAAAAATTTGAAGCTTAGATCAGTGAAGAATAATTTATCTGCAGCTGTGTAAATTAGCTAACGTAGGAAAATTTCTACCATTACATTTTTGTTAGGTTCTAAGACGATTATGGAAAGCACTAAGAAAGTTGTTTCAGCAGAAACTGGAAATTTAACCTAACTATGGTCACATTATATTCAGGTACCCTCGAAGTGGATACAGCACAGTTACATCCTGTAGACTAGATCACAAGGCTACATTTGCAGATAACCCTTCACATTAAGGCCATCCTCAAATTGCTATGCATTATTACACAATTTCAAATTAGGGCATTCTTTTAATTTGGTTGAAATGCAGGTGTTATGCATCAAATGTGTTATAAGGAAAAATCTAAAATTTGGAAGAAACTTTATCAGAATGACATCGCTTTATACTATTGGTTCTTCTTCCGAAGTACGATTTGATTGAAATTCAAATCCAAAAAAAAATTAAATGTCAGTTTGACTATTCATTATATCATTATATTGCAGATATGGTATTTGTGAAATGTTTTATAAAGTGATACATTTGATTTCTTTTCAACCAAGTAAACGTGATACATAAGTTTCTTCAACCAAGTATATGGGACACACATACCTTCTTTAGAGTTGCATGAAGAAATTAATAATTTGAGAACTAACCAAATAGCTAAGAGTAAAATTTGTCCAACCTCATATACAGGAATGGAAAAAATAAAAAAGAAAATAAACAAAACAAGTAAGAAGCCCCTTCATTTTAGAATAAGAAATATGTACGAAACCCTCAATAACACTGAGTTTTTAGTTTTCAGTTAATCCTCTGCTAAATCTCAGAAGTATATTCACTCACATAACTATACCTCAGGGATAAATATGAGGCAAATCTCATTTAAAGCATAGATGCTTACCTCATCTTTACCAGGGAAAATTGGTTTCCCATGCAGAAGCTCAGCAAAAATACAACCAACTGACCACATATCAACAGCTGGACCATACTTTGTTGTTCCAAGCAACAACTCTGGTGGTCTGCTTAGAAAGGAGAAGCAGAATAAATCAAGTCCTGCATTTCATCCTTCTTTCTCGATTTATATTTCTTTAGGTGGTAACCAATCCTTATATGGTACAGAATTGGTCAAGTATGAACACAATCCCAAGATCAGTGATTCTATGATTGGTAGAGAAGACGAAAATAACATTTCTTCAGGTGGTAAGGAAATGTTGCACACTCCATGAAAAATAAATTCAGCTAAGTCAAGCTGGGTTCTTCATCCAAGGATTAAAACCATTTTACCTGTACCATAAAGTAATAACACGATTTGTAAGATTGGCATTGTGTTCATTTGAAAATGACCGAGCAAGTCCAAAATCAGCAAGCTTCAGATTACCCTCATTGTCTATAAGAAGATTAGAACCTGCAGTACAAACACATTAAATAACCTTTGCCTAGTTTGGCAAACAAAAAGATTGATGAACGGAAACCTTGGTGTAAGTAACCTTTGATATCACGATGAAGTACTTGATTTATATGACAATAGTGAAGCCCTGTCAAAAGCTGCCTCATATAGCACTGGAAAAACAAAAAAGAAAGGGGAGAAAAAAAGAAACAGAAGAACAATAGAGGACAAGGATGTGAAAAGGGCATGAGAGTGACGATAGTGGCAAACATTACAGGGCTGATGAGCAAAGAGATCGAAATGTGTCCTCGGGGTATGTATTACCTTAATTTGGGGAACTGAGAATCTCATTCCTGGCCGATCAGCAAGACCAGTCAAATCATGGTCCATGTACTCAAAGACCATGTAGATGCCACCTTTATACTTGTTACCATCTGCAAAACTTAAGTCAGAAAATACTCGGCCCTCAAACAATTCAACAACAATGAAGACAGTAGTGATAGACCGAAGCAACATAAAAAGCAAAAACTGACATAAGAGCAGACAACTTGCCTGGCTTTCCCTGTTCATCCCTCTCAGGACCTGGGAAATTAACCCCACAGCTTTGATAATTAAGTATTAGAACAGTAAAATAAGAAATAAACACATACAAACAAACAAACATAATTTTGCAGCATTACCTGGAGATGTAACAATTTCTTTCAGCTTAATTACATTCTCATGATGCAGCTTCTTCAGAATTTTAATTTCACGTATGGCAGTTATGGGAAACTGCAAAACAAATAAAAACAACGATACATTTTAAAATAGATATCCACTTATATAAAATTAAAAGCACACACCCCTTCCTTAAAATGGGCATTCTAGTTTTAGCTTTGTGCTCTACACGAGTGAGGAGATATTAAAGATACATGGGAAGTAGGATGCAAAGGAAGAACCAGTAGTGCCTTTTCTGGACTATATAAGTAAATCAAATCTTCAAACAGTTTATAAGCTGGAAAGAACGTACCCCCTCTCTCTCATTATCCATCCGTATTTTCTTCAAAGCAACAATTTCGCCACTCTTTATTTCTCTGGCCATGTAAACTTGACTGCAAACATAGAAGTATACAACTCATGTTCCTTCTGATATCATAAACAATATTTATGGAAAACAAAACTGTTGGTTAACAGAAAGTAGGATGCCGAATAAGATCTTCCTAAATTTTATTCTGGCTATACCTTTTTCAGCACTATGAGTATGTTAATAGACTAAAGTATTTCTTTATGGAAAAAGATATAGCTAGGCATTGTAAGTGTAGAGAACAGTTAATTAGTTTCCATATCATCATGGATAAGAAACACTTAAAACAAAAAATAACAAATATATACATTTGCACAGATAGTCAACAATATAATAAACAACATGGGTGCTAACATATGTGACGAATTGCACAGATGACAGCAGCTCCAGCTTAAATGTGTCAAGTTCAAAATGTGCTATGTCCACATATAGATGTTCATATGATTTGACAACAATAACCCTCCTCCTGTGTCCAGGACTGGAACCAGCATTGGGAGGGAATGTCAATCAAGCATCACATAGGAGGATTAAATTAATCCCAAAAATGAACTAACTAAGGTCATGAAGAAAATGAGATTATGAATGGGGCATTAACTTCCACTAATGGCATTTCTATGTCCAATTCTTTTTTCGATCTCTCCTATTCCAATGTTTGGTACCAAACAGTGCATAAGTTTAATGTTATTTCTGCTCAAAATAAACAAATATATGAAAAATTAGACCCGAACAGAACCGATCAAATTGAGAAACCCTATTCAAACCGAATAAGCTTTGGTTTGGTTTCATTTGATTTGGTTTGATCCTTTTTTCTTTAAAGAAACAATAACAAAGCTCAAACATAATATTTTATGTTTTGATCAATAAAAAGAAATAGAAAATCAAAAATAGTATTTTAATATAAGTTTTAAATTATATTAAAACATTCAAACTAAATTATTCCTTAAAATAAGTAACATCAAAATCACAAAATTGACCCTAAATATTCCAAAATTTGAAAAGTAATCATCCAACTGTTCAAAAAATAATAATAATCATCCTAAACATTTCGAATCTTGAAATTGAAAATCTCATCCTCCAAACTTCTATGAAGTAAGCATTCTAAAATATATATAAAAGAAAAAAAAAAGTCTTTAATAAGTTGTGCATTCAAATTAACAAATATAGGTAAGAACACAATAAGAGATGTATTTTCTTCTTCTTTTATGCTTTTAAACAGAGATCAATAAACCCTAATAAGAAAAATATACTTTTTACTTTAGAAGAAGAAAAAAGATCAATCATCCATAAGTCATTGTCAACAAGAGATAATATTAAAAATTCAAAAAAATTAAAAAGAAAAAAATTATATTTACTCTTTACTATTAATGTAGAGAGTAAATATTATATACTCTTTCCTATATACTTATATAATATCAAATCGGGTTGGAAGCATAATAATTTGGTGAACTCATCAAAACAATTTAATAAATTCACACATTCGATTCGGTTCAGTTTTGATTGGTTTTTTAGCATTTAACCCGAACCGACCCAATCAACAATTTGGATTAAGTAAATTTAACCTAAACCGAACCAAAAATGAAAAAACAAACCCAAACCAAACCAACTTGAAACCAACGGTTCAGTATAGTTTGATTGGTTTAATCGGTCTTTTGCTCACCCCTATGAAAAACAAGATTTCAATAACTTATAGTACATTGAGCATAATTATAAAAAGGTACAATTTCCTGCACACTTTCCAAAACAAAGTATTATATGAATGAAACAGGATTTCCACAAAATTTGCTGATTCGTGGTCTCTTGATTTCCCAGGAAATCTTTTTATGGTAACATTATGTAGATTCAGACACCTCTACAGCTTGAATAAATTTAGGAATGGAGGGAAATGAGAAGAAAGGATTAAGAGGAGGGGGGTAGACGTCTCCACCTTTTTTAGAAGTTATCTAAATGGAGGGAAGGCAAGTGGACTACTAACTCATTCATTTTCTTCAAACCCCTAGTTCTTTAATTCTCTCATGTTGAGAGAAAATGGAGGAGAGAAGGACTTGTTTGTAATTTTTTACTCACAAGAACTATGACACTTAGAACCATCCTCCATTTTCTAAACCTACAGAAATCACATCTCACCCCTTTGTTCCCTAGTTTTATTTCTCTTCACTACCTTCCTTTCTTTTGCCTCTGAAATTCCCGAGGCTATAGTTCTCCAATGTCTGGCTGCATTAAGTTGGAGATCTTCCCACCTAGAAAAGTACAACTAAGAGAAGCAGCAAGTCAATTGCTTGATAGAACTAGTTTCTGCGTCTAACTGACCCCATTCACTTGGAAAATAAAAAAGGAAAAATTAGTGCCAACCAAGGACATGAACCACCAATTTTCACTCACAATAGGACAGATTCTCTTTATCTACATAACCCATTACTCTCATTTGGGAAGGGGGAAGTCAATTTTAACTGACTACATAGAATAACAGAAAAACGAAAAACCTTAAGCACTTATTTAACTTGAATTTAGAACAGCTTAAATCAGACAAGAAGCAAAATCCCAGGGGAATTATGTTCATTGTCCAAAAACTGATTAAGCATAGCCGAATAGCAAACGTGTAGGGAAAAAAAAAATGAAAACGTGGAACAGAAGAACAGACCCATAAGTGCCCTCGCCAATCTGCTCCAATTTCTCAAAACAATCGACGCTTCTGGATCCCCAACAAGGAGACTCGGTGAGGTTGAGCTGCCCAGGTGTCGCCATAGCCATCCCTTGCGGCTTTACCTGGTTTCGTTATCTTGATTAGTTACTTTGGTGATATAGCACTAATGTTCAACGAATCCAATCTCTTAGTTCGCGGGCAAGCATAATAATGCAGAAGTAATGAAGAGGAGAGCCTTAGTGAAGGCCCTGCCGCCGAGAATCAGATCGGAAGAATCTAATTTGTAGTAGTTTTTTTTTTTTTCTCCCTTTTTTCTATATATTTATTAACGGAATTATGAAGGCCCTGCTGCCAAGAATCAGATCGGAAGAATCTAATTTGTGGTTGTTTTTTTTGTTTTCTCCCTTTTTTCTTAGGGTGGTGATTTATATATTTATTAATGGAATTATAGTTTTGATTTATCAACTATTATATATAATTTTAATTTCATTTTAATTCATCAGGACACTAAAAACACACATTTGTATAAGCGATATAATTATTGTTAGAGTTGGCTTTTATATAGTTTTGCCTTCTTTTTATGGGAGAGTGTAAACATGCTAAAGGAGAAAAAAAAGCATGATTAATAGAAATTATTTGACGAAATTTGCAATCCAATGGAAGGAAGAAATTTAGTGGAAAAAATTTAATTTGAAAATAAAGAGTGAAGCAATTTGGTAAAACAATAATTCAAAAGTAAATAATGAAGCTTGGTCGTCACCAAATATCAATTTTTGCGGGCATATATTGGGATAGTTAATCAATTAAAATACATGTAAAAATCAACAACTTTTATTATCTACAAAGTTTATTATTGATTTGAGCCCCCAACAATTCAATTTTCAAAAAGATTGACGTAAGTCAATATCTAGAGTTTACCCTTAAATAAAGTGAAAAGTAAAAGTGATCACATTTTAATTCAAATTGATGAATTTAATAGTAATTTTTAAAATTTGAATTGAATCGAAGTAATTATGTTTTAAATATAATTTTATTATAATTTTTATAAATTTTGAATCAAAACTGAAACAGACGGTTAAAAATCGATGATTTTAATTCGATTTTAAATTAAATTCATTAAAAATATATAAAATAATTAAATTTAAAAAATATATTTTTAATAAAAATATGGTTATTATATTTTTATTTTAAAATATTATTAAAAATTTTAATTTAAATATAAAGTCCTCTTATTAAAGAGAGAATCTTTTTGAAGTGACTCTGAACTAAATATAAACCTAAACCTGAACCTGAATTAAATTTGAACTTGAACTGTTTATGAACCAAAACCTGAACCGAAACTTGAATGTTTTTGAATTGACTTTAACCAAAACCAGAATTTAAAGTTTCAGTTTTTGGTTTATTCTAACTATAATATCAAATTGAACCCTAACTGTAGTCACCCCTAATAAAGAGTTTAATAAGAGTAGTTATATTAATAAAAATGAAAATGGGTTTATCAATAATGATTATCTCTCTCCCATATCAAACATTGTTAATTCACTTAAATAATTTGAAAACTAGAAAATGGTTTTATCATATTTTTTAATTTATTGATAATATTTAATATTTAATTATAGGATGATTTGAATTAAGTTAAAATTTTATGTATAAAATTATTTAATTAAAATTATAAAATTATAAATAAAAAATATGAATCTTTTAATTTTTTTAAATAACTATCTTTTTATTTATTATATTAATACACATTATTTGTGAATTCATCAAACTTATATGATATTATCAAATGGTTAAATGGAGTTAATATATGAAAAACACATTTTAATTAATAGTATTAACCTCTAAAAAGTATAGATTCCTTGTATACTGATTTGAAGGAATAAATTTTAAATAGAGGAACAAGAATAAAAACATAAATAGCAAAGATACGCTTAATAACTAGTTAAAGAAAATATTGTCAATTAGAGAATAAGAGGAAATTTTTTTTTGAGTTAATCTTTCACATAAGATTTGTCATAATCAAAATTTTGATCGGGAAAAATCTTTGATATGAAAATGATTAAAATCAGTATCAATTTTTTAAGTGTGATGGATCATCAAAATTTATTTTAAAAATAAAAAAGAATAAACTAATCATTTTATTTTTTTTTAAAAAAAAAGAGGTCGATATTAATTACGCATAGAGAAGGATTAACACTATGTGATGCTTATTATTGATGCCAATTAAATTAATTTTATTTTCAGATTTTAAAATCATACAAGATTTATTGAATTTTTTGAAAGGTGTTTCGAGAAGAACATAAAGATTTCACAATTGTCTCATCTTTTATGTTCTAAAATATTTTTAAAAAGAAAAAAACTTCACAATCATTTTACCTCTTTTTCCTTCAAATTTAGGCATAATATGCATGAAAAAAAAAAGAAATTTTTGAAATTTACAAAACGCAACATTCACTGAGAATTATATTATCCTAGTTTCTAATCATTAAATATCATAATTTAAAGAGTGCAAAAAATAAATAAATTGAGCAACTCAATCAATTAATTTCTACTTTATTAAAAACAACAATGTTTACAAACTAATTTAAATAATCATTTTGCATAATTTGAAAGAAAGATTTATAATAAGCAAGAAACCTTAGTAAAGCATGCTTTTCCCTCTAAATTTTGCTTCTAAATAAATGTGTGAATGAGTGTATGAGTGCATCAGTGTGTTTAGTTAGTTCATGAGGAAGCCCAACCTCCTTATTTATAACATTTTCTTGAGTGCACATTAGCATGTAACCTTATGTACCCCTGGCTACAATGATCTGCACTCAAGGACCCCTATTTAGTGAGGTATGCAAGGTTTTTATGAAGTCATATTTTGGTTGTTGTTTTATTGCTACCATTTGAAGTTTGATTCAATGTAATTTCAGTATAAACCTTTACTTTAATCCTTGATTTAAAGGCTCTATTTTTAGTGGTATCTTATTGTGTCACTTAATCTATATTTTCATGGGGATTTTGGCCAAATTTTGTGTTCATCTCTGTTGCATATTCCTTTCCCACAATAAGTTTTTTCTGTTGGGCTTACTGGACAGCTACAAACAGGTATGTCTTAATTCGAGTAGCTTGGCCTAAAGGCATTAACAACCACAAAAGCGGGTTTGTGGGTTGTCGAATCAAGTTTGTAGACTAAGTACTTATCCATTTGGATCTACATCTATAGCTAACACATATCAAGTAACTAGGCTACCCTATGGCGAGTCATTAGACTACCAAGCAACGAGTCTGAATATCGAGTACATACTACTTTAGGTCATTAGTGACACCCATACATGTAAATGCCATAAATCAAGTCATTGAGCTTCCACATGGTAGGTCTAACAAATGGGCACAAACCCAATTGAGTCATTAATAACATATGCACCTATATTTACCATAACACGAATCATAAACTGCCATGAAGCAAGTTTGTAAAGTAGGTATAGATAAAATTAAGTTATTAAGTCACCCCAGACTATTACTATTGGGTCAAAACATAGGTCTAACCATTAGTTTAACTCTTTGCTAGTCTTACTTCTGCCACCCGTCGTGCGTTAGGAGCGAAACATGTTTTTTATTAATCATTTACTTCATAAGTAGTTAATCACCCATGAAGAAAACATTATAGTGAAATCCATGTGTTATTTCACATGGCTTTCACTTATCTTTCTCTTCACCGATGATCAATTACACATGAAAAAATAGAAAAAGAGCTCGATTAAGGTTCCTCTTTCTTTTCCCTTTTGATCTTTCTTCTTTATAGCTTTCTTCACTCTGACGGCAAGGTCTTTTTTCTCCTTCATGTATCACCTTTAATTTGACTATTGTAACTTACTTTACTTCCATTATTGGTGCCATTAAGCTACTTCATCTTCAAAATATTTTTGGTAAGTTTTTTTTTTGTAAAAAGTATCAATATTATGTATATATTATCTTTTTTTAAAATTTTTTATAGTTTTTGTTTATTTATACCATACATGTGGCTTCCACTTACTTTTCTCTTCATGGGCGACTAACCATCCATTAAGAAAGCCACCTTTTCTAATGGGTCTTTGGTCACCCATGAAGAAACATTATAATGGAAGACATGTTTCACACTTCATGGGTGACTAACTATCTTGAAGAAAAAGAAGATGATCTTGATTAAGGTCCATCTTTCTTTTCCCTTTTCTTTGTTCTTTATAGCTTTCTTCTATTCGACAGTAAATTTTTTTTCACTTCTGCGTATCACCCTTAATCTGGCTACAATAACTTATTTTACTTCCATTGTTAGTAGTGTTAAGGTTCATCATCTTCAAAATATTTTGGATAAGTGTTTTTTTTTTGTAAAATATATGTATATTATATATACCATATATGCGGCTTCCACTTACCTTACCTTCCCCTTCACAGGTGGTTAGTCATTTATGAAGAAAATATTACAATGAAAGCCATGTGTAATGCCCACGGCATGTCATGTGGCTTCCACTTGCCTTTCTCTTCATGAAAGATTGACTACCTGTAAAAAAAAGAAAAGAAACCTGATATGGGTTCCTCTTTCTTCTCATTTTTCTTTCTTATGTGTAACTTTCTTTTATTCAATGGCAAGGTCTTTTTTCTCTTCTTTGTATCACTCCACTAAAGTAGCTTACTTTGCTTCTACTATTGGTGGTATTAAGCTTCCTCATCTTCAAAATATTTTGTATAAATTTTTTATGTAAAAAATATCAATATGTGTATACCTTATTTATTTTGTTTCAAAATTTTATAGTTTTTTTATTTATACTATACATATGGCTTCTATTTACCTTTCTCTTTACGGGTGACCAACCAATCATAAAGAAAGCCACTTTTCTTCACAGGTGGACCATCATTCGTGAAAAACACATTGTGTTAGTGTTATGAACACTAGTGGACTCGATGAGTATTCTTTAACTTTATCGAACATTGTTTGGCATTCCCCATTCCATTATTTTGGATTATGCTTTCTTAATAATCTAAATATTGGGTCACAAATATTTATTAGCTTTGAAATAAACCTTGAGATATGATTTAGTCTTCCTATGAAGCCTTTAACTTCTTTTATCATCTTTGGAGGTGACAAAATTCTATGTTGCCTTCATTTTGTCTGGATCATCTTCTATTCATTTTCCATTCATTGCAAACCCTAGCCATTTTCCTAATTTGACTTGGAAAGGGCATTTTCTTGGATTTAATTTGAGCTTGTACTATCTCAGCTTGTCCAAAAGGTTTCGCAAAATCTTCTATATGGTCTTCATCTCTCTTGGACTTTGCAATGATGTCATCTATGTATATTTCAATGACTTATGCATCATGTAGTGGAATAATGTGACCATGACTCTTTGATAGGTTGCTTTAACATTCTTCAGCCCAAATGGCAAGTAATTTATAATAAAACACTCCACACATTATTGTGAAGGTTGTTTTCCCCATATCTTTTGGCCATATATATCTAGTTATATCCAAAATACTCATCCAAGAAGGAAAATAATGAGAGTTTGATTGTATTATACAATAACGTATCAATATGGGGCAATAAGAGATTATCTTTTGGGTTAGCCCTATTTAAATCTTGATAATCTAAGCACATCCGTATTCATCCATCTTTCTTAGGAATGGGTTACAACGTCAGTCACCCATTCAAGGCATGTTGCTACTACAATAAAACCCACATTTAGTAGCTTTTTTACTTTTTCTTTTATCATCAACAAGATGTTAGTTTTATTCTTCTCAATTTTTGCTGCACTGATGGACAATTGAGTTTTAAGTCAATTTTTGCTCCACCATTTCTTTGTCTAATCCTTACATGTCTTTGCATGATCATGTAAATACATCTATATAGTTTTTAATAATTTAATCAACTCCTCTTCCACTGATGGGGCTATCATCATACCAACTTTAACCTTTTTTTTTTTTTAATTTTCATTACTCTTTAATTTATTGTCCTTTTCTCTTCTTAGCATAATCAATTTTTCTTTGTGAATTATTTACCTCTTTATTTTTGGAGTTATGTCATTATTTTCTTCATCTCTATCATATTCATCATCATTTAAGTTATCTTGAAAGTTCATTCCCTCAAGACTTGCATTTTGGATGTGAATGGTGAAACCACAACCAACAATTTATTGAATACAAAACTTAGAAAACTGTAAAAGATTCTTGCATTATTTTTTTCCTCCTCTACTACCTCTACTGCACTTACATGCCCTAAGAAGACCTTTATATTCACTATTCTATACTCTAAGTACAACTTCACAGATTAAGAATTTCTTTTTAGGGATCGACCTTAGTTGATGAGCTGGTTAATGTAAGTTCCTTATCTTTTAGCATTCTTTTCTTTCTTTTTTCTCCTTTTATCAACAACTATCAATTTGTAGCCTAGGCCTAGCATCTTTATTATTAAGGAGCTTTACCACTTCCACTTTTCCTTGTAGGTTCTTCCTAGGCCTTTCTTAGTTTATAGCCCTTTGATTAGTATTTACTTGGCTTATAGCATCATATTCTCTAATATATGTGGTTTTCATAAATGTTCAGCCATGTTAACATATTCAAATGATTAAAAAGTGTTCTCCTCAATCTTTGGCGCTATTATATAAAGGGCATATGATAATATGGATTTAGCCCTTTCTTTTTCCCTCTTAATTGTCACCAACTTGTCCTCCATAATCATCTTGATCTTTTGGTGTAGGGTGGATGTATTGCCTCAGCGACATGAATCCAAGATCTTTCAAATAAAATATTAATGGACGGTCAAATGTTCATTACTTAGAAATCAATATCATGAGTGCACAAGCCAATTTTTATTTCTAAACTAACAATATCCTGCATCTTAGTTTTTCCCCATTAAAGGCTTTGAATGTCATTCGAATTACATCTAATTTGACTCACGTTAACTAAAACCCTATTTATTGTACATCTTGACATCAAATTTAGTGAAATTCCATTACTGATGAGGATTAGAGAAATTGTATATCCTTTATACATACTGCCATAACTAGGGTTTCAACTAAGAAAACCCACTGCGTGAGAAAAATGTTAGGAGTCATCGTTAATATTTTTAGGTGTGATTGGCCATCATTCTAGAAAAAGGCTAATTGGTTAAAAAAAAAAAAAAGTTAAGACTTTAGGCTCGAGAGTTAGTTACACTTGAGGAAGGATTTTCACCCCTAAAACGCCATAATTGGTACAATTTATTTTTTATAAAAAATTATAAGGGCATTTTGGTCAAAGTACTCAAAACTACGCATCTACTCCATCTTGACATAGAAAATGTTTTTTAAGGGAAAAGAAGCGGTTTGCATTTGCTTGTCTACTTTTTTTTTTTTTTTCAAAAATGAAAGGTTAAAAATTATGTATATAATATTTTTTATTATGAAAGAAAACAAATTTTTATAAGAAAAGATTCAAAAATTTTTTGATTTTTTGTACCATGATTTAATTATATATTAAAATGTTAAATAAATTAAAACATATAATTTAATAAGAATGTAATGATAATTAACTCAATTCAAGTAAATTTTATTTAAGAAAGTGAATATGCTACAATAAATAAATATAAAAAGTAAGATTGAATACCTCCTAAAGTCCTTTACACTTATCATAGTATTCCTTCCTTGCTTAATATGATTTTCTATAGAGTTTCAATAGGAATTATTTTGAATAGAAACTTTAAAGAAAACTAAGAAAGTCATAAAGAAGTTTTCTGAGAGAATTTTTTGAAAGAATATATGAGAGAACAATTGCTTTTTAGCTTTAATTCTTGATTCATGTTTGATATGATCTCCATAACTAAAAGATCCAATGTTTACTTATGAGAACTCAATGGTACAGGTTAGTCGTAAATGGTGGGCAAGTGCAGTGCGCTTAGTAGCCTCTGTCTTCAAGCTTAGCGTTGTCTACTTGTCTCATGAGGTCTACTGAGATTCTTCTGAGTTCCTTTTTTGTTGCTAATTTTGACTTAATTTCAACACTTTCCAGCTTCGTTTGATTAGAGTGACATCTTCAATTTCCTTTACCTTCACTTGAATAACTGAAGCTAAATTCCTTTGGATCTAAGGCTTGATTTTAATTTTTTCACTGTAATTCTTAGTTTTATCATGCATTTTGCAGTCTTTATATAATTTTGGACTTGAATATCATCAATTGACTGAAGGATTTGATCCAAACTATATCATAGACTCCCTTGAGTACATTGCCTTTGGGAAAAATACCATGTTGCAGCTCTTCCTTCTTGATTGATATGGCAGTGTCATCAAGTGATGTCCTACCATTAATTAATGAATGGATAAGTGAGTGCAATTCCATCCCTACTACCTAAGATCATCATATCACATAAGCCGCATCGTTCCATTGCGCTGTACCAATTGGATCAACCTTACTACATCAGTAATGTCATGTCCAATTATAACATGCCACATCATTAACTTTATTATTGAAGCCCTACCACACCTTCGATCTTCCTTTCTTAGGAGTATAGTACTACTACATCAACAACATCGCTTCCAATGATGATGTGCCACATCATCAGCTTCAATGCAAATGCCTACCATATTGTCAACATCGCTTTTAATGATGACATGCCATATCATCAGCTCTACTACTAATGCCCTACACATCATCAATGTCACTTCCAATAAGATATACCACGTTATCAACTTTGTTGCAGACGTCTTGCCACATCATCAGTGTCACTTCCAATGATGATGTGTGACATCATTACCTTTGCTCCCAATGCCTTGCAATGTCATCAACATCGCTTCTGAAGAACCTATTCGTCGCTTCCAATGCCTTGCCTATTTTTAAATATATAGCGACCTAACTGTCAAAATTCTCTCTTGATATGCCTTACAAACATTATTCTGTCGTTGAGCAACTTACTTGTATAATGTATGAATGTTAACTTCTTTCATATAAAATCTATTTTGAAGGCTATATGTTTATGGTATTTATATAAAAAAATGATGATTCTCTATAGTGATATGCCAAGATATGACGTGATATGATGTGATAGATATTATATATATATATATATATATATATATATATATATATATAAAGGTTCCTTTCATACTGATCAATTACATTGTAAAGAAGAGTGACGTGAATCCAAGTTATTTTTAATTTTTCAAAATTTTCAAATAAAAGATTTTTCTCTTTCATTTCACATCAAGGGTTTCCCCAATTAGAAAACTCAATTTTGACAATATGCATTAACTAAAATAGTTTTTACACATTAAATCCAAAAGCTATTTTGACTACGAAATTGAACATGTTTGGTCCTCCAAAATTTTTAAAAGCATGCTTGACTCATCAATATGTTACAAACAATTTTTACATAATTTTTAGTCGTAAAAAATCATTAGCCTACTAGTCAAAAACTTCATGCAAAAAAAATTTCTACAATTTTTTGTTTAGGCAAAATGGTAAAACAAGAACCCTAGTAATTTCAACATGCACCAAAAGCAATAAATACATTAACATAATCATGAAGTAAGGATCTAATACCAATGAAAGATTCAATACATGCCCAATTAAAGCAAATAAAGCATCCAAATCATATTTAAACGTAAAGTGCAACAATAATAAATAGAGCAAACTCAAAACCCCTTAAAGATCTCTTTAGATTAACATTAAATGGATTTAAATCTTCATGTTGTCAAAAGAGAAGATTACCTTAATTTTTGTTAAAAAACAAGAAAGCAGTCTCATATCTTGATACACCTAAAAGGTTATTGCAAACCTAAAATTGTTGAGTATCTGGCCTTTAATGATAATCTACATAGGTTGTACTTGAAAATCTTCTCTCAAGGTTAAATAGAGGGTAAGCCAATTTTTATGCTAGTAAGATGATTTTGAAAATCACCAACTCTTGAATGAATGGTGGCTTGTTCCCTCTTAAGCTTTAATTAGGTTAAATTATAAATATTTAACATTTTTAATTTAATCTTTTTTAACTAAACACTTTAATTAAGTCTTATTTGATATTCTTATTTTCAATTAAAGCCTAAATCTCATTTTAATTTAAAGTAAAGCTCTATTATGTGAGACACATTAAGTTCCTAACAAGTTGCCAACAAATATAAAAATAATTCTAAAGTTGAAATGTATTGTTTATATTTATAGATCATGAACAAATTCTAGGAAGCCATCATGATCACCAAATTGTTAAAAATATCAACATGGGTAGAAAGACAAGGATAATGTCTATTTTCTAGCCATTCATATTAGTTCTTAAGCTCATATAATTAACTTCTTGCATTATGCATAAACCAAAAAATTAAGATTATAAATATTTATTGCAAAAAAAAAAAGAATTTTAATTATGGTGTTTTATGATAGTCTTTTAAAAATGAAGTTATTAAAATTTTTAATATTTTTTAATAAAATATTACTTTTTATGTTTTTTTTCATGAAGCAAATTCTATTCTTTATTTTCAAAATTATGCTTTACTTTCTTTGGTTGGAAGAGGGGAAAAGTAAAAGAGAAAATAATGAATTTTGTTAAAAAATCAAACCAAATGGCTTCATTTTTTTTAGGAAGATTTTGCGAAAGAGGTTTGTTTTTAGCATCGTGGATGGCTAGGTGGTAGCTTAAAGCAAGAAAATTAAGGAGAGGTATCAAAACTCTACTCTCTTACCATGAGAGATAAATAGAGGATTGTTTGTTGAAACTTTCACAATTTCTCCCTTATGTACCTTCCTTAATTAATCTTTTGGGTTAAACTTTTCTGTTTGCATGCTGTGATATGAGGGAAAGAGATCATGAAGTAAAATTATAATGAATATTTGAGATAGAATACTCACGAGTTATCCATGAAGTTTAAAAATTTTGTTTTTCGTTTTCCTTTTCTTTTGAGTAGTAAAGGATCATATAATTCATTAAAACTTGAAATTTTGAATAATTTATGTTTTTAAACTTTGTATAGACCTAGAAATTCTCTTTTTATTTCGTGGCCTAGAGTTGACACTATTTCGATGAATACACATTAACATTGTTCTTTCCATTTCTAAGGAGGATGTTGTAATTATAGTTTATTTGACAAATTGTTATATCTTTTATTTGTTGAACGAATGTAGCACTATAATGTCAAATTTCAAAGGAAAATAACATGGTTTTCATTCATTTGCAATTATCTTTGTCATGAAGAAACCTTAGTGGACATTGTAAATATTCTTAGTAGTTTAGAGAAATTCTTTCCCAATGGATAATTATAGCTTTGACTTTGCGACCATAAAACTATGTTCTCAATGAAGGGTTGTGCTAAAATTGTGAATTTTTTGTTTTCCTGGGTTTCTCTTAAATGAATCAAGCATAAGACTGGATGAAAAAGAGAAAATCATCTCCTTTCACTGTTTTTTAGAGAATTGACATTAGATTTTTTCTTATTTTCACATTGGTTTTCTTTTCCAGTCCCAAATGGGTAGAATTAGAGGTTATTAAACCTTCACATTGACCCGTATTATTTAATTTCTTTAAAGAAACTAGTCTTTGCTAATCATGCATTGAAATCTTCAATCAACTTCTTTTTGATTATGTCCAACATGTTGAAAAATATTACAAAGTTTAAGATCCTTTATGTCTTCCATTGTTTTTTTATGTTTCATTGCTTTGTAATACCATAAGAGAAAGACAAAGCTTCACAATTTGACCTAAAATGTCTGCCTTAACGACGTGAAATGAATTTAGTATAATGGCTTAACAAGGAATAAATATAGTTGGGGTTAAGTTCTAAAGGCTTCTGTGTCACAAGATTGTTCTTACTTAGGCAATTCAAGAATGTAAGATTAAATTTGCGCAACTAAATGGAACTTGAAGCAGATTCATTGAATGTAAAATGTTATTGATTAAAAAACCAATGGATGGCTTAGTTAATTGAAATCTAAGGTTAAATTAAAGATAAACCCCTTGTAGTTGGGTAGATTCAAAATAAACTCTTAACGTTTTTACTTTCCATTTAGCCACCATGGTTCAAGCCATTAGCAGAAAGGCTAATCCCATCAATATCTAAATTGAAAAGACTAAACAACATTGTCTTATGTCTTGCATTCTTTCTCCCCATCACTTGGATTAGATATTTTGGCTACCCAAACACGTATATTATGAGCATTTACAAGTGACTAGGCATTATAAAAATATTACTTCATGTCTTATATGGGTTGCATTTATAAGAGAATGCATGATCTAACATATATCTCATATTTTAGTTATCTTAAAGGTATGCTTCTAACTGCATGTATGTATAGATAAATGTCTATGAGATTTATGTCAGTTATTTAAGAAACCGACGAGAAATGTAAGTAATTTCTCGTTGGTTTCTATTAACAGCAAGAAATTACTTTAAAAATCTTCCTTCTATTGTCGATTTCTTGAGAAATCAACGATAAAAATTAGGTTTTTATTCAGTTCTTTAATGAACTGATGAGAAAAGCTTCCTATTCAAGCCTCTTAATACCCAAATTTAGGTATCAAAATCGTACGTAATATGCTTCTTTAACATTCTCCTACAATTATTTTTCTCCTTACCCATCATGCCATTGTCCTCTTACCGATGTTCTTTTTCATAGTGGGCTGATTCTCTTCTCCAGTTGACTTTTAGTGAAGTGAGACAATCATTAATCTCTTTAGTTTGTCCTCCTGGATCAATCCATTCGTCGATCATCTATTTGGGTATATCCTTCCCTATTTTTAAAGATCTCTTCCTCCTTGCATGAGAAGTATGTGAATCTTCCTCCCATTTTTAAAGTTCTCTAATGTTAATACTTTTAGTAGAGTGAGGAGGGATATGAATGAAGAGAGATGTATATATCGTGTATGGAAAGTTTAATCTATGGTCTATTCGGTAATGTAATCTTTGATTTATGTATGGGTATGTTAACCCTTGTCTGGGTAACTTAATTTATGGGTACTTGAATATTTGATTTGTATGGGTTTTTAAGCTCAATGTGTATGGTGTGTATGGACATGTTAATTTTCAATGGGTATATGGGTATATTGATATATAGGTATATGAATTTTCAATGTGTATATAGATATATGGGTATTTTAATGTTCAATGTATGTATGAGTTTCTTAGGTTTCATTATGTATAGGAATATTAATTAGAAGCTAATTAAGTAATTATATATTAATTAGGTATTTGGTTATAAGTCAAGAAATTATATATCAATTAATCAATTTGTAACTAATTAATTTGAGTCTAATTTGGTGTTAGTTTGATAATTAATTAACTAGATATTTTTTAATTAGATTTGAATTAGATGTTAATTAGGTAAATAATTAGTAGATGTCAATTAAATGTTATTTACATGATAAATAGAAATGAATTAATTAAGCAAATGTTAAATAATTAATTAGATTTTAATTAATTAATTATATGTTAGATGTTTAGATAAAATATAATTAGATGTTTCTTAGTTAATATATATTAATTAATTAATAAGTTAGTAACTAATTAATTTGAGTTTAGAGTTTGGTGTTTGTTAGACAATTAGTTAATAAATAAATAATTAAATAAATATTATTAATTAATTAATTAGATATTTCTTAGTTAATTTAAAAAGGAGTTAAATGTTAAATAGATATTAAGTGAATGTTAATTAGATCAGTAATTAATTATTGGCAAATTCAATAAATACACGTCTTAACTTAGTCCTTTTTGGTAAAGGAATTAAGATATTTTCTAGGCAACTCCACACTTCAAGGGTTTTGTAAGTTGCTAAAAATCCTTTTCATACTTCATAAGAAGACTTATCTGTCTTTTTACATGAAATTCTATTCAAAATACGATTTACAGTAAGTAAGACTTCACCCTATAAGGAAGTTTGGAGCTATTTAATATAGAATTCATCATTTCATTAAGTGTTTTATTTTCCTTTTCAGCCACACCATTTTGTTAAGGTGTAAATGGAACTAGCTTGATACTTTATTCCATGCAAAGCATAAAGATCAGTGAAGGGATCAAAATCATACTCATCACCTCTGTCTGATCTAATTGCTTTTATTTTTCTCTCAAGTTAATTTTCAACTTTTGCTTTATAAGTCTTAAACTTTTTAAAAGCTCCATCTTTACTTTTAAGCAAGTAAACATCACAATACTTACTATAATCTTCAATACATGTCATAAAATAATTATTTTGACCATATGTTAGTATTGATTAGATTCATAAAAATCATAATGAATTAAACCAAGTAATTCATTTCATCTCTTTTGGATAGATTTATAACTTTGCATAGCCAACATTGATTATGAACATACTTCACAATAATTTTTAATGTCAATACCAAATTTTGGTACAAGTTTAAATTTATCATTTTATATAAGGATCTAGCATTAGCATGTCTCAATCTAGCATGCCATGTATGAAAAGAATCAAAAAAATAAGCAAAAACTGTATTCTTATTATTGTTGATAACATTTGTAACTATTATATTGAGTTTGAGTAACCCGTCTGTCAAGTACCTTCTTTCCACATACATTTGATCCTTAGTTAATACGAACTTTTCAGATTCAAGCATATGGTTGAACCCTCTCTCACTAAAGAGTGGACCCAAAACTAAGGTTTTCCTAATTTTAAGTATATGTAGTACATCCATAAGGGTAACAATTTATTTAAAAGTAAATTTTATCTTGATTGTGCCTTTGCCACTACAAGAAATTAGCAAAATTCTTAAGAAAAATTTTTACGAAAATAAAAATCATAAGAATATTTAAAATCTTTTATGCTAATTGATACGAAAAAATTATGTAATGAGAAATTGATATTCCGATGAAAATTCTATCAAAATTTTCAACACATTATTTCTTACGAATATTGTCGTAATAATATCTGTAGGAAAATTGATGAAAAATATTAATATTAATTTTTATTTTTTAATATTAAGAAATTTTCAATGAAAAACTACCATGGTAGTTTTTTATGTAATTTTATTAATGCTAAGAAATAAATTAATGTAGTTGCCACAAATAATACCATGGCAATTGTTTTAACTATATATTTAATTTTTTAATTAAATTAAATAAAATTTATAATATAATTCTCACGGTATATTTTTGTGAGAATTATTTGTTACTTTTGTCACGGTTTTGTCTTCCGTGGCAAATCAGTTAAAAATTATTTACTTTAATGTTTTAATTATTTTAAGTAATAATGTTGTCATGAAATAAACCATGATAATATTTACATCATTTGCCATATAAATTTTGCATGTCAATTTTGTTGAGGTAATTTTTAATTTAACATATTGAATTATTTTTTTTTTGATGTTTTAATCAATTGTAACGGTAATTTTTCGTTGCAATATTTTCTAAGTGTTTGCCATAGTTTTTTCTGTGGAAATTTTGAAAAAAACTTTTTGATGTTTTATATAATATTTCAATATCTAAATGATTAATATAAAAATTATTTATGGCACTCTTTTATAATAATTTATCATGAATAATATTCGTATCAATTTTGTTATTTGCCATGATTTCCTTTGTAAGAATCATTGAGTGAGTTAAAATTTTTAATTAATTTTTTTAAAATTTATAAAATAACTTTTTTAATGAAATTTTTTTAAAGTTGATTTTTCTAAAAATCACTTAGCATTATTTTGATTAATTTTTTTTATCATAATTAAATTATTAATCATAATAATTTTAATAGTATAATTATTATAATTAAAAAGAGGTGAGTAATTAGTGATTTTTTTTTAAATTTTGGATAAATTTAGTTAATATTTTAGAATATAAGTGTCGTTTTATATATTTTTGTTGTAATCATAAATTTAATAGACATAAAAAATTAATTTTTAATTTGATAATATATCAATAAAATTAAAAACCAGCTATTTGAATTAATGATCATATTTACTAGAAAGTAAATAATAACTTAACTTGTGTTTGAAAACAAAACTATATAAGGTTGTTTGTTTCAATGGTTAAGGTCTTATACTTAAAAAGCAAGAAAGCATAGGTTTTAGTTTGCTTTCTTGTACTTCAAGTGTATTATATATTTTTAACAATTTAATTTAATTTATTACTAAAAAAATATCATGTCATATATTTTTTCATATATTTTAAAATGTATAAAAATAGTAGTGCATTTAATAAATTAATTTTAATACTTGTAGATTATAATATATAGTAATATATATATATAAGAAGATCTCATGCTATATATATACATCATGATTACATATAGCCCAATTTAAAACCATGAATTTAATTATCTTGCATTTTCATAATATATTAAATATGTAGTGAACTACAATAATACATTGTGAAATATATAATATTTTAATTTATTCAATAAATATAACTTATAATGAGTTATAATTAAAAAAACTTAAAGTTATAAATACTTCAAGATTAAAACATTGGTACATATAAGCATGATCTTGCTATCAATTTTGTAGGCTATAGATTTTACAAGGGAATAGATTCTAGAAAAAGTTTTCAAACCAAGGTTGTTGTCATCTCAGTGGTGAGAATGGATTCTAAATGCAGTGTAAGTACATGCTTAACCATGTTGTTGACACATGACTACAATTTTCTAGAGTTATGCAAATATATGACATGCACATATGTGGAATGAGGTAGTTAAAGTACATATTAAGATGTTTATATTGGAAATAAAACAAGTAATATAATACATTTGTCTTTTATACATTAGATTTTGTTGCATTTATTAGTAACCCATATGCAACAAGTTAGGATTTGAGACTATGGTATATTATTGCAACATTCCAAGTGATCATTTGTATTGGATTTTTTTCCAAAATTAACAAAAACCTTGATTCTAGTGTTTGTTATTGTTTTATATGCTAACAAGAATAACAAGGAAGAAAATTGATCTGAACTTTGATCGTAATTGCAATGTGGTTGTGTATTCTTCAATCAATACTTAACATTGATGTTTTAGGAGTGAACTTTGGCACTTTAATGGTGAAAAGATGTAACTTGGTAAAGGTATCAGATTTGTGAGATCGGATTCTGATGTAAACTTGATTTTTTTTTAGAAGAGGTTTGAATCGTAAAATTTTTTATTTGGGTAAGTTCAAGGGTATTTATATTTTGTTTTTGATAGATGTTGTACAAAAGGAATGTTATATGTTTTGTTTTCTATAGATTTCAATTTGTTTGGCTTTTTTTTTCTTATTTTCATTTGCTTGGTTGAGCTTAACCTAAATGTTATTGGCTTCCCTTAGTCCATTTTCATTGTTAAGTTAAAATTAGATTTTTCCTACACAGCTTACTTCAGTTCAAATCTTACATTTATTAACTAGTACTACAATTTTTAATTTTTTCTAAGTACTAGTTAACAATTTTAGAGATTTTGAGGTTGCATGGTTATTGGATGAATATTGAAAAAATATCACCTAGGATGTGAGCTTTTCACTCTTTTGTACCTAACAGAAGAAAAAAAAGAGCTAAGTATTCAATCAAAGTCAACCTAACTAGTACTTAGGTAATTTTTATTCCTCTCTCTTCTGATGGTAATTTTTAATATCTTTAGTATGTGTTCTATAAAATGTTGATAAAACGAAATTTATGAAGAATTTGGCTTACCACCAAATTATATACAACCCTCGCAATTTTAAGGGCATTTCTCGTAAACGATTCTTACCATATTATGTGACTGAATTGAATTTAATAAATAATTATTTGCTACTTTTACATTTATCAAACTAGTCGTACTAATAGTATTGATAGTATTTATGGTCCAATCTTTTAATGATAATTTATTATATTGTAGTTTGAATTTCACATTTGTCCAAGAATTTTTGCTCTTTAAATTGTTATGGTTAGTTCATACATGGTATCTTGTCGTTAGCCTACCAATTTGAGTTTGTTATTAACTGGTTATGATCGAGATGTATTTAAATTGTGCTAAAATTCAAAATCATTAAGATTGAAGTTGAGATCCTCTTCAAGAAAGAATTGCATTAAGTTATAATGCTCTCTTTCAATGACCTTATAATCGTTAATGTATAATACTTGTTAAATTAAAGTTATAGCATTACCATTTATATGGTGATCATTATTTTCTTTTTACTAATATGTCTTAAAATGTTCGATAATCGTACACCCATGAATTTGATTTCACATGTATGAAAAGTGACTTCATGTATTTTAAGTTATTCTCTCATATATAATATCTAAATATATGATAAATAAAATTAAAATGTTTCATATGACTCATTTAAATGAGTAATTATAATTTTTCATAATATTTTCATTTTCATTACATTATATATCACTGTTAACAAATAGAATGATATTTGATCTTATAGGTTTATTATCATACAAAAATTTAATAAAATTAATTAATTTAAAATTACTATCTTTAATGATTTAATTAATTTTTTAAAATAAAATAAATGACACAAAACTTATTTTTTATCACTTTTTTGTTAGATTCCAATGCCAACTCCTTGTTTGTTTGAAAATAAATTGAAATAACATAAATTTAATAATACAAAATTAATTTTGTTAGATTATTTAATTAAAAATTATTTTTTCATATATTTAATTAATATTGCAAAAAACTTCAATCCCATGAAAAAAATTTTAATCACTTTTTTTCAATTAATTAAATGGAAAAATATGGTTGAAATTAAAAAAAAGTCATAAATATTTGTTATAAATATTAATTAGTTTTGCTGTTAATTTATTAATTAATTACAAGTATTCAAAAGTGAAGATAGTTTATTTAGTAAAATTTGTTAAAGATATATAATATGAGAATTCTATTGCCATCCTTTTATTTATTTCAAATTTAATTAAAATAAAATATATTTAATAATATAAAATAAGTTTAATTAATTAATTAATTTTAAAATAATTTATTAAAAGATATATTTAATTTGGCAAGATAATATAAATCATTTCAATTAATTTTTTAATTATTTTTTACAGTTAATAAAATGAAGACAAATTGTTTAAATTATAAAAACTAGTCATTGTTATTTATTATAAATACTCATTAATTTTATTATTATTTTATTAATTAATTATGTATATACAAAATTAAATATGTTTTATTCCATAAAATTTGTATATGATAGCATTATAAGAATTTCATTGTTTACATCTTAATTGGATTCTCTTTTTCAGCTTAGACCACGTAACAAAACTTTTCATTGCATTTTAGAAAAAGAGAAATCTACCTTAAAATATCACTTGATTTCTCGCGTAAGTGATAGTAAGATCTTACTAACTAATTATTTATTAGAGTATGTTAATAAATTTTATTAATTACAAATAATTTCACTTTTTAATTGGGGCAAGTAACATTAGTTATGTAAGAATGAGACATAATTTCATAAACATACAGTTAGTAGTTAGAGTTTATTGTACTAGTTACAACATTTAAGTACGCTAACTAAATTGAAATGAATAATGTTTGACTTTTAATTTATATTTTCACATGTATTTAATGTCATTTGATTTTCATGATATAGTTAAATACACATTTGTTTGCTTAAATAATGCAACACTTATGTAATTTGTAATATCTGTAATATAGGATAAAATAATTACTTTAGAATAGTTAACTTTTGACTCGTCGACTTATCAAAATTGAGATAGCTATTTAGGACACGGTTTCTTCAATTAGGCATGCAACTTTTTCTTGCATTACCTTTTTCAATTCTTTTAAAGCATCACTTTAGAAATCCCTTCGAGGGTTAACTTTATCAGTTAACTCCTAAATGGTCCTTGATTGGGATTGTTCATAAAGAGGTGTTATCATTATAGTAAACAAGATTATACAAACAAATAGTTCATTTAAATTTCATACTTCTATCCCCACTTGTTCTCTGAGTGCATATATATGTTATATTAACAGTCTATTTCATGCATTTAGAGAACCATAAGGAGGTGTTGTTGAAATATTTATGAACTAGTTGCTTGCATGAACTTGTTCTAGTGAAAAGCCAATTTGAGAATCGGATAAAAGCCATATCTGTTCATCTTATCAATATCATCATCTTAAAAAAACAACTAATGTGTTACTTATATCAATAGTTTATTAAGAATGAGCTCAAATCATCTATAATTGAATAATGTCAATTGTTTCACAGGTATACCAAGATACTCGATCTCTACAATTTCTTCTATGATTCTATAATACATATAGTCCATACTTATCAAAGCTACTTTAAAGTTGTTTAAACGTCAATTATTAGCCCAAGTGGAAGTATGAAAACAATAACCATGGACATAATGAATTGGATAAGTGTTGACCTTATTTATAGGTCTATATGCTACGTCATGCTAAAATATATGTCACTCATGCCATTGATAGGATTGTGCATCTAATAGCAAATCGATAAAAGCAAAACTTTGTCAACATAAATGCTATTCAAAGTTACATTATTTCACAATTCTAAGGAAAATTACCATAAAATTACTTACGTATTCCTTGAACCAATCAATAAAGCCTGATTGTATACGTTTTGGTATATTGACTTCGCATAGGTTCGATAAGCATATGGTTAATATCTGAATGTATATTCTAAAGTATACATAGCATACAAGTGAAATTACATCTAATACAATTGATGTAAAAAATTACCAATATACATAACATAACTTATTGCACAAAGGGTTCAACTTTAGGACAATTCATAAGCATGTATTTACTTATCTCGAAATCTTTCTTTTGCATGAGATAACAAGACTTACATAACCCCTCACTTTGACTAGGATAATTGAAGACAAATAGTTGGGGATACTCAACTGACTCTCCACCATCATCATTTCATGGTACTCTTTGATTTCTAACTTAGATATGTGCCTCAAAATAGTGAGAACAAAAAATGATGTCTCCCCTAACATGTAAGCTTCACAAATGGAACCTTGCACATGAGCTTTATTCTTAACCTTCTTTTTCAGATTGTGTAAAAATCTGCAAAATAATATTTTCACATGCATTGGGATAATCATTTAAGTTTAATCCATTTAAATGTAAACAAAATTTCAACAAAATAATTTATACCTCTCAAATGGATACATCCATCTGTATTATACTAGTCCTCTAACTCGTGCTTTATACACTAAGTGCATAGGTAAGTGTTCCATGACATCAAAAAATGTAGGAGAAAATATCTTCTCTAACTTACACAAAATTATGATAATATTATTGTCCATCACGTTTAACTTATTCTCTTCTAATTTTGAACAACATAAATCTCAAAAGAATAGACTCAATTCAGTGATAGCTTCCCAAATAGGCGTAGGCAAGCAACTAAATGCAATTAGCAATAATCTCTCCATCACAACATAACAATCATGGCTTTCCATATGTTATGGTATGCATGTTCAAATATTAACATATCTATCCAAGTTAGATACATATCCATTAAGAAGTTTCAACTCTTTTATCCACTCGCATATAGCCTTCTTTTGGTCCATATCTAGTGCATATTGATTTTTCAGTTTTATGAAGCTTTCATTACCTCTATCTTCAAGATGCAAGTCATTTCGACAATAATATAAAGGTAGATCCAACCTTACTTTGATATTGTCTTTATTTTTTCCATTAACATCCATTATAGTATAAAAATATTCTTAAAAACATTGGCTTTGGTATGCATGACATCTATATTATAAAGATTCAATGAATCATGACAATATGGTAAATCCCAAAAGAAGCTGCATTTAGTGAAATTGTGTAAGTCTCCATAGCCAAGTGTTTGGTGCTGGCTTCCTGTGTCAATTATTTTAGGAAACTACATAACTACATGATACACTTCTACATTAGAGAGTCTCCTTGGTGGTTTACCCTGTTTAGTTCGACCCTTGATAAAATTCCTTCTGTTTCATCTAAATGGATGGTCCACTGGGAGAAATTTTCGATGACAATCAAAATAAAATATCTTTTCATTGTGTTTCAAATAAAAAGCTTTCGATGGCATATCGCATGCAGGGAAGTCATTTGTAGTCCATAATAGTGCAGCTTTCATCCAAAAGTTTTATTTAGTGAGATTTCATAAGTTTCGACACCTTAATCTCGCAATAGTTTTAAATCTTCAATTAAGGGCTGTAAGAACACATCTATTAAGGCCTTTGAATTGTTTGGACCAAGAATAGTTGCTATTAAAAACATTTATTTTCTCTTCATGCACATCCTTGGTGGAAGATTATACAAGGTTAGAATGATGGGCCAACATGAATATATGTTGGAGTTCATATTAAAAAGACTGAAGCCATCAAAACATAATCCTAATGGCACATTTCTTGTTTCTGATGTGAACTTCGGGTGAGTCAAATCAAAATGCTTCCAAGTTTTCCCATTTGAACTATGTGTCAATATTTCATCTTCTCATTGATTCTCATGATGCCATTTCATAATGCTTTGCAGTAGCATTTGAGGCAAACAATCTTTCTTTAATTATTTACTCTTTGTCGATTTTGAAAATGATCTTGACCATAAAATCTACATTCTTGGTCTACAACATTGTCACCATAATATAACATGTAACCAACAAGACAACAATCAATTTTCTTGTAACCACATCCAAGCTAAGAGATCAATTTCTTAGTTTGATAAAAATTATCGGGTATCTTATTACTCGTCGATAACCCTTCCTTAAATAAAGTGATTAATTCATCGATGCATGCCATAGTTACATTATAATCAAACTTGATACTCATTAATCTCACAAAAATTGACAAGACTGAGTGACTCTGACATCTATCCCATAAAGGCGACTAGGCAGCAGTTAACATATCATAGAATTTTGTTGATTCTAAATTCGACAATTTTGATTTGACATTTGAAATAAAAGATGGCCCCACAACATCCATGACCATTCTTTAATAAGTGTTGATATCCTTATGGACTAAAGTAGGTTCATAATGACTTGCAACGAATGGAGTAGGAGCCTTACCATGGTTATACCAATGGTAATAGTTAAGTTGAAAACCTTTTTTTATATAGGCGTATCCTTATTGTATCTGGCTCATAAAAGCGTAAACACTTACATTTCACATAAAGACACCTAATCAACCGATCTGCTTGGTACACAGGCAGCTGACATGCAACTGATATAAATTCTTTAACCCCTAACATAAATTCTAGTGACAAATCATTCATCGAAGTTCTCTATTATATATCTAGCAATGATGCTCAGGAATTTCTATTTATTAATAAGTCAGACAAAAAAACCAATAGGAGAAATAAAAGAAATGTCACATTCATTTTTTCATATCAAGCAGAACAAGTATATTGTGCATCATATCTTAATACCACTCCACAGAAAAGAGATTGAAGTGTGGTTATCAAAACTAAAGCAAGAAATCAAATTGAATCTTCGGATGATTTATTCCAAGATGATATGACGTAACAGTTACATTATGTCTCTTTGGACAATCCAATTGCAAATAATTTGAGAGGTGTCAATAATCAAGGTCAAGAGATTCAAGTTGAGGAAGTTCATTTTAATTGGTAGATAAAGAAGAAGAAGTATCGTTTGACAGTGAGGAGTCTGATAATGAAGACAAAACTTTTGTGAACAACATTGCTGATAGTGATTGATTATAAAGGTCTATGATTGAATACGTTACAAATTAGATTTATACCCATTTTTTAATTTTCTCACTGAACATACTTTACTCACAGATGTTAGAAAGAGGGGAACGTGGTACTCATGGTGTTAGAGGCAAGGATAGATGGTCTTACACATTGAACAAATCTTCTATAACTCAGGTGCCATCACCTTTTGCCCAGACACGATCAACTTCAATTGATGCACCATCATTCCTAACTCAAAGAATGTCTTTCTTGGTTTATGCTCCATCATCTCTAGTTCATAAACCATCACCTACATGTCATACACCATTATCTCTGTCATCATCAGCTGACCGTACACCATCACCTGGAGATGTTGTAGTTCACACACTATCGACTGAGTCGGCATGTGTAGTAAGAGATAGTAGGTTATACATTCAACCTATACAGAAAGAGTATAATAACTTATCTTCTTTGTTATGCTATGCTTATCTTAGTATTACCTATTATGTTCTAATTCTTATATGATACATTTTATATATTTTATTATTTTTATAGGTTGTTACCTACATCTAAGACAATTGCCATTATTTTTGGATTCATCAAGTCAAAATTTGATCAGCCATGAACTGGATGGCATGGAGTTCTGACTAAGGTTTAAGACTTATAATGGGTTAAATTTTAGGGGATAAGTATAACATGTTGTTCTATTTGTAAAATTAATTTTCTTATAGTTATAGTTAGTTTACATGCTTAACTAACTAATTTGAGGTCACTATTATTGTAGAGAAAATGTAGATGTGATCTACTTATGGATGGTGTAGTTAGACGGATCTAGGGGTCTAAATCTACAGAAGTCTTCTAATTAAGTCCTACATTGATTCAAACCAAGAAGTCAAAGGGAATATGGATGCAACCATCCATTTGAGAAGCATTGTTTGCTAAGTGGATGACGAACCCAGCCTTTCAAGTTGCATCAATGAGGAATAAAAACAATTGATCTCTTAGTGAAGCCATTATGCATCGAGGATGATATATTTCCATTTTTGAGCATAGAAGATGAATAGTAATTTTTTAATTCAATTAATTATTTTCATGTCATTATCATATATTTAGATACACCTGATAGATTTTTATTTTTAATTTATTAAATGTTAGGCTAAGGAGTTTGGCAAGGATTCTAGCATGATAGAACTATTTCGAAAGTTAAATCATAATGAAGAGGCTGGTACATAGGCCATAAAGAGAGTTGCATGAATTTATTTGAGTACTCATAGTAGAATATATTTGTCTTTAGTTAACTGTGTGTTAAATGGAATAAATTGATTAATGGTTTTTGGTTTCTATTGAGGTTTTGGGTTGGTTATCAAAATTATAATTTTTGGTTTTAGCTTTTGTATGGAGGTTATGCGTCTTAATATTGTGTTTGAATTATTTGTCAAAGAACTATCTTATATTGATCTAGTATTTTGTAATTGGTTATTTTTTAATGATATGCTATTGTAAATAAGTTAAATTTATGTTATTGTTCAAAGTTAAGGCATTTCTTATTGCTTTACAAATGAATGCTTATGTTTTTCTACTTTTGTTATCATTGGGATACATATCACTTTTTCTATTGCATTTTCTTGTTAGGTTGATTCTTGTATTTTTTAGAAACATACCTTATGAGTGCGACACCCCTCCATTATTTTTGTTAGCAACAAGCATCACTTCTATAAATAATCTTCTTCTTAAATTAGGCCAAATTAATTTCTTATCATAACTCTTACTATATTTTATGCATATATCATGAACCTCCCATTTGTTGTATACAGTGGTGTTAAATATGATATGTGCTACTAGTTCATTAGATGGTACAACCATATATGCTGAGTATTTGAGTTAATTTTTTTTTTAATTTTTTGATACATTTTTATATTTGGATTCCTTTACTTTTCGTTATTAATTTTTTACCCTAAGTTTTTAAAAATTTCTAATGCATTTTGATTAATTAATTTATTATTTTTGGGATGTGATTTTGTTGATACATAAGAGTTTTTTTTATCTTACTTTAATACGTTTCTTTTTTTTTCCCACTTATGTGCAGGTTCGTTATGAGAAATTGAAAGAGGATACCATTGCCTTAGGATCATCTATTGATGATTCCACTATCTTTTTTAAAGCTATAGGTGAAAAGAATAAGAAGGATTGTTGGGCACTTGAATTTGGTTCTCAATCTTCACATGCCCTATCCAGTGTTACGATGCAACAGATGATGTTATATTTTCAAGATATGCAAAGATAATTAAATAAGGAACATGTAGAAATAGAAGAATAATTAGCAAAAGAACATGTAAAGATGGAAGATAGATTGCAAAGAGAATGTATCATGAGAGATGCAAGAGAAAAAGAAATGGAAGAATGACTACAAAAAGAATGTCATCATATGGAGACCCAACAAAGAGATTTGAGGAAAAAGATGAAAAGACAAATAGAAATAAGGGATCAAAGAGAAAATAAACTTAGAAAAAAATAGCCTCAACGAAGAAGCTTCTGAATAGACTTGTTAGACAAATGAGTTTGTAGTAAGGTTCTTTAGGTTAGCATGGTGCTTCTTCTAGTCTAGTTGATGATAATGGCAATAGTGATGATGATGATAATAGTGGTGGTTTGTTGATCCTATAGAGGATGATTAGATTTCCTTTTAGTGGATTGAATATTTTATCTAAGCATATTGTGTATTTAACATTATATATAATAATTTCATTGTTAATGTGACTTTTACATGCTTTTATTTTTTTGGTTAATTTTATTTTATGAAAATATGCATTTATTAATTTAATTAATTTATGAAAATATATATTTATTGATTTCATGACTTACATTGAATATATATTTCAATATGAACTAAAAAAAATAAAAAAATAAACTACTTATTTAATTATAAAATAAAATAACATTTAATAAATTTCTTAGTTAAAAATTTTATGGCAACCAAAATATTGCCACAGAATTGTTGTTATGGCAACAAAAGATTAATTTCCTTCCGTGGCAACGAATGATCAATTGCCACGACATTTCTTTCGTGGCAATAAGAGATTAATTGCCATGAAATTTTTTGTTACTACACCTTAAACCTTCTTTAATCTTATTGCACTCAAAAAATAAATTCTTATTTAAGCAGATGTGCTGGTGGCTTTAGTATCAATCTACCATCCCTTGACATTAGAAACCATATTGACTTCAGTCACAATAGCAACCAAGTCATCATCATTACCAATCTCCATAATATTATCTTCTACATTCTGCATGAAGTTGGTAGCATTTTGAGTCTTCTTGTGTCTAAAGTTTATTGCATTATGTCCTATCTAACTATACACCCAGCAAGATCCTCTGATTTTCTTGAAGTCTTTGCCTTTTGGTGCATGAAGATTAACAACTTTTCTTGCAACTTTCTTGCTTTTGAATTTCTGGAATTTTTGTTTGCCTTCAACCATATTTGCTTGGTTTCCATGATAGGTGCATCATTTTTGTCTCTTTTCCTATGGTCTTCTTTAACTCATAGCCTAAATATAAAATCCTCCATGGACATCTCTCCTCTTATGCTTAAGATAAATCTTAAAATCATTCCATAAAGGGGGCAACTTTTTAATTATTGTTTCCATATAAAAATGTTCATTAATTGAATAGCTCCTTAACTTTCTTTATGATAGGCTTGGAATCCACTATAATATACTTGAAAAATTTGCCAATTATGAATATTTTTGGCTTTTGCATCTTCATTTTTACACTTTTTCTCAAGTGATTCCCAAAGTTCCTTAACAATACCATAAGTTACATAAATATCATATAATGTGTTGTCAAATCCATTCAGGATATGGTTTCTGCATAAGAAATCGAAATTCTTTCTTGCATCAACAATTATTATTGACTATGTTTTAGTAGGATTGGTTAGCTTTGGACACTTTTCATTAACAATGTGTGCCAAATTCACTATCGTTAAATAAAACATCTTTTGCTACTATTATTTAAAGTCGAGATCTCTGAACTTCTCTTGCTTCTCATTTTTGGAGACATCGAGATTCAAACTTGAAGCCATTTCTTTCAAAGTCTTTTAGGTTGTCAAAAACAGCAAATGCAAGACAATTAATAAGCATGATAGTTTTGAATATTAAAAAAACAATCTATTTTAGATTGTTGAAACAATCAAGATACTATATGATGTTTAAATACAATGGAAACGAGGAAGAAAAAAACTAACTTATATACCTTGAACAAAATAACATATAGGCTTGCTTAGCAATATCCTAGAATAGAATATTTTACCCTTTCTCTGATAGATTGATAAAGACTGTGGGTGTTTTGTTCCCAAGATTCAATTGTGTATTCTTCTACAAATTTTGCACACTAGAATTCCAAAGTTAATAAACTTGTATCTTCTCTATCTTCTTAAATGAAGTTGTGAATTATTAATTGAGTGAGTTTTCTTGTGTTTAAGTTCTACTATTTATAGACAACTACTTATATCTTTTCAAAAAGACACATACTTTTCATATGGTTATGTCCCTTTAATTGTGTCTTTTGCTATAGACATATTCTTCCCATGCAATTTATGTCTATTTGTATGAAATGAGATGTTGATTGAGAACAAATCTATATGTTTTTATAAAATTATGTCTGCTTGAGTGAAAGGAGATATTTATTGCTATATGACTTATTTAATAGGGTTTGAACTTCTTTTCTTAATTGGATGTAAAAGAAGTTAAAGTTCAAACTCTTATGTACTCAATAGTAACACTTGAGAAGGCTAATATCGAGGCTGCCATTAGGTTTGCTTTTAGGTATAAGCTATTTGCCAGTAATCTTCTCTTATAGTTTGCAAACTAATTAATAATGAAAGAGTCTAAAGAATGCTACCTTTGAAATGTCTTCAAAAGTTGAAATTTAAGATCCTTTCATGGGAAGTTAGGGTATCCAAAGCATTCTAAATAGCTCATTTTAATATGTAAATGACATGGCTACCTTTGTTGCTAGCTAAGGTTTCAAAACAATTGTGAACTGTATTTCACTGGATTTGGCTATTACTAACCAATAATATTTAAACTAGCAATGTAAACTTATATCTTTGAATAGAAATAAGTTTGAAAGAATATAAATTTCAAGTGTTTTAACTTGAAAAGTGTCATTTGTCCATAGGCAAGCACCTAAAACAACATTTTCAAGTAGAACAGTAAAGTTTAAATCATAGTTAAAAAAAAAAAAGGAGGTAAGTGTTATTGTAGTGTTGATAATGAAAACTGTGTATAAGATCACTTATACATTGAAATTCTTCATATAGATGATATTCCCCTATTAGCTTTTACATGACAAGATCTAAAATTGATCTCAAAGTGAATTACATATATATATATATATATATATATATATATATATATATAAGTTTACAAACTTAAAATTCGTTTTCGTCAACTTGTTTGATGAAAATTAGAAAAAAATCGCCATTAATTTTTTTATGACGTGATTGGTCATTAAAATTACTTTTGCTTTTATTATTATTATTATTATTCAAAAGAAAAAAAAGAAAACAAAAGAATTAAAAATTTTAATGTAACGGTTTACTTGCCAAGAAATCTAGGTCCAAAAATTAATTACATGTGAAGAATGATTAATACTTTCATAAATGCCCAAAAATAAGTACTAGTTAAATGAAAACAAATTTTGTCGAATGACTCGAAGAAATTCAAAAATGATTGCTATTCATAAGACAAATCAACACTTATAACAGTTATAAAGAACACTCAGATAACAATATATGAATGAATGAAAAATTTAAGACACGATTATCACGCATCTTCATTCCCTAAACGATGTAAGTTTTTTATTTAAGACCAAAAAATAAGTTATCGCTTTCACTTCTTGATTTAATGTGTTTAAATAATTAAAAAAATTAGACAAGATTAGAATCCACGTTATTCTTTTCAAAATAAATAATGTTATTTAGAATAACATTATTGAACTATTAAGCCAATCATATTATTCTCAAATTTATTTTTAAATGTAGTTTTAAAAAATCAAAGAATAATAATGATGATGTAATTTTAGTAAAAACTGGACATGATTACCATCATAATGTAATTTTTAAAATAAATAACTTTATTTAGAATTTGTGAAAGTGATGGAAAAGAACTTGACTTATTTCTATATATATAGCCTCTATCACATTGTATTATGTCGTATCATATCATATCATTATAAAGGATCATCATTATTTTTTATGCAATTGACATAAATATGTGGCGTTCAAAGAATATTTCACATGAAGGAAGTCAACCTTCATATATTATACAAGTAAGTTGGTCTATAAAACTAAAGAATTTTTCTTTTACATTACATATCTTAACTCTCTCACTATATATATGTATACATAAATACAAAACTTCTCAATAGTACTAAGTATACAAAAGTGGTCAACAAGAAAGTACATAAAAGAGGATAGGCCATCAACCTATACTCCATTTAGTTTTCAAGGTTTGTTGAGGACTTCACTTTCTAACTTCATTAATCTGAAAATTTATTTGTGATTTAATAAGTCACACCTCAGTAAGTATAAACATATAATAATAATTAATCATGTCAAACATATTATCTAGATCATAAGTCACTATTAAACATGTTATCCTTACCTATCAAAGATCAAATGTAAACAAATATATGCAAGTTATATGCAATTTCATTTCTTTTATGTTATGGCTGATAACATAAGCAAATGCTCTAAAAATTTTATGTGAACATATTGATCCATAAGATCATAATCATATCTATACATTTTTTGTATCATAGGCTCATGGTCAAAGAAAGAGATTTCGTATCATCGACCTTTGGTCAATGGAGTATTCCATGTCATATATGGAATTGCATAACTTATCAAGTAAGTCACAACTTGTTTACCTCATTTTTATTTAGTTATGCAAGTGCTCATCCAGAAATTTAAACATACTTTTAAATTTGTAAATAACAATTCAAGGCACTAATCCATTTCATAGCTCAAATATACATCTTTTTACATATTCAACCATGTAATTTGCTTATACTTATCTCTTATAGCTTTAAAAGTTTTAGTCTTTATGTAAACATCCTCCTCCTTGCCTTTTCTCACCTTGTAATTGTCCTATCAATATGTAAGATACATTATTATGACATCTACAAGCATAATCATGCATGATAGATGAGCCTAAGTTAAATTCTTGTTTTCCTAACTTCATTACACGTTACTCTACTTAGCTCTCATTTTTATACTCAAGTTTACTTCTTTTTCATGAATAACTAAGTTATCACTTCATATTCCATATGATAAAACTAATCATTCAGATATGCACTAAATTTACTCTTTAAACCTAATCAAGTTAATCCTTTACTAAGTTTCATTTTCTACAACATATACCTTACTTTCAGCTTTAGTAATCAAGTCATAACTTTTCCATTTCTTCTTATTTTGCTAATTTGTTTTTGGTCATTTAGTTAACTACAAGTTTCATGTTTTATATTTTTCCAAATTCAAACTCTAAACCCAAGAAGATTATGTCTAAGTTGCTATAAAAAATAAGGCACTCTTATGTTCTTCAACAAATCTGTAACCTTAATCTTTATACATAGCTCAAAAATTGTGTCTTAACTCATTATATAAGTAAATTAATCATATAAGAGGATGAGAATAAAGAGTAATCATAAGAACTCTAGCTTAATTTACTTAACTCTAAGTTAATTCGAATCACTCTAACTTAATTTGTCAACTCACTTGTCGAGTTCTTTTTTTTAAAGTTTTTTTTATTATCTTCCTTTCCCCAAATTTCATGTAAAAAAAATGTAGCTAGACAGATTTTATTCAATTTACAGAGAAATATTTTTTGAGGAAGAAAAAGGGTGAGAAGATTATTGTCTCTTGGTACATATAAGGTTTTGGTAAAGTTGTTAGGTGTTTTAGTCTCATGTATCCACTTAGCATCTCACTTTATTTTATTGCCTTTAAGTCCTTACAAAATTTCAATTTACTCCCTATTACTTATTTAATTCATAATATGACAAGCATATGTTTAAATGTTAATAATAATATTTTAGAATTCATGTGATCTATACATAAACAATTCTCAATAAGCATCAAGTGTCTAGTTTACACATTTAAACACATATCAATGTTAAACATGACTGCATGTGTGCCTATAATCATGGTATGTGAGTGTGGTGAGAATAGGTATATTACAAATCTCCTTTATTTTAAAGGATTTCATCCTTGAAATTTGATATCTATAAATGAATGGGGATATTATTGTCTCATATGAACTTTAGTTTCCTAAGTAGCTTCTTTTCATGCATCATTCCTCCATAACACCTTAACTAAAGGCAATTCTCAATTTCTGAGCTGTTTCATTTGGTACCCTATAATTTCAACTAGTTCTTCAATGTAACTCAAATTTTTAAAAATTTATATTTCCAAATCTTTAAGCCCAAGTCTGGTCGGATATATATTTTCAAAGCATACTCACAATGAAGATATTATGGGCTTAAGCCATTTCTAGAGGCTAATGGACCAACTCTTTCCAAAATTTCATATGGGCCTCTATATCGAGGAGTTAACTTTCCTTTCTTCTAAAACCGAATTACCCCTTTCCAAGCTGGAACTCTTTTGTCTATCTTGTGCAGCCCTTAACCTCTCTTTAACCACTTTCACTTTCTCAACTATATCTTGTACCATTTCTAGCCCTTCAAGCATCTCAAACCTTCCTCATCCTAATAAATAGGACTCGATCATTTTCTTCCATATAAAGCCTCATATGGTGCCATTCCAATGCTATTATGGAATTGATTATTATATGCAAATTCCATTAAGACCACATACTCATCCCATGCACCTTCAAACTCCATAACACATACTCCAAGCATATCCTCAAGCATCTAGATAGTTCTTTCTGACTGTCCATCCGTTTGTGGATAAAAAGCTGAACTAAAGTTTAGCTTAGTACCTATGGCATATTGTAAACTTTCCCAAAATCTAGAAGTGAATCTAGGATCCTTGTCTGATACAACAAAAATATGAACCCACGTTAATCTCATTATTTCATTCACATTTTTTTTTCTAATTATTCCAATGTACTTCCCATGTAATAGGCAAAAAGTGAGTTGATTTTGTTAATCAATCCATAATCACCTAAATTGCATCATGTTGTCTAAGAGTCTTTGGTGAGCCATACACAAAATCTATCGTTATTTTCTCCCATTCCCACCTTAGAATCTCTGAAGGTTACAACTTCCTAATAGGTGTTTAATGTTCTATTCTAATTTATTAGTAAATCAAACATTTAAACACATAATCTACCACATCTTTCTTCATTTTAGGCCATTAAAAGTGAGGTTTCAATGAGTTATACATTTTAGTCACCCCTAAATGCATAACCTAGGCTATACAATAGTAGTAAGTAGCATATATCTAAGACATGGATGATCGGTTTTAGTGAGAAAATGGGGAATGTCAATGCTATAAATCAAGAACTCTTGGAAAAATTTGAATATTAGAAAGAACAAATGAAAGTGCTTAAGCAAGATTAGGAAGCAAGCGAGATCGATATAATTGAACTTAACTTAGTATTGGGTTGGGTGATACCTTTAAAATTCAAAGCACCTGAATTTGATAAGTATGATGGGATTAGATGTCTTCATACTTATTTGAAGATGTATTTACACAAAATACATGGGTATAAGAATAATTAAAAACTCTTGATTCATTACTTTTAAGGCAGTTTTAGAGAGACTTAGCAAATGCTTTCTTGGTCCACTACCAACACATAGAAGGGTTAGGATCAAACCGAGTCACACTCTAGAACATGTTCAAAAGGAATAATGAAATATTTAAACAATATGCAACCTAATGGTGAGAGATGGTTGTTAGAGTTCAACTGTATTCATGAAAGCTAAGTTTTCATAAAGCTTCTTGCAAACTTTATGTTCCTCATTCTATTCTTATATAGTTTCCATGGCTAGAGAAAAATTTAGAAGGATTGTCCAAACTAGTGAATTTATAGCAAATTCATTTCAAATTAGGAAGCTAAATAATCTTATTGTAAGAAGAGCTCTCGTAGCGAGAAAGATAAAAGGTGAAACGAACTATATTACTCAAATAACTTATCAACAATCAGCAAACACGATCCTTACATAACATTCATCATATACTAGAGTTTCTTAAACCTTGAATTTAAGAATATGAACTATGCCACAACATACAACGACTAAACTTCCTCAAGCTAATAATAATCAAAGGTAGGGACAAAAGAGATAAAGGGTCTCGATTCACCTAATTCCAATGACTTACTTATATTTATATCTGTAGTTATTAGAGCAAAAATTGGTGGCACTATTATATGTTAAACCATTACAAGCTCCTTATCCTCTATGGTATAGTCTAATGGCAAGTTGTTGGTACCATTTAGGAGTAGTAGGACCTGATATAAAAAACTACCTTGCATTCAAGTACAAGGTCCAATCTCTAGTAGATGTGGGACAACTAAGTTTTAAACCAAAAAAAGACCCAATGTCATTGATAATCCTTTTCTTATTCATAATCAGCACTAGGTAAATACAATCAAGGAAACGAAACCTTTTAATGGCCAAGTTTAAAGCTTTACCAATTATCAGAAAGGGTTTATCTATAAGAAAGGAAGATTAAATACTTTAAGCATTACTCATCAAAGTTTATAGACCTTTTCCATACAAGAGTTCCTATGCTGTCCTTGAAAATATCAGTTGGATGAACACAAACATGAACTTGTTAATATAGCTTGAAAAAGCCACACAAGTAAGATAAATCAATGTTATGGAGCCTTAAAGCCAAAAAAGAAAAGAAAAAGAAAGCAAATGAGGAAAAAATTATCGAAAGAAAAGGAAAAAAGCAAAAAGAGAGAAAAAACAAAGAATTTTCCCCAGCCACAAAACAAGAGGCTATAGACTTTCTCAAGATGATCAAGCATAGTGATTACAACATGATTGATCAGTTACAGAAGACATTAGCAAAGATTTCAATTTTGTCACTCATTTGCAATTTAGAGCATTATAAAAAATTATGAAAACTCTCAAGAATGCATACATGTCACGTCCAATTTTCACTAATAAATTGGAAACTATCTGCAACTACATCGTGACCTATAACTTCATAACTTTCAATGATGATAAGTTTCCACTCAAAGGGTAAGGATTAAATCAAAGCTTTATATATTAATGCCAGTTATAAAAAGCATACTATTTCTCAAGTATTGATCGACAATAGGTCATCTTTAAACGTAATACTAAGATGCACTTTGAATCAGCTTCCAATAGATCTTGGTCATATAAGATACAGCTCGATGACAATTAAAATTTTTGATAGAAGAAAAAACTAAAGTGAAGGTTCCATAAACTTAGAGATGAAATCAGTCCAAGCATATACGATATAGAATTTCAAGTCATGAATATCCCACTTTCATTCAATCTCCTATTAGGACGACCATGAATCCATTTAGTTAGAGCTATGCCTTCCATCTTGCATTAGAAAGTGAAACTCATCGTGGATCACAAGCTAGTGTCAATATATAGGGAAGATGATGTTATTGTTGCTATATCCTCATAATCCCCTTACATTGAAGCGCTAAAAGTAAAAGAGAGTGAATTTCATTCGTTGGAATATTTTAATATGGCTAAAAATTTATGGGAACCTCATATGTCTAAAAATTTAATGCTTTAAGTTAATCAAGCTCTTAAAAAAATGCAACCTAGAAAAAGATCTAGGGTTGCAACTTCAAGGAAAACCTAGAGATTGTCGATATTCTAGAAAACAAAGATGGATGGGGTCTAGGCTATCAACCAACATCGATGGACAAGAAGAAAAAAGAAAAGGAAAGAAAAACTACCACAACAGGACTTTTCTCTAGGCGAAGAGCTTTAGTGCAAGAAAATTATTTTTGTTTGTTTTTAATAAAGAAGTCACCACCGATCTTTTTTTATGGCGTGATGGATCACCAATTCTATTTTAAAACTTTTTTTTTTAAATTAATCCCCATTTAAGAATAAGCAATGGTATACTTTCTCAGGTAATTTGGGATCGAGAGTCGGTTATGCGTGGGGGAGGATTGGTACCCACGCGATCACCAAAAATTAGTACAATTTAAGCAAAATGATCTCATATCTTCAATTTATAATAATTTCAAATTAATCTTGAAATGAATTTGTTATGTGATTTTACATATGAGTTTCAATCTAGTTAACACTAGACCTTTTATTCTAGAAAAACAAATATGTTTTAGTTTGGAGATCGAATATGAACTTCATCAAATTTTTTTATCCTAAACAATTATAGAAAAACATGGAATGCATTACAAAAAAAAAAAAAAAAAGCCAATAGAGAAATAAAACATAAAACATAATCTTTTATTCACTTTTGCAAATTGATGATTACAAGGATGTAATACCTCCAATACAATTCTTGACTCTCTATCAAATGGTAGGTAAAGGATTTCAAAAGAGTTTTTTTTTTTTTTTTAGAGAGATTCTAAGCTTTATAGTGTTGGTCCTTAGTACATGATTATTAATATTTAGAGTTTTGATTATTCTTGAGGGATTTCTTATTCCCTAATCGATGCCTGCTAATGATGGATCCTTATTCATGATTATCATCTCCTCTAATCATTTGTTAATTTTTTTATTCATACCTTTCTATTGAGATTGAGAGGTCTATTTATAAGGGGAAAAAAAGACAAAGTCTATTAAAGGTTTGAAACTTTACTGTAGAGAAATAAGAGCTACAACACAATCAATCCAATCCTAAACTTCAAAAAGCTATCACTGAATAATGCATGCTCTTTGCAAATGAGCTTGAGATCAACCAAATCTTGAAAATCAAAATTCTATTATAGGAAGAAAGAGATCACAGTACTAAAATATTCTCTGTGTGAATTCTATTAAGAGTTTTCCACTGGAATCCTCAAGCCATCATGGTTCTTCCTTTTTAAAACTGTTATATATCTGCATCCTGATAAAAGATAAGGGTCAGTCACGTCAGGATAATCCAGATTGATATAATCCATGTTAGGGCAGTCCATATTGTGGTTAAAATATGCTTATTAAGTTGCCCTCTTTGCCCATTTCTGAGAAGCAAGAATAGGGCAAAGACTAAAAATCTCTTGATTTTAAGCTCTAAACACCCATCCCTTCCTTTTTTTTTTTTTTCTCATTCTTCTTATTCTTCTTCCTCTTCATTATTTTTCTTTTTTCATGTCTATTATTGGATTTCTTCCTCAACATCAGACAGAAGTATCTTTGCTTTCATCTTATGATGAAATCTTTCTTATTTTTCGATGATATAAAAGAACATTCTAAATTTTGTTGTTTACTGTCAAAACTCTTCTTTCACATTGGATGGCTATCATCTATTGTCGAAATTCTTCATCAAAATCAAATCATTATATGTTTTGAAAGTTCTCATCTGCCATCAAAATTTTCCTCAATGTATGATGATTTGGTTATTAAAATTCTTTTTCGACATGTCTTACTAATGTTGTCTCCTATTAAAATCATCCTCGATATTCATCTCTATAGAGAAATATCTTGTATTACATTGGAATCATCCTTGATATATGATGATTTGACTACCAAAATTCTTCCTCGACATATTTAACAAATGTTATCTCTTGTCAAAATTTGTCTTCGACATTTTATGACACAAGGTTTCTATCTCCCATTGAAATCATCCTTGATGTTCGATAATACAAAAATGTTTTGAAAGCTCTCATCTTCCATTGGAATCTTCCTCCATATATGGTGATTTGACTGTAGAAATTCTTCATCGATGTCTTTTACAAATGTTATCTTACTCCAAAATCATCGTCAACATTTGACTTTGTAAAAACATATCTCATCTTCATCCTTGATATATGACGATGTGACTATTGAAATTCTTCTTCGACATACCAAAAAAATATTGCCTCTTGTTGAAATCACCCTCAACATTTGACGTTGCAAACAAAAGTTTTGAAATTTTGGAATGCTTTATCTTCCATTGGAATCATTTTCAATATGAGACAATCTGGCTTTCAAAATCTTTCCTCGACATGCCTAATAAACATTGTCTCCTGTTGGAATCACCCTCAACATTTGATGTTGTAAAGAAAAGTTTTAAGATTTTGACATAGTTCATCTTCATCAAAATCGTCTTCAATGTACGATGATCTAGCTATCGAAATTCTACCTCGACATACTAGGATGTCATTCATTTTCTTTCCATTATTCTAAGCTATTAGTTTATCAAGAAGTGATTTATACTCATCTTAGTGTACTAAGTGGGTTATATTAATCCATGACATGATCTTTAACTGTCTAGATTTCTTGAGAATAGAATTTCGCTTGTGATGTCCTTCTTTGTCAACTAAGACTTCTTCTACTAGGGATTAAAAGGCTTTAACTTTGTTAGGAAATTTGCCAACTTTTCTCATTTTCTTATTTTGAACTTCCACTACAAGAAAAATAGGATTATTTTACACTAGATAGTTCACAATTTTAATAACAACTGTGAATAAAATAATTTTTGTTCACAGTTGTAACAAAACTGTGAACAAAGGTTACTTTTATTCACAGTTTTTATTAAAACTGTGAATAAAAACATATATGTTCATAGTTATGCTTATAACTATGAACTAAAAAAAACTTTTATTAATAGTTATGTTTATAACTGTGAACAAAAGAGACCTCTATTCACCATTTAATTTTTTTGCCCCTGTTATGGTTGCTTATTTTTGCCTCTGGGTTATTGGCCTCACCGTCCACTGCAGCTTGTTCAACCCGACACCTTCTTTCTCAGCCATGGTGGTCAACCGATACAAGCTCAGAGGCAACATCTTTAGTTTTTGCTCAAGTATGGAGAGGCTTTGCAAGAAATGACTCTTTGCACTAGACAAAAGATTAGGTCACAGATGATGGGATTTTCCTAGGCTTTTTCTAATGCTAAAATTTCATTCCAGTAGTCTTAATCATATATAGAGATGCTAAGGTATTGCTTTTGATCTCTTGATCTTCGTGTCGTCCATGCTTAGAAATCTGTCAGAAGCATGCATGCATATACTGATATCGAAGATTGAGTAATTAGACCTTCAGAAAGTTTCGATGCAGTTTACTGGTCAGCCATTTGCATCAAAAAAATGTGGATTCAATGAAGTTATCTAAGCATGTGTTCATGTTATTACAGGTCAGACTTCCATCCTTCTCCTTTGTGGTTGATAGGGCAGGGGACATGAAGGCTCCATCTCACAGCAATTTCTTGAGGAGCCAAGGCCCTGATCATTTTGATGAAAATTAGTGATTCATTAATTTTCTCTTTGTTTGTGGAGAATCATGCAATTAGCAATCATTGCTGTCTGAAACAAATTGTTTCAAGTGTAGAAGCTAATGCCCAGGTATCTCACCTTTCATATGAAACTTTTAAATTAATCTATGACTATTAGACACCAAAGATTAATCCAAAAAATATGACAAAAATTATAAAATTAAGAATAGGAAACTGAACATGTACTTGTACCTAATGCTATTAAGCAGTGTAACTAAGTGTCATGATCATCTGAAGCAAAATCTTCCAACCATTTATGGTAACCAAAAGATTTTTTTCAAATAAAACTTTCCTATGTTCTGAAATTTATACCCCATCAAGTGATGCTGTTGTACTAATAATACTAAATGAAACATGAAAGTGTGAGCTCAAAGCTCATTCCATGCAACTTTTCTAGTAAGATTCTTGGATTTTTCATCTTAATTTGTTGTTGGATGAATTTGAACTGTAGTTCTACCAGCAAGAGGCTGCTAAACTCCATCAACAAATTGTAAATTTGTAAAAATCGAACGGGTAATTCTCAAGTGACCTTAACTGATTTTCTTAAATAAAATTTTTCTGTTGAGATAATTCTTTAACAATGTTCGTTTCTAGGCATATGCTAGGTGAATCTCTTGGTTCTTTGATAGTCAAGGACCTCAAGAACTTGGAGGGTCGTTTAGAGAGAGGAATTAGCAGAATCCGGTCAAAGAAGGTATGCCTTCTCTATCACCATCAATACATACTTTCAATCATATTATATACTGTATGAGATAATTTGATCTCTATGATTCTTTTTTGCTAGCTTGGATGGCCACTAACAGATTTTCCTTTCTTTTTTTCTTTCGCTTCTTCAACCCCTTTCTGAACCAGAATGAGCTGTTGTTTGCCGAAATTGAGTACATGCAGAAGAGGGTAACTCTATGCTCATAATCCCATTAAATTTCTAATATGGTAGCATAGTTTAAAAAATCATATTGAGTTTCCATTGATTCTGCCATTGAAAATCACTTTAGTAGCTTCAGGTCTGAATTGGAAAACTAGTGTCCACTTATTACCAATAGTGCTTATAATCAAATTAGCTAGATCATGTGACTGCATGCATTGAAGCATTTCGTTCACTTAATCATAATCAAGATAAACTTCGTTGGATGATCACGTGGTTACTTAACCTTTCTTGGGCATTTGAAATGTTGATTACCATGCAGTAATTAACAATATTCACAAGTTTCATTTGTTAGAAAAGTTATTTCCAGTTGGTGCCTTAAAGCCATTACAGTTTTTAATAATTCAACTATGATGAAGACCAAGAAGGACAACAATGATATGCGCGCTAATGCCATTTTTGCCTCTTTATTTGATGTTTCCCCTACATCTTGTAAATTAACTCTTTTCTTGTAAATTAGGACTTCCACTACTTGTTTGATAGGAACTCCATATGTAGAAGATAACCTGCAAATGTTTTCTTTCTATCTCATTGAAACCATTCATGGGTGCCTTGCAGGAAATTGACTTGCATAACAATAACCAGCTTCTCCGAGCAAAGGTACTCTCTACCTCCTTCTCCCTCTCTTTCTCCTGTGTTTTTGTATCTTTTGGTGATTTTTTGATGGATATATATATATATATATAAGCAGATATCTGAGAAGGAGAGGAACCAGCAGAACATGAACTTGATGCTAGGAGAAGGTAACTATAAGGTCATCCAGTCTCAACCCTTTGATTCCAGGAACTTTTTTCAAGTTAGTGCATTACAACCCACAAATCATCACTATTCACGCTAGGATCAGATGGCCCTTCAGTTAGTGTAAGTCCTACAAATTACCATCTACACTAATTATGTCAAAAAAAAATATTGATATAACTTTAGATTCTCTAAATTCTTCAAGATTCCTGTAAATAGCTTATGGGATTGAATATTAGTTTTAGTTTAACTTAAGTATCTAAAGCCTTTGTAAGCCTTTTATGTAAATGAAACATTGAATTCAGATAACTTTGAGATATCTAAGAGTTTCTTCTCTTTGTGTGCACCTAATGTGGTTGAAGGATGATTCAGTTTTGTTGTTTTTGGTTTTTCTGAAGGGTATTTAGTATTTGACCATACCATAGCTATAGGGTATACTCTACAAATCATAAATCAACTTTGTTTAATTATCTGATGGCTTGCTACTTTGTCATCACACAGTGACTTTTTGGACTGTTTAAGACCCAGATCTGCATGCTTCTACTTCTTTCTAAGTTGCTTACAAAGACATTTTCATCACTATCTCATGCCAGTTTACATCAATTTGTATATGAAACTGGAAGATCATAAATTTCTAGTGTTCAAACTGATCTTCTGCAATTATAAAGAAGTAAATTCAACCAGAGATGTGCTGTAAAATTAAGCCAAACCATGAATTCATTCCAAATGAATTAAGAGGATCCAGTGCTCCATGTTTGATTAATGAAGTTGTAAACAAGATACTTTCTGTAGGTGTTCCCTTGACAAAGCTTAAGAGGCAGGGACCAACAGTGGGGCAGAATTGCTTGAAGTTTAGCATGCTGGCTTTTCCCTTGAAAACTTAACCTATTTTTTCATGTTTCACTGCTACTTAATTAATAATCGATCAGAAACATGGTTAATATGTTCAACTTGTGAAAATACATAAGAATTAGGCTTTAATTATATAAGTGGTAACAAGTACACGTGTACATTGTCTAGCTTATTCAGATGAAAATCATGCCCTCTCCAGAAGGTGATGAAAACATATATAAAAAGCAAAACCCTCCGTCGCCTCACAGCAGTAGAAGGAAAGGGATGCTCACGCACGCCAACCACAAGCAAGCCGAAGTTACAGTCGGCCTTCCTCAGCCCTCCCCCTTCTCTCGCACGCTTTCTTTTTTTGGTGGAGCTGTGAATTCATGTGCAAGTGAATGAAGAAGCCAGCGAGCAGTGAGTGAATAAAGGCACCAGCCTTTTATTCACAGTTATAGCCATAACTGTGAAAAAAGGGCACGCCAACCACCAGCAAGCCGAAGTTACAGTCGGCCTTCCTCAGCCCTCCCCCATCTCTCGCACGCTTTCTTTTTCTGGTGAAGCTGCGAATTCATGTGCAAGTGAATGAAGGAGCCAGCACGCAATGAGTGAATAAAGGCACCAGCCTTTTATTCACAGTTACAGCCATAAGTAAGGCATCTAGGGTTTCTAGATTTGGCTTAGGGGTTCCAGATCTGGGCTGAGGATTTCAAATCTAGGTGAGGGGTCTAAAGATTCCAGATCTGGGTGAGGGGTTTCAGCTCGGGGCTCTAGATTCCACATCTATGTTAGAGGTTCCAAATCTAGGTGCACGACTTCAAATCTAGGCTAATGATTCTAGATCTGAAGTCCTATTTTGGATCTGTACTGGAGATTCTAAAACTGTATGTAAGGCTTTAAATATGGGCTAGGGATTTGATATCTTCATTGGGATTTCAGATATGTGCTGGCAGCTCCAAATTTAAGTATAAGGTTTTTTAATCTGGGTTAGAATTTCATATCTATGCCAAATGTTCTAAATCTGGGTCCGGGGTTTTAGATTTTGGTTAGGGATTTCAAATCTTGGTTGAGATTTTAGACATATACTATGGGTTTAAGATTTTATTTACTGATCCATCGATGGTATCAGTTGTGAGCGATATAAAGAAAGAAGATCAAGCTCGTCATATTGCAACTAGATTAGCTCAACCATGTGACAAAGGAGTAGTGATCTTCCTATATAACATCGCGTAAGCATGCACTTAATTTTTTTAATTACATTAGTTAAATAACTAATAATTTAATTTTCTTAATAATTTAGGCATCATTAGATGTTGGTGATTGTTAAGCCGTGGGCGTTAACATATATAGTTTTTGATCCTCTAGGGCATGGTTTTCGCACTGAGTTAGACATGCTCATGTCCATGTGAGTTTAATTATTTTATACTTATATTAGTATATGTAATTGCAGTTTCAAGATTAATAACTTTTTTTTAGCCTTTTTAGAATGTTTTTCGCAATAGACATGCCATCTATTAGCCGACTGAATTGTCAAAGTATTGTTGCTGAGGTATGTATGTTATGGACCATATGTTATATTAAATTTCATTATCTTTAGTCACAAAATGTAACATCTAAATTATGCTAATGTAGTGTCCACATCAACCTTCTAACCATGAGTGTGAATATTATGTGATGAAATACATGAGGGATATCATTAACAAACATAACAATAATGCACCATACTCGAAAATAGTAAGTTTTTAAATAATTTGTTTCTGTAAAATGTTGTGTATAATACTGAAATTATAATTGTACTAACTTTTATGTTTTTCACATGTATAGCTAATGGATATTGATACCTACAGTCAGTTTGAGCTTGATGATGTCAGACAAGAGTTTTGGCAATACATATGGAACATTATATTAGTATTCAAGTAAAAGTGTAGGACTTATATTTCAAATTTTGGAATACGTTATATAGTTGTTAGGAATTGTAAGTATTTGTCTTTTAACTTTTAATTTGTAAATTAATTTTCCTCCATGTGTTTCATACATAGTTGAAAGGTTATATGGATGAGAATTATGATTCACTATAGTTTCAAAATTGTAATCAATATGTGTTATATTGAAGTGTATTATAATAAAAGAAGTAATCATGAATGTGTACTACATTGGATTAAAATATATTGTGAATTAATGAAGTAATGGTGGTGTCAGATTGTATTAAGGTATGATGGTGATGTTAAATTGTATTGAGGTATGTTACATTGCTCTAGAGAGTGTTGTCATAAAAAAAGTGGTGGTGGTGGATTGAAGTACTTTTTGGTTAAAAAAGTGGTGGTGGTGTGTTACATTTTGTTGAAGTGTGGTAGTAGTATGAAAATCATTTGTGATGGTTTACTTTTTAATTATATTCAATATTTTTTGTATATTTTTAAATTTTAATTTTAGGTAAATAGAAAAATGTGAATTTGTAAGCAAAAAATTTTGATTTTGAAAAAAAAAAGTAATCCAATAATAATTAAAAATATGAATTATAATTAAGAATTAAGATTATTAAAAATTAAATAACGATTCAATTTTAAATTATTATACATTAAAAACAAAAAATTAAATAGTAATTCAAATTTTTAATTATTTATCAATTCGATTTTTGATATTTTTTATTTTAAAAAAATCAATAAATTAAAAGTAACAGTTTTATTCACAGTTTTCGAACTGTGAACTACTTAGGTTTTATTCACAGTTCTAGAACTGTGAATAAAATATTAATGAACTACAAACTAATGTTGTTTTATTCATAGTTTAAGAACTGTGAATAAAAATTAAATGAACTGTAGAAGGTTTTATTCACAGTTTTAGAACTGTGAATAAAACTTTAGTGAACTGTGAACAAATGAGGTTTTATTCACACTTTTAGAAATGTGAACAAAAATTTAATGAATTGTGAATTAAAGTGTGGTATTCAAACTTTTATTTACAGTTCTATATCTGTGAATAAAACCTTAATGAACTGTGAACTAATATAGTTTTATTCACAGTTCTATAACTGTGAACAAAACATTAATGAACTGTGAACTAAATTCGGATTTATTCACAGTTTTAGAACTGTGAACTATTCTTATTGACTTTTGTTCACATCGACATAGTCCACAGTTTTACAACTGTTAACTAAAGCCATTAAAAATCTATGAATAAATGGTTATTTTGTTGTAATGTTCTCCCCTATTGGGAGAGTTTTATTTCATCATTTTCTATTCAAGAAATTTTATTTTACCTCTTCTATCGAGAAAAATTTTTTTCATCCCCTCCCATAGGGGAGAATTTATTTAATCCTTTCTTTCTTCAGCTCCTTTATCTTTAATTTATATGACAACTAGCTCTACATATCTCTAGTTCAACTTCTTTGGTTTTTTTGACAAAGAGTGCACCTTTGCATTGTCAAGTGACAAAACGAGAAGTACCCACTTCTCTTCTCAAAAATCAAACTAAGACCCGCAATAAATCTACAAGAATCAACTATACTAAAGCTTTCTTTCTCTTTAGGGTTCTAAAAGTTACTAAGATGCATGATGGTTCTGTTGTGCTTGCAATGAGGTAGAGAGTTCAATAATTTTTTAAATGCTGCATGTATTAGGAATTTTGATCTCTTCACATGCTAGCTTAATAGGGCAAGGATTGATAAAAACTTTTCAATGCTTCATTTTGCAACTAGAGAAGGAAAGAATGAAGTTGAAAAGTACTTGTTTGTGAGTAAAAGCTTCATGAGCAAGGTGTAGACTCAGGTAAACCTAGTGACTTAGGAGTTACTGACTTGCATCATGTCGTAGGAATAGGAAACATTGAGTTACATAAGGAGTTACTCTTTAAAGGTGTTAACGTTGATTCAAAAAGTGATGCTAGAACCCCATTAATTTAGGCTGTCGGTCATGGACAACAAGATGTAATTAAAGTTTTATTAGAGCACCTACAAATCCTAATGTAGAAACAAAAGATAACATTACTCCATTGTCATCGACTATCGTAGCTAGTTCTGTAATATGTTTGGATTTATTGGTAAAAGCTAGTGCGAATGTCATTGTTAATGAAGTAAATTATTAGTGACCTTAAAAGTACTGAGATCATACATTGTTTTGTTGAAAGTTGGAGCTGATCTTAATGTTAGTAATGAGGAACGTTAGAAGCCAATATGGGTTGTGGCATCAAGAGGCAATCACAAAACTATTGAGATCCTTTTCCTTTTGACATCAAGAATCAAGATAATACCCAAGTGGACTATTGATGGAATTATTTCACACATGCAGCCTGGAACTAACCAAAAACGAGAATGGCTAACAAAAAAATCTCCCCAAGGTGTCATTAAGAAGGTGAAATGGCCAATGCGTTTTATGAGGGTCTAACACTTGACTTAGAAAGAAAGGAGCTTTTTGATGCCTTTAGAGAATTATAGAAGTATCCAAAGAAGGCTTCGGGATATGCTAGGCCATTTGATAAGGGCTTTAATATCTATGAGGCCACCCAATGAAGGCTTTAAAATCTACAAGGACGTTCAATGAGGACTTCTAAAGTTTTTTTTTTTAATTCTCTTTTTTTTTTCACAAACTTCTTAAATTTGAGAGTGTGGATGGAATCCATGTCTTTATCATTTATTAACTTCTCATTGTTTCATAAAAATGATGCATATGCCACGTTCATGGATGCATGAAAGTTAATGGATGAGTGTTTATGGATGAATGCTCATGAATGAAGATTCGTGGATGAATGTTCATGGATAAATGCTTATGAATGAATGTTTATGGATGAATGCCCATGCAAAAAACTATTATTTTTATTTTTATTTTTATTTATTTCTTTTTTTATGCCAAGACGTTCCTTTTCCCTAATCCTCTCTCTTTTGATAGAAGCCTTGATCCTTTTTCTTAATGATCTTTAAATACCATGGCAAATCAAGTCACGTATTGACTATGTTAGGGAATTCTTTCCTTGGGTAAACTACTTGCACATTATTGTAACTGGAATTCTTCATAAATGTTCCTCTTTAGTTACATATCTCAATATGGGCCCAAGAGAATCATAATCTTTTTCCTCGCTTATACTTAAATTTATCTTGAATAAGTTTAAACACAAGATATAATGCCATATGAAAATCAACCTTGACTATGTAAGGTCATAATTTCAGCTTAAGTTGAATCACCATTTTAATTTTAGTTATTTCGTCTTGATAGTAAAGAATGTTCATGCGTATGGAAAAAATTAATGTCAAGGCTTTATAGGATAGACTTTAACAATCGATGAAATTTTTGGTCAACAAGATTTACTAGTCAGGCTTTGAAATAAAGGTTTCAATATCAACTTGTTCCTTTTTATTTTCGAATCTTTTCTCAAAGCAATTAGCGATATTTAAAAATAGTTCAACTATTAATTTTTGCCCTCAAGTTTCTCTTTCTTTTTTTTTTTTAAAAAAAAAAAGAAAATTGAATGTTGTCATGTCCCATAATTTTTGAGTTTGTTACCCTAAACTACTCTAAAAATTTTATGAACAATGCTCTCAAATGAATCATTCAAAAAGTGTGAAGCATTACTTAAGAGTTTATGTGTAGATGTTAGAAGTCATAATATCAACAATCATTAAAGCAACTGTCTACTTTCTTAGATAGTTTAAGATCTGGAGTTGGTTATGTGTGGGCAAAGATTAGCACCCCCATAAATAATGAGAAGTTGGTACCACTTAAGCAAAATAATCTCGTATCTTTAATTTATAATAATTTAAAATTAATCCAAAAATAAATTTGTTATGTGATTTTACATAAGAACCTCAATCTAGCCGATACAAGATATTAGATTTAAGAAAAAAAACAAATGTCTTTTGGTTTAGAGATTTGAATATAAACTTTAAGAGATTCCTTTCTTTTAAAAATTTTTAGAAAAACATGGAATGTATTACAGAACAAACAGTTAAAAGATCATCCATTATTCACTTTTGCAAATTAATGATTACAATTCTTTATCAAACAGTAGGCAAATCATTCTAAGAGAGCTTCCTTGGGAGATATTCTTGGTTTTCAGTACTCAGTTGTTGAGATTCGGAGGTTTCCTCTTAAGAGATTTCTTGTTCATCAATCGATGTTCACTGATTATGAATCCTTATTCATGACTGCCATCTCTTTTGATCATTTGCTTATTTTTTATCCACACCATTTTGCCCAGATTAAAAGGTCTATTTATAAGGAGAAAAAAGGATAAGGTTCGGTAGAGGGCTAAAACTCTACTATAGAGAATGGAGAGCGACAACAAAATTAATCCCCATATAAATTTAAAAAGTTATCACTAAATGGCGCATGCTCTTTGCGAATGAGCTTAAGAAAAATTCAATCTTGAAATTCAAAATTTTGTTATGGGAGTAAGGAGATCACAATGCTTGAATATTCTCTATGTGAATTCTATCAGGAGTCTTTTACTAACATCCTCGAGCCTTGGGTTTTTTCTCTCCAAGTTAGTGTATATCTACATTCCGATGAGAGATTAAGGTAAGCTACATCGAGATAATCTAGATCAAGATATCTACGTTAGGGTAGTCCATTTTCTAGCTAAAATGTGCTCATCAGGTTTAAGGTTGGTACAGTTTCCTTATTAGCAGTAATTAACTAATCCAAATGTTCTTTTTTTAGTTTCTCATGCTAAAATTTGAAATCCACCTTTATTTTTTCCATTTTTTGTTTCAACATGGAGATTTTTTGGTCTACTTTCTATTTTTATAGCTAGAGAATGGAGACTTTTGTTGACAACTCAGCTTTTTTCTTTCCAGCCTCCTTAAAGGCCTTTTCCATTCCTTTCTTTCTGTAGCTAGAGAGTGGCTCTAAATCATATACTTTTTTATTACCAAGGTAGACACTTAGACCACTTTTGAATAGAAGAAATTATGAGTCCACTATAAAAAAAGAAAATAAAGAGTGTTAAAGCAAGAAAAATACATCAATTAGTAAAGAAGACATCCTTTCCAGGTGCACCCTCTTCTTGTCTGGTAAAACTAAAGCTAGTAGCATCACTTCTTAGATAATTCTATGGATATTCTAAGCTAAGGAAGAAGTAGGGATAGTTGTAGGATCCTACTAAAAGGAAAAATCTACAAAAGTCACCATCTTAGGAGGAGCACTGTATTGGAAGCTTGCCTTTTGCAAGAAGAGTGCTACCACGTTTCCCTTTTTTGAAGAAAAGCCTAAAGGTGTCTTCTCATCGACCTCCACCAACTTTTCAAAACTTCTATGCTTACCTTTAAACATTATAAAGAAGTTATTTATAAAAAAAAAATGGAAAAGAGTCAGTGACAATTTACCAAAAGCACAAAAATCATATCACAACATAAAATTGAATTTACGTGATGATAGAGACTCTAACTCATCTAGGGGAAAAGGATTGAAGAATTTTTAAGAAAAAGTCTCTTGATAGGGGAAGGAAGTCCACTTAAGGTAAAAAAACGAGTGTGTTGAGGTACACTTTGAAGGATAGTGAGCCACTTGAGGAAACAATATAAAAAGTAACCTAGAGAGTTCCCTAGAAGTTGATACAAGGAAAAAATCTTGGGAAACAAAGAGAGAATGCATTTTAGCTATCCATGCATCACTAAAGAATACTAACATGAGTAGAGCCTTTAGCTACTCGCTAAAGTCAACTTGGAAGTAACAAGAAACCTACAAAGAGAGGTGTCGCTACCATAATTCTAGTTTGGATGAGTCCATTAATTAATCTTAAGAGGAACTCTATTTTAAAGCACTTAAAAATTTGATTGCCTCTAGTGCTTTACTGCCTTAGGGAGATCAAAAGTAAAAAACGAGGGCTTTCTAAAAGAGAAATACCAAAATTTCTTAGGGTGTCTTAGTTATTCTCTAGTTACTTCAGTTCAAAAAAACTTAGAAAACACTAGGAATGATAAATTTATAATTTCTAAATCTAAACACCTGATAAAGAAAACAATTAGCATTCACCAAGAGTTAGCAAAGAGGGGGATGCCCTATAATTTTTACAAATTTCTCTAAACAAAGTATTTAAAAGAAGTTTCAAGCCTCCTTTGAGATATTTCTTAAGCATACAGAGGGCACTTGCTTTTTTAGAATAGGGCCTCTCATCAGGGGTGGGTATCACCATACCCATCGAGGTATGGATCCCATAAGTTCTCTTAGTCCTTCCTAAATCATTGTTGGTAATCATTGAAGGGCCTGTGGATTCCATGCTAGCTAAAGTGTACAAAAAGAAAAGAGTAAAAAGAGTGAAATTTACCAAAAGGAAGAAAGTACCTCACTAAAAGGAAAAGGAGACTCGCCTTAATAGAATATAAAGAAATTAAAAGGGTAAAAAGGTAGTTTTTCAAGCAGAAGAATGAAGAAAACTACAAGGAAAATTGAATAAAGTGAAAGAAAAAACCTTAAAAAAAGAATTAACTATTAAGGGGAAGAGTTATCATGAAGAACAACTTCTTCAAATGCAACACTGCTGATGTGGCATGGCATAGTTGTGTGCCTCTCATGAGTTGTAAGGAGGATGTTGACATAACAAGGCATGATTTGAAGATTCTTTTACTAATAAGGTAAGGTAACCATTAACAATAGAAAGGCTTTACTAATATGGCAAAGATCCAGTTAGTAACGCGCCAGAGAGCGACACTAATGACGTAATAAAATAAGAATTGCATTACTTATCCTTCGTTAATTGACATGGCACGACATCATTCGACGAAGGTACCATATTAGTCCAAAATATAATAAAAAGGTGACAGGGGCGCTGATTTAGCTGTGGTTGAATAGAGGTAAACCCACCTAGTTAACAACGATATCTTACATGGCAGGTAAACCAAATAATGTGGTAGTCTACTCAAAGGTAGAGCTCTCTACAAATCAACTCAAGTAAAATTCTTTAGTTAAATGATGAGATTCAAGAACAAAATCATATAAAAAGATGTGAAACACATTGAAAGGTTAATGACCATTGCTAAGAATTGGAATTTAGTTATGGATTAAAGGAATTGAGTGACGTGAAAAAAGTCATGAGGTGAACCTACTCTTCAGCCATCCAAATGAGAGCAATTAGAATTGAAGATATTATTGCATCCAGACAAGGTCAGAGTGTTATGGAAATTAAGTCAAAATTAGCAAGTGCACTCAGGTGGAGTCTGGAGGGACCTTTGAAGTAAAGGAGACTCTATTGAACCCGAAGGTAAAGGCTACAAAGAGCACTACACTTTTTTTATTCACTCGCCATTTGCCGCTAACTTGTGCCATTGAAATCTCATAAATAACTGCCAAAACCCATAGTTTGAGGATCAGATTTCGAATCACAAACACACATTTAAATACACAACCATACAAAGGAAAACCAAAATTCTCTTACACTTGTAAACTCTAATAGTCCTTCCAAAATAAAAAATTTTCTATCGTTTCTTTCAAATTTCATAGAAGTTTTCATTTTTAATCAAAGGAGTTTCGATTTGAAATCTTGTATCCATCTACATTAGAAAAAAAGAGGAACTTTACAAAAAGAGTAAGGGACTTCAAGAGGTATCAAAACTCTCTACTTGAAACCATTTACTATAAGTTATTCATCTTCTTTAATAAAAATATTTGAATTGAGATCTCATTAAAATCTTTTTAAATTATATATTTAATAGCTATATCATGTTATAGAAAAAGGAAACCTTTCATGATAAAGTTCTTCTTTGGAAATATATTTTTTAAAGAAAAATGTATGTATATATATTTTTTTAAACTTTTATTTTGGAGAAGAAAAAAGGTAAGCAAGTGCAAACCTCTATCTTTTCCTTAAAAAAATGTTTTAGCATATCGAAATAGAGTAAGTACTAATTCCCAAGTACTTCGACCCAAATAATCCTAAAATTATTTTTCAAGAAAGAAATAAAAAAAATAGTACCCATTTTTGGGCATTTTAGGAGTGTTAATCCTTCTCTAAGTGTAACCAACTTCCAATCATACCTAAAAAGATTGGTGATGACTCTTAATATTTTTTCATGTTATGAGTTTCTCTGGTTGAAACATTGGTTGTGATAATGTATTTTTGTGACCACATTCAATGCAGGATCAAACCATTCACACTAGAACAAAACAGTTCTTTTGATTAGTAAAGCAAGGAATTATAATTGTAACTTTTCCATTAATATGTAAAATAGTCTATTTTCATCTGCATTATAGTTAGATCTTTTAATGCAGACTCTCCTGCTCATCATAGCTCTATCCGAATTATATCTTTCAGTATGAAATTTATACTTATTTACATAGTATCCTAACTATGACTCCATAGACCTTAATGGACCTTTTGCGACATCTTTAATAAAGTTGGTATCAACAAAGTTTAGTGGGTCATCTGCATTTAAATATTAAAAATAGGTCATTTGACTACATTTACCAAAAATGATTTAACCAACAAGGGTTTAGATTACAAGTATGCACATATCGATTGAACTAACTAGAAAATTAAAGCTCTAAATGAGTATCAACCTCATGATTAGTTATGTATGGATAATGTTAGCATAATTGAAAAATATAAATCCTATAAAACATTAATTTACAAAAGATGATCATTGTTAAGAAAGATTTTTATATGCAAATAACTAAGTAAATCGCTATGATAGAGCCATGAAATACGACCTTTGTGAATGATTACACCTTGAGGTAGTTTAATAAAATATATGCATGAGCAACTTGATATTCATTCTCTATCAAATATCTTAATTCTTTTTCACAAATACTACACGCGATGTTTAAAGATCAAGAGATTTCCCTTATGCTCTTTTAGCTCATAATCACTCGCATCGTTTCGTGGCACTTTTTAATGTCAAATGTTAACATCAGACTCAATGTAGTGTGAATCAAATGATAATGCATCTTCAACTAAATATTTAAAGTTGTTGTTCAACTTTTGTAAGTGCCTATAATGACAATTGAGAATGATTTAAATAATTAAGTGATTGAAATGATAAATTAATTACATAAAATTACGATTAGTACCTTTCAAATGGATACATCTATTTATGTTGCACTAGATTGGCTATCTTAGTTTCATAAGCCAAGTGCATCGAAAGATGTCCCATTAAGTGAAAAAAGCTTGGAGGAAAGATACACTCAAGTTTATATAGAATTATAAGAATCTTATTCTCAAGTCGTTTTATATCTTCAATTGCAATGGTAGTTAATATAAGTTCTTTAAAAAAAATTGCTCAACTTTATTACTGCCTACCATACATTCGTAACCAAAGCTCATAGAATGTGATGGTAGTATTCGTCACATAAAAACATGATAGTCATGACTCCTTATCCCAAACAACTTATGTTTCCTCATACCCACACATCTTGCTATGTTTGATGCACATCTATTAGGGAATCTTAGATTCTTCACTCACTCATGCAATACTTATTTACTTAGTCAATAGTGTAACAAGCTTTAAGTTATTTCTCAATTGCTACATTCCTTACTGACTCAGGGCGTATGCAAAATGCTTTCAAGCTTCCCTTTGACTTTGTGTTATCTTTCGTTTTTCTTTTCATATTTATGACTGTGTTGAGCATGTTATAGAACACATTTTTCTTTATGTGCATGACATCATGGTTATGTCGTATTAAGAAGGTGCACTGATAAGGTAGATCTCAAAATATGTTTGTTCCTTTAACTGCATATCTTGCAAATAAGACCATTTGTCTTATCATATTAAACTTTTGAAACCTTCTTCGATTCTAATTGATCTATATCATATAGCAACTCATACTCAGATTTAATAGGGGCTACTATTCTCACTATTTTATTCCTAATGAATGTAGTTTTATTCCACTAAAATGGATGATCTTCCAATAAGAACTTATGATGGTTATTAAACTAAGGCTGTTTACATCTGTTGGGAAGGGCAAATGCATTTGAATTTTTTTATAGTAAGGATAAGCCAATCTTCCTAATTTACTTTAACTAGACAACATTGAGTGAGTAGAGAAGTCACTAATGGTTCACACTAGAACAACTTTCATGATGAAATTTTATTTATAAGAGACATCACATACCGAACTTCCCATAATATTTATAACTCTACTATCAAAAGCTATAAGTAGATACCCAACTTAACTTTCACATTCATTAGTTTAAGAATAATCATAATTAGGAACACGTACTCCTCCTTCATGCACATCTAAAGGGGCAACTTGTACGGTGTGATTATTATTGGTCATGAAGAATGATGTTGTCCTAACTGATCAAATAGTTAAAATCCATTAGTGCTCAAACCTATTCTAAAATTTCTACATTCAGTAGCAAAAAATGGATGAGATTGATTAAAATGCATCCAAGTGAAAGAGACAAAGCAATGACGAATGATACCATTTTCAATCGAGTGTTCTATACGCCATCTCATGTTCTTAGCGATGGCTTCCGCTGCATATAGTCATGGACTAAAATGAAGATAATATATCTTCTTGTATGAAGTAAGTAGTTTTTGTTTATCAGATCCTCATCTTTGTCTCTTACTTCATTATCCTCACCTTAGTATCATGGACTTGTTGTTACAAGAGTGAATCTTTTCAAGCATTAATCTCGTACCTTATAGGTATTTCTTTTTACTATAAAAATTTTTAGTTATGAAATTACCAACTGGCATCATCTCTTTTGTCAATTGAAAGATATCATTGTAGCATTTTTCACTTTATGTTTAACATTCTAGTAATATCAGACAGTGGTGAATGATTTTGACACCCATCCCATAAGTATTATTTATGAGCATTCAACATATCATAAAAACATTGAGCATCAAGATTACTCAATTACTCCATGTGTTCCAAATTAAATTTTAGACTATTTGCATCCATTACTATTGTTTAATATGTATTGATATATTCATGCACAATGACATATCATTCTCTGGCAAAATATTCAATTGCCTTATAATTAGAATTCTCATTATTTTCTCCATGGTAATTCCCAACATAATATCCCGATGCAAAGCATATTTAGTCAAATGATATCTAATTATATCAACAGTCTCATAATAATTGTTTTGACATTTTTTATGATTACATAGATGCTTTATCGTATCTACGTGCATAAATGTTGTTTAACTATAAGCAAACTAAATAAATTGTTTTATTCCATTTAAAAATTTTTGATTTAAAAATCCATTTATAATCCTGAAGTACATCCATTCACGATAATGTACTAATATTTTTATTTTTTTAATTAGTTCTAAACTAGGTTTTAACAACTTGCCTTCTAAAATTTTCAATAATTTAACATCTCATTATCAAAATTTCAAGCAAACATCCAAAAGTATGACTAATTTAGTTGTAACTTAAATTACCATATAAAACCATCATTAAACATTTTCAATGATATATGAAAAGTACAATGACCTATAATATGAATTGTTTAATGTTTTATGCAAACTACCCAAACTTCAAAGGTAAGCAGTTCTACATCATTCAGAAATATTCACTTATGTGAAGTACAATATCATAAGTAATATTCATCTAATGTAATTATTTAATTACAACTTAAATTTTTAATTATCATATATATAGATATACTGACAATATTTAACAATTAAAAATTAAGTTCAATTTACAACAATTATCTAATTACATTTATAATTACATTTATACTTACATCAAAATCTAAATAATTCATTTATCTCAAATTAACATCTAATTAATTTATAAAAATTACTAATCTATATAATCTAACCAATTTAACTCAGTAATTTTCATAAACATATACTTAATTAACATCTTAATAACAAATAAAATTAAGAACTACAAAATTTAATTAACATACTAACAATAATTAACAATTACAAATTAAGACTAATTATAACTAACATATAATTACATTGACACTAATAACTAATAACTAATTTAATTCTCATAAAAATTTAATTAAATTATTTACCTCAAATTACAATCTAATGAAACAATTATCTTATTAATTTGACAAACTAAATTTATTAACAAATACAAAATTTCATTAATATCTAACTAATTTATTTTTCGTTAAAATTTAGTTAAATTATTTATCTCAAATTACAATCTAATTAACTATTATCTTACTAATCTAACATAAACTAAATTTATTAACAAATAAAATTAACTAGTACAAAATTTAATTAACATCCAACTAATTTTTATGATTATCAAATCTAAGCATAATTTTTGCTTATAAGGTCTTCCAGCCATCAATATCATTAACAAAAAATTTTATAATTACCTGTAGAGACAATTAAGCAAAAAGGACAGCAGGCTCATGGAGAGAAAGAGAAGATGGTTGTTCGTGATACGAAAAATGGGGGAGAAAATCGCGGAGATAAGTTAATTAGTCATTATGCTAAAATTTTTATTTTGTAACAATTCTATCACCAATATGTCATTATCTAGCAATCAATTACTCCTATCACTATTTTCAAATTTTCCTATAATGAATACTTGTAAAACATCTGTCAGATCACACCTAATCAAGCATATTTAAATAAAATAATCAATTCCTCATTTCATGTTTAAATTAAAAACAAATTAAATAAAAAGAGAGAATAAAAGAAATTTACATGTTGTACGGCCAACGAAATCAATATCCAAACTTATCAAAATTCTAAATTTAACCAAAAAAAAAAAAGATTTCAAATCCAATAATAAAAAGTACATCAAAGGGAGAAACAAAAAAAAGGGAGGGGTTGTTCACTAGGCAAGCAGTTGCAAATGAAGTAGTTATTGCTCAGTAAGATTTTTATTAACGTTTGTTTTTCTTCAATAGACATTATAAACTTTTATAATTGACATTTTAATGTCTGTTTATACCATTGAAATTTTTCATAAAATAGATTTTAAAAACTTATTTTTATGTCTATTTTATTAAAACAGATGAAGAAATACAAAAAAGTATTTAATGATAATTTTGTAAAAAAATGTTATTAATTTAACATTTACTATTTTCTTTTTCATAGCAATGTATCATTTGAGAGCAAAATGGTTTGGTAATGAAAGCTCTCATTAAGCATTTTGCTATTAAGATTTAAATTTTTTTAAAACTGACAGATTCTTACATTCACCAAATCAACTTGAAAAAGGCATAATAACATAAGCATCAAATCTACCACTAGGATTAATGCTATCTTTGCAGATGACAAGAAAAATTGACTTCAAATTTATTCACAAAATATCAACTAATGATTTTCATTAACATGAAATCAAACTCGTACAACATAGGTGGGGAATACGATACCGACACCATTACATTTGACATTTTACAAATGTTTTGCACGTGAAAATAAACTTGATCTTCAACTTAAAGCACGTGTGGCTGAGAACATCATTAATGGGCCATATATCACACACTACTGCCATACTCCCAAATAGGGACCGCATGTATTTTCGAAGATAAACCCACATGAAGCCATATAATTTTAATCCTTTGCTATCAAAGTAGACTCTTAGACCACCTGCAAGGAGAAGAAATCATGAGCCTACAATGAAAAGGAAAAAAAAAAAAAGAATGATCAAGCAAGAAAAATGCGTTAGCTAGTAAAGAAGATATCCTTTCCAAGTGCACCCTCTTCCTGTCTGGTAAAACTAAAGAGATGGAAGTTGGTAACACCACTTCTTAGATAATTGTATGGATATTTTGAGTTGGGGAAGAAGTGGTGATAGTTGTAGGCTCCTACTAAGATAAGAAGTCTATAAAAGTCACCATCTTAGGAGGAGCACTTTATTGTGAGTCTACCTTTTGTAGGAAGAATGCTGCTACTTCTCTTTTTTTTAAAGAAGAACCTAAAGGTGTCTTTTTATCCACCACTATTAACTTTTCAAAATTTCTCTTCCCACCTTTAGGCTTTATAAAGAAGTGATCTGTAGAAAAAAAAAAGTAGAGAAGTGTTAGTGACAATTTGCTAAAAGCATAAAACTCATCGTAACATAAAATTGAATTTGCTTAAATGATGAAGACTCTAAATCAACTAGTGGGAAATGAGTAAAAGCACTTTTAGGAAGAGGTCTCCTAATAACGGAAGGAAGTCTAGTTAGGGTAGAGGATGAGTGTGTTGAGACAGACTCTGAGGAGAGTTTGCTAGTTGAGGAGGCAATATAAAAGGTAAGCTAAAGGGTTCTCTAGAGGCTTATACAAGGACAAGCTCTTGGGAAACAAAGTGAGAATACACTCTAGCTATCCATGAATCACTAAAGAATGCTGACATGAGTAAAGTCTTCTAGCTACTTGCTAAAGTCTACTTGGAAGCAGTAAGAGACTCGTAAGAGATATGTCACTACCCTGGTCTTGGTTTGGATGAGTTTATTAATTAACCATAGGAGGAACTCTATTCCAAAGCAACCAAAACTATGATTACCTCTAGTGCTTCACTGCCTTAAGGAGATTAGCAGTAAGGAGTAAAGGCTTTCTATAAAAGAAATACCAAAATTTCTTAAGGTGTCCTAGGTTACTCTTTAGTTACTTCAGCTCAAAAAAACTTAAAAAACACTAAGGGTGATAAATCTATAATTCTTAAATCTAAACACCTAATAGAAAAAGCAATCAAAATTCTCAATGAGTTGGGAGTTAGTTGATAGGGGGATATCTTATAATTTTCACAAATTTCTCTAAACAAAATATTTGGAAGAAGTTTCAAGCCTCCTTTGAGATATTCATTAAACATGCAAAAGGCACTTGCCTTTTTAGAACAAGGCCTATCAGCAGGGGTGGATATCATCATACCTATTGAGGTACAGATCCTATAAGTTCTCTTAGTCCTAACTAAATCCCTATTGGTAATCACTGAAAGGCCGATGGATTCCATGCTAGCTAAAGTGTATAAAAATAAAAGAGTAAAAAGATTGAAAATTTACCTAGAGGAAGAAAGTACCTCACCGAAAGAAAAAGAAGACTCGGCTTAAAAGAATATGAGGAAATTAAAGGGGGAAAATGTAGTTTTCAAGTAGAAGAATGAAGAAAACAAAAAGTATAATTCAGCAAAGTCAAAGAAAACACTTTAAAAAAGAATTAACCATTAGGGGAAGAGCTATCATGAAGAACAACTTTTTCAAAAGCGACACAACTAACGTGGAACCACGAGCTAATATGGCAAGTTATAGCTGGGTGCCTCAATGATGTGTGAAGAGGATGCAAACATAATAGGGTGCAATTCAAAGATTCTTTTGCTAACAAGGCAAGGTAACCACTAACAGTAGAAGGGTTCTTATAATGTGGCAAAGAGATCTAGTAATAGGGTGCCAAAGGGTGATGTTAATGATGTAGCAAGATAAGAGTTGCATTACTTATCCTTCATTAATTGACATGGCATAATGTCATTCGATAGAGGTGCCATATAAGTCCAAAATGTAATAAAAAGGTAACATGGTTAGAAGCACTGAGTTAGAAATGGTTGAATAGAGGCAAACTTGCCTAATCAGCAGCGACATCCCACGTGGTAAGTAGACCTCTAGATGTGGTAGTCTGCTCAAGGTGGAGCACTTTATAAATCAACTTAAGTAAAATTCTTTAGTCAAATGTTGCGATTCAAACAAAAAATCATACTGAAAGGGGTGAAATGCATCAAAAAGCTGATAATCATTGCTAAGAATTAGAATTAAGCTGTGGAATTAAAGGAATTGAGTGATAGGAAAGAAGTCACTAAGTAAACCTAATCTTCAATTACTTAAGTGAGACCAACTAGAATTAAAGATGTCGTACATCTAGATAAGGTCGAAAAGTTATAGAAATCAAGTCTGAATTAGCAAGCACACTCAGGTAAAGTCTCGAGGGACCTGTCGAAGCAGACGAGACTTCATTGAGCCTAAAGGCAGAGGCTATAAAGTGCTTTACACTTTTTTGACCGCCCACCATTTGTAGCTAGCTTGCGTCAATGAAATCTTATAAATAACTACCAGAACACATAACTAGAGGATGATATTTCAAATTATAGATACACAACTAGACAAGGTATAACCAAAATACTTTTACACTTATAAACACTCACAGCCCTTCAAGAAAAATCTTTATAGTTTCTTTTAAATTTCATAGAAGCTTTCATTTTTAATCAGAGGAGTTTCCATCTAAAATTTTGTATTCATCTGTATTGGAAAAAAGAGGAATTTCACAAAAGAGTACAAGACTTCAAAGGGTATCAAAACTCTTTACTTGAATCCATTTACTGTAAATGATTCATCTTTTTGAATAAAAATGTTTGAGTTGAGATCTCATCAGAATCTTATTAAAATTATATATTTAATAGCTGCATCATGTTATAGAAAAATGAAATGCTTTCATGATAAAGTTCTTCCCTGGAAATATATTTTTCATAAAGAAATATTATATATATAATTTTTTTAACCTTTATTTTGAAGAAGAAAGAACGTGAGCAAGTGCACGTAGCTATCTTCTCTTTAAAAAACATTATGACATATTGGGATTGAGTAAGTACTAAGTCCTAAGTACTTTGACCAAAATACTTTTAAAATTATTTTTCAAGAAAGAAATAAAAAATGGTACCTATTTTTAGGTGTTTTGAGGGTGTTAATCCTACCCTAAGCGTAACTAACTCTCACACTTAGAATTTCAATTTTTCTATACTAGTTAGGCTTACTCTAGATGGTGGCCAATCATATCTAAAAAGATTAGTGGCGACTCCAAATATTTTCTCACGTTGCAAGTTTCTCCAGTTAAAACATCGGTTGTGATAATGTACTTTTATACCAGCATTCAAAAAGGATCAAACCATTCACACTTGAACAAAACAGTTCTTTTTATTAGTAATGCAATGTATTCTAATTGTAACACTTTCATTAATATACTAAAATAGTCTATTTCATCTACATTATAATTAGACCTTTTAATGCAAACTTGACTGTTTATGTAGCTCTATTCGAACTATATCTTTCATTATGAAATTTATGCTCATTGACATAGTGTCTTAGGTGCACTACTACAAATAAAAGCTTTAATGACAGTTAAAAATAGCTTTTAATAACAGTTGTAGAACTGTTATCTTTGTTCATGTCATTAAAAGGGATGATGTTTTAATGATAGTTATTGAAAACTATTATTAAAGGCCCCCACTTTTAATGACAGTTTTATTAGAACTGTCATTAAAAGGGAGCTTTTAATGGTAGTTTTGATAGAGTTGTCATTAAAGGCAAGGGGCCTTTAATGATAGTTATGATCGAACTATCGTTAAAGGTAAGGGGCCTTTAATGATAGTTTTGATAAAACTGTCATTAAAAGTATATATATATTTTTATTAATGTCAAAATAAATACAAAATTTCTATTTTCAAATTATTTAAAACCTGTACATATAAAATTTTTCATCTCTTTTGCATCAATCATATACATCAATATAATTATTCACAGTTCTTTTTATACATTTCAATGAAACAACTATACTATCTTTTGAACATACTTAAGTACCATTATCTGATCTTTAACTTCTGCAACTACGATTACTTTTTTAAGCTTAAAAGGTACCAATTTTTCAATCTCAGTATTGGTGATGTTAGGCTCTTTCTAAGCAGCTTACATAAAATAATTCTACAAGAAAAAATCAATATCCATGGAGAGAACAAGAGCATGAAATTGTTACTAAAATTAAAAAAGGTGAAAAGCTTGCTGAATGCTTGGATGGAGATGAAGAAGAGAAACAAAGACATCGCTCACTAGAAGAGCAAAGAGATATAGCAAGAAAATAGTGACAAAGGCCAAAAGAAATAAGCAACACAACTATTCATCTTGGAACCACAATTCAGTACTATGTAGAAAACATCATTCAGAAAATAGTGAAGAAAGTTGCAAATTCAAATTCTAAATTAATTCTAGATAATTCTGAGACTACAAGATTATATTCAGCAAAAGTGATGCCAGAATCCCAGGTTATCCAACACTAAATATTTGCTTTGCTTGCAAGCTAGCTCATAATCATGCTTAATAACTACTTCTCCTCAAGTTTTAAAATATTTAAAATCTATATTACATTTTACATTCCAATTTATAGAAATTTAGTTTTTCTCATGAAATGCCAACTAAACTGATAAACTTCCAAGCAAATATGAGAAAAGAACTTACACTTTTAGCTGAGGCCACTTCTTTCTTCTTGGTTTCTTCAACAGCTATAATATCTTTCTGCTCTACCTGCTATAGAAAAGATGGATGAAATTAAAAAGTAAAACTCGATAAATTTCACAAATACAAGAATCATGTCATCTTTTGAAAGAATCAAAATTATTTCATAATTAAATCCAGTTTCATAATAAAAACTTTACATGTATATACCTTGCTAGCAATAAGCTTCTTCAAAGCTTCAGATCCATCCTCTTTTATATATCTCTTTACCTGCAGCTGCCAGTAGCTAGCCTAGCTACTCTTAGATAGAGAGCAAAGAGAAAAAGGTCAGAAGTAAGGCAGTACTACTGCCATATCAACAGTTAGTCTAACTACTTCTAGATAGAGACCAAAGAGGAAAGGGTCAAAGAGAAGTAGTGTGGCTGCCAGTAGTTGGCTTAGTTGCTTTTAGATGGAAAGCAAAGAGAAGAAGGGTCAGAAAGAGGTAGTGCGACTGCCAGCAGCTGGTTTAGCTGCTTCTGGATAGAGAGCAAAGAGGAGAAAGATGAAGAAAAGAGTAAATATTATGCATGAGGCTACTAGCGTCCTCTAAAGATGAACTAAGGATCTCTAGCTTAAACCAAGGCTCGACAGCCTTTAGCGTCAATTCTTCCAAAACTGGTGTTGAAGGCCAAAGCCTTTCAAGGGCAAAAAGTAGGGTAAAGAGCACTAGATGGCCTTGAAAAGATATTGAAGGTTGTCCTCTGCATCAGCTATGAGTTGACAATTTATCTCAGAGTTTCCATTTGTATTAATCGACTTCTAATGAACATCTTTCTTTTTTAGCCTAATGAGTTTAAGTTTCTCATAGAAGAAGTTGATATGGTGATGTCTGTCATGCTTTTTGAGAATTAAAAAATGCAAATAAATTTGATTCTTTGAGTTATTCTAGATATTGTTTAGTTGATGTCGTCATTATTCTGCCTTTTTTGGATATACTACAATGAAGTTCCTTTTGGTTAAGATCCATTCTGATTTCACTTTGTTCTGTATTACAGGTGAGTTTTGCCAAGAAAACAAATTTGATATTTCTTTTCTTCCTCTTAAGGAAACTTATCATGCCTTTTTACTTATTCACACTGTTTTGCATCATACTTCCACTGACGATGTTCTTGCCAGAAGCTCAGCTACCAGCTTGGGTTGTTGTTATATTCCTGGGGTTGTGTCAATCTTGAATATCCTTCCTACACCACGGTCACTCTCTTTTATAGTCCCCTACCTTTAGTTTTAGAACACCATGTTAGTGACTAAATTCAATGCCATGATATCAAGATTATTCAAGTTTGGAAGCTCTTATGAGTTGATAGTAACAAAAAGTTAAGGAGATTATCAAAGGCAAACTTGGTTGTCATAGCTGAAAAGGAAACTAATGCTATGGTTGAAACAGCTAGTCTTCATGGATTCTTTCTGAGCTATACAAACTAGAGGCAACCAAGAAAACGTACAAAACTAAGAGGAATTGCTTGTAGAGGATGGAACTTGCTTTTGCATTTATTTTGTTGACGATCTCTATCAGAAGCTTATTATCTGTCTAAGGAATTCACTTCTACTTTTTACTATTTTAAGGAATCACTTTCCTTATGGTAGGTCTTGATTTAATTGGAGAACAGGTGAGCTGAAGCCTTGCTAAGTCGATATCGAATGCTCTCTTAAAGGAGTTGGCCTGTGAATGTAAATCACACTAACGCAGTTTTGATATCAATTGCCATATGCTTAATGCATTCACTAGTATTTGTTGCTCATGATTCCATAATGAAGTGATTCTTTTTGTTATTTTTGGGACATATTATACTATTTTTATTTGCATACCAAGTGAAGTACTATAACTTCTATGGTTATCAAGCCTCAAGGGTTTAATTAAAGAAAAATTATGTCAAAAGTTTAAAGGGTAAGAAAGAGACCTTCAAAGCTAATATTGAGGAGTAAATTCCTAAGCCAGGTTTGTTTTTATGTAAAACAAATGTCTACAACAAAATAACTGGAACAAGAAAATTGTAGCTGGTCTTTCTGAAGGCCTTTAATGCCAGTTCTTAAAGAACTGTGTTAAAGGCTGCAGGGATGGTCTTTTTAATGCTAGTTCTTATTTAACTCGCATGAAAGGCTAATTTTTAACATCATTTTATTGTTAACTGACATTAAAGACCCCATTTTTAATGATTATTTTGGAAGAACTGTTATTAAAAGTGTTAATAAACCTTTTAATGATAGCTTTTGAATAATTATCATTAAATTATTGTCACTTATTATAATTTTTCTAGTTGTGGTATGACTTCATAAACTTTAACAGACCTTTTGCAACATCTTCAATAAAATTGTTATCAACAAGGTTTAGTAGATCATGTTCATGTAAATATTAAAAATTGGTCATTTGACTACATTTGGCAAAAATAATTTAACTAACAAAGGTTTAGATTACAAGTACGCACGTATAAATTGAGTCAACTAGAAAATGAAAGCTTCAGATGAGTGTCAAACCTCACGATTAGTTATGCAAAGATGACGTTTGTGTAATTGGAAAATATAAATTTTACAAAACATTAATTTAAAAAAGATGATCATTGTTAATGAAAATTTTTATATGCAAATAGCTAAGTAAATTGCTATGATAGAGTCATGAAATACAAACTTTATGAATGGTTACATCCTAGGATAGTTTAACAAAATATATGTATGACGGGTCAATATTCATTCGATATCAAATACCTCGATTTTTTTGCAAATACATGACGAAATGTTTAAAGATCAAGAGATTTCCCTCAAGCTCTTCTAGTTCATACTCATCATCATCGTTTCGTGGCATTTTTTGATATCATGCGTTGACATGAGACCTGATGTAGTGTGAATCAAACGATAATGCGTCTTTAACCAAATATGCATTGGATATCGAGCCTTCCACTTTGCTTTATTCTTAAAGTTATTTTTCAACTTTTGTAAGTACCTACAACGACAATTGAGAACGATTAAAATAATTAAGTGATTGAAATGACAATTTAATTACATAAAATTACAATTAGTACCTTTCAAATGAATATATCCATTGATGCTACACTAGACTAGCTATCTTGGCTTCATAGGCCAAGTGCATTGAAATACATCTCATTAAGTCAAAAAAGCTTGGGGGAAATATACACTCAAGTTTGTATAGAATTATAAGGATCTCATTCTCAAGTCGTTTTATGTCTTCAATCCAAATGATAGTTGATATAAGTTCTTCAAATAAAAATGCTCAACTCTATTAATGTTTGCCACACATTCATAAGCAACAGCTCATAAGATGTGATAGATAGTAATTGTTACATAAAAACATGATAATTATAACTCTTTATCACAAACAACTTACGTTTCCTTATGCCATGCACCTTGCCATATTTGATGCTTATCCATGAGGGAATCTTAGATTCTTCACCCACTCATGCAATACTTCTCTACTTGCTTTATTAATAATGTCACAAGCTTTAAGTTATTTCTCAGTTACTGCATTCCTTACTAACTCAAAATGTCTATAAAATGCCTTCAAGTTTTGCTTCAACTTTGCATTATCCTTCATCTTTCATTTTATATTCATGATTATGTTGAACACGTCATAAAATACATTTTTCTCTATGAGCATGACATCAAGGTTGTGTTGTTATAAAAAGGTACACTAATAAGGTAGATTTCAAAACATATTTTATTCCTCTAACTGCATATCTTGCAAATAAAACCAATTATTTGATCACATCCAACTTTTGTAACCTCTTCAATTCTAATTAATCTATATCATGTAGCAATTTATACTTAGATTTAATAGGAGGAGCTACTCATCCCACTATGTTATTCCTAATAAATGTAGTTGTATTTCTCCAAAATGGGTAATCTTCCTGTAAGAACTTATGATGGTTATTAAAGTAAGACTATTTATGTTTGTTGGGAAGGATAAATGCATCTGAGTCTTTTTTACAGGAAGGATAAGCTAGTCTTCTTAATGTACTCCAGTTTGATAGCATTGAGTAGATTGGAAAGTCACTAATGGTTCACACCAAAACAACTTTTATGATAAACTTTTATTTACAAAAGACATCACATGTGAGCATTCCAACCTGCCATAATTTTGTTAACTCTATTATTAAAGGCTGCAAGTAGATATTTAACTTATCTTTCAAATTCGTCAGTCTTAGAATGATCATAATTAGGAACAAGTACTCCTCTTTCATGCATATCTAAAGGGATAAGTTATTCGGTATGACTATTATTGATCATGAAGAATACTATTATCCTGACTGACCAAATAATTAAAATTCATTTGTTCTAAAACCTATTCTGACATTTCTACATTCACTAATAAAAGATGGATGAGATTAATTAAAATATATCCAAGTGCGAGAGTCAAGGCATTGATGCATGACACCATCTTTAATCTTGTGTTATACATGTCATCTCATGTTCTTAACCATGGCTTTCAATGTATATAATCTTTGTACGCGTGGACTAAAAGGAAGATAGTATATCTTTTTGTATGAAACAAGTATTTTTTATTTATTTGATCCTTGCTTTCATCTCTTCTACCGTGAAGGATCGCAAAACTTACAAAAACTTAGTTCATTGTCCTTACCCTAATATCATTCACCTGTGGTTACAAAAGTGAATCTTTTCAACCGGTAATCCTATACCTTGGGAGTATTTTTTTTAATATAAAAATTCTCAATCATAAGATTACCAACTTATATCATCTCTTTCATCAATTTACAAATATCATTGTAGCATTTTTCACTTTATGTTCAATATTTTAGCAACATCAAACAGTTGTGAATGATTTTGACATCCATCCCATAATTATTGATTGACAACATTCAACATATCATAAAAATGTTAAGCATCAAGATTAGGGATTCCTTTATATGTTTCTAATTAAATTTTAGACTGCATGCATCCATTACCATTATTTAATATGTATTAGTATTTCTTGCACAATAACAGATCATTCCCTAGGATAATATTCAGTTACCTCATAATTATCAAAACTACGAGTTACTCTAGTATAATCTAAAGCATCAGCACTATGCAAAGGTTCAAGTCGAGAGACACCTCTGCTTACGCATAATCTTATAATCTAGATAATGCTTGATGAAAAAAAAATGGGTTTTTTAATTTTAAATTCAAGTGGGGGATTGTTGATGAATTTAAAATATTGTTTGAAAGATTCAGCAGAGGACTGAGTCTTCCTCCACCCAGGATTCATCACCCCTTATTTTTTAGTGTACACATGGCACACATGCAACACTTCTCTTCCATGGAATCCTCACCTATTTCCAATATAAATAGCCCTCCTCCCAAGCTCGTAAATCATTCATTAAGCCTTAAGCTTTCTTATCTCCTCTCCTCTCTTCTCCTATCTCTTAATCTATTTTTCTAATTTAGGGTTTTAATTTTTCCTAGTTTAGGGTTTTATCCTTTTCTTAAATTTAGGGTTCTACATTCCCTAATTTAGGGTTTTACCATTTCTTATCTTTAGGGTTTTATCTTTTCCTTCTAAAAAGAAAAAATAAAATTCTAATTTATTTATTATATCTGGATTCCGAGCAAATCTAAATGAGGTGTACTATTACCGAATTTCTACTGTGCATAGGAGATCCGAGACAAAAATTTCTGGGCTGTTTTATCCTAGGGATGACAGGGCTATAGACTGCTACACACCGAAGGCAGAGCTGTGAAACGTCTTAAAGAAAGCGACTTAGTCCGTGACTCAGCCTACTAGAATTTTGGTAATATTTTTCCTGTTTACTATTTATTTCAGCTGATACAGTTTGCATCTACAACAATGCATTGTTTTTTTTAATGGTAATTTCAAATGTAATATCACGTACGATACAAAATCACATTTAACCCAATGATACCTAATCATATCAATGGTCCCATAATGATGGTTTTAACACTTTTTACGGTTACTTGGATGCTTTATAGTATCTCCGTTCACAAATATTGGTTAAGTATAAGCAAACTAAATAAATTATTTCATTTGACTCGAAGATTCTTGATTTATGAATCAATCTATAAACCTGAAGTACATCCATTGGTGATTTAATTTATTCATATTTTTGTTTCTTAATTAGTTCTAAACTAGTTTTCAACAATTTACCTTCTAAAATTTTCAACAATTTACCTTCTAAAATTTTCAACAATTTAACATTTTATTGTTAAAATTTCAAGCAAACATCCAAGGGTATGACTAATTTAGTCATAACTTAAATTACCATGTGAAATCATCATCAAACATTTTCGATGATATATCAAAAGTGCATAACTTATAATATGAATTGTTTAATGTTTTACGTATATTGCCCAAAATTCAAAGATAAATGGTCCTACATCATTGAGAAATGTGCACTTATGTGAAACACCATATCGCAAGTCATTTACTTCATTTTGTAAAAATTTTGATAGCATACCTATAATTCTCTAAGAACACCACATGTGTGAGTATATATATATAAATTGGTGTTTTTTATCGAAACACATACTCATATCCATTAATATGTACCCAAAAAATAATAAAAATATTACATAAAAGTTATACCGAATAAAATGAACAATAATCTACAAATATCATGTACTGCACATAAATGTCATATTTCTAAACTGTTCAATATAGATAATTCGAGAATTATTACTAAATAATTTATTTCGATGCACATGTAAATACGTAAATAATACTAAATATTCACTAATAATTCTCAAACTATATATTTAAAAAGATATGTCTTAAAACTAACTTTATTAGCAGTACCATTGGATAATTATCATATATATAATTAATCAATATAATTGATTAACATATAATTAAATTTTTTTAACATAAGTAATAGTCATCTAATGTAATTATTTAATTACAACTTAAATTATTAATTATCATATATTTAAATATACTAACAATATTCAACAATTAAACATTAAATTCTATTTACAACAATCATCTAATTACATTTATATTTACATTAAAATCTAAATAATTCATTTATCTCAAACTAACATCTAATTAAATTAGTAAAATTACTAATCTAAATAATTTAACCAATCTAACTTAGTAATCTTCATAAACATTTACTTAATTAATATCTCAATAACAAATAAAATTAATAACTATAAAATTTAATTAACATACTAAAAATAATTAACAATTGCAAATTAAAACCTAATTATAAATAACATATAATTAGATCTACATTAACGATTAACATTTAACTAATTTAATTTTTTTAAAATTTTAATAAAATTATTTACCCCAAATTACAATCTAATTAAACTATTATCTAATTAACTTGACAAACTAAATTTATTAACAAATAAAAAATTTAATTGATATCTAACTAATTTAATTTTTATAAAAATATAATTAAATTATTTATCTCAAATTATAATCTAATTAAACTATTATTTGACTAATCTAACATAAAGTAAAATTATGAACAAATATAATTAACAAGCATAAAATTTAATTAACATCTAAGTAGTTTTTACAATTACCAAATTTAAGCATAATTTTTGTACATAAGATCTCCTAACCATCAATATCATTAACAAAAATTTTATAATTATCCGTAAAAACAATGGAGCAAAGAGGACAGCTGCCTCACGGAAAGAAAGAGAAGATGTCGTTCACAATAAAGAAAATGGGGGAAGAAAGCGACAGAGAAAAGCTAATTAGTCACTATGTTAAAATTTTATTTTATAATAATTTTATCGCTATCTGTTATTATCTAGCAACACATTTATCATTATTTTTAAATTTTCTTACGATGAATACTTGTAACATATTTGTCAAATTACACTTAATCAAGCATATTTTTAAAAAATAATTAATTTCTCATTTTATGTTTAAATTAAAAACAAATTAAATAAAAATAAAAAATAGAAAAACTTACATGTTGGACAGTCAAAAAAATCAATGTCCAAACTTATCAAAATCCTAAATTTAACAAAAAAAAGATTTCAAATCCAATAATGAAAAGTTGGTAGGAGGAGAAACAAAAAGAGGATGGGATTGTTTGTTGGGCCTGCAGTTGCAAAATGAAGCAACTGCTGCTTAGTAAGATTTTTATTAACCGTTGTTTTCCTCCAACAGACATTATAAGTATAAACTTTTATAATTGACCCTTTAATGTCTGTTGATACTAAGCGGATGTTAAATACTTACTTTAATTGATATTTTTTTATAAAATAAATTTTAAAAACTTATTTTTAATATTTATTTTATTAAAACAAATAAAAAATTAAAAATATATTTAATAATAATTTTGTAAAAAATTATTATTAATTTAATATTTACTATTCTCTTTTTCATAGCAACCAGCAAAACGGTTTGATAATGAAAACTCTCATTAGGCATTTTGCTATTAAGATTTAAAAATTTTAAAGAATGACAGATTCTTACATTCACCAAATCAAATTGAAAAAGGCATAATAACATAAGAATCAAATCTACCACTAGGATTAATGCTATCTTTGCAGATGATAGGAAAAGTCACTTGATTTCCATTAACTTGAAATTCAAAATTGTACGAAATGAGTGGGGAATACAATACCGACACCACTATAGTTGGCAATTTACAAACGTTTTGCACGTGAAAACAAGCTTGGTGTTCAACTCGAAGCACGTCTGGCTGAGAACATCATTAATGGGCCCATATATCACAACTACTGCCATATTCTCAAATAGGGACCGCATGCATTTTCGGAGACAAACCCACATGAAGCCATGTAATTTTACTGTGTATGAGAGAATCTATTGGGCCAGAAAAGAAGGATATAGACACAAGTAATCAAGATATCCACACAATTGGGTACATAATTGACTGGGGGTTTAGCCTTTAATGTTAGTATGGTATTTGCTCCGAGCACGAAAAGCAATCATGTTTTAATTTATTTTAATTTTAATAAATATGTTGGATTAATCATGCTGATTAGTATGAACAAAATTTTAATTCACTAAATAGATTATTTTTTTGTTTTTCTCTCTTAATTAAATCATATCATTGATTGATATAATTTATTAAACGACTTATCAGTGTATGATCATGTAACTTCGTTCTTAACACAATGGCAACCATAAATTTACCAGAATTGTCATTTAGAGTCCAAATTGTCATGCTCACATGCGGGAAGTGCATGCACTACTACGAGAGGACTAAAGATGTGGCAGTTACTAAAAGCTGCCTAACAGGCAAGTAAATGTGCAAGACTTCAGCTTCAACAGTTACAAATCCACAGAAGTGGTTCTGATCGCATTAAGACCCATTTTGGAATGAAGGGTAGCTCGCGTTTTTGTCGGGCCAGAGCCTTGAAAAGCGGAGGGGAGAGGTGGCGGTGGCCCTTTAAGAGCCCAAAAGGGTGGAGTCCCTGACACGGTCCCCACCCCGGATGTCTTTAATGTGTATATTAAGAAAACGGCTATCCCAAGATTTGGATTGGATTAACCTGACCCCTCTTTACTTTCACATTAACAATTTGTTTACATTTATATTTTGTTTAACTGACTTATTTATTTATTACAATCATATAAAAGGTCGCCCTCCTCAATCTTAACCCCACCATTTCCCACGCTTTGCTCTCACCACCCTTTATCAACACACGGGAGAACCCATCTCTCTCTCTACCCCTCGAAGATTCTTCCTCTGCTACGGGATTGACTTTTGAGCTTAGTCGCAAAGACCCGTCTCTCATTTGCCTGGTAAACTTCTTTGGAATCATCATCTTTGTTGGACTTTCCCTTTTATTTGTCTTAGAGCTAGTTCTTCTACTTGATTCCTCTTTTCCTTATTCTTCTTCTTGCTCTGCCTTTTGCGTTCTCCATTTTTTTTTTTTGGGGGGGGCGGGGCGGGCTTGGTACTCGCTTTGGTTGTATATAGTCGATCTGTGTGCTGCTTAAATAGTAGCTAGCGGTTCTGTTTTCAATTTCTTTTTTGGTTCACTACAAGTTTTGTGATGTGTGTTCTGCTTGTTCATTAAGAAGATTGAGATTGTGATCCTGATTGTATCAGATCGTATCAGCTTGAGATCTTTTCTTTTATCGTACTCTCTTTTTCTCGGTGCTTTTGGAAATATAGGTGAGATCTACTTCCAGCTGATGATGAATTGGATGGAGATATATGTTATGCTACTTTTGATCTTCTCTGGCTTCTTAGAGACCATTTGATCTATTCAGTTTTGCATATATTTGTTACTTCAGAAAGTTAGCCAAACGGTATTATTTGTTGATTGTAAACGATGAATCTTTATGTGATGTATGTTGTTAATTGATTTGTGGATAAAAATATCTCTCAATTACTAAATTTTTGTCTTTTTTTCTTGGAATTATTTTTGTTAGATTTAAACACAAAATCTATGTCGTAGTGGGATGAGAAAGTTATTGGTTTCTGGGCTCTGTTGTTCATAAATTTTTGGTTTTAAATGTTAATTTAGAGTGTTATTTGTTTCCTAACAGCTATGGATGTGCTTACTTTGACTGGAAACTAAACAATTGTTTTTCTGGCTTTTTTTAATGGTTTCAGGCAAAAAGGTCAGTTAATTTGAGTCATCTTCAAATAGTATTTTCTGTCAATGCTAGCTGACAGTGGAAGGCATCCATAGTCTCAGAAAAATTGAAGCTTGTTGGTTAGATTCCATCGAAAGATTCTCTTGAACATCAGGTTAATTTCGGGATCTCATTTAGGAAAAATGATGATGTTTGATGACATGGGACCTTGTGGTGATATGGATTTCTTTTGTGCTTCTCTTGGGGAAGGAGATATTCCTGCCACTCAACCTGAACCAGAGGCTGCCATGGAGGATGACTATACAGATGAAGAGATTGATGTGGATGAGCTTGAGAGGAGGATGTGGAGGGACAAAATGCGTCTCAAACGGCTTAAGGAGCAGAATAAGAGTAAGGAGGGAAATGATATTGCCAAGCAACGGCAGTCCCAAGAACAGGCCCGGAGGAAGAAAATGTCAAGGGCACAAGATGGGATCTTGAAGTACATGCTAAAGATGATGGAAGTTTGCAAAGCTCAAGGTTTTGTCTATGGAATCATCCCAGAAAAGGGAAAGCCTGTGACTGGTGCTTCTGATAATCTTCGGGAGTGGTGGAAGGACAAAGTCAGGTTTGATCGTAATGGTCCAGCTGCCATAGCCAAGTATCAAGCAGAGAATTCAATTCCTGGCAAGAACGAGGGATCCAAACCAATTGGACCTACCCCACACACGTTGCAAGAGCTTCAAGATACCACTCTTGGGTCACTTTTGTCAGCACTTATGCAGCACTGTGATCCTCCTCAAAGGAGGTTCCCGTTGGAGAAAGGTGTTCCGCCGCCATGGTGGCCCAGTGGAAATGAGGAGTGGTGGCCTCAACTGGGTTTGCCTAAAGATCAAGGTCCTCCACCTTACAAGAAGCCCCATGACTTGAAGAAAGCATGGAAGGTCGGTGTCCTCACTGCAGTTATCAAACATATGTCCCCTGACATTGCCAAGATTCGTAAGCTTGTAAGGCAGTCTAAGTGCTTGCAGGACAAGATGACAGCCAAGGAGAGCGCTACATGGCTTGCGATCATCAACCAGGAGGAGGCCTTGGCTAGGGAGCTCTACCCTGATTCCTGCCCTCCTTTGTCCTCAGCTGGCGGAAGTGGGTCTTTGGTCATCAATGATTGTAGTGAGTTTGATGTTGAAGGGGCTGAAGATGAGCCAAACTTTGATGTTCAAGAGCGCAAACCTGATAAACTGAATCCATCTAACTTTGGGGCAGAGAGAATGCGGGCAGTGCAACAACCGCCTTATCCAATTAGAGGGGAAGTTGTCACTAACTTGGATTTCATTCGAAAGAGGAAGCCATCTGGGAACCTAAACATGATGATGGACCACAAGATCTACACATGTGAGTTTCCTCAGTGTCCGCACAGTGAACTCCGCGTAGGGTTTCCTGACAGGACTTGTAGGGACAATCATCAGTTGAATTGTCCATACAGAGGCAGTTCATCAGAGTTTGGAGCATCTAATTTTCATGTTAATGAAGTGAAGCCGGTTATCTTCCCCCAATCCTTTGTCCGACCCCAGCAAGCTGCCGCATCGGTTAACTCAGTCCAGCGATCTTTTGATCTATCAGGACTTGGTGTTCCTGAAGATGGGCAAAAGATGATCAGCGAGCTGATGTCAATCTACGACAATAATGTGCAAAGCAACAAGAATGCAATTCTGGGTAACAATTCAGTTACTGAAGGTCAGAATCTCCTACAGCCAAAAGTTCAACGCCATCAAGACCAGTATTTCCCCAGTCAAGGAGTTGTAATGGAGGGAAACTTCTTCGAAGAATCGAACATGCCAGATAATCATCAAATGTTTTCACAAGGGGATGGTCAGTTTGATCGGCTGAAGAGTTTGAATTCTTCATTTGAGACCAACCAGAACAGCAGTAATTTTCAGTTGATGTTTGGGTCTCCATTCGATTTGGTGTCATTTGACTATAAAGAAGATCTACACCCAGTAGGAATGGATGTTCTGCCGAAGCAGGATGTTTCAATCTGGTTCCAGTAAACTACACCGAATGTTGGTTTTGGATGGTTTTCAGCCATGTTGAAGTTCTCTCAGGAGTCTTGGGTTTTCTGTTTTTGCTGTCTATGGAGTTGTAGTTGGTTCCAGGAAGGACTTAACCTTGTGCTGGTTATTTACCCTGGTGAAAACCTTCACCAGCTAAATATTGTTGTCAGTTATTATATTTTATTCTGTACTCGTAGTTGTAGAACTTAGAAAAGGAGCAGGGCTCAAATGGGGAAAATAAAGAAGTGGATAGGCTCCCATAAACAGCCCTGCTGCCTATTACCGATATGACTGTCACATAAATAAGTTAGGTGTATTTCTCCCTTATTGTTTTGTTGTTTTCTTTTTGGTGGAAAGGATTCATATATGATAAAAAAGCATCATGTGGTGGTTATGAATCTTGGAAGCCAGTTTGTGTTTTTAGAGGTTCTTGTCGTGTAATGGGTACAGGAGGACCAGTTTTTGTTGTCGTGTAATGTCAGATTATAAATGTGGAGTTATGCCCATGTGAGCATAGACCCACCAAAGGGTCATGGGAGATGACGAGTTGACTAGCACAAGAGATAGAGAGAAAGAGAGAGAGCATCTTTTTATCGTGAATAATGGTGCAATGGTGGGGCCCTGTTTAGGGGCGGCTGCTCTGTTAGCATTCAACTCTGCCACCACTAACTTCACCCAGCTGTCATGTCTTTTTCATTCAACACGTTCAAAGTTTGGAACTTATCCTTTGATGGTGGATTGTCCCATCAATTTAGCGAAATTTAATGAAATAAATAAATAAAGAAGAAGGGAAGACGGACCCATTTTTTTCTCCTGCTTTTTTGTCTTGTCTACTGTCCTTTTAAAGTGGTATCACATGAATGGCGGAAAGGGTATAGTTTCAAAGTAACTTATGATTCCTCTAAGGGTGATTGCGATCAGTGGAAGCACTATTGCTCCAAAAGCTGTGTGGTTACTTCCATGGTGGGTTTCTTAATGCCTACATTGTCTGCCATATCTTGCTTTACCTTCAAATCAATCTAACACTTTGAAAGTCTACTACCCTTTTAAGCAAATTTGAAACAATAATTATACAATCGGAAAAATCTGGTTGCGTTTCTCTTGGTCGTGGATGAATCATTCTAGTTGGACAATACCAAAATTTGCAATTGGTATCACATGTGATGTTGGTATCTGCCCCCCTTCATATATTTCAAGCTTAAAGATGGTACATCTTTACAAATATCTATAATAATTAACTCACTTCAACCAACTTAATCAATATAAATTACGAATGTTAGGCTTAATACAAACTCTAACGAAAATACTAAAATCCAATGTCAACTTAGGGTTTATAGAACAACTCAGACCTCGAAAGCACAACAGAAAGATTCTTGGAGGTTGAACTGAAGAATACAATTAAATTAGAGTTAGACTATAGGAGCAAAGAAGGGTTGATGTTGGTGATGGACGTGGCTATAGTTGTTGCCATTAACGTTCCAAATAGAGAAATGAGGTTGATGCAACTTAGGGTGCAGGCTGTGCTGTGGCCAACGAGTCCATGGGGGAGAGGGAATGAATCCGCCCTTTCAAGATGGGTCATTCCACATTTACATGTACATTCACATTCAAGCTCTGCGCAATAAAATAATCGATGAAAACGGTGTACGCATGTAGTGTAATTCAAGCATCCCTATAGCTCATTCATTGCCTGCTTTAATTCATCAATTCTCCATCTTACATGTAATTTTTTTTCTTTTTGAGTTTTGATTTGGACAAAATAAAATAATCAAAATAAAACATTTATTTTAATGAACTTAACGAGATTATTATGTCTATTTTAAATTTAATTATTTCATTTTATAATAATTTTATATCAATTTGATGATGAGGTCAATCTTCATAGTGGTCTAAAAATAAAATTATTTTTCAATTTAAAGTTAATTATTTCTAATTTTTAATCTTATTTTAAATTAAAAGTTATAATTGAACTTAATTAAGCTTATCATTAATCATCCAATCCAGCTGTACTTGTATTAACTCAGCAGTTAAAAAACCATGACTTTCAATTAGTCAATATCAAGTGAAATAATTAAAATATAAGTGTGCTGCCAACAGGAGAGACATCTAACCTATATGCCCACATTAGACAACTACCATGATCTTTCACCATCTTTTTAGAAAAAAATAGAAAATAGAAAATAGGGCAGTCAAATAGGATAAATGGCTCCAATTCCAAGTAATTAAATATTACTTGACTCAATTGAACCAAGATAAACTAGGAAATTCATTTGCGGCGAATATTTATAATTCTAGCTAGCTAGATGAGCTATCAACAATAATTATTCGTGCCCATTAATTTAATATTGCAAAAATCTGACATATGGTTAACCATTATATAGATAAACAATATAAATGATTATTAATTGAACTATTGGTTATATGCTAATTGTCCTATGTGCATCACGAACCACAATGCATATATACATTATTTTGACATGAATATTCAAAATAAGTATGTTATCACCTTAAAAAGAAATGCTTAATGAATTATTTATGTACCTTTTCTTACAATTCTTGCTTTTGATATACAATTGCTGTACTTTTGTGATTTCTCATGGACATGTGAGTGTGTCGGTGTGTTTTGGTAATGTTACCGTGTGGTAGAGGACAAAATTAGAAGGTGTCATGTGGTGTGTTGGTTTATGTTGCCATTGTAGCTCATATATGAACATCCGCTATTTGTCTATTTCTTTTTTTTTTTTTTTTTTGCCTTTAAAGCTTTGTCTCACTGTTTTTTTCTTCATATAACTTTAGCAAAATGGGATTTGTTAGTTTTTGATATAGGTGTCTCCTATCTTGATATTTGAGGTTCAAGGATGTAGGCATTCGTGATATCACTTAATTATTGTACCTATTGTATATCTTATCCTGCTCAGGTCTTACTTTACTCTCTAAGTTGGTATCACTCTCTTAAAGCTTTTCATTATCTACATTTGTGATATTAATGATGAGAGATGTAGAAAAATTGAAAGCCTTTTGGAGCCTGTTAAAAACCAAAAGCCTGTTCTCAACTTTAGCCTTGCATATAGAAGAAGCCATATGTTAGCCTCACTAGGATCTTAAAATCGCATTAAGCCACAAACATAGATGGAGTAGGTGATGATGAAGTGTTATACATTATTTTGTCACTAATTACCTTTTGATGTTCTTTCTATTCTTTTGCATACATCCCATGACATCAAGAAGAATATTACTCAGTGAACTTGTAAATGAACAAAAAAATTAATCTTCATAAAAAAATGAAATAACATTAAGTCAAGAAATCTAGATAGGTTTAAGCGATACCTAGTATAATTAAGTTAAGAGACCCAAGCTGATCGAAAAATTTTGATTGAGAAGTTTAGATCAGGAAACTAGATCTAAAAAGCTAGATCCAAAAAGTAAGATCAAGAAAACTGGAAAACTAGATTAGGAAGTAGAGTTGGGGAAACTAGATTTAGAAATCTATATCAAAAAAATAAGATCAAGAAAATTAGACCTAGAAAACTAGATCAGAAGAGAATAGGTTAGTAAGATCAAGAATTTAGATAAAAAAAGAAGAAGCAAGTTTTGACAACCCAATGATTCATATTGAAATGGAAAAGAAACCAATATAGCCCAAGAAGCTAGAAGATCTAATCATGATCTAAAGATATACATGGCTTAGAACCTAAATAAGAACACTCAATGATCAGTGGCTAACATGATAAGTCAAATCATTAGAGCTAGAGGAAGTTAGATTAATCTAGAATCTTAAAGAACTCTCCTAACCTTATGAGGCAATTAGATTGATAGTAAGATATGGCATTTTAGAGAAATATAAATTCATTTTTTATGCTCTTAAGATTGATAGACTTCTTGTTGTGCATTAATTGCATTCATATTACTTATGTCACATTTATGCATTTGCATGTGTTCACTCTATCATATTAAAAAATCATAAACAAGGAAGAATAAGCAAAGTGCTACCTGAATATCTAGTCCAATAATAAATCATAAAAGAAATAGAAGAAAAGAAGAAGGAGCTTTCAACTAAGATGAGCAAAATGGAATTAAAAACTATTGGTGACACTAAAGCTTGATGTATAATTAATGTCTACATTTTTAGGCTTTCATCACAACTAATCCTTGATAGAATTGTTCGACTTCAAAATGAATTATCTGCCCTCTAGCCTAAACTAGACGAAATCATTTAATTATAGCTAACTTAATAGGAGAAATTGCTAAGAAAAGGGTGTCCAACATGTAAAAATCAAAGCTTAGCAAAACACATACTACTATCATCATGAAGCAGCCTATTGACAAGAAGCTATCTATTGATAAAAAGCAATAGCATGGAACAAAAGAAGGGTAGTGAATTTGGAAAGGCAGTAGATGTACTTATGAGCAAATATGAAGCTATTAATGCTTTTGTGGAATCAAGTAAGAAGCAAGAAGTTGAAAAGATCATCATTAATGTAACTGAGGTTAAAATTACTGTGTATATGGTGATAAAAACCCCAATGGCTTGATGCTATAGAGGACATAGAAGTGAAAAAGACCAAGGAAGAAGTAGAAGTTCCAAGTATGCATGAATCTATGAATATGTAGATTATAAAGTCGAAAAAGAATTCTTGATGATGTTAATGCGGCAAATACTATAAGATATTCAAGATTGAAAATGCTGCTCTTAGCCTTATCATTAAAAAATGGAAGCACGCTAAAGAACGTGAAAGCAATGAAAACAGAGCCGTTTATCAATCAACTTCCACTTTATAAAGCAGAATTCAAGGCATAAGAGCAGTTGCATTGTGTTTTTGAAACATTCAAGATGGTACCATATAAAAGATGATGAAACAGAATATAAAAGTGAGAAAAAAAGGCAAAAAACAAAACAATGAAGAGAACAAAAAACCAAAAAAGAATGCTTGGTCCTTAGAGACTTTCATTTCTTAATAACAATGTAGATTATGAATCAAGGACAATGGAGTCAAAACGAGATGTCTTTGAATAATCGTTACGTGTACTAATAATGCTGAAGCATCTAGCATGAACCCAAAATGAAATGTATGAGGGAATATTGAAATACATATAGGGCACTAAGACATAAGAATTGTACAACCTTTAAGTTTAGGGTACAATCCCTGGTAGATATTAAGTTATTGGAATTCGACAGTGAACTAATGTGGACATAAGGGCTACTGAAAAAAGCTTGGGAGGTTGTATGACCAGATAGCTATGAATGTCAAAATCTATCATTGGTTTGCCAAAATTTGTACAAAATAAATAATAAACACTTGAGTTTGCTTGACATTTTCATTAACAATATGAAATGTCAAAACTTTGCTGAGTTGGGTCACCATAGAAATATCATCTTTTTCATTCAAAATCTTGTCCTATATTCCCCATCAAAAGCTCATACCAATGTCATTCGTTCTTCTTTTGAATCATATCTCAAAGAGTGCTTCTAATGGAGTCAATTGTGGTTTTCCAAAAAGATAACAAATACAGAATAAAGGGTTAAGAGAGTCATGTTGAGCATGCATTTTAAGTAAGCTCTTATTTAGACTCTATCCTTGTATAAACATGAGGATATAGCTAGATATATCAACTTTCAATTAGCTTAGTAGGAAAATAACTTAAGCTTACTAGGCTATTAATTTTTGATATCATCATGCATTAGAATCCAATCGATGAATTCTCGAGGTGAAATTCTAGTCATGCTACTATTGGAGAAATGATTTTGGCAAGTTCTTTCATAACCTAAAAGGCCTTTCAAGTAACCTTAAATACAGGCTATTTATTTCATAATTTTCATTGCTAGTTACCCTTTTGAGGTTTGAAATGGAAGCCTTTCTTTCGACTAACCCACATTCCTTGTATCTTTGGAATAACTAAAACAATGAAGCTTCTTACCTTGTACATTTAGAGAAAACACCAATTAGATATGCTGAACAAAAAGAGACATATCATGAAAAAAGAAATTCACATATTTAAAATGAATGGGTATGAACTTAAAATGAATGGGCATGAACTTATTAGTATTCAAAAAAAAAAAAAAAAGAAGAAAGGATGATGAAAAGAACAAAAAAAAAAAAGAAGAGAAAAGAATGAAAGCAAAAAGAAGAAAAAATTGAAAAAGAAAAAGAAAAAAGAAGATAAAAACATAAAAGAAAGAAAGGCAAAAAAACAAAAAAAAAAAAGAAGAAAAGAAAAAGAAGGAAAGAAAATAAGGAAAAGAACATTCAATTGCATTAGGATGGCTTTCTTTCACAACCATTCATTGGTTGGTTTTTTGTTAGTTTGAGTTTTTTTTTTTTTTTACCTATTCTTTCTTTACTTTTACCCGATGGTCACATTATGACCTTTTAAAAAGACCTTTTGATTTTCAGTTTTGGTAGATAACTATATTAATGGAGAGAAATTCAAACAATTGAACATGTGGTGATGAAAAAAGAGAGAGAATCACCTAAAAGAGAAATTTTTAGTAGTTATAATGGCTTAAATTATTGCATGATATGCTTAATGGCTGTTGATAATTTGGTTTTCATGCCTACATACAAGGACTCAATTTAACTAAAGTAAATTCTTAAGTATTGCTTGACACCTTTTGAATAATTCATCTAAGAGCATCGTTCATAAAATTTTAAAGTAGTTTGGAGCACTATTCAACAAAGTCTAAAAGGAATTATGAGGCATGATATCATTCAATTTCAAAAAGAAACTTTCAGGCAGAAATTTGCAGTTGAAGTCTTTTTAGATTTCTTCAAGATAAGATTAAAAAAATGATGATGTATTAATCCCTCATTTTAAAGCTTGATCGAAAGACATTTTTACCCAAAAATTTCATCATTGACTTTCACGATCATTGAAATCTATCTCATAAAACATTGACATTGATTTTGTTCACAATGGTATATCCAAAACCAAAATGGTGATTTAACTTGAGTTGAAGTTATCGCCTCAGATAGTTAAGGTTAATTTTCATAGAGCATTGCATCATGTATTTAAATTTGTGTAGATAAATCTAAAGGCAAGCAAAAGAAAAATGATGATGATCTTTTTAGGCTCGAACATTCATAAAGAACTCCCATATAATGATGCAAATAGTTTGCCTAGGAAAGAATTTCGCACACAACAAAAAGATATAAATTAATTAAGGCTATTTGGCCACATAATTCAAAGATAAAAACCATTTTGGAGATGTGATCGAGTGGAAAGATTAAGGCTTCATTCAAAGAAAAAGAGATTAGGAGATGGAATGCCCTTGTATTAAAGAAAAAAAAAACTTTTGCATTTTCATTCATGAACATTCATCCATCCATGAATATGCCATGTGAATCATTTTGTTAAAACAGATGAGGAGCTACTTAATGACAAAGACATGGATTCTATCCAACTAAAACTTTTTCAGTATTTTCAAACTTGACAGATGAGAAGTTACTTAATGACAATGACATGGATTCTATTCAATGGAAGCTTTTTTAGCATTTTCAAACTTGAGAGGTTTGTTTCCAAAAAAAAAAACTCTAGAAGCCCTCATCAAACAACTGCATTGATTTTAAAGCCCTTATTGGATGGCCTATTAGATTTTAAAACCCTCACTAGGTGGCCTGTTAAAGATTAAAATCCTAATTTAATAAAAGAAAAATTCTAAAATTTTCCTCAATGAGAATGAAATAAATTTTCCTCGATTAGAGGGGAACAAAATAAGTCCTCCTCATTGGTAGGTTTAAAATAATTTTTTTTTCAATTAAAGGAGTTGAAATAAAATTTTCTTGATTGGAGTGAATGAAATAAAATTGTCCTTGGTGAGAGATGATGAAATAAAATTTTCCCGATGTGAGGTTATATTATGAAATCTCACCCATGGAGGCAAAAACAATTCCTTAAAAAAATGAAAAGTAAAAAAGCCAAAATAGAAGAGAAAAAAATCATCTCCATAAAAAAAAAGAAAAAAAGTCTTAGTTGCTGAAAAATACATCATAGACAAAATTTTTGAAAAATCTCGATCGTTGAAAATCACATAATGGGTTATTCTTATTAATTCAGGAACATATGACAGAATATGAATCATTTTCTAGTTGATTCCATAAATTCGGTACCTCAAGATAAATGTGAATCGCTTTAGATGGTTACAAAAATTAGCGCAATAGAGAGAATGCAAATCACTTCATGTTTGTCTTTACTTTTCAAAAAAAAAGAAAAATCAGTGTTTAGAGCGTAAAATTAGGTGGTCTTTAGTTTTTACTCTCTTCTTGCTTCTTAGAAATAGGTAAAGAGGGATAATTGTAGACACTTAATTTTAGCTATAACATTTAGATCATAAAAATAGTTAAAATATCAACAAGTCTTTTTAGATCAAGATTATACTATCAAAGTTTCAAAATTATGATTTTGCTCATTGTTAGATTAGGAATAGTTTAATAAGCATTCCTCGTTGTAAGCTTAATAAGCATGCCTCGATATCATCATACCTTAATGTCAAGTCAAAAATAGTTTAATTAATAAACATATTTTGCACGGTGTCAAATTGAGATTCCCAATGAAAGATCAAGTGATAACCATTTTGTTGTATTGAAGATTCCATAAAAAAGAGTTCTCTTTGGATATCTAGGCTAGATATTAATGATACTGTCATGATATTAAAAAGGGCAATGTGATTAATGCTGATCCCATATCAAACTTAAAGATTATATCTTGAAGAAATCAGCCCAAACCTCATGATTATCCTAATGTAATCAACCTGACCTCACATTGGGTTTTAAAGGTGTAACAGGAAAATGATCCTAAAATCCATGGTAAGTCAGTAAAATAATGGTAAACTGATGTTAGATCGATAGAACAATGATAAAATAAAATAAAATTAATATCAAATTGATAAAGTAGTAGCGAACTTGATGATAGATCGTTACACAATAGCTACAATATGAGATCCATAATTTTTGACAAACCTGAGACGTTGCACTCGACCTTTCCTCAAGTTATATTTAATTCTTGATATGATGTGATTGACTCTAAGCTCATATCTACATCAATTTCATTTTGATGTAATGTGATTGACTCTAATCTCACACCTATATTAATTTTTTTTATTTAATTGACTTTAATCTCACATTTACATCAATTTTTTTTTCTTGATATGATGTGATTGACTTTGACCTTAAATTTGAATCATTTTTTTTAGGTGATTGAATTTGATCTCAAATTTGTATTAATTAATGTTTGACGTGACTGACTTTGATCTCACATCTACATCAATTTTTTTCTGATATGATTGACTCTAATCTCACATCTATATCAATTTCTTTACAATGTGATTGACTTCAATTTCACATGTAATTTATATATTAGATATGATTAACTTTGATCTCACATGAAATTTCATATCTAATTTACATACTAGATGTGATCGACTCAAATCTCACATCAAAACTAACTTAATGCCATTGTGATCAAGTTGTCACATTAGATCAATTTAACTTTAGATGTAATTGACTCTAATCTCACATCAAAACTAATCTGATCGTAATATAATTAACTTAGTTCTCAGATTAGATTAATCTAGTACTAAAACATCATCGATTTTGGTTTTCTGTTTATTTTCAGGTGCACTTCTAATTCAATCTTTAATGCCACATCAAATTTCATATGAAATTTGTAAAATCAGGTTCCAAATGCTATCTCATATCGGATTGCAAATATAACTCCAATGTTAGATCAAGTGCTAGATGCAGTCTCACATTGAACAACTGTTTGAAGAAAAAGACTCTAGAAGTTAGAAGAAGAAGACTCGAGAAGCTATTAGATGAACTCTTAGCGGAATACGCATAATGCACAAATTTTTACCAAAACAAATTATCTAGCATTGCTGTCTTTTCTCTTTCGCAACAAGTTGTTGAATTTCTAGCGGGCTTTGCACTTGTTTTCTTTTATAAATAAAACCATTTTCAATGAAAATGTAAAGAGGCATCTCTATGTTTCTAAAACATTTGCCCTTATTTTCTTCTATAAATAAACACATTTTCGATGGAAATGTTAGGCGGCATCTTTACATTTTTAAAACTCTAAATCTTGGAATTTGGGCATCTTTCTCTTTCTCTCTCTCATATCTACACCTTTGCTTTTCTTAAAAGGATCTCTATATTTTGAGGTATCTATATTCTTATAATTTTTTAAGCATATAAACTAGCATTTGGAGGTCTTAAATCTCTCTAGGAAGTTGCTCTGAGGTATTCACTAGCTATTTGGTAAAGAAACAACACACGAATTACATTGGAGGTACCGTTCATTCCTTGTATCTATTTAAAAGAAATAAATAAAAAATATGAGTACTTCCAATCAATTTTCTTTGCTGTTTATTTTTCGTTATATTCGATGTTGTGAATTTTGCGATGCATTTCATATTTTTCTAAAATTATTTCGAAAAAAGAAATTTGATGAAGTTCATATTTTAATCTCTAAATTAACACATATTTGTTTTTCTAGAATCAAAGATCTAATATCAACTAAACTGAGTTTTTTGCATAAAATTACATAATAAATTTATTTTGAGATCTATTATATTTTGATTAAATCTAATGTTGGATTTTTTTTAAAATTTTGAAATTGAATAAAGGCTAATCTTGCATTGTTTGCATGTGTGTGTATATATATACATATATTATATTTACTAATTATACTTCGAGATCAATATCAAATTATTATAATTCAAAATATGAGATCATTCTGCTTAATTGATATCAATTTTTGAGTGCTGGTAAGAGTGATAATCCTTCACTACGTGTAATTGACTTTCGATTCTAAATCTTTTAATAAAACAAATCATGGCTTGTTATTAAATAAAATTTATATTTTTAAAAAATTAAAATAAAATTAATAATTAATCACATCATAAAAAATATTAATAATTTTTTATTTATAAAAATTAAAAAATCACTTTCAATTATTTCTTCAAAAATTAAATTGTGACGTATGACCTTTGATAGGATAGAATTATCATTATCCAATGTAACTTCCTTTCCTGTTTCTCAGAGACCTCATCTAGAGACTTGAAAAAGACGAGGCTCAAATGGAGCTACGTAAGCTATGGCCTTTGTAAGGAAGCAAGTTACGTGTCAACTCGATTAGATAACCTTAAAAAATTAAAGCGAGTGATAGGTTAAACATCTATATATATATATATATATTATTAAACCCTAAATTAATTCAATTTCGATATCGTTAACTTCAATGTGAATATTTCTAAAGGCAAAATAGAGATTTTGAAATGTTTTGCCCTAAATCAATTCTTTCCCTGCTTTGAGCCATAACCCACTAAATTGAGAGCGTAAGTCCCAAATTAATCCATGCGGTCCCTAATCAACTATCTTGGCATTTCATTTATGAAAATAGGAGTTTTTTTCTTTTTATTTTCTTTCATTGAATGCTTATTTTCGGTGTTGGAATGGTCGGGAAGCAGTTCACTTTTTATCATATCTTCACTAATTGTGCTTCAATTTGTCCCAATTTCTCTCTTATGTCTTACTTCTCTTATTAATTTTGGATTCAGCAGCATCAATCTTTTCAATTTATGCTTTCTCTCTCTAAAATACATTTCATTTTTCTCTCTTCATGAACATGAAATTAGAGTTGAAGGGCAACACATATGAACAGACAAAATTTACCCTTTCTTTAATGCCACATCCAAACCTTGTTAAGACCAACAATTTAATGTAAACCGAAATAACACTTCGAAAATTGTTTGATACTTTTATGAAATTTAATATTTGTTCGATAACTTTGAGTACTTCTCTAAATTTTAATAATTTGTACTTTTATAATAATAATAATAATAATAATAATAATTACCCTTTCATAATGTCATTAACCATTGTTAAGATTATAGATTTTAATTTAGACTGAAATAACACTTCAAAAATTGTTTAATATATTTATGAAATTCAGAGGTTGTTTAATATGTAATTTTGAGTCTTTCTTAAAATTTTAATAATTTTCACTCTTATAACAATAACAACAATGATAATAACAACTATTATTATTATTATTTATTAAAATTAATCTTTTTTATGATTATATGCTTACCTAACATATAAGAGTAAGTTATAATTATAAAATTATAGAGAAATATACTTTCAGCCATAAAATGTAGCGATTAACGAAAAAGTGTTGATTCAGTACCATCGGTAAAAAATAAAAATAAAAATTCTACACTCCTTACACTTATTTAATTAATAAAAACGTCTAAAATAAGAACACATAAAATATCAACTTGCTTTCCATTTCTTTATCCGCAACAAGGTCTTGAAGACCTAAAAATTTTTTTTCCATATTTTCAATTTTTTAATATTTAATTTGGTTTTCTATAGCATATAGTCAAATAATTTTTGGCCGAAGAAGACTTGGATGAATAATGTTTTAGATAAAGGGGAAGATGGAAAAGTTTGTTGGATGCACATGGGGACATGCCCACTATTTTTTACTGGCTGCACATGTCCGTGAAGTGTCACTTTCATATATCTAATACTGCTACATTATTAATCTTACTCTATTAATTGCTTTACAACACTCCTTAATAAAACTAAAGAAGGAAAAGTAGATAAAATAAGTAATGTTTTCTTTTAAGTTAACTAAGGGTTAGCCCTTACTCAGTAATCTAATACCCATTCCAATTTCAAGCAGAAATGGAGATTCAAACTTTTATTCGGTAGACAAGAAACTGTTAGTAAAAAATAAAATTTAACATTTTGACCGAAAAAGATAACCCAAAAAAAATCTTGTCACAGTCTTTACAACTGCCCACTTATGGATGGGCTGGGTGGTTGAGCTTCTTTTCCTATGAATTCTGGTAGAAGATAACAAGAGTTCATCTTCATCAAATCAATTGGCACGTACAATGAAAAAGGCAAATTCCAAACATACCCACAAATTTTGTCGGGGATAAGAATACATAAATTTCATGCATTCACAATTCATGCATCCCTTTATCCCATATTGGATGTCGGCAAGGGTAAATAAAGAGGATGAGTTTCCATCACTCAATTTAGCAAGATATTTAAGTGATATGCAAAACATATCAAAGATTTCATTAAGAGGTTAACCGTACATATATTTTTAAAAGATTTTATTTTTTATTTAAGTATTCTTTTAAATAATAATTTATATTCAAAGTTAGTATGAAACAAGTGATTCTCGTTACTTGTTGGTAGTTTGTTTCTAAAATTATAATAGGTAGATGGAGATCGTCTAGTATTGCAACTAATCTTGTATAGCACTTTTTTTAACAAAAAAATTAAATTGATATTTTTTTCACCCTAAAAATCTAGTAGAATATTTTATTTTTGAGCTTTTGAAATAAACATTAATATGAAATATAGAAATCATATGGAGCTTCAATGTCTGGTTAAACTATTAAATTTTGTACATGCATCTTTTTTGTTTGAACTTGTTATCGCAAATTTCTTTTATCTTTCAATTATGTCTTTGTGGAAGTCTTTAATTTGTTTGATCATGTCGTATTTTTTTTTAAGATGTTGGAATGAGGACTCTTGAGATAGTCGCTCTAGTTGTTACTTAGACTAAGATTCTTACTTCTTCGAAAATTATTGATGTTACTACTGTTGATGTTACCATTGTTGTTCCTCCTAACCCTATCGATTCCATGATTACTTATCCTATTGGAGTAGGTCCAGCTACTGATATTCTCTTGTTTGTTCTTGCTTTGAGGGTTTTGCCACTGTTAGTAAGCTATAAGAGATTTTTTGTCCTTCTTTGGCTAGTAAGAAGGTTGTTTAAGTTTATTTTTTTAATAGATAATGATTTTATCAAGACATTTTGTAGGTTTCATTCACAATGATGGATGTTTTATAGGGTCTTATGGATGCCTTTTTGGAATATTTTAAAATGTCTTTTCGGGGTCTTATTATATGCCTTAAGTACTATTTCCGTGGATGCTTTTTCATGGTCTTTGGTTATACTCTTTTCCTTAGTAGTTTTGTTGATATTTTAAGGTTCTTGCATCGTGTCACTTCATACTTTTGTTGATGAATTTATTCCAATCTTCGCATGTTTGCTTTTTTGTGCTTGTATAAAGAACAATTTGAGCATAAACTTTGACAAAAACTTGTTTTATTCAGATGCTTGGCTAGTAAGTATGGTCGTAGCTCTACTAGGGATAAAAGTTCTTTAAGTTATCTAGGCTCTAAGTTTTAAGAATATTTGTTCCATCTAACTTTTATGGTTCAAACTTGATTAGTCCTAAGACTACCTTGATTCAGTCAAGGCTTTCTCGATTTAATGCACGTTTTACCATTGCTTCCTTCAGATTAAAAGCATTTTTTTAGAGGACTAAGTCCGGATGTTTAAAGCTTTTCCTTTGACTTTTTGATTGCATTATTTAGCCACTCTATTCTTATAGGTGACCATTTGAATTCTAGCCTTTTTTCTTTGTTCTTCGAGTAGATCAGGGTTAGCCTAAAGATTTTCTGAATTTCTTGATTCATCATGGTGCTCTATTTAATAGTTTTTAGCACAATCTCAATAGGAATCACAGTCTTTATCTAAAGGCAAGTGAGAAACCCTCGAGTCATAGATATATCATTTCCCATAAGTAATATATCATCCACCTACAACACTATAAGAACAGTTGCACTCCCACTAGCCTTCTTGTATACACATGGCTTGTCCTCATTTTTGTTAAAATCTAATTCTTTTATTGTTTCATCAAACAAATGTTCCAACTCGATGATGCTTGCTTAAGTTCATAACTAGACTTTTGAAGCTTGCACACCTTTTTATGTCTATCTTGAATTTAAAACCTCGAGTTATATCATATACACTTCCTCTTGGAAATTCTCATTAAGGAATACGATTTTGACATGTAGTTGCCATATTTCATAGTCATCATATGCAACAATAAAAAGCACGATTTGAATAGATTTTACCATGGCCGCGAGAGAAAAGTTCTCATCAAAATTAACACATTGCCTTTGATTAAATCCTTTTACTACTAACCTAGCTCTATAAGTTTGTACATTGCCATCCATGTCGGTTTTCCTCTTGAAACCTATTCGAACCATATAGGGTTTATCCCTTTGAGTGGACCCATCAAAGTTCCGTGGTTGGTTTTCATACATGGAGTCTATCTCTAATTTCATGGCTTTAAGCTGTTTTTCATAATCAATGACTAACATTCCTTATAGGAAGTAAGATCATTATCTATGATCAATTCGCCCTTGTCCACAAGAAATCCATAGGAGCTTGACGTTTCTTATTTGACCTATAGAGTTCCAGTGTATCTTGAGCTTTCAGCTATGTATCCAATGCTTCAACCGTAGCCTTATGTTCCATGTTAGTGTCAAGTTGTGATTCTTGAACCTCTTCAAGCTCTATTTTACTCTCACATTTTTTTCCTAACATGAACTCTCTTTCTTTGGAAAATTGACATCCCTAAATCTTTAATTATGACAAATTAGGCATCTTACTTTTCTGTATCTCATATGGTCTTTTGTCACTGAACTTGGATAGAACCATATTTAAAAGGTGAGTAACGATTTTAAGTGCATAACATCAAAATGACATAGGAAGATTTACATTGCATATTATGGAATGAACCATATCCAACAAGCTCTTGTTTTTCCTTCAGAGACTTGTGTCATGCTCGGTAAAGTCCATTAAGAGAGAATCCCATTCTCTTTAATATATCCTGCAAAACTCATTACTTAAGTAATCACCACCTTAATCGAATCTCAGTGTTAGAATGCTTTTGCTAGTTTTGTTTCTAAGCTCACTCTTGAACTCTTTAAACTTTTCAAAATATTTTTATTTATGCTTCATCAAATAGGCATAACTATACATGGAATAGTCATCAATGAATTTGATGAAGTAGGAGTAAACACCCCTTACATTGATATTTAATGGGTCACATACATCTGAATATATTAATTATAGCCATAGACTTGTTCTTTCTCATTTTCCAATAAAAGGTGGTTTGGTCATCTTACCAAGTAAACAAGACTCATATGTTTCATATGATGATTTATAATCAAAAGGATCAAAGTATACTTTCTTATGTAACTTAGTGACTCCACTTTCTTGATATTACTTAATCTAAAAGTAAAATTGTTTAGGATTACTTAACTTAGGTTTCTTGACATTTATGTTGAGAATCTCATTCTTAAACACACCAAAAGCAGAAGTCTCATTGGACTTCTTGTCTTTCAAAGTTGTTAAGTAGATTTTGCAATTCCTCTTCTAACGTCTATCTTTCCCATAATGGTGACATGCTTCCTTAGGTTATCCTTCTTGACATTACTACTAGGCATAGTGATCTTTGAGGATTGATCTTTCTTGCCACAATTTTCACTTTTCTTCTTCTTAGACCCCTTATGTTTAGCCATAGTTGAAGAAATAAGAAGCGTAACAAATTTCTCCTTCTTTATAGATTTCTTGATCATCTTTAGCATATACATTGAAGAAGCCAATATCACTTCTAATTTGTTCATGATGAACTTTATGATAAATTGTAAAAATAGCTATCGGGTAGGGAAGATAAGACTAAATCAACACTTGACTCGTGGTACATAGCAAATCCTAATTGCCCAACTTTCTCAATCTAATTGATCTTCTTGATGCAACGAACTTTACCAAAGTTCCCTCATATATTTTACAACAAAACAATTGTTGTAAAGTTTCAAACATCTTAGTCCTCTTGTACTTATAAACTAATTCCTTTTAAGTGCAAAATAATGGAAGGAGGATCCATATTCTCAAGTTGTCTTTCCAACTTAGGAATCATACTAGTAATCATGATACACGATGCTTCATTGCATTGTCTTTATGGATCTCATAAACTTCCCAAACCTCCTCCATAGCATCAGCGGTAGTAGGTTCCTCAAGAACCGGTTCATCAAGAACATAAAGCATTCTTTCTTGCTTGGGGACAAGCTTAAGATTGTGATCATTGAGTTAGGCCCGATGAGCTTGTTAGCATCAAGTATGCTATGAAGTGACATATTGCTACTCATGTTTTTAACAATCCATAATAGATGAGAACGAGTATTAGTGATTTTGCACAATAATAATTTATAAAAGGTCATCGTTAATGTAAATTTGGTTACTCCCACTATTTTCTTTAAATTAGTAGCCTTTTCCTACTAATTCAAGAAAATCATATTTTCTTAGTGATTGAGGATCCCATTTAGTTATCAAAACCTAAAAGAGGGGCACAACAAGCGATGAATGGTAAATTAGGTAGATAGCTTAGTTTATCAATCGCATCCCCATGTGATCCTAGTATATATTGGGCGATAACCTCTCATCTAATTACATATTATGTATTTCATCTAACCATTGTCTCTAACATCACATGATGACAGTATAAGCACCTTTGGCTCATATAATATTTATTAAATATGACTGATTGATTGTAGCAATTTATGTTACGATTAATAAGGCCTTAACAAAGGTAAAAAAAAAGAAAAAAAGAAACCTTAGAAATGATAAATGTCATCTTGCCATATCACGTGGAAGATAACTTATCATGTTTAAAAACGTGGGCATGATATTTATGAGGGATTTTTGTGCATTAAGATCTCATCACATGCATAATATTTATTATATATCAAGCATATATAAAAATCGTAGTCATGCATACTATATTAGTTCACTAATCCTTTATCTTATATCAAACATATATATAAACCCAAGCATGCACATTGTTATTTATACTATTATGGTCTATAACATGAAAGTAATACATTTTCAATTCTAATTCATGATCTTAGATGCCAAGTGATTTTACATTAATATCATATATCAATCAAAATCAAAACATTGTGATGCTTATGCCATCTTTAGTCTGAATAACCCATAATTATATATCAACCAAGCTATAGGATTCATAACATTTTATGTTTCTTAAATAAGTAAATTAATTAGTAATTCCAAACATTTTGGATTATTAATTCCATTTGGATTTCTTTATTTTTATTTTAATTTGATAGCACAAGTCCTAAACCATTTAAGTGTAATCAAATTAATCCAAATTCAAACTATTAAATTAAGATTTCCTAATTTAATGATAATCTAGTCTTACTAGAATTTTAAAATTCTAACCAATTAGAAATCCAATTACAATTTAATTTTCTTCAATCTAGTCTAATTAGAAGTGTCACAATTAAACTTTAGTGTGACCAAATATAGAGAATTGAAACATATTAGTCATACTAGCTACCGCACCGACACTAAGTTCTATGTGGTTCTTGGGCTTGCATGGTTTAGGGAACACTCATCCAATGCTTGCAACATAGGTAACTTATTTGTTATCTCCAAATCTCTAATAGTTATATTATTGAGTCTAGCATATGTTTTTATATAATTAAATGATAATTATTTAAGATTAATGCAAAACGGTTCATCTTTCTTAAAGTTCAAGAAAAGAAAGTTTAAATTGTGGAAACCAACCTACCATAAATTTTCCATCTTGATTACCAACCTGATTTTCATAAAATCTTGGTGAAGAAATATCCAACTGTCTTAAAAATCAAGAAATTTAATTGCATCAAGAAAGAACAAGGTTTAAGTAAATTAGGGCAGCACACACAACTTAGTCTTACTAAGCATGTAGTAGTGTTCTCTGTCTTTTGTTCAACAAGTTTAATGTAGTCCCCGTTTGCTCCCTATTTCACCAACCAAATCACCTTGAAAAATTTTGAATTTACCACAACTATACTATATATACTAGTAATGTGTACACAAATTCACAAGCAATCTCTCTTTTCTTTCTTATCCCCAATGAGACCATCCATAAAGTTTATGTAAAAGAAGAGCAATGACCTGATTATTTAGGTTATTTACATTTTAAATCCTTGGATATTTAATTTTTAAAATCAAGTACATGAAGTTTCAAACTTCTTTAATTAAGTCCAACTTGGCTATAACCCAATTTAATCTTTCATAATCACATTCTACTGTGTGTGATCCATTAGATTCCATAACATATTTACAATAAATATTTAGATTGAAATCTCATGTCTCAGGTTTAGATGCATTACAAAAAATACAAGCTTTTAATGATGTAAAAAAACTTTAAATGACAGTTGTAAAAGTATCGTCTATTTAACCAATAAAAAAAAATTTACAAATAGATGACAACTTTCATCTAATGTAACTTTTGATGATGTTTGTTAGACTATTAAATGATGATCAAGAAAAATCATTATCTAAAATAACTCAACATTAGATAAAGGTTGTAAATACAACTGTTATCTAATACTCGAATACATCAGATGATGGTTGTATTTACAACCATCATCTAATAGCCCATTACATTAGATGACAACTGTAAACACAACCTTCATCTAATTTTCTATTACATTAGATGACAATTGCATTCATAACTGTCATTTAATGTTTTTATTTTTTTCAAAATTTTGTTTTAATTGTTATAGGCCAAATATTTTTTTTTTCAAAATATTTTTTTAAAAATTATGAATTCTAAATTTACAAATTACAGTTATTGCAATTATAATTACATCATAATTATCAATTTCACCCATAAAATTATATGAATAATGTCAAATTTTATATATAAAATTATGCTTTAAAACATCATTAATACATCAAATTCAATACTTAAAATATTTTAATTCTCATATCAATAATAATTCTACTCCACATACATCAACATGCGCCATCAACCCTTATTTCAACATATCAACACCACATTCAACACAATATACTATAATTTGCGTACCAATAACGTACTACTCCAATACACATCAATGCCAACTTTACCATAACACACTTCAATTTTCATACCAACAATATACTACTTCAATATACATCTACATCTTCACTCCTCCAACTTACATAGTGCAATAATACACCAAATTATAATTAAACATACACCAATATCTTTACTTCTCCATAGTGCAATAATAATATACCAAATCACACTCTAATATACACCAACATCTATATTTTTTAACTTTATAATGCAATATTAATAAACCAAATAACACTTCAATACTCTCCTAATAATTAATATATCAAAATATTGTCATTCATGATATTCATTCAATGACTCAAATTAATACTAACAAAATTTAATTATGCAAATGTACAATATGCTATCATATAAGAAATTCATTGAATAACTAACTTTTACATATTGAGTGCAAAAGTATGTTTAATATTTCTAATCTACAAAAAAAGACATTTTTAAAATTTACCTCCTATTGTATTGCTTAAATAACACCAAACGAAATCATAAAATTCTTTCCTTAATTGATTTATTTTTGCTTCAGTGTACATGGCTTTATCATTTAGTAGCGTTTTTAAAAAAACATAAATAAATTTAGTAGTTGTTAATAATAAATACATCAACTAATTAAGTAATTATTATAACTTATTATTTTGTCAAAAGAGAAAGTATTACTATGTCTTTCATTATTGTCCCTCATGTATGCTAGAACACAATAACCACACTTAACATTAAAGGGCTGGCATGGGCACTCTATTAAAAAATTAAAAATATCAATCTAATAAATAAAAGTTAAAAATAAAAAACATAAATTTTAATTACATCATAATAATACCTAAGCAATGAAACTTCTAAAAATTTTTCTTGATAACCTAGGTGCATGAATCGCCACATACATCTTAAAAGTATTGAAAGATAAATATTAGTCATATATAATTGTAAATGTTGTATCTAACATTTAACTTTAGTAAATATTTATAAACTCGCATCGTGGTAAGATTTTTTAGATCATCTTGATCATCGTGCCCCAAAAGATCAACAATTGTATATTGGTACAAATCAGGTTCCAAACACCCAACATTTAATGTGCTTTACATATTTAAACGAATTTCAATAAAACAAATGATGTTCAAAATATATGTTTGCAATTAAAAGTTCACTTTTACTTGATATTATAGGGAAGCATCAAGGCTTCCTGGTCACGTGCTGCTTGTCCCATCCTCGTAGCAAGATATCTTACGTGCTTTTCAATATTATTAATGCTATCCACTGATACCATCAAAGATGTATTTACTATTCAAGCCACGTGACCAACTTATCCTTTTGAAGCTTCCTATAATACAAAATGAGAATTAAGCTTTTTCAACCTTGAAATTAAGAAAAAAATTAAAACATTGTAATAAAGCATGATAGAGATGTACAATATAAGCTTGAATGACGGTAATGCTTAACTTCTCCATATGACAAAATTTACATGGTACCGTCTTTGTAAATATATATTGTGCCTTGAGCATAAAAAATTATTTCATTTAATGAAATGGCTATCATCATATCTATGTCCATCGCATGACAGACATAACAACAATATAACCTGAGCGGTTTGCATATGGACTTTATATCATTGTACATAAGCTCTAGGCATTAATTTAGATAACACCTTCAAAAGATCAAATATGTTAACCATAACTATTAATTCATAAATTTCATAAAAATAATACATTTTGTGAAAACATATTACCTGATATTTAAGAGCAATAATCCATTGCGATGACCAAGTGATGTGTGTCCTAAGTGCTTGAAATAAAGTAAAGATATTTGCCTCATCTATCGATTATGGAAAATGAGCATCGGGCTTCACAATGACTGTGATTTGAACTCTTATAATAGCTTCTACCATATTATGCCAATGGATCATCTTATTCATAGCAAGATCAATGAATACAAACCCCTAAGGGCCACAACATTTGCATCCTTATCACAAATCGTTAACTAACATGGTATACACTATAATGAAAAACAAAAGTAATATTTAATGCATGGTAAATGAAAATAACAATAAGTGAAGTGAAGAACACATGACATACCTTCGAATTTGTAGATTGAAATGATGGTCGTCGGATGGAGATGGTAGAGATCCTTTTCATTGGATTCTGCTCTAGTGATGTTATTACCAACCTTATGGGAACGTTTAAGGTCATAGAGATAATGGTGCACTTACATCATCCAATAAATGTCTATGACTATTTCTCCAAATCAAAATATCTATCACTTTTTTCTTTATGGTCAGATTATCACACAGGACTATTGACACCCTTACTTTTCTCGCAAAGTAAGAGGTGATTGAGACTCTAAAATAAATACCTTTAAAATGACTAGAATGCTGTAGATGACTAATGGTTGCTTTGCGTATATCTTCTGCGCGTGAGGGTTTAAAAGTATTTTGTGTCATTTGTGCCATCATATCATCCTACAGATATCTGATTAAAGCATAAATATATAGTCATTTGAAACTTGAAAACTAATGAAAATAGGTTTAGAAAACCAAAATAGTTACTCTTCTATCAGCATATTTGCTAACTATTTCATTAATGTACTCCTATTTCGAATTAGTTTATGCTGCTTTTCATATTATGACATGGTAAATATCTTTATCAATGCCCACAGATTTTTTCTGCATTGCTAGATTTGAAGTGAACCCATCTTCATATTAGTATAAACAAGTTAATTTTGATACATGAGAATAATTAAATAAATATACCTAACCTATTCAATCTCTAACCTTGCAAAGCCTTTGCGAGATAATCTATGGTCGTAGGCATTCTTCTTTCTTATTTTTACTTGTACTTTTTTTTTCTCTTGTAATAATTAAATGTCAATATTTAGTTTATAACATAAATGTGCATAAGATTATAATATATTTATAACACTTGAAATTCTTCAAATAAGCGCAAATTAACAAATTTGCTCTAAACATCACGCTGCAAACAACTCTTATATTTTTCTAGTAAATCTTAAATCCCTTTAAGATCTTCTACAAATGGTGTACCATGCTACTTTCCATAATGAGGCATAGTCAATATCTTCATTAATACCCATAAATTTTTTTTTCATTGTAAGATTTGAAATTAACTTATCTTTATATTAGTATAAAGAAGTTAATTCTCTTACATAAACATAATTAAAATAAATATAATTAACCAGGTTCAATCTCTAATCTTGCAAAGCCTTTAAGAGATAATCGATGATCATAGACATTCTTATTTTTTCTTTCCACTTGTACTTTTCTCTTCTCTTATAACAAATGTCAATATTTAGTTTATAACATAAATGTGCCTAAGATTATAATATACTTATAATTCCTAAAAATTTTCAGATAAGCATGAATTAACAAATTCACTATAAACATGAGGTTGTAAGGAACTCTTATAGACTTCTTGTAGATCTCAAATCCCTTCAAGATCTTCTACAAATGGCATACCGTGCTGCTTTCCGTAATGTAGCACAGTTAATATCTTCATTAGTGCCCATAGATTTTTTTACATTATTAGATTTGAAGTGAACCCATCTTTAAATTAGCATAAAGAAGTTAATTCTCACACACAAGCACAAGTAAAATAAAAATAACTGATCAGGTCAATCTCTAATCCTGCAAAGCCCTTACGAGATAATCGATGGTCATAGATATTCTTCTTTCTCCTTTACATTTGTACTTTTCTCTTTTCTTGTAATAAATGTCCATATTTAGTCTATAATATAAAGGTGGATAAGATTATAATATAGTTATAATACTGAAATTCTTTAAAGAAGTACGGATCAATAAATTCGCTCCAAACATGAAGCTACAAGCAAATCTTATATTCTTCTAGTGCATCTCGAATCCATTCAGGATCTTCTACAAATGGCATCCTATGTTGCTTTCACAATGTGGCGTGATCAATATCTTCATCACTACTCATAGATTTTTTTTTGCATTATTGGATCTAAAGTGAACCCATCTTTATATTAGCATAAACAAGTTAATTCTTATTAATGAGCATAATTAAAAAAATTAAAATTGATCAGTTCAATCTCTAATCCTGTGAAGCTCTTGAAGATAATCGAGGGTCATACACATTTTTATTTGTCCTTTCCACTTGCACTTTTCTCTTCTTGTGTAACAAATTTCAATGTTTAAATTATAATATAAATATAGATAAGATTATAATATACTTATAATACCTAAATCTTCAAACAAACGCGAATTAACAAATTTGCTCCAAACATGAGGTTGTAAGCAACTCCTATATTCTTCTAGTAGATCTCAAATCCTTTCAAGATCTTCTACAAATAGCATACCATGTTGCTTTTCAAAATGTGGCATAGTCAATATCTCCATTATTGACCCACAGATTTTTTCCATATTGTTGGATTTGAACTGAACCCATCTTCATATCAGTGTAAAGAAGTTAATTTTCATACATGAGCTCAATTAAACTAAATATGACTAACCAATTCAATCTTTAATTCTGTAAAGCCCTTGCGAGATAATTGATAGTTATAGACATTCTTGTTTCTCCTTTTCGCATGTACTTGTCTCTTCTCTTATAACTAATGTCAAAATTTAGTTTATAACATAAATTTGCAAAAAATTATAATATACTAATAATACATAAACTTTTTTTAGATAAACGCGAATTAAGAAATTCGCTTTAAACATGAGGGTACGAGCAACTCTTATATTTTTTTAATAGATCTCAAATCCCTTTAGAATCTTTTACAAATGGCATACCGTGCTACTTCCCATAATGTGGCATGGTCAATATCTTCATTAGTGCCCATAGATTTTTTCTACATTGTTAGATTTGAAGGGAACCCATCTTTATATTAGTAGAAAGAAGTTAGTTCTCGTACATGAGCACAATTAAAGTAAATATAACTAACCAGTTCAATCTTTAATCTTGTAAAGCCTTTGCAAGATAATCGATGGTTATAGACATTCTTTTTTCTCCTTTCCACTTGTACTTGCCTCTTCTCTTATCACAAATGTCAATATTTAGTTTACAACATAAATGTGCATAAGATTATAATATACTTATAATACCTAAAATTCTTCAAATAAGCATTAATTAACAAATTTGCTCCAAATATGAGGTTGCAAGCAACTCTTATATTCTTCTGATAGATCTTGAATCCCTTCAGAATCTTTTACAAATGGCATACTGTGCTGCTTTCCACAATATGGCACGGTTAATATCTGCATCAGTCTCTATAGATTTTTTCTACATTGTTAGATTCGAAATGAACCCATTTTCATATTAGCATAAATAAATTAATTCTTATACATGAGTATAATCCAAATAAATATAACTGACCAATTCAATCTATAATCCTATAAAGACCTTGCCAAATAATAGATGGTCATAAACCTTATTCTTTCTCTTTTCCACTTGTACATTTCTTTTCTCCTGTAGCAAATGTCAATATTTAGTTTATAACATAAATGTACATAAGATTATAATATACTTATAAAACCTAACATTCTTTAGACAAGTGTGAATTAACAAATTTGCTTCAAAGATGAGGCTTTAAGAAACTCTTATATTCTTATGATAGATCCTGAATTCCTTAAGGATATTTTACAAATGGCATACCATGCTGCTTTCTACAATGTGTCATGGTCATTATCTTCATTAGTGCTTATAGATTTTTTATTTTTTATTTTTGCATTTTAAGGTTTGAAATGAACCAATCTTCATATTAGTATAAAGAAGTTAATCCTAGTACATAAGAATAATTAAAATAAATATAATTCACTTGTTTAATCTCAAATCCTGTAAAGCCCTTGCGAGAAAATTAATCTTCATAGACATTCTTCTTTCTCCTTTCCACTTGTACTTTTCTTTTCTTCTGTAATAAACGTCAATATTTAGTTTATAACATAAATATGCCTAAGATAATAATATACTTATAATACCTAAAATTTTTCAGACAAGTGTGAATTAACAAATTCGCTCCGAATGTGAGGTCGTAAAGAACTCTTATAGTTTTCTTGTGGATCTCGAATCCCTTCAAGATCTTTTACAAATGGCATATTATGCTACTTTCCATAATGTGGCACAGTTAATATCTTCATTAATACCTGTAAATTCTTTTTTTTTTCACATTGTAAGATTTGAAATGAACCTATCTTCACATTATATAAAGAAGTTAATTCTCTTACATAAGCACAATTAAAATAAATATAACTGATCAATTTAATCTTTAATCTTGCAAAGCGTTTACGAGATGATCGATGATTATAAACATTCTTCTTTTTCCTTTTCATTTGTACTTTTCTATTCTCTTATAACAAATGTCAATATTTAGTTTATAACATAAATGTGCCTAACATTATAATATAATTATAAGACCTAAAAATTTTCAGATAAGCGCGAATTAACAAATTCGCTCTCAACATGATGTTGTAAAGGAACTCTTATAGGCTTCTTGTAGATCTCAAATCCCTTCAAGATCTTTTACAAATGATATAATATATTTTTCTGGTGAGGTTTGTATTAAAATTCCTTCATTTTAGTGCAACAGAATGTAATGCATATCTTTTTATGTCCTCATCAATGTCAAATGTGCCCTACAAGTACACAACATATTGAACCAAATCAAACTTAATGGTTTATATAATTAGATAAGAAAAACATTTTGGTTTTACAAGTTACTTACCGAAATTTGATCCTACAGCTTATTTTTCAGTTCTTGAGGTACTTGATGCCATTTTCACATGTTTATAAGTACTGATTAACATATTAAGACACCAATGTAGTTGATCATTTCTGCACTATTTTCTCAAACTGGTTGCTCTGTTTTATTTATTTCTATATGTATCTTCTCACCCATGAGTCTACTTTTTCTAACTTTAGGCATATGGGTGACACCTTATTTTTTGCTCTTCCTTGATTCTTCTTGTGAGTTTACGCCTTGTGATGGATCCATATAATCTGTATGTAAGACATAAAAATTAAGGTTAGTGAAATATGAGGAAAAAAACTATCACATAAACATAACACATTAGTATAAAAACAAACATATTTTATTTATGGAAAAAATTACACCCAAAACCCTTCATAATCTTCTCTTAAATATATTTATCCAGCATCATTAATAAGATCAAACTCTCACTAGTGGTAAATTATTACAAACATATGTCTAATCTACATCAATCTTGCCTAAATATTCTTTTTCATAATCCTTTTGAGGTGTTGTACTAACAACTGACTATGTAGCATCAACTGGATCTTCAACATAAAACACTTATCTTGCCTGGACGTATGATTAAGGTCCACTAACTCAAAAGTTAAGTCATCAACTTTAACACCATTACTAATCTAGTCACATTTAAAGATTGGTACTTTAAATGTTGTATAATCGAGTTTCCACATCTTTTTTATCATTCCGTATAAAGATAAATTTCATACATTGAACTTTTGTCTTTCGCACTTGAGATTTGCATGGTATTCACAATCAAGGTCATATTATCGTTTTGATAAACTTTTAAGTTATCTTGAGCTTTTGTATAAAATCGACAACCATTTATGATGTACCCATGATATTTAATTACGATAAATTAAGGACCATGATCAATCCATCATAGAGTAGGCAAAATTTCATGATTGAACAACGAAAGCTGATGTTCCACCTGTGTATCACAATTCTAAAACTAAGTAATACATAGATGGACATTAAGAAAATAAAAATAGTTATATTCAAAAATTATTCCATCTTACTCTATCGCGTAGCCAATTAGTAAATGTAGGATTGTATTCATCATGTAACCACTTAAGTCTTCTCATTTTGATTGGATTAGACATTCTAAATTGGTCCATATGCTCTTGCATTTTTAAATAAAGTTAATAGAACCAAATGAAATTAAGATAATTAATAATACTAAATATGAATAAAATTACTTCATATATAGTTGAACTTCATTGGTGTTTAGTAGAACATATAAGTGAAATCTTAGTTCTTGAAATTATCAAAAAGCACTCAAAATCATATATTTTGGGTGAGATCCAGAAGAGGCCTTAATACTAGCTCCTATCCCTTCAAGATAAAATAGTTTTATTTAGAACTACACCAAAATATTTTCCCCTACACACACGTCATTCTTAAGTTTATTTATGAAAAAAAAATGTATTATAGAAACAGTTAAAAAAACACCGACTGAAGCAAGAGCATATCAAGAACTCAAGGAAATATAAAGAAACCATCAAAGAAGCATTAAGATAACATTACATTACAATTTTTTATTCATGTATTCGAAGTGTTTGTAATAAGAATTGCAGGGTAACAGGTTACTTGTTAATACAAAGTAATGAACTTTTTGCAACCCTTGCTGGAAACAAAAGTCTTACACTTTTGAATAAGCATCGAGCTTGCCAAGAAAATGAAAACATTTCTCTTTTAAAAAGGAAAAAAACTCTGTTATAAAATTTTTAAAAACTTGCTCTTTTTGACTACTATCTGATGAACCATGTGAGATTCCCTCTCACTATTTATTGGATGGTGGTATCTCTTCTATGAACTTGAAAAAGTATCTTAAAGATTTTGTCTTTTTCCCTTTGACTGTACGGGTATTTATAGATGTGGCCTTGGTAGGAATGGCAGGCGCATGCCATGACTCTAAGATGCATAGTTACTGGGTTCTTATATCCTATGAATTTTTCTTGGATTTGGAAGCCTTTTGTAGGTTCTAGAAAGCTGCAATCTTATGCTTCAATGTTCATGACTTAGGATATTTTAAAATCTCTGGGGTTAGGATTTAGTTATCCTAAAAGACCTGATGAATGATTGGGAGTTTATCCATGTTGAGGCTTTATTGAGCAACTCGATCTATGATCGAGAATTTACCCAAAATTAGTTTTTATTGCATGACTTGATGAGTGATTGGGAGTTTGACTCATGTTGAAGAAAGCCTAGATCATCTCAATGAGTTATCGAATGAATGCAAGTCGAGCATACTGCGTATGTGCCCCATTAGCATTCCACTAAGCTATTTTTTAAAGGTCATTTCTAACACATTTATTACTTATGCGCCAGCTCATGAATAGCCTTGGCCTAAGGATGTAGAAAGGTCACATATTTAGTGTGTTTGCCTCTCGGTTTTTTTGACCAAAAGGATGCCTCATTTAAAAGAAATTCAAAAAAGTCCTTTGCCTTTTAACTTTGCTTTCTTGGCTTCTTCTTCAGCAAAACCAAAGCTTTATGCTTTTATCTACATCATTCTCCATCCCTTAGGTGAGTTCTTTAATCTTTTCTCTTTATCTCTGCTTTTAGAAAAAAGACCAAGGACACACATCTTACTATTTACATAGTTAAAAAAGTGACATGGGGTCTGAAACAACTTTTTCATCCCAAAATATGTAGAATTGGAGGATTCTTACCCCATTAATTGACCATAGACCTACTGTGGATGTTGGGTTATAATTTTCAAGGATAGCCTTAAGGAAGTCCAAGATTTACCCATCCAACTCTTCTGCCAAGACCTGTGCAAATAATTTAGGATTTCTCCCTCTTAGTTCATACTTAACTCCTGATGCTGTATGTTGGCTTTCACATCTAAAGTCATGTCCACGGATTGTACAGATTTTTCTATCATTCTTTTCGCCAAATTCTTTGAATTAAAGGACAACAAGGATGATAAAAACTCAAAAGTTAAATTTTACTACTTTATCAACATTAGTTGGAAGTTGTTTTTCAAATGCCTTTCATCCAACAACAAAGGCTAGGCTAAAAATTTTTTTTGGGCATTCTGGCCGAAAACGTATCCATATCTTAACACCTACACTAATCTAAGAAAATCCATAATAAAAAAGTCCACCCCAACCTTGCATTAATCTTCAAATCTTTTTATGATCAGAATGATGTAGATATCTTTGGGGAGCATATAAACAATGATTGGATGTCAATGTTTAGAGCCACTAGGTTTCGATATAAACCTTTAGATTTGATAAGACCTCTAGATCCACCGATAAAGTTCAAGATCATGTAATGAGGGAGGACTAACTCACTTTTTCTCAAAATCTCAAAGTTTGAAATGTCAAAGCTAAACCCTATTCTTGTTCCTAAATAGGGGATCAACCATGATGAGGGGCAAGTAGCCAACCCATTTTCTTTTCTATGTCTTACAACCAAAGAAGGTTTCCCCGATGAAGGTTAGGTAATCCTTTCACTCTCTCTACAAAATTTTTTCTTCAATTAGAGGGCATGACCTGATGAAGGATTAAAGTCTTAAATTTTAAGTCTTTCATTCCCTGATATGGCCTTCATGACTAATGCCATATTAGGTCCTAATCAATTTTTCTTCTTTAACTTTTAAGTAGCTTCTTATTCTTTATGTTCATTAGTAACTAAATTCCTTTTTTGTTTTGTAGACCTTGGATAGAATGGGCCCCTAATGTACTATTCCTCAAGTCATCGAGGACCAATTTTAGGAGGTCATGGACTTGACCTTGGGCAAGCATGTCCCTAAAGAAAGTTTGGCCCCTAAAGCTACTGCTAAAGTTTAGTAGAAAGGCCTGTCCTCATGGACTGCCCTAAAGAGGAAGACGACCAGTGCTGGGTTGAAGAGTGATACCCTTACCATGAAAAAGGGGAAGTCGCTCCCCCCACCATCAAGAAAAGAACTGGAGAAAAAGGGAGCCACCTAAGGGATCAAAGCTTGTTGAATGCTTTAAAAATGCCATTGGGTGAGTTGGCACTTTTTTTTCTGGAGGAAAAATTTCTACTAAAGTGGGACATCCTAACTGAAAAGTCCATGGACCAATCTTGCTTGGTCAAGGAATGGCTGCTATAGTCCGTTCTCCCCCAAGATATGAGGCAACTAGAAAAGGAGAACAACAACGATTTCTTGGATCGAACAATGTTTTAATTCAAGGAGGTAAATATTTACTTTGCTTTTACTCTATTATTTTCTTAGAAAAATAGGTGTAGAAGTTTTGGTGTGGGTTTCTTTCGTGTTTGTAGTCTGCCCGAAGAATGGTTTTACTTATCAACAAGTGCAACCATACCAGTGTTGGCCTTTGCCACTTCATGAAGGAGGCTAAAGTTGCCATTAAATTAGCTGTTGACATAGTCAATAAGGTTCATGCTTATGTTGTTGAGACCAAGAAGGCAAAGATTCTTTTAGTCAAGTTAGAGGCAGAGGTAGATGAGATGAAGTTGCGATTGGTTTGAGTGAAGGCTAATGTCGAAGCCTAGATAAGGCATACAGAAGGTAAGGTTATTTTACAACAGTTAGAGGAAATGAGAGTAACTCAAGAGGAAGCCCAATCTCATGTTGTGGGTAAATTTTGGATGATGTAGGTATATTGAGCTGAGATTGAGGAGTAGTCCTCCAAACTCCACTAATTGATCAAGCAGAGGACTATGGAGGAGATTCAAGATTGATACCCCGATTTGGATATATTATGGTGCAGGTGGCCCCTCCTAGTGAAGCCTCACTAGTCTTTTTTTGAAGATTTAAAGATCTCCCTCGATGATCTGAAAAAAAGTGGCTGAGAGGTCCATGGGAGAGTGAACATTAGCTACTACTCTTGAAGGTTTGACTCCAGCTGCATCTTCGGCTCTTAATGTGGCTGAGACTACAGTTAAGCCTAAGCCTTAGACTTTGTACTTTTTTTTTGTTGTTTATTTTTCCTTTTTTCTCCTTTTGATGTACAAACTCTTCTTGAATGAAATTTGAATTTTCCAAAAATCTAAGTCTCTTTTCATACTTTGAAATATATAATAAGATTATTATTACCTTGAGAACCTTGATAAGTACTTTGAATTAACTTTGAATGAAAAGACCTAACAAGGCCGTGTTACCTCAAATTTTCCCAAATCATTAACCACGATGCCAACACTTAAACTATTGAGAATAAATCAGCTTCAAATTTTCTAAGGTAGTAACCTCGATGTGTCTTCCAGGTCAAAAATCCTGAAGTAGACAACCTGAAGGATTAAATTGAACTGTATCATTTGATTTTGTATTATAGGCCTTACCTTTAAACCTGATGAGTCTACCTGAAGTGATTCTTGGGCTAAAACCTGATGTGCTCTACAGATAAGCTCTAGTGAATTAAGTCCCGATGAGTCATTAGGAATAAAAGTACTGATGGGGATTCCTAAACTTGTGCTCAGTAGAATAAATAAGACATAGGACCTATTAGAAAAACTCTAATAAATCTTGATGTACCTACTAAACAAACTAAAAAAGAGATAAAGTTCTAAGAGCAAAATTAGGTGTCAATAACTCCTCTTTTCTGTTTAATGCTCTGAGTTAACAAAATTTAGACAAAGACGTAAAGACATTAATTTTGTCAAGAATGAATATTCCAATAAAGATTTATTATTTTTACTTTTATATGTATTTGTATTTTAATATCATGATTCGAGGGATTTGTCTTAAAATCATGAAGGCAACTTTCATGCCTTGTGTCTGTTAAAGGCACGTAATGGTTCTCTACGAGAGCACGAGCTTAACTTGCCTTTAGATACCTAACAGGAAGTTGCAACGTCAATCTCAATGACTTTCATGTGGTATCTTTTCAAAATCCATGCAATAGTTACTATATCGAAATTTGTTTCAAGATACCTTTTATGGCACGATGAATATGGCACTAATAAGGACCCATGATTTTAGTCTTCGTTGAAATTACTAAATTCAATATTTGAGCTAACTCTGAAACTTGATGTGAGGTTAGTGCAAATTACATTTGAAATGCAAACAATACTTATTATGATGCCTAAGCCAATCATGTCTAAGATTTTATAGGAATGCCCAATGTAAAGTAAGAAACCAATCACATTTGAGGCTATAGTGCCTAATGAGAGGCAATCCCATCTAAGATTGTGTTAGTACTAGATGTAGGGGTAGAAAACTAGCCACATTTGAGGTAGTGTTAGTACCCGATGTTGGGCATAAAAGCAACCATATCTTAGGTAAGGCTTTTCTATGTAACCGATATGGGGTAGGAAACTAGCCACATCTAAGGTATATGGAAAACTTAATGAGAGCTAGGAAACTAGTCCTATCTAGGTCGAGTTCCTAGTACAAGGTAGGAAACTACTCACACATAAGGTATGTTTAAAACCTGATGGGAGGTAGAAAACCAGTCCTCTTTAGGCCAAGTTCTTGGTATGAGGTAGGAAACCAATCGTTCATAAGGTGTGTTTAAAACTTGATGGAAGGTAGGAAACCAGTCCAATTTAGGTCAAGTTCTTAGTACGAGATAAGAAAGTAATCTTACATAAGTTATGTTTTAAATTTGATAAGGTGACAGGAAACCAGTCCTATTTAGGTCATTTTTCTAGTATGATGTAAAAAACTAGCTATAAATAAGGTATGTTTGAAATCTGATGGGATGTAAGAAATCGGTCCCATCTAGGCCGAATTCTTGGTACAAGGTAGAAAACTAATCATACGTAAGGTATGTTTGAAACTTGATAAGAGGTAAGAAAACAATCCTATTTAGGTCGTAATGCCTGATGAGAGGCATGGAAGCAGTCTCATCTAAAAAGCAATGTACCAATGCGAGACATGAAGGTAGCCACATCTAAGGTAGAACATAAGTGCATTTATTCATTTTTCTTTTCTTTTATTTTTGACTCCCTGGGGATGTGATTTCACTTAGAGCTTTGCCATCTGTTGATATTAAACATGATGCATGTATGTATCAATGTTACTTAATTCTTACTAAAGAATTTACATGTCTTTTATTTTTCTTAGTGGGTTACCTGATCATCCATTCTTTAATCCTCGACCTCTTCCCCAACTATCTTCTCATCATTGGGATGAATAAACTTCACTCATTATGAGAGAAATGATCCATTCGGGTGACATGGATGAGAATATTTTTCACCACTATTAGATTATTCCTTCCCCACCAAAACCCTTACTGGGTTCTTTTGGAAGTTATATAGCCATTTCAACCTTAGTTCCCTCATTATTGTATATAAATTAGTGTTTCCCTATGAGGTATCCTTTTCCCTTGATTTTAGATTAATTTTTATTTTTAAGCGGTTTTCCTCCGTTGTTGCCCTATTTTGTAATTTGTAATTAGATAGACCTTTAATCCCTTATGTATATAAATGTAAATGATGCACTTTAGTGGTAAAGAAAAAAGACAAATAGTTTAGAAGAATATCGTCTAAATGACTTTTATTCATTTGTATGAGGATTTGTGTATCAAAGAAGTGATGGTAAATAAGATATTTTTGTGATGTCCAATCCGCCAAGTTACATAAATTTAAGCTTAGGTGGACATTTTTTAATGAAAGAAAATGTATCTCATGCCAACTTCCTTCATCGGAGACTTAAGGCATAATACTTTTTTATTATATTAGAATTGAAGGGACTAAGTAGCTCTTGAACATGCATTTTCACTAGTATGAGTGCATTGCTAAAGAAAGTATTTTTCACAATGTATGTGCCTTCTCAGTTTGATGCTTATTTGCTCTTGGGATTGGTGACATTATCTGGATTCTTTTCAATAGTAAATCACTTTCTTTGAAACTCTAGGGATGTACCTTTTTATTCTTTTTTGGTACGTTCGCCTATGACAAAGGGCCTTCAACCTTTTTTCATTAATTAGACTAAACGGTTCATATCTAGTTTGAATCTATTCAGCTTTTTCTAGCTCCATATTTTAGGATCCTTAAGGATGGTATTTCGAGGTCCATAGGCAAAACAGCTTCTGTACCATAAACTAGAGTATAGGGAGCTGCCCTAATAGATGCCTTAATCAATGTTCGGTATGCATACAACGTTGGCAAAGGGATCTCATGCCCATTTTGATATGTGGTTGTCATTTTTCTTTTGATCCATTTGATTTTTTATTGTTACCTTGATTGCCTTATTCATCTGTGGTTAGTAAGTAACAAAATTGTGATGTCAAATCTTAATTTTTTGCATTTTTTGTGCATCACTTTGCTATTCATATTCTTAGTATTGTCTGTTTTTTGGAGGACCATACCGATAAATTATATCCTTTTTGAGAAAATTTATCACCATTGACTTGGTGACCTAAGCAAATAATCTGTCTTAACCTATTTATTGAAGTAGCCATTAAATACCAAGATGAATCTATGGCCATTTAAAGTCTTTGAAATAATTGGACCATTCATATCAAAACTCCATATTGAAAATGGCCAAGGAGTGATCATCAAGTATGAATTTCAAGGGGGGACATAAATTTTATCTACATACATTTGGCATTTGTGGCATTTTCAAACATATTGTAGGCAATGTTTTGAGATGGTAAGCTAGCAATAGTCCGCTTAAATTATTTATCTAGCCAATATAAGGCCATTTGCATGTGTTCCATAATCTCTTAATGTACTTCTTTTAAAATTTTTTGAGCTTCTTTAACATCTAGACACCTCAAGAGTGTTTGATTAATTTTTTTGGTACAAAAACTTCCCATCAACTAGGTAATTTATTACTAATTTTCTTAACACATTTTTTTTTTCATATTCTATTACTTTTCTTGGGTAAAGTCATTCCTTGAGGAATTTTTGAATATCATAAATATCACTGTTTTTTTTTTCTTTTTGAAGTGTGGCATAATATGCAGGAGCTTAACAAATGCTCATCTTAATATGACATTTTCAAAGTCACTTATTTGAAACATTGTTACTAAAGTAGCCAAGATATCTGCCATATGAATATCTTCTACTAAATCTGTACAAGTTAAAACTTAGTTACCAATTCTTGCACCAACTTATAATATTTTTAAAGCTCGAAGTTCCTTTGCAAGCCATTCTCGTTTTAGTTGGTAAATGTCTAAGGCAAAGTTTCCACAGACGATCAACAATTTGATGTTTTTATCTATTATAGCTCTTAGCCCATCACACATGCCGTAAATTCCACCTTGTTATTGGTTGAGTAAAAGTAAAGTCTTGTTGTGAAGGGACAATAACCTCATTTTGGGGATTTTAATAGTGTCCTATGCCATACCCTAATGCTTTTGAAGCTCCATCAAAATACATGATCAACATAAGTATGTCATTGCTGATCGAGTCGATATAGCTTAATATGGCCTCATCAAGAAATTCAAATTTAACAAGGAGATGGTCATCTATGGCTTTTTCAGATGAAAATTAAGCTAAAGCGCTCCCTTGATAGCCTTTTATCAAACATACCCAATGTCATAGTCAAATAGGAGTACTTGCCACTTTGCAATCCTATCTGAATGTAATGATTTTTCCATCAAATATTTTATAGGGTCTAATTTTGCTATGACCTACACTATATGACTAAGTAGATATTGCCTAACATGTGAGCAGCCCATGCGAGAACACAACACATTTTCTCAATCAATGAATATTTAGACTCGTAGTCTATAAACTTCTTGTTAAGATAGTATAGGGCTTGTTATCTTTTTTCAATCTCATCAACTTGCACTAAAATATAGCCCAATGATCTGTCATGCACTCAAAAATACAATATTAATGGTGTCTTAAAAATTAAAGGCATCAACACATGTGGATGAGAAAGGTACTCTTTTATTTTATCGAAGGCTGCTCAACACTCTATATTCCATTATCTTAGATCATGTTTTTAGCAAGATAAAAGTAGGATCACATATATTTGTCAGTTGAGATATAAATCTAAATATATAATTTAGGCATTCTAAGAAACTTCTCACCTCTTTTACAATCTTTAGCGAAGGTAGCTCTTGCATAGCTCGAACCTTATCGAGATCAACATTAATATCTCTTTCACTAACTATAAAACCTAAAATTTTCACAAATCGAACTTTGAAGGTGCATTTGCTTGGGTTGAGTTAGAGCTTATATTGTCCAAGTCTTTCAAACAACTTTCTAAAGTTATCTATATGGCCTTCATCTTTCATAAGTTTGGTAATCATATCATCCACATAAATTTCCACTGCTTTATGCATGAAGTCATGAAATAAAGTCATCATTGCCCTTTGTTATGCTGCATCGGCATTCATCAAACCAAAAGACATAATCTAGTAAAAAAATTTTCCCCATATGGCCATGAATGTAGACTTTTCCATATCTTTTGTTGCCATGATTATTTAGTTATGGTTTAAATAGCCATCTATTAAAAAAAATAAGGAATATTTTGCTGTATTATCAACTAGAGTGTCTATATGTGGGATCAAGAAATTATTTTTTAGAGTTGCTTTGTTTAGATCCCTATAATCCACATAAATTTAGATATGTCCATCCTTTTTAGATACTAAAACTATATTTGCCTCCTACTCTAAGTATTTAGAAACCATGATGAATTCAGATTCCAAAAGTTTCTTCACCTCTTCTTTGATCTTCAAAATATTTCAGATTTCATTTTCCTTAATTTTATTACATAGGAGGAAATTTTTCCTTAGATGGCAGCTTGTGCTCTAATATACTTTTGTCTAGGACTTGGCATATCATTGTAGGGCCAAGTGAATACGTCACTGAATTCTTGGAGTGAGTCAAACAGATTCTGTTTTAGCTATGTTGTAGCGTAGTGCTGGTTTTTAATTCTTTTTTCTCCTCATTTATGCCCACATTTATGATTTGAGTTTCCTCTTAATGGGGGTAAAAATTTCTTTTCCTCACTTTGCAACTGCCTAAACAATTTTGATGATAGTTCAATTTCCTCCTCAATTTTGAGGTCATCTATGAAGACGTCTTCCTTGCTTAAGTCCATTATTAGATGTTAAAATGTTTGTAACCAGATTTCTTGGATATAAGGAGGAAAGTTTTATTTATGGAGAGAATAAGTTTCATGAATGATTGAAGAATGAGGAATGAGATAAATTGGATTAGAAAAGAAATGAGAAACACAAAGTGAATGTTTTTTATTATGCCCTTTATCACATCACGACTACAAATGGATCGGGCCCCTACTAATCAGTCTAGTCTAAGCATAAAAAGACTTAGGGTAATTCCTAACCTGAGGTGCTAATAACCCTATTTACCATTTTATGAACAAATCGATAAGTCATTAAGGTGAGAATAAGTTCATCATGAAGCCACCCATAGGGCGAAAATTTTAAACAGGTGTTCTCCCATAGTTGGTAGCCTAAGTAACCCTAAGCTTCCTCAGCTTCCACAATCTTTTTTTGTCTTTTTGATCCTCCAAAGTCGACCAACAACCAACCCTCAGCCTTTTAAATTTTTTGGTAGTTCAATTACTATAGAGATACCTTGAAGATTTTTATGTAGTCCTTTACCAACCTAGCTACTTTTACTGACGATCTAATTAATTTAGAGCTACATGTTCAAAGAGAATTTGAGTGGCTTTTACCTCCATTTTGAGCTTTTTATGGAGAGTAAAAGGTACAACACTTGCTATGTGAATCCATGGCCTTTCAAGGAGGAGGTTTGAAGGAAGCTGGGATGTCCATGATTTGAAACTCGTCTTCATAAATGAAAGGCCCTAGCTTTAAGGGCAAGTTAATGGTCCTTTGGACTTCAGTCCTATTACCATTAAAGGCTCTGATTTGACATGGCATTAGTATGCCAAATAGTGGTCGGGTTGATGTGGATCCACTCTAAGATGTGCACAGGCATGACATTTATAAAGGACCCATTGTCGAAGAGCACCCATGAAATCGTATGCCTTTTGTAAGAAGCGATTTTGTGAAGGGCTTTGGTTAGGCCTTTGCTTTCTAGTAGGAGCTCATTGTTGGAAAATGTGATGAAGTTATGAAGAGTGATAAGATTACAGATATCTTCCATGCTTTCGATTGATATTTTGGGTGGTACATATATATTTTTGAGGATGTGCAAAAGTGCTTACCTATGTACCTTTGAGTTAAAGATGAGTAGCAACATCGATATCTTTGCTGGGGTCTGTTATAACTAATCCAAGATTATGCACTCATTATGTTTAATGAACTTTAAAAGTCCATGCATCTTTTTACAAGACTAGTTAAATAAGAGCCTTATCCTATTTTGCCTTATCAGGAGTGGTCCCCTTTGATTGCTTTAGTTGTTCAAGAGGGGGTCCATAGTATCTCCCACTTTTGGTGATATGGATCAGTTGAGCAAGGTTTTTGACTACCTTATTTGTGGTCAACAAAGGGTATGTATAGGGTATTGCATGGCTCGATCGGTAAGGTAGTTGGACTTTGATAACCACTTTAGGTCCGTGAATGAGTGCCATATTATCCCCCTGATTTGCTTCCCCTTGTAAAGTTGGAGTTTTTACCTTCATCATAAACAGTTGATTACTGATCATGAAGGTTTCTGGCTCATCCTCTGCCTCTCACTTGATGAAGTTTACCTCGTGAGCTGGCAAAGGATTGTTGGCCACATTAAAGGCTTCCTCGATTTTGAAAGAAAGAATGCCATTATCTATCAGCGTTTGGACCCGATATTTTAAGGCCAGATAATCATCGATGGTGTAACCTTATATTATACCACATAAGGAATGACGGAGTTAAGGACTGTGTGAATACCAGTGCCATTAGTTTTTACTCTTAGAATAGAGAGTAAGATATAGGAATTGGACGAAGATGAGGCCTTTGTCTCTTCGGAGGTGGGTTCCTAGAGAGGATTTTCTTCTACGTTTCAATGGGGTGTCAGAGGAAGAACCTTTTTGACTATATCTTGAGTTTGAATAGAATAGCAGTGAGTAAGGAATGTTGTTTAGAACCTTTTGATTGTAGGATGATTAACAAATTTGGCCTCATCTTTCTGCTTAAAGGTGAGAGCTCTCTTTGTAGTAAAATCTTTTAACTTGCTTGACCTAAGGGCATTTTGGATAAATTCTCTAATTTGTATTTTCCGTATAAACTTCACCCCTGTTGTTGTGACTAAATGGTTATATAGTAAGGGCTTCAATGTCTCAAGGAATGTTTAGGGAAGCTCGGTGTTGATCAAAGGAGGTTGCACCCGAGTTGCTATCTTTCTACATTAAGTTGCATATTTTGAACATCTCATTGTTTTTACTGCTCACTTATTAGCAGCTAACCTGATTGGGACTAAGTCCCTCCATGTGTCGATAGTGAAGGAGGAATGCGATGGCAAGATTTCTCCATTCCTGTATCTTAGCTAGCTCAAAGTTTGTATACCACTCGAGTGCCATCTTGAAAGCAATGGATGAAGAGCTTCTAGTTCCTCTCATAACCATGCCTCTTATGTAAAAACATCTTTAAATGAGTATGAAAGCAGTAAGTCCCATCATATTTGTCAAACTTTAAGTCCTTAAACTTTAGAGGGATGACTAAGCTGATTGTTAGACTTAAGTCGGCGATGTCTATCTCTGTAGCCTCTTTCTCTTGTTTCATGGACTTGATTTGCTCTACTAGCCCTCCTATTTTGGCCAGTGACTCTTAGTTTTGAGGGTTACCAATCCCCAAGTACTTTAGTTCAGCAGAATCATCCAAGTGTTAAGGACTTAGATGAATTCGAGAGATTTATCCATCACCTTTAGGATGTGAAGCTGTTTTATGTTCTAAGATGTTCTGGTAGCTACTAGGCTGAGGGGTGTCATAGCGAACTGCGAAGGTTTCTAGACCCTCTCTTGTTTAAGTTCCATGGGGGCCTTATCTTTTAGTAGTCCTCCAATGGAGCTCATCATTTATGAAAATCAATCTTGCATAGAAAGCTGAAACCATGATGATTCTTCATCATTCTTTCATGCATTTTGCTTGGGCTTGCTCCAACATCTTAATATGGGCCAACTAGTCTTCCATTTTGGATAGCTGAGCTCAAGATCGGGTATTGTAGGATCAAAAGACTGGGCAACCTTTAGACATACCTATTCAATTAATACATTTTAAATTTATTAAAATAAATGTAAGCATGACATGTTAACAATGTAGATATGCAAGCAAAAATAGACATCGGGTTTCACATAATAGTTTTAAAAATTAGTGGTCTACTGACGGTACCTAACATTAAGCCTGTAATTGAAAATATCAAAAACTCTTTGAAAAAGGACTGGTAGCCTTTTAACAAAGATTCATATATCTCGTGAATTCCAAGTATTATATTTGGAAATGGTTTCCTCAAAGTGGTTTAGTTCATGCTTGAAGCCAAAGGCTTCCTCCATGGTCTTTTCAATATGTGTGATCAAAGTTAGGACATGCTTCAAATCTTCAGCAGAGCATCACTTGTCTTGATAACATTATGTGCAAAATTCTTTGGTGATATTTAGACTATTATTTGTCTTTTGAAAGTCAACCATCAGGTTTAACTTTCAATTTCTTTTTTGCTCAATTTTGGCTAATAGATGGTTGATTTGATTCTAATATTCTTGTTCTTTAGTCTCCCTCTCATTAAAGAGATCCTCCACCAAATGTTGATCCATCTTCATTCTTTTCTTTAGTTGGTCATTTTCCTACTTAATCAATTGCAAACTTTGGGTTAGGCTCTTATAATCTCTTTTTAAACTGATTCCTCCCAATGAGTGTTGATTTGCAAGTAGACATTCTATTTTCTTGAGCTATAGTGTCAAGGCTTGAATTTGTCTATCTTTCGAGTCATGTTGTGCCATATAGTATTCCAATTCTACTACACATTCCTTGAATTAATCCTTTTTTGTTATTAGGGTATCTATTATCCATTCCTGAATTAAAGCTTCGTAATGTAATGATTCCATCTTTCACTGCAAAAAGAAGTTATAAAAATGTAGCTTTTTAATTAGTTACTAGTTCATATCTTTCAGTGTTCTTCTTTGAGCAAGTATTGGGATCAAAGCAGACAGATAGTGATAAAGTCACTTCGAGAATAGCATCTCGTAAACCAAGTTCTTCCTTCACTCCCTATATCCCGATGTGCTCCCCTCTGCCCATTTATTCCTAGTTATCTTGCAAAGGGATTACCACTCATGATTTTTCTGCAAGTATTGATTAAAACTGATTATGTCAATGTTCCTTTGACCACATGTGTGGTTGAGATAAACTGCTTAATCCCGATCTGCCTAAATACCGTTAAAGGGCTACATCTTAACTAATGATAGAAACCAATCAAAATGACTGAAGATTGGGATGATTGGGATCCACCTTTTAATAGGAACGATGTAGGCCTCAATCATGGGGCCACCCATTTGACATCATTCTCCTTTAGAGTGAATAGAATAACAGGTCACTCATGCATAGTTTTGTTTTCACTTATTCGGGTATTTTCAAACTCTTAAAGTGGATGAAGGAAGTCCCTTGGTATACCCATTGAGAAATTCAAATGTGTTTTAAGCCATACATTAAGAACTGATGCATTGATAATCCTCCATTTGCTTATCTTTCTAACGTGATTCGGAGAATTTATGATCTCGACAAGAATTATAGGGGCAAGATTTCCTCGTCTTGTATGAAAATGTATTAATAGAATAATATGGATGCTTACATGTGCTAGGGCTTCGGGGCATATGATGAAATTATAGAATGCGAGAGCCAATTTTAAGAGGTTTTTCTTCCTCACTTTTATGTTGATGAATGTGTTGTTCTAGGAATTAAAGAGGGATGCTTAGACTGTCTCTTTTGTTTTTCTAATACTGTTGGAGCATTTATTCATGTATGCCCAATGTTTTGGTTGCTATTATGATTACCTACTTGAGTTTCTTAATTTTAACATACATCCTAAGGAATTATGCATTGCTAACCCCTAGGAACGCTTCACATTCCTTTAAATTTGACATTAGATCCATATTATTAAAATGGAAACAATGGTAAGAATGGCCCTAGAAATAAATAACCGCCCTAACTGGGAGTTCTTTTACCTTAATATGCATAAAATCTATGATGGTGCTAAATTGTTCTTTAAAATTGGCCTCATTATGAGTATTTATCTCATCCCAAAATTGATGAAAAGTTAATAAACGCCTTTTGAGACTTAAAAGAAACCATTTCTCTTAAGCTTTTTTAAAAACCACGAGGTAAAGCATCACTGAATGTCCTTTACTCTTCCTTACACCATTTTTGGACTTGAGAAAGGGCATGATAACCACATTAGGGTTACAATAGTCAAGTCAGGATGTCTTCATGATCAGCAATTTTGACTAGAGTAGGGACAAACCTTAGAAATCTCTATTATGCTTAAAGCCCGATTTCAAGAAGTTTCCTGATATCAATGTCATGCAGGATAATGCATAGGGACAAAATAACAAGATAATTTAACACATATCACAATCAAGTTCGATCCTTCTAACCAAAGTTTGTGTATTATAGGAGGTGTTTCTATTTCCTCAGGTTTTCTAGTTTTGATCTTCCTAAAAATTAACATGTAGGGTGGTTAACGATTGGTGGCTTGATCCAGAATGTGGTCTTACCTATGTTTTCTAGCTTTTTAAAGGCTCCTAGACTATCCCTTGATGTCAGTTTAGCAAGAAAGGTTCCCATAACCTGTAATCACTTATATGATAGTAGTTGGAAAGAAAACTTCCCCCATGTGATAAAAATAGATGTAGGGTTTGACTTGAGTAGGGCAAGCCACATCGTATAAGGAAAGTAAGTGCCCTCCAAAAACTATCTCTCAAATCCTTCTTAACAAGAAAACAAGCTCAAAGGACCAAGCCCAGGTATAGAGCTGATGCGATGCATGATTGTGACATGTGTGTTGGTTTTATATTTTAAAGACATAAAAAGAAAGAACAAAGAAGAAAAATACATGAGGGAATCAGGCTTGAAATTTTAGATTTTTTTGGTTTTAACTTTGGTTTAACTTTATGAAACTAGAGATTCGAGGTTTAATTCCTTAGTGCAGTCACCAAGCTATCACAATGGGGCCCGAGCCAGCCGAAGCAAAAAAGGATACTTCACTGCCCCATTCACAAAGAAATATGAGAGAATTAGTTTGTTGTTAAGAAAAATGGTAAATTCTAAAATTCATTTTTGTTGACTTATTAATAAAAGTAAGAAAAGGAACAAAAGTTTCCACCAATTTTTTGTATAGTATGATCAGCCACCAAAAATTCTTTTACATTTTCTCCAAATCCTTTTTCGTGAAAAGGAAACCAAAGAAAGGCAAACGAAGAGTTTTAGCACTAATTAAACTTTACCGAGAAAATTGGGTCCATGAGTCAATTACGTTTGAGAAAGAATTAGTATCCTTATTATGCTTAAATTAGTTAAAATGAAAAAGATTCAATCAAGTAGTAAAAAAGGTCTGAGCTTGATTTAAACACAATGCAACATATAGTTACAGAGAGAAAACCAGGGCTTATGGATGTAAAAAGGTCACACATTTGGTGTGGTTGCCTTCTCCTACCAAATAACTGTCCCATTTAAAAGCAATTTGAAAAAGTCCTCTACCCTTTCACTTTACTTTTTTACAACCAAAATCCTTTAGCTTCTTTTTTAGCAAAACTAGAGCTTTGAGATTTTATCTACATCATTCTTCATCCATTAGGTGAGTTCTTTGTTCTTTTCTCTTCATCTCTTCTTCTAGAACAATGGCCAAGAACATAGGTCATTTTGTCTACACAACTGAACCTAAAATGGGTCCAAAGCAACTTTTCTATCCTAAAATATGTAGTATTAAAGGTCCTTTCCCCTACCGATTGGCTACGGACCCGTTGCGAAGGCCAATTCATGGTTTTCAAGGATAGTTTAAAGGGAGGTCAAGATTTATCCATCCGCTCTTCTATCAAAACATCTGTAAATAATTTAGGATTTTCCCCTCCTAGCTCATGCCTAACTCTTGGCATTGTATGCTAGCTTTTGCCTCCAAACTCATGTCCATAAATTATACAGATCGTTTTGTCATCCTTTTGCTAGATTCTTCATGTTAAAGGTCAATAAGAATCACTAAAACTTAGAATTCAAATTCCACTAATTCACCATCATTAGCTTGAAATTATTCTCTAAAGGCCTTTCGTCCGACAACAAAGGTTAGGCCGAAAAATACTTTTGGGCCTTTTAACGCAACATGTATCCACATCTTAACACCTAGATTGAACCATCTAGGAAAGTCCACAATAAAATAGTACTCGTTAACCTTATATCGATTCTCAAATTCCTTTGTGATCAAAAGGGTATAGATAGCTTTAAGGAGTATATAAATAGTGATAAAATGTCAGTGATTAGAGCTACTAGGTTTTGGTATAAGACCTTTAGATCTGATAAGACCTCAAGATCTATTCATTAAGTCTCGAGCTTAGGTATTGAGGAAGGACCTAACGTACTTTCTCCCAAAAATCTTGAAGTCCAAAATCCCAAAGCTAAGCCCAATCTTGTTCCTATTCCTAAAGAAATGGTTAATCTTGATAAGGGATAGATAGCCAATTCATTTTCTTCGCTAAGACTTGCACTCGAAGAGGGTCTCCTCAATTAGGGGTAGACATTCCTTCAACTCTTTCCACCAAGTTCTTTCCCTGATCAAAGGGTTTGACTCAATTAGGGATTAGAGCCTCAAACTTTGAGTCCCTCATCCATCTATGTGGCCTCCATGGCTGATGTCACATTAGGTCTTAATCTATTTTTCTTCCTTAACTTTTGAGTAACCTTTTATTCGTTATGCTCATTACTAACTAGATTTACTTCTTTGTTTTGTAGACCTTACAGAAATGGGCCCCTATGGTATTATTTCTCAAGTCACTACAGAGTAATTATGGAAGGCGATGGACATGACCTTGGGAGGCATGTCCCTATAGAAAATTTAGCCCTTACAACTACTGCTAGAGTTTAGTAGAAAGGCCAATCCTCACGAATTGCCTCAAATAGGAAGACAGCCACTGCTAGGTTGAATAGTGATACTCCTATTACGAAAAAGGGGAAGATGGTGATTATTGCTCCCCCTGCCATCAGGAAGAGAAGTGGAGAAAATGGGAGCCACCCAAGGGACTAGACCTTGATATCGCTTTAAAAAATGCCTTTAAGTAAGTCGACACCTCCCCTTTTGAAGGAGAAATTCCTCCCAAACTGGAGCATCCTAACTAAAAACTCCTTAGAACAATCCTACCTGGTCAAAGAGTGGCTGCAAAAGTTCATTTTGCCCTAGGACATAAGGCAACTAGAAGGGGAGAATAATAACATTTTCTTAAACCACATGATACTCTACTTTAGGAAGTAAATATTTGTTTTGTGTTTACTTTGTTATTTTTCTGAAAAATAAGTGTAGGCTTTCTAACATGGGTTTCTTTTTTGTTTGTAGTTTACTTAAAGAATGGTTATACTTATGAGCAAATATAGCCATACCAATGTTGGCCTTCGCCACTTCTTATAAGACTCTGAAATGAATTAGCTGTTGATGCCACAAATAACGTTTGTGCCTATGCTGCTAAGATCAAGAATACGAATAGTCTTTTAGTGAAAGTAGAGGCAGAGGTGGATGAAATGACCTTGTAATTAGCGCAGCTGAAGACTAATGTCAAAGCTAGGATAAGCAATGCAAAAAAATAAGTTTATCTTGCAACATTTAGAGGAAATAAGAGTAGCTTGAAAAGAAGCGAGATCTCGTGGTACGGACGAATTTTGGATGACATATGCATACTGAGCTGAGATCAGGAAGGAAGCTTCCAAACTCTATTGGTTGATCAAGCAAAAGACTATGGAGGAGATCCAAGATCAATTCCTTGACTTGGATCTATCATAACTATAGGTGGCCCCTACAAGTGAAGCTTCACCAGTTTTTCTTGAAGATTTAGAGGTTTCCCTCGATGATCTAAAAAAAAGGCTAAGAAGCCCACAAAAGAAAGAAGATTGGCTGCTCCTCTTGAAGGCCCCACTCCAACTGCATCTTCAACTCTCAATGTGGCTAAGACTATAGCCTAACTTAACCTTAGACCTTGTATTTATGCTTTAAAATATTTGAAATGGTTATTATTGCCTTGAGAATCTTAATAAGTACCTTGAATTAACTCTGAATGAAAGAGACTTGATGAGGTTACACCACTCCTGATGTGAAGCTAGCCTCAAATTTGCCTTAGTCATTGACCTGACGTCAACGGTTAAATTCGTTATGAACAAATCAACTTCAAATTTTCCGAGGCATTGACCCTAATGTGTCTTCTAGGCTGAAAATCCCAAGTAAATAACCTAAAAGATTGAACTGAACTTTGTCATTTGATTCCATAATGTGGACCCTACCTTTAAACCCGATGAGTCCTCTTGAAGTGATTCTTAAGCTAAAAACTCTATATGTTCTGCACATAAGCCCAAGTGAATTTATTCTTGATGATTCATTAGGGATAGTAATATTGATGGGGATTCTTGACCTTGTACTTAATAGAATGAACAGGATAATAGGACCTATTAAAGGACTCTAGTAAATCCCGATGTACCTATAAAACAAACTAAAAAAAAAAAAGATGAAGTTCTAGGATAAAATTAGGTATGAACACTATCTTACCTTTCTTGAAAGAGGAGCTAGAAGGCGTCTTTTCAGCCACCTCAACTAGATCATTAAAGCTCATCTTTCCTATTTTGCGCTTTATTAGGAAATAATCTACGATGAAAATAAAAAAAACAAAAGGAGTTAAAGTCAATCTTTTAAAAATATAAACTTATAAAATAAAAAAAGAACAAGCCCACTTGATGATGATGAAGACTCTAACCCATTTATAAGGAGAAGTTGAGTAGTATCTCTAAGTTAAGGTCTTTTAATGAGGGAAGAGAGGCCAAGAATAGTAAAGGATGAACCTTTTGAAGTAGACTACTAAGAAGAGTCTGACTTTTAAATAAAGAACGTATGATAAATGTGGGAGACTTTCTAAGGGTCGGCATTGGGATAAGCTCTTCACTATAAAGGTAGAGCATACTTCTGCTATCCAAGAATCACTAAAGAAAGTGGATATGGGCAAAGTCTTCCTACTACATGTCAAGATCTGCTTGGAAGCAGCAAGAAGCTCACATAAGGTGACATTAGCACCATACTTTTGGCCAAGGTGAGACCAATAGTTAATTCTAAGGGGAATTCTATTTCAGAACACCTAAAAATATGTTTACCTCTAATGTTTTACTGCCTTTGACAGGCCAAATAAAGAGTGAAAGCCTTTTGATGAAAACTAATAGAATTTCATGAGGTGTCCTAAATCACTTTGTAATTATTTCAGTTTAAAAATTTTGAAAAAAAAAACAAAGAATGATAAATCAGTGACCTTAATTCTAAACATCTTGCAAAGAAGGCCATAAGGATTCTCCATAAGTTGAGGACTAACTATAAGGGGGATAGCCTATAGTTTTTATAAGTTGCTTTGAATAATATGTTTAAATGAAGTCTCAAACCTCTTTTGAGACATTCTTCAAATACCCAAAGGGTGTCCTGCCTTCTCAATCCAAAGCCTTTCGTTAGGGGTGGGTATTATCATGTTCATCGAGGTAATGATCCCATATGTCTTTTTAATCCTAGCTAAACCCCTAGTAGTAATCACTGAGGGACTACAAATTCCATATTAACTAAAGTAAAGGAAACAAATGAAGTAAAATAGAATATGAGTTTACCTAAAAAGAAAAGACATCATTGGGTGTTAGAAGCTCTTCTAGAGTTGGTTTAAAGGAATTAGATGGCACAAACTGTGACTTCTTGACTAGAGTAATGAGGTAGACTACAAGCAAGACTTTAAAAAGTGAACAAAAACCTTTTAAAGAAGAATTAGTCATTAGGGTGAAGCTATTGCGGAGAATAGATTCTTTAAAAGCGATGTTGCCGATATGGCAAGATGAGTTGATGTGGTACTATGTAAATAAGACATTACTGTCAACCTAGGGTGAAGTATTGACATGGTATGACGTTGGTTAAGAAGGTTTCTGCTGGTGAGGCAATCTTTATTAACAATATTAGGATGTTAATAATGTGGCAAGGTGATCTAGTTTGCAGAGCACCAGTGAAGTGATGTTGATGAGGTGGCAGGGTTGTAGCATCACCCATTCATCTTTGATTAATTAGCATGGCAGGATGTCATTTGGCGATACTACCAAATTATTTTTCTTAAAAAAAAAATAAGCGAGGACAAGATGATATGATAGGGGGTTTTGACTTGGCGGCATCTAAGTGGAAGCATACTTATTTAATCAACAATAAACACTTATTGACAAGTGGAGCTACTAACGTGGTAGTTTGCCTAAAGCTTACGCACTCGAGGGAGTCTATGACACAATTATGATAGTTAGTTGGTGAAATTTGATAAAAAATTAGATAGTGAAAGGTAAAATGCAAAAAAAGACTAAGAATTACAGTTACAAGTCAAAATCAATCCTTCAGCTTGAAGCAATTAGCTAGTGTAACAAGAATCCCTTGAGTAAACCTATCTTAAGTTATCTGAATAAAGATTAGAGTAAAGGAAGGCACTTTGCCACTCAAATAAAGCCAGAAAGTCTGGAAATTAAGTCTTAATCAATAAAGACACTTAGAAAAGTCTTAGTAGACCTCACATAGTTAAGTAGATCATGTTGAACTTGAAGGGTTGTGAGCTTTGATGCTAATGTGCACCATTGAAATCATATAAATAGATGTTGAGTTCTTGGCTATAAACATTAAGCATTATCATTGCACTGTTAGACACTCACAACAAGTAGAAGAAATTATCTATAAAAAAATTCACTTCGTAGTTTTCATTGTTTTCATTTCTTTGCAAAAGAATTTCTATTGAAATTTGTATAACTAATCATATTACAGAAGGGAGGAATACTACGAAAAGTGTAGGAAACTTCAAGATGTGTTTCATCATAATTCTTATGTTCATTTACCATAGTATATTTAATTTCTTGAATAAAACTGCTTGAACTGAGTTAATTACCATTAGATTCTCTGTTAAACTATATGTTTCAATCTACTTAATGTTTTAGTATATAACTAAATTATATTATAAGAAAAGAGAATATTTTTATGATTGTATTATGTATTTTTTTCTTTAAAAAATTTAATTTCTTTTATAATAAAAAATATCATATGTATAATTTCTAACCCTTTTCTTTAGAGAAGAAAAAAGGTGAGTAGGTGTAAACTACTTTCTTCTTCCTAAAAAATGTTTTGGCACATTGCGATGGAATCAATATGAAGTTTTGTGTATTTTGATCAAAATGCCTTTAAAATTAATTTTTAGAAAAAGAAATCAAAATGGTACCAGCTTTTAGATGTTTTAGAGGTGCTAATCCTTCCCCAAGCGTAACTAACTCCTATACCCAGAATATAAACTTTTTTACTAGTTAGTGTCACTTAAGATGGTGGTCAATGACACTTAAAAATATTAGTGACCACTTCTCACATTTTCTCACGCTATGGGTTTCCGTGATTGAAACCCCAATTGTGGTGTTGGCGACTCACTGGAGATTGAACCCAAAATCTTAGGTTTGATAGAGAGTCAGGCCAAAATTTTGATTTCTATCCTATTTTATATTTATGCTTTACTTTATTACTTGCTATATTTTATTTGCTTTAATAATTGCTCATAACATAACACATACACTGTAAAGCATAACATAAGCTCTAAAGTCAAGCTTCGCCCTTTAAGATATGTATGTGTAACCATGCTTCCAAGAGGAAACCTCTCCTTCACAAATCTAGTGAAGTAATTCACCCAAATTTAAACTTAGGGTATGTTGATCTTAACTACTATTCACTATAGCAATAACAATAATGTCCTAATAAACCCTCAATAGTCCGATGAGGAGGATTTGGAAACCTTTAAAAGTCAGTCTTTCCGTGCATAACCAATGCATCTGTTTAACCTGAGGTAGAGTTATGGTTAGGATTAAAAATAATTAGGACACGCATAATTGATAAATTATTGCATCTCATCTTAATTAGAAATTTATCTTTGCTTAATGTATTCTTTAATTTCCTAAAAACATGAAAATTTTACCGGTCTTATCAAATCTGAAGACATCTTATGCTGGTCTAAGGAAAAGCGATTTAAAAATAAGATGGCCTAAGTATCGATTTCAACAGCAAGTTACCAACTGAGTTTAAACTAGTAACAAGGAAAAATGGATTAAAAGAATTGACCTTGTTATGGGAGATGATGAATGGAGAATATCAAAGGAGATTTGATGATAAATATAGGTATATTTGGCATTTCATTAAAGCTCTAATGAAGGAGTCCTTTATTAGAATAGTAGTCCATTTTGGAACCCTTCCCATCAACATTTCAGTTTTAATGAATGTTATCTTCCTTTGATTCTAGTGGAGTACACCTCGTTGTTGGGGCTGAAGCCAGCGAAGCCCTATAAGTTATACATAAATAAAAAGAAGACTTAGGAAATCATTTGGGGATATGCAAAAGTGAAGTCGAGAAGGCCATTCATTACTAGAGAACCCTCAGTTGCATTACATTGGAGTTCCTTTTCCTTTATATTAAAGAGCATGTAAAAAAAGAACTAAGAAGAAAAGGGTTTGCATTAGTGATCTATGAACTTCTAATATTCCCCAAAGTGCAAGGCCAAGTGGAAGTTTCAATTGTTAACTTTTTCATGACATATCTCATAGGGTAAATCTAATCCTAATGATATTAGCATAAACTTTAAGGTTTCTAGGACGCTACAGAAGAATTGGAAGAGAATACCTATTGGGAGGAATTCTTGTACTTTTTACATGGCTCAAAAACTGTCTCAGAATAAATAAGGAAATATTCAAATCTCAATAACACTCGATAGAGATATTTGGCAAAAAGAGTAAAATTGAAAACACAACCATGTAGAAGTGGGGAACATGTTTATATAACCTAACAAACGAATCAGTATAATGGATAACACCCTAGATCTCATACAAAGCTATCTTATTTAAAGCTAAAGAGTTTTATCTGTGCCCTTACTTGGAATATGGGGAAGTATCAATTACACACCAACGCAATATTAAGATAGAGGGGGTGAAACAATGTGTACCGATCCTACACGAATTACTTAGAAGAATATTTGAATATATCAACGCACAAGCAGCAAATGAAAAGAAAAAAAATCAAGCAAGCTTGCGAAAGCACCTCAACTAATGCCAAAAGGTAAATGGGAGGATAGCACTATGATCGCATACACCACTTGGAGGAAGAACATAATTCAAGACTTAGCCCCACCAGCATTGCTGCCTTTGATCAAAACCTCCCTCATAAAATGAATGTAGGTAAAAGTTGAATGCTTTCAAAAGGAGAAAGAATATTAGGAAACTGAAAGATCCAAGTGATAACAAGAAATATCAGCCTTGAAATACAAAGTTTAAATTCAAGAAAAGATCACCAACAAAGCTTAGAAAGAAAAAAAGAAAACCTTACCCAAGTTTAAAGAGTTAAAAAGCTTTTACACATAAAAGTCAAAATTTGAGGAATGATGTGCAAAGGTTAACTTAAGAAATGGAAGGGTTAAGAGAAGAAAGGAACTTCTTCATTAATGAAAACATGGAGATGCAAGAGAAAGGGATAGAAAACTTCAAAGGATCATTTCTACAAATCAAGTTAGCCATTAAATGCAATAGAAAGAAATAAAGCTACATCAACTACGATAAAAAGAAGAATATGTACTCGAGTTGAATCAGCTGACAAGAATTATAAACACTTATTTTGCAGTAATACTGCAATGTTGCCCATGCTACAATGCTGCCAATTTTATAATGGTGTAATGCTATATATTACTGCATTAAATGGAGGCTTAAACAAGAAATATAAATACCCAACTTAGCCAAGAGCTTAGGGGGATTAGGGAGATAGAGTATTGAAAAGAGAATGTTAAGAAATTTTGAGAGTTTGGGGAATTTAGAGAAAGTCATAAAAAGAGAAGATAATAATGTAAAAAGAGTGAGAGAGATTTTCTCTGGTAAAGAAAGATTTGGAGGAGAAATTTTCATATATTTCTTCCTCTTGAAGAACAAGGTAACATTTTTGTGATTTTATCATTTTTTTCTTTCATTTTTTATGAATATTTGCTTTCGTTTATTTATTTAATAATTATTATATATGTATATATGTATATATATTTTATTCCTCTTACACATGTATCCTTTTACTTATCTTCATGTTATTCTCATTTGCATTTTTATTTACCTTGTCTATTGATGTATTTATATTTTTCTATTTATAAATACATACCATTTTTTTTATACTTTCATGTTAAATATATGAAAAGTTAAGTAAAAAATGAATAGTGTGTGAAAGTAATGAGTAAAAAGATATAATTTAATAGGAAATAGATGGGATGTGATACATAAACTAAAAAATAAAAACCAAAAAAAAGAGTAGTTAAGGGGATAGTATATGCTTTCATGTTGAATACATAAAATTTGCTTGAAAGAGCAAAAAAAAAAAAAAAGAGAAAGATAGGTAACTTTAAGATATTAAAGTTGTTTTAAAATAATAAATTTAGATTGTTTATAGTATAAAATTATTAGGTAAATTAAGTTTTAATTTTATTTTTTTACTCAATTTTTAACTCTGTTTTCAAAAAAGATAAAATCACTTTAAATTTATTTTAATTTTTTAAAAAATTTAAAATAAAAATATTTTAAAGTTTTAAGAACATAAAATCATTCAAAAGAATTATTTTTTTAAAAAATTATTTTTTAAAAATAATAATATATATTTTAAACTTTTGAGAAATATGAAAAAATCTCAAGAGAGATATTTTTCATATTTTCTTATGTAAAATTATTTTTCATAATAAATAAATAAAAATATATATTTTAAGTTTTTGAGGGATATAAAAAAATCTCAAGAGAAAAATTTTTATATTTTAATATATTATTTAATATTTTAAAAAATATGAAAAAATATCAAGAGAGAGGTTTTTGTATTTTTTGATAATAAAAAAATTATTTTAAAATATAAATATTTCAAGTTTTGAGGAGTATGAAAAATCTCAAGAGGGTAACGTTTATATTTTTAATATAAAATTATTTTTTAAAATATTTATTTGATATTTTTAAAAAATATAAAAAAATCTCAAGAGAGATTTTCATACTCTTTAATATAAAATTTATTTAAATATTTAATATTTTTTTATGAAAAATGTGAAAAGATCTCAAAAAAGTGTTTTTTAAAAAATATATTTTTAAAAAAATCTTAAGAGAAATTTGTATTCTTTAAAATATTTTGTTTATATGACCATCAATTCATTTTTATTTTCAATTAATGGAATTATAAAAGTTAAATTTAGGGCATAGATTTAAATATCAAATATTAATTATTTGTTTATATTAAGGTCATGAGACTTCATATTTATTTACATGTTTTACATAATGTGGCTATACATGTGCATCAAAATGTTATTGAATTGATATGAAATATAAAAAAATATTATGAGGATTAGGAGGTTGAACAAAAGTGAGACCTTTTTTGCCTATAAAAAAATATTTTCAGATATATTTTTAGATATTAATTTTAAAATTGAAAAATAACCATGATCAATTTGTATCAATTTTTTAGGTCACGTAAGGGTGCTAATCCTCCCCCACGCGTAATCGACTCCCAAACTCATATTTTTAATTTCAAAAGACCAATGTTGCCTTATTTATTTTTTTGAAAATAAATGAATTTCAGTATCTAATCACATTATAAAAAGGATTGGTGGCGACTCCCTTTATTTTTATTTTTTAAAATCTTTTCGAAAGAAAATTGCTCAAAATATTACATTTTTTCAAGCTGCTTCAAGAATTCAACCTCGGTCGAAAATAGATTATGACAAAAATGATGGATCACAGTCTGTTGAAGGTAGAATAATAAAAGTCAAAATGAATGTTGAAGTATAGAGAAACTAAGCAAAAGAAACTTACTTTTGGAGTTGTAAAGACCAAGAAAGATATAAAGAAATAAGAGAAAATCTTGGCACTTTACGAGTTCAAGTGGAACTAGCAAAACAGATGGCTGCAGACATGTACCGAGAAACCCACAACCATCAGGGAACTTTCCAATACCAACTAACAGTAGATATAAAGGGTAAACAACATATTATTCATGTATCAGAAAGCACAAGATGTCTTCAATTGTGGACCTACTATAAAATTTGTTTGTTTATAAAGGAATTAATAAAATCCAACTTTTTCCCTAAAAATATGAAATTTTCAAGTGAGAATATTTACATGTGTTTACTAAAATAAATTAAAATGCTTTAGAGGCTTTACATCAAGGAAAGCAAACAAACACTTGGTCATCAAAGAATATAACATACATTCAAAAGCTTGACCTCAAGAAAATATGGAATATTATAATACCAAGATGTAAAAATTGAAGCCACTCAAGTTAAATAGCCTAAGACCAAGTAAAAATGTAAAACCGGATGTTGCAAAATTACATGGACTTCTAGAACTCCATAGCTAAACTATTTCAGAAGATGATAAAATCCATGGAGGTGCTCATAAAAAGGAAAAATTGTTAAAAGAGAAATACTAGAGTAAAAAAAGGAAAATGAGCCCTTTATTTTCCAACCAGCCAATCCAACGATAGCTATAGCCTTAAGGAACAACCTAATAGTTAAGGGTGCACATAATGGCTATGAACAAGAAAGTAGTAACGAATTTAAAATCACTTCCCTATCCATATTTGGGATGCTGAATATCCAGATGAAGCTGGAAAGCCAACAAGAACCAATGATGTCAATTATAGGCTTCTTATATAAGTGAAATTTTTAATAAAGAAAATAACAGAATTTCAAGAGATGAAGGAGTATATGAGGGTGGATGTAGTAGACTCAAGCCTAGTCTAAGGGCTAATTAGTCCCCCCAAATTTAAGGTGTCATAATTGGGGTTTCAAACGGAGAAAACTTGTAATGTGAGAAAAATGTGATGAGTCGCCACTAATCTTTTTTGGTGTGATTGGCTATCATCATAGAGTTAGGCTAACTGGTAAAAAAAAAAAAGTTTAGATCTTTTGTCTGACAGCAGTTGCACTTATAAAAGAATTAGCACCCCCAAAATGCCCAAAAATTGGTTCTGTTTTGAGTTCTTTTCTTGAAAAATAATTTTAGAGGTATTTTGGTCAAAGTACTTAAAATTTCATACTTACTCCATCTTGATATACCTAAATATTTTTCTAGGGAAAAGAAAGTGGTTTGCATTTGTTCACTTCTTTTTTGCTCCAAAATAAATGGTTCAAAAGCATAAATATAATATTTTTATTATAAAAATAAATTTTTGCAAAAAACATTTAATATAAATATGTTTTCTTTTCTTATAACATCATTTAACTATATACTAAAACATTAAATAGACAAAAAGATATAACTTAACAAGAAATCAAATGATAATTAACTCTTTTCAAGCAATTTTATTTAAGAAAATGAATATGCTATAGTAAATGAATTCAAGAAGTGAGCTTGAATATCTCTTGAAGTCTCCTACACTTTTTATAGCATTCCTCCTTTCTTTAACATGATGAATACAAAATTTTGTTGAATATTTTTTTGAAAAGCAATGAAACTAAAAAAGCTGCAAAGAGAATTTTTTGCTATGAGTTTCTACAAAACTGCTTCTTTGCTTGAATGTTTGTGTCAAATCTGTGTCTTCATGCATCTACTTGTGACTTTGCATGTCTATCTCCTTGCAACTGAAGATTTGCCACTATTTTTAAGAAATCATCGACGCAGGTTAGTAGTATATGGTGGGTAAAAAAAAGTGCAACGTGCCTAGCAACATCTGCTTTCAAGCTCAGTAGATTCCCTTTGAGAGGTCTTTGGAGACTTTTCTTGAGTGCATTCATTAATTTTACTTGATTCTTATATTTTTTCAGCCTTATCTGAATGAAGCAACATCTTCAATTTCATTTAACTTCACTGACTTCTGTTGTGTCTCTCAATTCTAATGAACCCAAGCTTGATTTTAGTTTTTAGCTATAACTCTCATTCCTCCTATGCATTTTGCCCTTCTTTGTATAATTTTTGACCTAGATTTCATCATCTAGCTAAAGAATTTAGCTTAAGCAATGCTAAAGAGTGTGCCACCTTTGGGTCGACTACCACATCAGCAGGTTTACTTGCCACATGGGATTCGTTGCTAACTAGGCAAGTCTACCTTAACTCAGATGCTATTAGGTCAATGCTACCTACCACATCACCTTTTTTTTTACTTACTACCTTTTTAAACCGATGTGGCAGTATCACTGAATGATGCCATCCTACATCAGTTAATGAACAGATAAGTGAATGCATCTCGTTCCCTACCAACTCATTAGTATTGCCAAATGGTGTCCTACCACGTCAATTAATGAATAAGTGAGTGCAACTCCTAGCATGCCACCTTAGGAGTATTGCATAACTACCAACCTACCAATTGGATTCCCTTGCCACATCATCAGATGTCTTTTGTCAAAAGTAAACTACTGCCTTATCAGTAGTAGTGCTTCCAATGATGATGTGCCACATCAGCAGCTTTGCTAGCCAATATTATTTAAACCTGCTCTTTTTTCCAACATAAAAATTATATTCTTATCTCTTTCTTTCCAACACCATTTGAATCACCTCAACAAGATCTCAAAAAAGGAAGTTACATTCAAATTATTATAATAGGTTCACTAGTTGCTCTATCTCAACATCATGTATCTTCGAATAATGATAAAACCTTAATTTGTTCGTAATCTGTATTTAGCCTGAACATAATATTTATAAATCTTTATCTTAGCTTTTAATACCACTTGAATCATTTCAATCAGATTCTAGAGGTGAAAGTTATGATAGATATTTTGGTATTCTTTTATGAAAATACTAAAGTAAAGCATCTAAATGTTATGTAGATTTCGATCAAGGTACACCCTTAAGGATTTTAGAATCTTTACTTAACCCTAATAAACAATTTATAGTCCTTTTACTCAGCTTTCCAACACCACTTTAATCACTTTAATCAAGTATTAGATGTGAAAGTTATGATAGGTCTTCTAAATGTTCCTGTGTGAAATACTACAGTAGAGAATCTAAAAGTTATGTAGCTTCAAATCAAGGTAGATCCTTCGGGCTTTTAGAATCTTTACTTGACCGACATAAAATTTGTAGCTCTTTCCTTTAGCTTGCTAATGCTACTTAAATCACTTCAAGTAAGTCTTAAAAGAAAGTGTTATGGTAGGTATTCCATGAGAAAAAACTATAGGAAACCAATGATTATTATGTAACTTGAATTATCAAGAATGGTCCTCTACTCCTAAGAGTTCCCCTCATGAACCTTCACAAACCTTTTATTTGCATAGGATTTCTATACTCTAATATAAATTCATCTTATTTTATTTTGGTCTAAGCATTTCATTGTAGTTCCAAGCTAGGTAGACTTTTTTTTTCAAGAATAGTAAAATGGATGTTCTAAGGTTACCCTCTTAAAGCAAACCTCTTAAACACATTTTATAATTGTTTCTTAATGATATGCCTATATTATTTTCATTTTAAAATTTTTCTCACTTTAGGAAGACCTCTGTGCTACTTTCTTGAGAAGACTCTAAGAGATTTTTCTAAGGAAGAGTATTAAAAATGCAAAATAAATGTCTAGAGAGTTTAGCTTCTCTAGATATAAGATTTTAGTGTCTCAATATGCATGTTGTACAGACTTTCCCTCACTAACCCTTGGAAATTTAAAAGTCTTCTCTAGTCACAAGATAGACTTTTCTAAGGAAAAGCATCAAAAATGCAAAGTAAGTGCCTAGAGACTTTACCTCTTTTAGATATAAGATCTAATTTCATAATATTCATTTTGTAACCTTAGGAAGACTCTCCTTCACTCATCTTTAGAAATTTTCAGACTCTTCCCTAGTCATAAGATAGACTCTCCTAAGGGAGAGTAACAAAAATGCAAAATAGGTGCTTAAACACTCTACTTCCTTTAGATATAAAACCTTAATGTCCTAATTTTCATTTTATCTTCTTAGGAAGACTATCCCTTAGTCATCTCTAAAATTTTTTTAACTCTTTTTAGTCATAGGTAGACTCTTCTATTCATAGGGTAAACTCTCCTTAGGATGAGTGTTAAATAATGCAAACTGATATGATGACACCAAATGTCCAAGGACACATTTGAGGATCTACTTGCGCAAAATGCATGGTTATGAAAATAATCAAAATTGTTAATACATTGCTTTGAAGATAGTTTAGAGGAAGAGGTTTTCGATTGATACAGTAAAGATATGAAATAGGAAACATTTAGTTATAGCCTTCCTAAACCATTATCAACATATGGAAGAATTGGTATCTAATAGGATAACTCTCCAAAATATGAGCAAGAAGAGAAATGAAACACTTAAGGAGCATGTTCGATGATGGATAGAGTTTGTAATAAAATTACAATCTTAATTAACCGAGAGAGAGTGATCTAAGATGTTTATCGAGACCCTTATTATTAAAAGGGTGATAATCACAATGGGGCATAGATTCGTTAACATGGTACAAACCAAGGAGTTTATTGAAAACGTAATAAGAATGAGTAAGTTAGAAGATCATGCCTAGTAAAAGGAATCATTCACCTCAAATAAGAAAGAAGGAGAGGTAAACTTTATCTCCAAACCTTCAAATTTGATGCGTCAAGTCTCCTAAAAGAGCATTAGCCAATGTAAATAATGAATCTGCAAAACAAAGGGTGCTGACAAAATGTACCCATTAGGCCTATAATATGCTCATACTCATAATTATTTCCATAACTTTTGAAGTAAAAGCTGATCACCTTTTAGTTTGTGAAGCCACTTCAGCCTCTATACCCAAAATGGTATGATGTGAACTCCATGTGCAAATATCATAATGGACGGTAAGGCATAACATCGAAAACTGCTTGTGTGTTCAAATATAAATTATAAGCACTAGTAGATAATTGGGTTATGGGCTTCGAAGCTACAAATAGCCCTAATGTGGCTAACAATCGATTGCCTTGACATCATCTAAATATGATAAAGATAGACAGTGATGTTTATAAAGTAGGAATGGTCGAAGGTACTAAGCCATGCATATTTAAATTGAAAGTATCTATACCTCCTTCCACAACAACATGTAAGTCAAAGGTAACCATTAAGGTACTTACCTTTTTTCCAAACTGAGATGATCACACCATACTTTGGAGATACCATACTACGGTTCAAGAGATTAAGATATCAAATATAGCTTGTCTTAGTCATATGACAAGGAGTAGTAAACACGATGGACCAGTAGATACAACCAACCAACTCATCAAATCCAAGAATAATATAACTAAGGTCCAAACCATGGAAAAAGCAAAAAATAAGATAGAAAAAAGGCTCCTCAAGTGGTAGTAGAAATAGAGGCTTTAAAATTCCTGAAATACATCAAGCACAATGAATAAAGCATGAGAAGTCAATTAAGCAAAACATCAGCAAAATTCTCATTAATATCAATGATTTTAAATTCTGAATCTCATAGGAATACATTGATGAAAGTACTAAGGAACACATATATACCACACCAAATGCCTACAAGCCAAATGATGGATCTGGTGGACATATCACAGCTCACAATTTGATATCTTTTATTAATGATAAGATACCTTCAAATGGACGAGGATCTATAAAGGCATTATACATCTTTACAAAATATACAGGGATTATAATATCTATGGTGATGATTAATAATAGATCTTTCTTGAATGTGATGCCTTACAGCATATTGGATAAACTCTCATTTGATATTAGTCTATTAAGAATGAGCTCTATAATAGTAAGAGTATTTGATAGAGCAAGCAGCCCAGTTCAAGGAGTGGTCGACCTAATACTTAAAATGGATTCGATCTATTATTTCATAAAGTTTCATGTGATGGATATATTTCTATCTTACAACATTCTACTAAGAAGACCTTAGATTCACTTTGTAGGAGTCATTCTTTTCACATTACACCAAAAAGTTAAAATGGTTATGGATAAATAGCCCATTACAATACAATCTTGGTCATGTCTATCTTAAAAGATCATCCCTACATCAAAGTGCTAGATTGAGATAAGTCCTCATTTCAAACATTTACGTTTATGAATGCCACTGAATGTATTTGGGCTTGATAACCTAGATTGTCAGATAATATGACCTTCCAACTTTGTGAAACTTTGGGAAGAGGTTGCTAGATAAGAAATGACTCGGCAAAAGCCTATAAAGAGTTCCTCAAGCTCTATAGGTCATAAAAAATAAACATCGATTGGGCTTGGGCTACAAGCTAACAAAGGTTGATAAAAAAAAAAGGATGGAAAGAAAAAAGAGAATGAAAAGGAGTAGAGAAGATGAAATGGATTCTATCGACTATAACTAGCCCTTATAGTGAATTTTCAAATCAGTTAGATTTTTTATATTGAAAATTAGTCTTTAATGATGAAGTCAACGATAGAAGATAACTTAGCTTACTTGTTTCTAAAATAGATGAAAAAAATGAATCATTTTCTAATCCTATTGCAACTTTGTATAAAACAGATATATCAAGAATGATCATTGAGAATATACATTGATGCTTCATACTAATAAAATTGATTATTTGATCCTATTTTCATTCCTACATCCTTTTGAGAGAATATGAAATGCTTTTGTCCATGGATTCTGATAATGAAAACTTTAATTATAGATTACTCTAAACCTTTGTTTTAAAAGACAAACTCCTACTTTGAGGATAGAAAAGAAAAGATTATGAGATAGCTTCAAAAATCCTTCGATAAGTCAAGCAAGAAGAAAAGCAATAAGCCTTCATAAGGATGAAATAAAGATAATTAATTTAGGAATAAAAAAGGATAGAAAAAAAGTTAAAATTAGAGCTGCATTGACACTAGAAATAAAAGGTGAGTTAATTAGATTAATATAGAAATACACAAATATATTTGCATGATCTTACAAAGATATACTTAAGCTTGATTCGAATATCGAACAACATAATTTACCATTGAGGTCGTAATGCTCACCAGTGAAACACAAAATTCAAAGGATGAAGATTGATGTGTTAACAAACATTAAGGAAGAAGTATAAAAATTATTAGATGTGGGGTTTATCAAAATGGCATAATATCCTAAATAGGTTGCCAATATTATCCTTGTACTTAAGAAGGATGGACGCGTGCAAATGTGTGTAGATTACAGAGATTTGAATAAACCTAGTCCAAAAGACAATTTTCCTTTACCACATATTGATACTTTGGTAGATAATATAACAAGATTTTCATTATTTTCATTCATGGATTATATTTAGGTTATAATCAAATAATGATAGCCTTAGAGGACATGGAAAAGAAAGCATTCATAATTATGTGGGGTACATTTTGCTATCGTGTGATGCCATTTGGACTCAAACATACTAGAGTAACATAACAAAGAGTAACGGTAACACTTCTTCATAACATGACGCATAATATTATTGAAGTGTATGTAGATGATATGATAGCGAAATCCAACAAGAATAAGGGTCATGCGGAGAACTGCAAAAACTGTTCGAAAGGCTGAGATGATACAAATTGAGATTAAACATGAATAAATGCACTTTTAGAGTATGATCAGGAAAATTATTAGAATTCATAGTCAATGAGCGAGGAATTGAAGTGGGTCTTGATAAAGTGGAAGCTATCCATAAATTTCCACCACCAAAAATAGTAAAAGAAGTCGAGGGATTTTTAAGGCAGCTCAACTACATAACAAGATTCATTTCTTAGCTAACTAATGTGTGTCACCCAATATTAAGTTTTAAAGAAAAATGATCTTGGAGAATGGAATGGCGCATGTTAACATGCGTTCGACCAAATCAAGATGCATCTAATGAACTTTCTAATTTGATGTCATTAGTATCCAATAAATCTCTCCTCTTATATTTAATAATGAATGAAAGGTAGTTAGGATGCATGTTAGTGCAACAAGATGATCCGAAAAAGAAAGAACATGTCATATACTGTTTAAGTAAGAAATTTACTAACTATGAAGCCTTATTCATCCATTGAGAAAATTTATTATGCAATGGCCTAGGCAATGTAGAGGCTCTGCTAATACTTGTAAGTTGTATGACATGATTAATTCCAAGTTAGATCCTATAAAATACCTATTTGGAAAGCCATTATTGTCAAGAAGATTAGCATAATGGCAGGTCCTATTATGATAATTTGACTTGATATATGTCTCTCAAAAGTTAATCAAAAATGGTGCGATATCTGACTTATTAGCAGATCATGCTAGTAATGATTATCAAATAATAAATTTTATTTTTTGACAAGGATTTAATGGCAGTAATTATGAAATTAAAGTATTGCGAGGAGTATTGGCAAAATTATTTCAAATGAGCCTCTAATATACTTGGGCGTGGAATTGGTGCAATTCTTAAATCTTTAGAAGAGCAATATTGTCCATTCACAACTCGTTTAGATTTTGTTTAGACTAATAATATAGTAGAATATGACACATGTATCATCAGGTTACGCATAATAATTAGTAAGATTGGCAATTCGGGTCTGGTAGTATATTAGTTAAAGGGTAGTTAGCTGGTATGAAAATAGAAATTAGTGAAATGTTATTCCTTGGTAAAAGAATTGATTAAAATTTTGAAGAAACAACTTTTGATCACTTGTCAAAAGAAGAAAATCAAATGGCATGTGTATTAGCAACATTAGCATCCATGTTTCAAGTGAATGATCCATCATTAATACTACCAATTAAAATAAGTATTCATGAATCATCAGCATATTGTGTTACAATTGAGAAAACATCACAAGAAAAACCAGGGTGTTATGATATTCAAAGATACTTGAAGAGCCAGTAATATCCTAAAAATGCCATAGAGAATGGCAACAAATTATTAAAAAGACTAGTTAAAAATTTCATTTTGAACAATAATATATTATACAAAAGGATTTTTTTTATATCAAATTTTGCTTCGATGTGTGGATAAGAATGGGTCTGCCACAATAATGAAAGGAATACGTGAAGAGCTATGAGGTACTCACACTAGTGGACCAAAAATGGTAAGACAAATTATGAAAGCATGATACTTTTGGCTAGCTATGGAATGAGATTACATCCAATATGTAAGAAAATGCCACAAGTGTCAAGTTTGCGAAGATAAAATACATGCCTCACCATCTCCTTTGCATGTGATAAACTTGCCTTAGCTACTTTTTATGTGGGGTTTCAATATAATTGCACTTATATCCTTGAAGGCTTGCAATAGGCATCGATTTATTTTAGTATTTATAGATTATTTACCAAATGGGTAGAGATCGAGTCTTATACCCCTGTTACAAAAGCTATAGTGAATCGATTCTAGGGGAAAGAAATCATCTGTATATATGAGCCTTCAGAAAGAATCATTTCGAATAACGCATCTAATTTGAATAACTAGTAAATGAAAGAAATATGCAGTTAATTCGACATAAAGCATCATAATTTAATTCTATATAGGCCCAAGATGAACAAAGTAATAAACGTTGCCAATAAGAATATTAAGAACATTATTCAAAAAATGATAGTGACTTATAAGGATTGGCATGACATATTGCCATTTGCTTTGCACACTTATAGAACTTCATTCAGAATATCAATTGGGGCAACTCGATATTCTTTAATATATGGTACAACGGCAATATTACTAATTAAAATACAAATTCCATCCATAAAGGTCATGAAGCATAACTTGGAGAGATTGAATAAGTCAACGCACAATATGAATAATTGAATATGATAAATGAAATGAAGTTGAGAGCTAGTTGCCATGGGCACTATTAATGTAGAATGGAGGGCATATAATAAAAAAGTGAATCCCAAATAATTTAAGGAGAATTGGTGTTAAAGCGCATACCCGAGAATATGACAGATGTTGAGGGCAAACGGGCACCTAACTAAGAGTGACCATATGTCTAGAAAAGTTTTAATTCTGCAAGAAATGGATGAGGAAGAACTACCGAGGCTTGTGAATTCAGATGTCATCAAAAAATACTATGCATAAAAGATAAATCTGATAAGGAAAAAAATGTATTTTTCCATTAAAGGTATCTAATGTATTAATGTGGCCATTCTTAAGAAGAAATGGACCAATCTAATCCTAAAAAGTGAGGAAGTGAAGTTTCGATTCCTTCTTATATATGCCTACACCTGAAATAAAAATCACTTATCACTATATCTCTTTGATTATTTCATGATACATTGAATATTATTTTTGAGGATACATGATTGATTATCTATTCATAACAAATTCAATGTTAGGATGAAGATGATTTCCTAAAAAAAGAGGCAATTTTGATAAAATCAAAGGAAAAGACCACTCTTAGGGGAAACATTATGAAAAGTAAAACGAAAAAGCGTATATAGGGAGTGTCTTTATTAAGAGAATCCCAAATTATTCATTAGATTTATCATTTTTTAAAATTTAGTAATTATATTTTCGAGGAAAAGTGTTAAAAGGCAAAAGAATCCATTAGTCTGTTGCAAAAAAAAAAAAAGCAAAAAAAGGAAAAAAAGGAAAAAATCTTACAAAAAGTAAGAGAGAAAATGAGTAAAAAGTTTTAAAAATAATAAACGAAGAAAGAGAAAAAGACAGAATAGTGAAAAATATGTCTTCAATACCAAATGTCATACATCGAGAATGACTTCGATGGAAAATGAAACATTTCAAAATGTTATTCTTTATAATGTTGAATGTTAAAGATGATTCGAATAGGAGATAATGCTCTTAGGGCATGTCAAGAAAGAATTTTAGTAGCCAGATCATCATACATTGAGGATGATTCTAATGGAAGATGAGACATTTCAAAATGTCATTCTTTACAATGTTAAATGTCGAGGATGATGTTGATACAAGATAATACTTATAGGACATGTTGAGGAAGAATTTTAATAGCCTGATTGTTATACATCTAGGATGATTTTAATGAAAGATAAGACATTTCAAAATGTCATTTTTTACAATATCAAGTGTCAAGGATAAGTCTAACAGGAGACAACACTCATAGGGCATGTTAAAGAAGAATTCTGGTAGTCAGATCATTATACATCAAGGATGATTTTGATAGAAGATGATACATTTCAACATATCATTCTTTACATGTTGAATATCAAAGATGATTTCGACAGGAGATAACGCTCAAAAGGCATGTTAAGAAATAATTCTAACAGCCAAAATCATCATACATTAAGGATAATTTTGATGAAAGATGAGACCTTCCAAAACATTGCCACATGTTGAACATCGAGGGTGATTCTAATGGGAGATAAAAAGTTTTATTTCATCAAATATCAAGAGAGAATTCAATAGTAAGTGATGGAATTTAAACTTTGCTTTTCATTAAAAAACGAGAAAGAATTCCATCACAAGATGCAAGTAGCAATCTCTAGTCAAAAGTAGAAGGAGAATTCCAATAGAAGACATTAGAACTAATAAATCATAAAAAATAAGTGCTTCCAAAACATTACCACATGTCAAACATCGAGGGTGATTCTAATGGGAGATAAAAAGTTTTATTTCATCAACTATCAAGGAAGAATGTTGATAGTAAGCGATGAAATTTGAACTTTGCTCTTCATTAAAAAAAGGAGAAAGAATTCCATCACAAAATGCAAAACAGGTATCTTTCGTCAAAAGTAAAGGAAGAATTCCAACAAAAAACATTAGAAATAAGAAATCATCAAAGATAAGTGAGGTATTTGTCATCAAAAGACGAGAAAGAATTCTGCCTTGGATGATAAATAATCGCTATCAGAAAATTTCATTAAACAAACTCATTTTTTGTTTATCTTCTGTATAATTTATTAGAAAAGAAAGAGGAAATTGAAAAAAAAAAAAAAGAAAGAATGAAGAAAAAGGAATGACATTTGAGATAAATCTTTAAAAAAGTTTAGAGAAAGCAAAGAAGTCTGGGAAAAATTTATCATCTCTTGGTTTTTGTTTCACTTTCATTCTTTAAAATAAATAAAGAAGGGCAACTGTTGGAATCAAAATTTTGCTATCCTTAAGACATTGGATTAAATTTGTCACTACTATTATGCAACCTAAAGAAAAATATAATCACTTTTAAAAAAATATATATGAAAAAGAATGCTATTGGAGTCAGATAAGGGAGAAATTTTAAGAAAGAATCTAGTAGGCAACCTCTTAGAAGTGAAAAGTAGAGTCTCAAGTCACATATTTTGCATTTTCGACACTCTTTTCAAGTAGAGTCTACCAAGTGACTAAAGAAGAGTCTGGAATTTATAAAGGAGATTGAGGGGGAGTCTTCCTAAGAGAAAAAATTAGTAATAGGACCTTAAAGATCTTGTACCTAAAAGAGAGTAAGAGTCTCTAAACATTTATTCTGCATTTTCGACACTCTTCCTATCAAGAGGCTACCTTGTGCTTAGGGAAGAGCCTATCTTTAGATTCAAAGGAAAGTGAGAGGAATTTCTTATGATGAAAGATGAAGATTAAAAGTTTTTAGTTGTTCTTTTATGCTTTTATCATTTCACATTCTAAAAATATATATCATTTTAATTAATTGAAAATTTTTATTATTATACTATCAAAATATTCATAATCTTTTCAACTTAAGTAAGAAAGAGTCTCAATGTATGATATATAAATATTTTTTTTAGTCTTTCAACTCCTGTAAGCTTTAAAAAAAGAAAGAAACCAAATTAACCACATTTTTTAGAACAACATCTTAGTCCTTTCAATTTATACTTGTGCATAAACATATAAGCTTCGATCATGTTTGTGTGGCCTAAAATAGAACAATTTGTAAGACACATAACTTGAAGACAAAATAAAGTAAAAAAGCCTCTATTTTTGTAAAAAATGGTTAAAAAGAGAAAAAAAGGATGATGCAATAGAACTAGTAAGTTTAAAGAAAGGTATGGAACTACCAATAATGATATTCTCTAGCAAGGGAAGAAGAATTTTGGATTTCAACTTTGCAAAACTCAAAGAGAAGTTAGCATAAGGGTGTGTCCTGTAGGATCACTTTGATGCATAAGTCATTAAGAGAAATATAGTAGCAAGAGATTATGGAAATGGGAATAGTTTCTCATGGGAGTTACTTATTATTTATAAGAAGGTAAAACACGCACCTATCTCTTTTTTGTTCGTTAACTTCATGATTCATGGCTAAAAGATAGTGGAGAGATTTTAGCCAAGGCTAAGGAGATACGAAATTTATTACACCATTTTATAATAGCTTTGCTCATTTCTTGCTCAGTGTTAAGAGGTTGAAGATGAGTTTCATAAGTTGATAAGATATAAGGTCCATGCATAAGAGCTTTCTGGGCTACTTTAGTTCCTTGGATTAATTAGGCCCTCAAACTATTTCGAGCCATATTTCAAAACTTAGGCTACTCATGTTAGAGTCCATGTTATGCTAAAACAATTACTAGTCAGTTTATGATGATGTGTATTTTCCTCTTTGAGCCCATTTCTTAAATCCACATATTGATATAACAAAGAGCTTTTTACTTTTTACTTTTTAACTTTAACTTTAACTTTTTCCTTTTCTTTAAAACTAAGGATTTGATTTTTATTTTTATTATTTGGTTTTATGCAGATATAGAAAATAATTTATTTTTTTCTATGCAATGCATGGATATCTTATTACATTTAGATATAATGATCATGTACCTGATTTGTACCTATTGGATTAGGAAGGAAAAGTCTTTTTGGCATCCTTTCAAACATTTAAGTGCTTCCATATGTACTTTCTCAATGCACTTTTATTTTCTTTCATCCTAAGAAATTAATTTAGACATTTACTTTACTAAGCTTTTTTATTGTGTATTGAAAGATTTTTTTAGCTACTATTTTGCTTATTAAAGTCTCTCATCTGACTTTAGGTAGCTACATCTTTAGGCAAGCTCCATCCTTATATCTTAGTTTTCAATGGCTATTCAAGCATTTCTTCTCTTGTTTTTTGAAGGATCTAGATGCTTTAAGGAAGGAGTACGGAATCCCTAACTTCATAAGTCTTTTTAACCCTTCTTCTAGAGAAAGAGTTTGTACTCCAAAGAAGAACACTTTGAGCATGTATACTGTTACTCTTCAATCAAGTATTTATTTTCTATATCCACCTTTTGTGTTTGATTTATACAAGTATTACGAGATTTTTCCTTCTTAAATCATGCCAAAACATTTTTATTACACAATGGATTTCCTGGGTGCAGTCTTTATGCTTGGTTTTAGGTAATTTTAAAGAATTTTTTCTCCAATACCAATAAAAAAAATTCTCGCCACACCTAGTTTTTTTTTTTTAAAAAAAAAACCTTTGTTCTAAACAACAAAAAAGGATTCTTTTTGGACTTCTTTAGGCACTAAACATATATAAAAGATGCTTCCTTTAAAAAAGAAAAAACAAATTCAATTTAGGAGGGTTTAGATTATAGTCTTTTTAATTGGAATATAGACATGTATGACGATAGGCAAGCTATAAAAATTATGGATGAGGAGCCTAAGATGATCTTTGAGGTCTTAAAAGGTAGTGAGACTCAACATATTCTCAACTTGACTATTATTGAAATTCTAAAACCCGGTTTGAAATGTTTCCTTTACCTATTAGGCTTAAGCTTGATTTATCAAACCTTCCTCTTTCCTCTTTTTTTACCCTTTCCCTTCTTCTTCTTTGACCCAAGGTGGGTCAACTATGATCCAAGATGGGTCTTTGTTAGCCCAGGTGGGTCTTTAAGTTTTCTTCAAAGGGAAAGAGACTAGCTGATATGAAACTTAAAGATATATCTTTGGACTCTACTTGTTGAACTTTCAAAAAGTGAACTAAACTAATAACACAATTTCAATTTACAATCTTTGATGACTTAAGTGAGAATCTTTCTCCCCCATCTCAAATGGCTTTGAAAGTTTATTAAGAATATATATATATATATATAAACGCTCATTGTGATTCTGGCTAAAAAAGGAATACTACTTCCTTAGAATCTACCTCTAGTTTACCATCTAAAAAAACCTCATGTAAGGTTTTCTTCATCACCTACCAAACATGTCTCCATGTTTTCTAAAAGAAAATGGATTTTTAATCCTTGACTAAATCTATTAAGTTCTCTACACTAAGTCCTCTACGCCTTAGGGGACAAGGTTTTTCTCTAAGTGGGTCTCAATCTGTAGATTCTAGATGATCTAAAGGTAAGAGCTTTAAATTTATCTTGAGTGATATTATGGCTCTTGAAATGGCTTAGAGCATATGTCTTCCTATTAATGAAGCTCGTTTATCCCTTAATCCTACAAAAGTAGCCATAAAAGGTGATTGTTTACTAACACATGCAAGTATATTAACACTTGATTTTCAACTAATAATGAATTTTTAATTTACTTATTCATTTATTCATATTTCCATTGTAGACATTGTCTACTCTTAATGTTACGTTGCATGAAACTATTTGTAGTTCCAAAGAAATTAATATTCCAAAGAAAGACAATAATGATTTGATGAAAGAAGTTGTAGTTCTTCAAAAAAAAAAAAAAAGAAGGTTAATAGTGCAGAGGAAGTGTTGTCTTCTTTAAGGATAAAAAATTTGCTAATAAGTAGACAAAGAAATCTATAAAATGAGTTAGATCATATAAGGCTTAGCTATGAGGTTTATAAAGATGCAGATAAAATAACAAAAATTATACTATAGAGTTTAGAAGATGAATTGAATGCTATGATGAAAGATCAAAACAATTTAGTTCTATGGACTAGGAAGGAAGCCATAAAACTCTATAAGGGATCTAAAGAGTTTACTAATGAGTGTTGCATATTTTGTTGTTGTTTATGACTAGGCTGTGAATAAATTCAAAACATAATTGAAAGAGAAACATCTAGACATGGTCCTTTCTTTCCTACAAAATGATGATAAGTTTGGTGAGGAAAATATGATAAGAGAAGGAAATGAAGAGGAGACTAACTCATTAGCTGATGATGATACAAGTTTGAATTCTAGATTTGAGGCTATTACTTCAAAGCCTTCCTTAGGTGATAAGATTACAGTTATAGGTATGTGTTTGAGTTACTTTTATTGGTATAATTTTTTTTATTTTAAAAACATGAGTGATTATCACTTTTTTCTTTCTTTTTAAGTGAGTTTGATACTATTAAAGGTGGTTCCTTAATTGTGGCTAAGCTTCCTAATATTATTGCTCCTAAGATTATTTCTTTCATTATCCTTAAGCTAAGTTTTCCTATGTCACTTCCAACATTGCTAGTAATTGATTTTGAAAAAAGCAAAGGAAAAGCAGTAGTGAAAGAATAGGTTAGTTTTCTAGTCTTTTGTTGGATCTTGTTATTATAATTGCTATTTTCAGTAGCACATTTTTTAGGCTGGATAGGTTGTTTGCCTTTACATGACTTAGATATTTTATTTTGTACATTTTCGAGGCTTAACACTTCTATATATGCGTTGACTTTTGATTTAGTTTTTGTTTGTTACCCTGTTTGGCTCTTAGCTCACCATTGACTAGGTAAAATATCTTAAGAGGTTTTGGTTAGGCTTAACACTTCTTTTTTTTTTTTTTGGGTGACAGGAACTTTAATTTGACTTTTCCTTTCATACTCTGTTGATTGAGCTTGTTTACTTTATAATGTACATCTAGCTTTTTTTATTTTGCTTTTATTCTGTCATGCATCATTTTGCAATAAATAATCAACATGAATTGTAACCACATTTCTTTCCTTCATCTTAAGCTTATATAACCCAGTTTTGATAACCTATGTAATTAGATAAGGTCATTTCAAGTTAGGAAAAAATATCTCAATAGCTTTTCAAGGGTTGAAAAAATTGATCTACTTGAGAACCTATTCTTCTTCCATAAACGGTTTTCCTCGAACCCTATTATAAAGGTTGGTAACTTTGTAATGATAAATTGCTGCTAAAATATGGACTTGTTCTCAAGCTTTATCTAAGAGGTCCAAATTAGTTCTTAAAGATTTTGAATTGTTTTACTCATCAAAGATTCTGATTTGGAAGCCATTAAGACCAAAACATGTACCATAGCTTTAGTACTGAAAGTTAGTAATAGCTACTTTTACTAGTGGTTCTATATGCTCATAATATGCTATATAACTCCTTGGCCCAAGCACTTTTAGCTTCATCTAGCCTTATCTTTAAAGCTTGCAATGTAGTTCGATTACTATGAACTTTTATTCAATATTGAGACTGACACATTGGTTCCTAAATTTGCTTCCCTGGCATTGAATCTTGTTATCTATCATTATCACCTTAGGTGTTCCAAATCGACATATGATGGATCTCCATATGAAATCTTAGTCCTTTTGATCAATTATAGCGACAAGCACTTCAGCTTCCATCCACTTCATTAAATAATCTATAGTCATAATAGTGCACTTCCTTTGCCTTGTTGTTATTAAAATTAGACCTATTAGATTTATTTCACATTACGTGAATGGCCAAGGGACTTCTGAGGGTAAGATAGGAACTATTGGAGCTTGCAAAACTAATGTGTGTTTTGAAAAATTCCATACTTTTAAACATACTTTATTGGATCTTTGCATAGTGTGTGCTAATAGTAACCTTGTCTTTAGGATCTTATGTGCTAAAGAACATCCATTCATGTGTGTTTTACATATGCCTTCATGGACTTCAGTAATCGCATATTCTTGTTCTATGGAACCTACACATCTCAAATTGGGAAGTGTGTATGACCTTCAATATAATTATCCTTCAAATTAAAGAGAATTTGTCTTCCTCCTTCTGATCTATCTTACTTCTTTCTTATACTCAATAAGAGTTCCTTCATTTGGGTACATCACTAATGGAGTAATCCAATCGTCTAGTATGGTAATGGAGAAAATAGGTACCTGTTGTATATTAAATGATTTCAATCTTCAAAGAAAGTATTGTTGATAGCATAGATTCCTAAGGTTGCCATTTTTGATAATACATTTGCTTGAGAATTTTTTTCCTATTAGGCTTGCAAAATTTACAATCTCGTGAATGGACTTAATAGTTTATTAGCCTTTTGTAAATACTTCACCATTTGAGATTCTTAAGCTTTATACTTTCCCTACATTTCATTAGTCATAAGACTTAAACTTCCCATGCGATTTTAAGTTTAGCCAACAAAGCCTCATATTCCTCCTCATTATTCGATGAAGGGAAATCTAAAGTGATAGCATATCTAAGTTCTACTTGGTCTGCATCACCTAAAACTAGTCCAGTACCACGTCCTCTTTTTTCAACTACTCCATCCACCCATAACTACGAAGGCTACTATTTTTATTCTTCTATCATAAGAGCTTTGCCTGTCCTTGGATCTTTTTAGAATTCCTCCTTTCACTAGCCATCTTTTTGGGTTTTTTCATTTTTGAGATTATACATTCCATAATGAAATCAACCAATACTTGACTTTTAAAAGCCATTCAGGGTTGAAATTGTATTTCAAACTTACTAAGTTTGATTGACCACTTTACCATTCTCTTAAAGGTTTTTGGCTTTTGAAGAAATTACTTCAAAGGTTCATTGGTTAACACATGATGTTATGAGCTTTAAAATGGTGACGGAGCTTTCTAGCTGCTATGATTAAAGCATAAGCCACTTTTTGTATTTTTGAGTAGTGAGTTTCTACATCATGCAAGATTCTGCTAAAAAAGTATATTAGTTTTTGCTTTTTGTTTTTTATTCTGAAAAAGTATTGCATTAATAGCTTTTGATGCTACAGTAAGGTAAACATAAAGAGCTTTTTTCATCTTAGGTCGTGATAGAAGTAGATGGTTATACAAATAGTTTTTCAAATTTTGGAGTACCTCTTAACACTATGAAGTCCAATGGAATCTCTTCATGTTCCTTAGGATCTTGAAGAAAGGCAAGCATTTTTCTAATAATTCAAAAAAAAAATTGCTCAGAGTTGTGATCTTCCAATTGAGAATTTGAATTTTTTTTACGCTTTTTGATGGTTTCGTTTGTATTATAGCCTGGATCTTTTTTGATTAACTTTAATGTTTTTTTGCATGATCATGAAACCTAAGAATTTTTTTGATGAAATGTTGAAAACACATTTAGTAGGAGTAAGATTCAACTAAACTGCTCAACACTTTGAATGTTTCTTTTAAGTCTTGGACATGTCCTTCCTTTTCTTTACTTTTTCATGATCATTTCATTGACAAAAGCTTCAACATTCCAACATATTTATTGTTCAAAAATTTTGCTAACCAACCTTTGGTATGTGTTTTCTACATTCTTGAGGTTAAATGGCATCATTTTATAACAAAATATTTCAAATTGGGTAATGAATGTAGTTTTTCCCTCATCTTTGGAGTTCATTGAAATTTAGTTGTATCTGAAAAATGCATCCATAAAATTAAGTGATTTGTATCTAGTGATACTATCAATAAATTAATCAATGTAAAAAAGAGGGAAACTACCTTTCGAACAAGGTTTATTTAAATTGGTGAAGTACATACACATGCACCATTGTCAATTGTGATTTTTTTTTTTACCAAAATAACATTTGATATCCATTAAAGGTATTGTACTTCTCAAATGAACCCATTCTTTAGTTGCATAGACATCTCTTTCCTAATGGCTTGCTATTTGTTGACAACTATTGTTTTTCAGTTTAGAGGTTTAAAGGTGGAATCAATGTATTATCAGCGGATGATTACTTATGGATCCATTCTTGGCATGTTCGAGAGGGACCAAGTGAATACATCTTCATGTTTTAAGATACATGTTTTTCTTTCTTTTTTTATTAATAGCCTCTCAATTCTAGTAGTTTGAGAAACTTGTTCTTTAATTTATACTTCTTAGAGCTTTTTAATAGGCTTTGCCTTTTGTAATTATGCCTTATCTCTTTGATTAAGGCTAATTTGATAAGTTCATTTATTTTTTCTTTAAGAGAGGTTAGATAGCACTAATGTGAAAGTTGTTAATCCCTTTTTAATATCCTTACTCCTTTTCACATCGAAAACTTCATTATTTAGTGATATATAGATGCTATGGCTTGTAATGAATTCAAAGTTAACCTTCCAATGATTGCATTGTATGCAATTGGTGCTTTGGTAATTAAAAATGAAGTCATTATGGCAACATTCTTCTCTTCATCTCTAATGGTTGCTAAAAGATCTCTACCTTCTAAAGTTGTAAGAAAAATGTCAAAGGGTTTTAACCGATCTTTTGGTATCCTGAACATTGAGAAAGTTTGACAGCGCATGACATCAATTGAGCTTCTAGTATTAATCAATATTCGCTTTACATTGTAATTAGCGATTGTTAAGGTAACAACTAATGCATCATCATGAGGAGTAAAGATTCCTTGTAGATTTGCTTTTGAGAAAGAAATTGCTTTTTCTAAACAATTTTTTTTTGTCAGATTCTTGTTCCTAGCTTTTCTTAGGATATACTTTCTTTTGTTTATTATTTCTCCACAAAAAATTCCTTTTACAAATAAATTGATTACCTTTTTTCCTTTGCTAGCTGCTGTTGCAGGGATTAGGCAATGCGGAGGAGCTCGTTGATATTCTCTTGTCTAAACAAGTTCCTTCTTAGGGTCCCTTGAACGAGATTTTTTTTCTACTTTGCTTTTGTTGTCTCTTCAAGGTGACTTAATCTCTTATCATCTCTCCTACTTTTTAATCTTGTCTTGTCCATGTACGAGGATAAGTGGTTGTGACTAATGAGATATTCTATTTTTTCTTTTAAATCTACGTATTCTTTTGTATCATATCCATGATCGTGTGGAATCTATAAAATCTTCTTCGATCATAGCGATTTGGGTTGCCATCATTTTATATACCTTTTTGAACTTTGAATTATCTTCCATGGTGGTCAAGATCTACTGTTTAGGGACTGTTAAAGAATTATGTTTCTTTTCATCCTTTTCTTGGTCATTCCATTTAGTACTTGATAGTCTAAAAGCACTTCTATCATGTTTTCGAGTACCTCTAGTGAATTTTTCTTTGTTATGGGTTTATAAGATTGTTTCTTCAATCATCCGTACTTGTTATTATTGCTTTTTCTTGTCTTCCTTTTGATTAATGTACTTGTTTTCTTTCGAGAGAACTACATTCGTACTACCTAGCAAGTTTTAACTAAGAGCATCATGAAATAGGCAATCAGGTAAGCCTTCTTTTGCTACTAAAACAACTACCATTTGTTTAGCTTCTTTATCATTAAAGTGGCTTCAATGAACCTTCTCAATAATCTCTTAAGGATTCTAATAATTTCTGCTTGATTCGAAACAAATTTATGGAATCATTTTTCTTCATCATACTACTAACAAATCTAGCTAGAAATAATTGTTTGAGCAATTTAAAACTATTCACAAGTTTGTGCTTCAAAGAGGTATACCATTCTTGGTCAAAGTAATTGGGAATAATTTGCACATTTATGCATTTATGAAAGACTTTCATCTTAGTTGAGAAATTAAATTTGTTTTTTGAGCTTTTCATACTTTGCTTTGTTGAAAGACATTTCCTTAACTGTCCCACCCATACTTTTTTTTTTTTTTGGCCTTTATGACTATGCTTGTTCTAAAATTTGCATTTTCTTTGATCATTCTCCTTCGATTGTGGTGTGAATTCTCTAGGTTCACTTCTCTAGCGCCTCTTTGTAAATTCAATGGCTAGGATGGAGTTCTTGTTAATATCTGGGCATTGACAAATCCATGGAATATGGTGTATAATTGGTTTAGTTTCTGCTCTAACAATGTTAAAGTTTCTTATAGTAATCTGGTTGCGATTGATTTTGAAAGGGGTTAAGCTGGGATATTAGCTTGCATGGATACTAGAGAGGGATAAGGTTGTTAGCTATGCATCACTGACCTATTGATCAGATGAGGTCATGACGGCAAAGCCAACATTAGAATAGTTGAAGTAGTCAAAGGAATAAGGTTGTGTAAATTGGGAATAATGGTATATTTGAAGGTAAAGAAGGAAGTATTGACACAACTTTAGCTGGTGAAGGTACTATCACAAAGTCAAGGTTTGTTGATTAAGGGCATCTTCTTGGTTTGTGGATTTGGATTTCTAAGGAGTCACGGATTTTGTGTCACTATTTCCACAAATGATGCCAAATTGTTCCTGTAAAAAATGGTTAAAGGGAGAAAAAGAGAATGATGTTACAAAACTAGTAAGTTTAAATAAAGGTATAGTAATGCTCTTCTTTGATGGGGGAGGAAGAATTCTATATTTCGAATCTGCAAAACTCAAAGAGAAGTGAGAATAAGGGTGTCTCGTAGGATAACTACAATGCTTAGATCATTAAGAGAAAATGGTAGCTAGACGTTCTGAAAAAAGAGAAAACTTAGTTCCTTATAAGAGGTATTTATTATTTAAGGGTAAAACGCCACTTGTCTCTTTTGGATTGTGGACTTCAAGATTTACAACTAAAAGATCAGAAAGAGATTATAGCCATAGTTGAGGTGACAAAAATATATTATAATCCTTTTTACATAAATTGCACTCATTTCTTGCCTTTTGGGTCACTGTAGTTCTCTTGATTGATTGGGCCTTTATATTGTTTCGGGCTATATTTCAAAACTTTAGCTATTTATATTGGAGTCCATACTATGCTAAAATAATCACTAGGTCAGTTAATGATGATAGGAATCTTTCCCTTTGAGCTTATTTTTTAAGTTCACATGTTGATATAATAGCTTCTATTTAAGAAGGAAAACAGGAAAATTAGTTTAGAAAGCTTGTAAAATCCGTGTCAATACAATAAATAGTCCAAATTATTTTGATAATTCATTCAATTTAACAGTAACAGCAACATAATTTATTTAATTCAGTGAATAAAAAAAGTTGCCAAAGATATGAATTAAAAAATAAAAAAAAAGAGAATCTTAAAAATATTCTACATCAAAATGCAAAGCCAAATCAAGAGGCCCAGAGAATAAGGATAACTAAACCTGCCATCATTTATTGACAGAACAAGAAAATACACAAACACAGGATCATGGGAAGAACACCTAAAAAGGACCAATCCTTTGTTTGATCATTTTCAAAAGCTATATATTTGAATTTGTTGATGAAGAAGGAACTCACGCCTTCCCTAAACATTGTAAACTAGGCCGCCCTTGCCAGATATGCGCTTATTGGTATCCTATTGGTGAGGTGGCCAGTGTCAAGTCAAGAATAGCTATTGACCATTCTCTTCCATTCAGTATTTACCACCAGAGACTAGCAGTGTCCAAGGCAGACTAGAGACAGAGCTATAGGCATGGGGATCAGTGCGGAAAGAGAAGTCAAAAGCTCCACGTAGTTTTAATTGCTCACGATACCCAAAACCAAATCACAACAAATGAATATGTCCATGTAAATTTTACTTACCCATCTCAATTTTACTTCTCACTTCTTGTACCCACCAGCTGTACCTACCACTCTCATTTGCGCACACAATACACACTCACTCCCGAGTTCTGTTGTCTCTCAGTCTCAGTCTCAGTCTCATCGCTGGGTCTCTGCTTTGGTTGATTAGCTTCTTTCCTCAGGTTCTCGAACTCCATTTTCTAACGCCATTGTTATTTGTTTGCTATCTTCAAAGTTTAAATTCAAGAATTTGTCAACTCAAGTACCTTCTACAAGGCTTTAGTTAGTATGCTGCGCTTTTTGTTACTCCTCTCACTTATGGTTCGTTTTCCTTTTTTTGGTACTTGGTTTCCATATTTGTTGCCATTACGGACTTCATAGTATATAGAGATCCTCAGTCTTGAAAATGGAGGATTTCTATGCATGACTCTTTCTTCTATTCCTCTTTTCTATTTCGTGCTGTCCTTCACCTGTTGTCTCTCCTTCCTTTTCCTGGTGCATTATGATTGGGGCATGATTTTGTTTCTATTAATGAAAAAAATGTTCATGATAATTGCTCTTATTGAGTTGTCTATAATAAATTAGGTATGCTTCTCATTTATTAGTAGCTCCCACTCTTTGACCAATCTGCTTCAATGTTCCCTTTAACTACAGTTGATTTTGAAGCATTTAACTCTGGTGCCTTCTAGGTACATCTGACTCTTCACCCATTTTGTTTTAGGCTCTGCCATTTCTTAACTTGATGTTTACGCCAATTTCTTCCCCTCTCATCTCTCCATGTTTCAAGACCAGAACCTTCTTTTCTTTCTGTTCCAATTTGATATATTGTCTCTAGATTTTAAGGTTTAGGACTATGGTTGAAGTCATGCAGAGAATCTTTTTGGTTTTCTTATTCTTGGTTGTAAAGGCATTAGGACAACATGATTTTGAAGCTCTTCTGGAGCTCAAGAAAGGCATTGAAAATGATTCATCTAGGCAAGTTCTTGTTTCATGGGACTCCAAGTCCTTATCATCTGATGGGTGCCCCAAGAACTGGTATGGAGTCACCTGTAATGATGGCTTTGTAACAGCAATAAATTTGGATGACCTGGGTCTGGCCGGATACTTTAGTTTCCCTGCTATAGTTAGCCTTAGACTGCTCCAAAATTTATCAATTTCTGGCAACCATTTGACAGGGACTATCTCAAAAATTGGGTCCTTTCAGTCTCTCAGGTTTTTGGACCTGTCACGCAATATGTTTCATGGGTTGATACCCCCTGGCATTTCTAATTTAAAGAATTTAGGAGTCTTAAATATTTCTTCAAACAATTTTGAAGGTCTGGTTCCCTCTGGTTTTGGCAATGTTGAACAGTTAAAGTACTTGGATTTGCGAGCTAATGGTTTATCCGGGGATGTTATGCATCTGCTCTCTCAGTTGGGTGGTGTGTGGCATGTGGACCTAAGCAGCAATCATTTCTCTGGTTCACTCGACTTGGCACTTGGAAACTCAAGTTTCGTTTCTTCAATCCAATATTTGAATATTAGCCACAATTCCTTGGTGGGGAATCTCTTTGCTCATGATGGCATGCCATTTTTTGACAGCTTAGAGGTGTTTGATGCTAGTGACAATCAATTGGTGGGTACAATTCCATCATTCAATTTTATAGTCTCTCTTCAAATCCTTCGGCTTGGAGGCAATCACTTGTCTGGGTCTTTACCAGAAGCTCTTTTACAAGAAAGCTCAATGATACTGTCTGAACTGGATCTTAGCCTTAATCAGCTTGAAGGTATTTTTGAGTTAAATTGTTATGTGCTATTTGTTTGCTATCTTTTCGTTGCATCTTTGGCTAACATATTTATAGGCACAATTTACTTCAAACCTATTCATTCAGTCCTTTCTTCTTATATTCCATATGCCTTTGAGAATTTTCTTTATCCTGCACTTGCAGTTTCATTTTCTGGAGCATCAAAGAAAGATTTAACTGTACCAATATAAAATGAAAATAAGCCACTGTAGTTAAGATAATCATTCTTATGACTGAATTTTATACCTTCTATCTTCCAAAATTTGGAGAGGCATTTTCCTTGCTTCTATCAGCAAACTGGAAAATCAATGTCCTGCTGCATCATGAAATAAATGATTTCATAGTAAGTAAATAGAAGTTAAATAATGAATGGAAATTAGCCAGCATTTGAAATAAAAATGCATGATGTTTCAACTTTTGGTTTTATTAAATGATTGGCAAGGTAGTGTTAGATGTCGGGCAAACTCAATCACTAAATGGTAAAGATGGGAGGTTTCTCACTAGAAATTATGTGAGAATAATGCCAATAAATACAGATATTACTAAATGATTTTTGTCTGATTGCTTATACCTTACTTAAGATGTAGCATTTGCTTTGCCTCTTTAAGAAAAAGTTAGAAAAAGGAGTACAATGGATTACAGCTATTCATAATCTTGTCCAAATGCAGCACAGACAGTTTTAAGAACCATACTTCAAGTAATTAATTGTACTAATGTTTGAAGAAGTTGTGCAGTCCGCATGGTTCAGACACTTAACTCCTTTTTAATGTATGGTCAATTTAGCTGCTCTCCGCAATTTATCAATCAAAGTTATGAAGTTCACATAGTTCATCTTTTGGATAGTAAGTTTCATATTTCCATTGGTTTTTCTCATTAGTTCCTTAGATCAATTGGTTTTCAGGTTTTTAAGGGACATTAAATACTCTTGTGCTGCTCTCTTTTTCCTCCCATAGCGTTGATAATTCATTACAGGTTATGTTCATGGCAGGTCCAGTAGGAAGTATTACTTCTGCAACTCTGAAGAAACTCAATTTATCTTCAAACAAATTGTCAGGGTCTTTACCTTTGAAGATAGGACACTGTGCCATCATAGATCTGAGCAATAACATGCTCTCAGGAAACTTATCTAGAATACAGGCTTGGGGGAATTATGTGGAAGTTATTCAGTTGAGTTCAAACTCACTTACAGGAACCTTATCCAACCAAACTTCTCAATTCCTGAGACTGACTTCCTTCAGGGTATCTAACAATTCATTACATGGTGAGCTACCCAGAGTATTGGGTACCTATCCAGAACTTGAAGTGATTGATCTCAGTCTCAACCAGCTTAGTGGGCTTCTTATCCCAAGCTTCTTCACTTCAACAAAGTTGACCTATCTCAATTTGTATGGCAATAACTTCACTGGGACAATTCCTCTTCATGAAATTCAAAATTCAATAGGTACCACCCAAAATTTGAGCCTGGTGACTCTTGATCTATCATATAACTCCTTAAGTGGACATTTGCCAGAAGAAATTGGTAGGTTTCATGATTTGGTATATCTTAACCTATCCAATAACAAATTTGAAGGAAACATTCCTAATGTTTTTCCAGATGAACTTAGAGGATTCAATGTGTCTTTTAATAATCTTTCTGGTGTTGTTCCTGACAACTTGAGGCAGTTTCCTGATTCAGCCTTCCATCCAGGAAATTCCTTGCTGATTTTTCCTTATTCTCCATCGACACTGACAGAGGCACCAGACCTAAATTTGCGGAAGCGAAGTACTCATGTGAAACCTGCCATTGTGGTTGCCCTGATCGCAGGTTTGGTTGGTGCTGCTGCGCTAATAGCTCTGTTCTGTGTAATTTTGTATTACAGGGCTAGCTGGTGGAAATTTGGGAAGGATAGTTTGGAAGGAAATGTGGGTAAGAAAAGTGTTCAACATGGGGACTCTCCCCTTTCTCATGCATCAAGATCTAACAAGAATGTGGATCCGTCATTATCTTCATTGAGTTTCTGCCAAGATCTGTTGTCATCAGCCCAATTAACGTCTGGATACGAATCTGGAGATACTTCGTCAGGTGTAAAGAAGCTTAACAATCTCCAGCATCCTGAATCAATGAGAAAAAGTGAAGTATCATCTCCGCCAATATCTTTCTTGTCATCTACAAACCCATCACCTTCTAAAAGCCAACTTTCATCTGATAATCTTGGTGGACTCAGTGTTTGTTCCCCAGATAAATTAGCTGGGGATCTACATCTGTTTGATGGCTCAGTGGTGTTCACAGCAGAAGAGCTTTCATGTGCTCCTGCAGAAAGTATTGGCAGAAGCTGCCATGGAACCCTATACAGAGCTCAACTTAATTGTGGTTATGTTTTGGCTGTCAAATGGTTAAGGGAGGGGATAGCAAAACATAGAAAGGACTTTGCAAGAGAAGTAAAGAAACTTGGTAGCATCAAACATTCAAATTTAGTTTCCCTGCTGGGTTACTACTGGGGCCCTTTGGAGCATGAGAAGCTTATCATTTCAGATTACATTGATGCACAATGTTTGGCCTTCTATCTTCAAGGTGAAATTCTATTTCCTTCTGCTACAATAAAAAAGCATTTGGTTTGTTTTTTGTGGTTAATTCTGCTATCTAGATATCTGTGGATATTTCTTATTTTGATTACTTGTGCTGGTAGTCTGAAATGCAGTCAAGTAACCATAGTCATGCATATTCTTTTTATAACAGAAGGAACCATTATCATATTGATTGATTCCATTTGATCCTTTTAGATGATTAGAAAGGTTCTTTTCGGCAAAGCAATTGCCTGTGCTTCTGTCCTTTTGAATTATTCTTTTGTGCATCACAAACGTAGTGTGGTCAGATTGCTAACTTGATGATTGCATAAGGTATTAACTTAACTAGGGAGATTAGTTTCGCTACATGAGCTCTAGGGTGCAAGCATTCAAGTGGCACTCTGGAGATTTACATGTGCCTGTAACAGTGTAGTTAGATATATGCATCCAATCCTGCCTGCAGCACCTTGATCTAGCGTTTGATATAATGTTGTCTGAGAACAAACCTGATCAGATATTCATTTATCAATGTTTACTGTAGTTGGTGACTGTTAGTTTCCTAACTAGAATCAAGTGGTAGCATTTAGTTTATCTTGAAGTTTTATTCTTAGTTGATTCTGTGGAGATGAAGATCATGTTTCAAGAAGATTGTCTTCCTTTCATAACTAATTTGATTTAGAAAACTGATGCCCCAAACAGTAGTGGATGCTGGCACATAGGAAGGTGCCTAAATAGAAATTATTAATTCAAAAATGTTAAGAATAGAAAAGAGAGATGAAAAAAGATCTGTGAAGTTGGTGAAACTAGATGTTTGGAAACCAAGAAGCAAGATTAAAATTGTTAAAAAATTGAGCTTCAGCTTCATTACGGAAGGAGCTACCCCTTTGAAGGTCCTTCTAAATGTGTCCACAAGCACTACACAGTGGCATGGCATATAATAATTGCCTGTTCCAAACTGGTCTCTCTGGCTGACCAACATCGCCTGCAACGTCTTAGGTGTCACCTACTACATTCTAGAGACTGAATAAAAAGAAAAATTAAAGCAATTTTACATTTGTGAACCTACCAGAGAATGAAGTAGAAAACAACCTATTGTTTCCTCCTTCTTGCTCTCCTTTTCTGATATGAAGTTTCTCCCTTTCTCCTTTGCACATTTTGGCATCACATGCCACAATCTCTTGGCATTTCACTAAATGCTTGGAAGAAGAGAGAAAGAGCTGCCATTTGAGCAAAGGAGGATACAGTAGCAACCTTTGCTCGCCATACATACAGAAAGGATCCACTTTTCCACGGTAGTTGTCATAGAAAGACTTAACTGTAGTTTATTTATTGTTAGACCTCTGGCAAATAACATATGTCCTTTGTCCACTGTTATGTGCCATGTAAGTTTTCAAGAGGAGTCTGCAGTGCCCACCATGGCCTCAACAATCTTCACACCTAAGGGAGTTTCACAATTGAATCTTAGCACACTGTTCTTACTTTGCATTTTTTATCTTATTATTGTTTTATTTTTGTTATTTTAGTTTTACTATATAGAAATGAAATTTTTATTAGTTTTGGTTCTCTCTATAACATGCTTACATGTGCATGTGCCCATTTTTTAAAGGTTCTCTGGTTTAATGATGACTTGAGTTTGTTAATGTACGTTCTAGAAGTGTGTGCCTTCTAAATTTTTAAGGTTCATTCAATACATTGGAAATTATCTTGGAAGCAACATCTTTCTGGACCACAATAAGATGAATTTTATGCATTCTTGAGTTAATTAATGTGGTTAGCTCAGTAAATGCGTGAAGCATGAAAACTAAGATCTTTCATCAACTATCTGATAGAGAAGACAAGAGTCCTAACTTTTACTTTGTTTTCTTTATATGAAAGTTACATTATAAACATATTTTTTGTTTTCTCTGAGTGCATGATGAGTACAAAAGATTTTTTCTTTTTCTTTTTGCCAACGTCAAATGCCACATTTTTCCCTTAAACTGTCTTCATGTTCTGCAGAGACACAGCTAGGAAAACTTCCACCATTGTCTCTGGATCAACGTCTCAGGATTGCTATAGATGTGGCACGATGTCTGAGCTACCTTCATAATGAAAGAGCAATTCCGCATGGCAATCTCAAATCCACAAACATTTTATTACAAACTCCTGATTTGACTGTACGCCTCACTGATTACAGTCTCCACCGAATTTTGACACCAACAGGCACATCTGAACAAGTGCTAAATGCAGGTGCTCTGGGCTATCGCCCCCCTGAATTTGCTAGCTCAAGGAAGCCATGCCCGTCGTTAAAGAGTGATGTCTATGCATATGGGGTCATCCTGTTGGAGCTACTGACTGGAAAAAGTCCTGGTGATATAGTTTCTGGAGATGCAGGAGTAGTTGAGCTGACAGACTGGGTTAAGTTGTTGGCAGAAGAAGGTCGTTCTGTTGAGTGCCTCCACAGACTAATTCTGGATGGAAATAACATGCATCACGCACCAAGAGTTCTTAATGATATGTTGCAGGTGGCTCTAAGATGTATCCTACCAGCATTGGAGAGGCCTGACATGAAATCGGTTTTTGAAGATCTCTTAATGATAATGTTATAGAAGATCTTCAGGGAAGATAATAATTCTAACCGTGGCAGTTGGCTTGCACTAACCCATTTATTGGTTCATTACTCGTTTGGAGTTCTGGGAAGTTTTGTGGATGGTATTTGTTGATCAGTCTTGTCAATAATAACTTCTAATAGACCCTGTAGGAAGGGGAAGAAATAAAGGGGTTGTAAGTAGGTTCATCTTTCTTTCTTAACCCTCTTATTGGGATTGTAACTTGGCTCACCAATTCTATTCAGTTCTATTCCCAGTTTTTCAAATTCTCTATCTCTTGGGCATCTAATCTCTGAAGTATGCAGCGCAAATAACTTCAATTTTGTTCTCAGGTTCACTGCTCAAATTCCTTCATTGAGGTGTTTTGAGCAGCATTGAATTCTAGGGAGTCATACTTGCTTGGTCACAAATCAATATGCTTAATGATTTCTTTAAGCATTCTCAAAGTTGGGTTTTGTATTTTTTTTAACATTGGAATTAAGGCTCATCACTTCCTGTAAGATATAAAAGTCAAATGAGTTTCTTTTTTCATATTTTACACTTTTCTTGAGAAAATTAAAAACAAAAACACAAAAAAAGAGAAGAAAATCTCTTTTTTGACTGCCTTTAAAATGTATATCTTGGATACCTTTGATTCTTATTATTTTTTTGTTGCTTCTCTTTTTTTATTTTTTTTGCACTCTTATAGTAACATATTATCACGTTAAAATTTAGTAGTTTTGATTTCTAAGTACAAATTGCAAACCTTAGTTATCTCACTAATTTATTGTCATTTTTTTTCAATATTTAATTACTCAATGGCCTTTTAGAAACATACTACCTCTTTTGTTTCTCAAGTTGACATTATCTAATTCAAACATTATTGAATTTAATTTAGTAGAACAAAAGCTTTTCAATCTTGTTAAAGGCTAAAACTCATTAAACGAGGAAACAAGCAATAAGCTTTTCAATCCTCTTTCCATGACTACGAGGGAGCTATCTTCTTCATTTCATGATTGTGAGTGACCTCTTCATTCTTTTTTATTTTATTCAAGATTATGGGTGAGCTCTTTTTTGTGAAGACACCCTTTTTGACAATGGTATCTCTTCTTATATTCTTCATGCCCATCCATGGTCAAACCTCCAGTCCTTGTGAAGCTTATTGCTTGGTTCGACCCAACAATAAAGCAATCTGGTCCCTTTTTCTCTTTATAGGTGCCTAATTTGGTTCCTAGATGCAAGTCATAGAATAAACTAAAGAAAATCCCTAGATGGAGAGCACAAGAATATGGACTTAGACGAAAAGCTAAGGTATCAACACAAAAGTCAAGGCATGATGCTCTAGGTTGTGATAAAGCAATAAAACGATAAAGGTTTTTGGGTTAACAACACTCGTCAATCATAAAAGTAAATGAACATCACGTTGGGATCGAGAACAAGGATCCAATAAGTTGGGTGTAATAGGTTAGGATGATGGGCCATAAAAGATTAACATGGGTCAAGATTGGAAGTGCCCACCAAATATTGTGCCATTTTAACATCAGGATGGGGCAAACATAAAGATACAAATATGCATTAAAAAGGAAATATACATCATGTCTTTTATTCACATGCCCTGAAGGTTCAAAAGAGTACAATCTTGAAAAATAAGAAACATAAGGAAAAAAAAAGTGCAATCCAATCAAGCTAGATGAATAGCATCGGTAAAAGTAATAATAAGAATAGTCATTATAGGATTAACCACGACATTCAAGTTGGGAGTGGAAGTCCATGGAATGGAGACAGTAATTTTAGGTCTCGGCACCTCATGGTCAACAATTGGCATTACAAACTTTGACACTAGAATTTCAATAATATTTGGTTGAATGATGATTTAATGTCGTCATAGCATTAAGGTCGAGCATGGGCACTAGAATTTCAATGTAAGTAATAGAAATAGGGGCTTAAATTTCAACACCATGAGTAAAAGTAGGCATTGAAATTTTAACAACATCGAGGGCAGACATGGGTGGTGGAATTTAAACAACACCAGGACTAGTGATTACTCAACCCTTAAGTGCCTTAACCCTAAGGTTGACCCCGATGTCAAAAACTATTAAAGGCATTCCTAAGAACCCTCAAGTCCTATTTGAGCCTCTCATGTCGGATCTACGCTAAAAGGTCTTCCTTCAAGAACGAAAATACTATTAAAGACGTTCAAATCCATAAAAGCCTTAACAACCACTTCTTACTCTTTAGCCAACTCCTTTGGACGCCAATTTCCCATCTCTTAATAGATGCGCTTGAGTTGAGCTTTACACCGATTCGCCTCCTCTTGGAGTTCTTTCTTGATCCTTTTCACTTAAGATTGAACCTCAACCATGTTAATCATAGTCATCGTAAGGGAGGACTAACACCAAAAAAATTAAGTGGAGGCAATTGATCTTAGCCTCTTATTCCACCACCCTGTTAATTGCATTGGCTAAGGATCGATCGACCTTGTCTTTTCTTGTAGGGCATTCAACACCCCACTGCAAAAATTTCAGTTGTTTGCTATAGGGACAGACCTACCATGTGTCTGAGAAAAAAAAAAAAAAGGAAGTCATTTGGAAAGTTCAAACAATATATAAGATGCAAAAAAAGAAGAGTTTACCTCAACTAGGCCCTATGTGAAGTTTAGGACTAGAGTCATATTGTCCTCTATTGCATATTACTCTTAATCCTTAATGTGAATGCACTGTTGAAGCACCTCTATCGCTGTGATAAGATCGATGATGAAGTTAGTCACCTTGACATCTTACTCTATGTGAAACTTTTCTTATCAATGGAAAGGGATTAGCCTTGGAAGGGGCCCTTTAATTACATCGATGGTGCCTTAATCCATTATATGACTAAATGCTTGATTTACCATTTTGTTGCCATTTCTTCAAGGATATGCTTAAGAGCTTTCCCCTTGTTATTCTTTTACGAATAGTTTATTTAATAAGAACACAAATAATACATTTATTTTTTATTTTATGGAATTTTTCCATGAATTTTATCTAATTTTATATTAATTTTATTTTTTAATTAATGATCAATTTGAACTAAATTTAGCGACCAATTTGAATGAAGCGTTAAACTAAATATGTCAATCGTTAAATCAGTGGCTAAAATTCAAAAAATTTGTCATTACCCCCCATTTCGTAGCAATCAATATTATCCATCACCAATTTAGCAATAAATTTTAAAATCAATCACTAGTTTCTTTTGTGATAATCATTTTCGCTATAGAAAAAATTTATCACTAAAAAATCAAGCTACATATTTTTTTACTTTAGCGAAGGAAAAAACTGTCACTAAAACTTAGATTTTTTATAGTGGCATTTTTATACACTTTGTACTAGTTAGGGGCTTTGTATTTATGTATATGTAGTAAGAAGGTTAAAACATATGATGTGAAAGAAAATTTTTCAAGTTTTGGAAACCAACTTACTTGTACAATGTATAACTATTTACTTTCTTCATATGAAACATGATTTGAATGCCACAAGTTTCTGGTATTTGTATGAAAAAAATTGATGATCATTTATAGTGTGATATGATATGATATGACATGATGTAATGGATGCTATATATATAGAGAGATAAGTCAGTTCTTTTCATTTTGATATTAAAGTGAGGAAAGGATTTTATAAGGGACACATATACGCACATTAATATAGTTTGATCGAGGTATACTTATACTTTATGATCATTTGAGACTTGTTATATAATGCTGTAGGGTCATGGAAATAGATAATTCATAGAGGAGAGAAAAGGATGTCGACTTGCACTCTGTTCATGCTTTATACTAACCACATATGTATCCACCAACAAAAAGTGATGGATTACCTGTACATTCACAAGCAACACGAACCCTTTCACCATATGCTCCTCTAGCCCAAATTACCTTGATCTCTAGAACCAGAAGTTCAGGGTTCGATTATTAAGGAAAACCGATATGATTAGTTGAGAAAATAAAGAGCTATGGATTTTAATGGCATTATAAATCAATGGTGGTAGAAACATAGTTGAAGTGGACTTTAAGGGTATTGAATTTGATGAAATGCACCTTGAAACAAAAGTTTGATCATGCAATGTTTCTACTTTAGGGGATTCTTATGATTGGTGGAAAACCATAACTAGTTGTGATTTTCAACCTCTAATACTCACGAGGGATGATTTTGTTCAAGAATTCATAGATAATTATGTGTTAGAAGCATACAAAGATGAAGAAAGAAGGGAGTTTCTAAATTTAAAGTAGAAAAATATGAGTAAAGCTGAATAAGAAGTGAAGTTCAATCAACTCACATTATGCGCCATTCATGATAGCCATAAAGAAAGATAAATATCGAAAGTTTAAAAAGGGAATGGACCATACGAGTAGAAGTAAAATAATAGCTAGTGATCTTTAAAGCTTCATGAAGTCAAAGACAAACAATTAGAATTAAAAAAAAAAATCAGACTGAAAAGCTTGAGCAATTGCCAATAAAGAGGAAAGCAAGTGGAACTACAAAAGACTTTAATGAAAGCTTGGCAAAAGAAGAACTTTGGGGTACAATATGGGCTAGAAGTGGATATTCTAATAAATGCAAAGGTTTTTACTATTCATCAACTGCTATTGAAGTTGGAACGATTTAGGGAGCAAGAATAACATGCACATATTGTAAAAGACACCATAATGGTGAATGCAAAAAAAAATTAAAAGGTGATTACTATTCATATAGGTCTTATAATCATATGTTCAAAGATTGTTCTAAAAAGGTTAGAATAATAGACGGTGGAGTTGACACCTATTTCAGAGGCTCAAGATTTAGATTTACTAGCAAATTCTCATCAGAGTTTCCATTCCTAACTGTCTAACTTATGCAAGTTGAGAGTTTTCTTTATCAGGGTTGATGCTGCAAATGACTCATCAAGTTTATATTATAGATGACTCATCGGGGTTTATAAACATAAATGGTACATCAGATTTTACATTGTAGTATTCACCTTAATTCATCGAGAGTACCCTTCATTGGGATTTTTGATTAGATAATACATCAAGTTTTGCTTCGTTGAGTCTAAAGTTAAACCTTAATTTATCCAGTTTTATTCTTCGGGTGTTTACTTCTAGATTTTAGGCCTAGAAGATACATTAAGGTTAATGGCTTAGGAGAGTTGAAGTTGACTTATTCATATCAATTCAAGACTACTCATCGAGGTTCATACGTTAGGAGATTTGAAGCTAACTTGTCCACATTGGCTTAAGTGTTAATATCAGGGTTAGTGACTTTGATAAATTAGATGTTAAGTTCATATCAGGGCTAGTCCAGCATCATTAATTCTTTTTCATTAAAAATTAATTCAAAGTACTTTTCAAAGCTCTTAAGGTAGTAATCATTGTCTTAGATACTTCTAAGTATAAATAAAGACATTGGATTATTAGAAAATGCAAATTTCATTAAAGGCAAGTCTTCTACATCAAAAGAAAAACAAAGAAAAAAGAAAGAAAAATAACAAAGCAAAATTACAAAGTTGAAGGCCTAACTTAGGAAATGGTCTCAATTACATCAAGGGTTGATAATACAATTAGATGATGGTTTTTAGGAGCTATGTTTGATATTTGTTTTTTAGTCGACCTCTCAACTAATTCCTTAAAATTATCGGGGGAGACCTTTAAATCTTCAAAGAGCATTAGTGAGGCTTCAATTAGAGGAGCCACCTGCACCCATGTTAGATCCAAGTTAAGGTACCAATCTTGGATCTCTTGAATAATCCTTCTCTTGATAGGCTAGAAGAGTCTAGAGGCCTACTCCTCAATTTTAATTTTGTACACATGTATCATTCGAAATTCATGTATTACATAGAATCAAGCTTTCTCCCAAGCCATCCTTATTTCCTCTGACTGCTGCAGGATGGGCTTATTTTTGGCATTACTTAACTTGATCTTGACATTGGCCTTCACTTAAGCCAACTGCAACTTTTTAGATCAATGATCTTGACTTTAGCCTTCACCAACAGACTCTCTATACTTTCAGTTTTGGCAATGTAGACACAGACATTGTTGATGGCTTTAATAATAGACTCATTAGTGGCTTCAGCCTCCTTTATGAAGTGCCGAAGACCAATGTTAGTATGGCTATGCTCACTGATGAGTACAACCATCCTTCAAACAAACTACAAGTAAATAGTAAACTCAAGTTAGAAAAACAAGCAACTATTTTCCAAGAAAAATAAAAGAGCAAAAGAAAGAACATACTTACCTTCCTGAAGTAGACCATTGAATGGTCCAAGAAAACATTGTTGTTCTCCCTTCCCCTTAGCTACCTCATATCTTAGAGGAGAATAAACTTTATCAGCCACTCTTAAACCAAGTTAGATTGGTCCATGGAGCCTTCGGGATGTTCCACGATGGGAGGAATTTATCCTCTAAAAAGAGAGGCATTGAGTCACCCAAAGGCATTTTCAAGGCATGCGTTAAGCCCTGGTCCCTCGGGTGGCTTCCTTTCTATTCGCTCCTCTTTCTAATGGTTAAAAAGCTATAGTCACCATTTTTCCTTATTTTTATGGCAAGGGCATCACTTTTTGGTCCAAATTGACCACCATTTTCTTCGGGACATGTTCAGGTATAATAACAGCTCTAAAGTCTAACTTTTCACTAAGGACATGCCCACCCAAAGCCATGTCCATTGCCTCTTACATTTCCTTATTAGTAAGTTAAGGAATTATATGTTAAAGGGCTTTCTCTACAAGGTCTACAAATATAAAAGGAAATCAAGTTAGTAACAAGTAAAAAAAAAGTTACCTAAAAAAAAAAAGGACAGAAGACTTCATGTGACATCAGTTAGAGAGGCCACACTGAGGGATGAAGGACTTATAGTTTAAAGCTCTAGTGAGTTATTGGGTAGAGCTCCCTCATTAAGAGAAACACTTGGTAAAGGCAATGGAAAGATTACCTGCCCATTATTGGAAAGACCTTCTTCGAGCATAAGACTTGACAAGTAAAGTGGGTTAAGAACTTTTCCTTCATCAGCCCCCTCTTTTGGAATGAGAACAACAATGGTTTTAATTTTGAGATTCTAGATTTTAAGATTTTTTAGTGAAGGTGAGTTCAATTTTCCTTAGTGGTTAAGCTTGAGACTTCATCAACAAACTTAGATGTTTTATCAAATCTAAATGTCTTGTACCAAGCCCCAATAGAAGAACTGCTAATATGTATCATTATTAATATGGTCCCTAAAACTATTTACACCCTTTTGGTCCCAAAGAGATTTGAGTATAAATGTAAAGTCGAGGTGAACTTTCATATTATGGACTTTTCTAGATAATTTAGTTAGGTATTCAGGTATAGGTACATTTTGGACTAAGAAGCTTCAAAATATTTCTTAATCAAACCCCTTATTTTTGGATGGAAGATCTTTGGAGCATAACTTTGGGTCCATCCTCAAAAACCATGACCAAGCCTTCATGACAGGTCCAAGGTCAGTCAATAAGGAAAAGGACTTCTAGCTTTACATATTTTAGGATGGAAAAATTGCTTTAACTCATTCAGGTCTTTAATGGTATAGACCAAAAGACCTAGGTTCTTGGCCATTTTTTAGAATAAGAGAGGAGGAAAAAAAATAGAAGGTTGAAGAGCTCACCTAAAGAATCACATACATGGAAGTTCAGAGCTTTGGTTTGCTAAAGAAGAAGCATGAGGATTTTCGTTAGAATAAAGGCAAAGTGAATAGAAATAGGACTTTTTTGAATCATGTTTAAATGAAATAACCAAATGGTTAGGAAAATCAATAGATGAACACACCAAATGTGTGACACTTCTGCATTCCTAGGCAAAGGCTTATCTTGGCATGGCATCTTAGTAATAAATGTGTTAGAAAATACCTTTAAAAAATGACTTAATGGAATGCTGGTGGGGCACTTGAGACGTGGTATGCCTGACCTCCATCCAACCCGATAACTCATTAAGATGACTTGGACTTTCCTCAAACATGGATTGAACTCTTGATCACTCATCAATTCATTCGACAAGATTAGTTTAGGCTAAACCTCTAATCATATATCAAGTTACTCAATAAAGCTTCAACATGAAAGAACTCCCGACAATTCTTTGGGTTTTTTGTACCAACAAAACTCTAACCTCAAAAATTTCAAAAATATACCAAGTCATGAACAGTGAAGCACATAACATTCGCTATTGGGAAAACACTACAGCTTTCTAAAACCAATCTAAAACTTTCCAAATCCAAGAAAAAGGTTACAACATAAGAATTAAATACCTTACATCTTATAGTATAAAGTGTGTTTGCCATTTCTACCAAGGCAACACCTGTAAATACCCCCTCAATCGAATGAGATGGGATATATTTCTTTCCCTTAAATAATCATAGAGACACAAAGAGAGATGAGAAATCATCAATGAGAGAGAATCCCTAGTGATTCATTAGGCAGAGGGAGGGAGTTATGACAATTTTAGAATAGAGTTTCTTTCTTTTCCAAGAAAGGATCATTTTCATGCTTAGTGGAAAGTTAACTAAGCACTAAAGGCATGAATTTTTTTGACTTGCTTTTGTCCCGACATATGTCTTTTTTAACCTAAGCAAATACCCGATCACTCATTAAGACACCATTAATACCAAAATTTCTGCCTCAAAAGATCTCGACATTGAGAAATCTTTATTTACATTATCACTCAAATGAAGAGTAAGACATAAAACATGCTTATTATGGAAAAGTTCTATAGATTTGTAGAGGCAGCCTAAAAGATTCCAAATTCAAAAAAAGGGGCAAGATTCAAAAGCTATATTCCTATGCATATTAGATTAGTAGCATGCGCTAACCATTTCTAATGAGGCCACACCTATAAATACCTTTTTGTTCGAATGAAAAGGGACCTAGCTTTTGTAGGATTAGCTTTGGGGACAAGTTTTTTGAGCGAGTTTTTAGAAAACCCTTTTAGATAACTTTTTGAAGTTGGCTTTCATTAGGAGAGAATTTCTTTTTTTAAGGGAGAATGGAATAGATTTTTTTTTTTTTTAGAGAAGTTTACTGAAAGAATAGTTTTCTTTTTTTGAAGAACAAAACCCTTTCATTTTCTTATAGTGAGCTTAATAGTATAGTAGAATATGTGAAAGTTTTTTTTTTTTTGGAAAGACTGCGAAAAGGCGGCTACATTGCACTAGCAATCAAATCCAGTCTTTTACTTATAGCCAACTTAATCATATATGATATCTTGATGTTCATTTCATGCTTTTTTGACACTCTCCTCATTTTTTTTTTCATATTCTTTTATTTTCTTGATGTTTTCTTATTGTAATGAGTTCCTTTCTTCATTGTTTGTGCACTATTTGCCCATTCTTTATGCATAAAAGAATTTCAAAATGACACACATATAGGGGTTAACCCTCACTTGGAGTGCTAAACAAAATTGTTTTATCTTAAGGAAATGAGAGTTGGTCTTAAAGCCTTTCTTTGATCTTCACTTAAAATGCATCATTTTAAATGCTGTCTAATGATTTCAAAAAAAAAAAAATCTTTCTTTGGATTTTTTTGAGGATTTGAAGATTTGCTCAAAGCCAACCTTTTGGGGTCTTAAACCAAAGAACTTTTAAAAACTAAGTTTTCATCATTCATGCATTCTTTAAAATGTTTATCTCTATATTTATGCATTACTTTATATAAGAATTAAGTTTAAATTTTTTTTATCATCCAATGGAATACATTCTCTTTTAACTAGTATCAATTTTAGGTATTATGAGGGAGTTTAACCAGTGCCAGAACTTTTTTTTTTTTTGTGCCTTCCTTTGGTTTCTTTTGCAAAAAGAGATTTAAGGAAAAAGCAAAAGTATTTTTGGTTACTAATTACACCATTAAAAAAGATTGATGGCAACTCTTATTTTTCTTGATTTTCATTAAAAGGTTAGCCAAAATGAATTTCAAGGCTTATTGTTCTTTAACCAAACTAATTAAAAGAAATGAGACAATTCCACCTATTTCTCACTATGAGGGATAGAGTACTTAGCTTCATAGGGGACTGAACCCAGAATCTCTAGTTCCACGGAGTCAAGCTAAAGTTAAAACCAAAAGTTATTTTTTAATTGGGTGAAAATCCAAAATTCTAAACTAAATTCTCTTGTATGTTTTGTCTTATTTGTTTTTCTTTTATATTATATGTTTCACAATCTTGCATTACATCACCTTTGCACTCGTACAGGGTCTTTCATGACCATCCCTTGTTAAGAGGGTAAATAGCTCTTATTCACTCCTGTCGAACCTTATGTTCTTTTCCATTAAGGGGGGATCGAAAGTTTTCTTTCCAAGCACCCTCATGTAAGTGATAACGAGTTAAGGGTACCTTTTTTGCTAAATCAACACTGTATGATGATCTAAATGCCTCTACAAGACTTAAAAACTTGTGTAAGACCCCATTTTGGGTCAAGCCACGATCATTAACGATGCATATTAATCCTTAGGAAGGTGAAAACTAGAAAACTTAGGGTTATAGAAACAACTCATGTAGGACACAAACTCTAGTTAAAAGGATCAAACATGATTGCGACTTATGCTAACACACTCTTATCTTATTATGACACATCATTCTACATAACATTAACTTTGAGAAACTTCATGATGATTTCTTTGGCACAATAGAAACCATACCTAAAGGCAAAGGATAGTCTACCTTTATTATACTCGAAATTCCAGACGATGGAACCTAAACCTTGATCTAACCAAGTAAACCCCGATTTGGAAATAGATAAGCCTTATTTGGTGATTTTTAGATAACTAATTAGGCAAGTCTCTATTCATACTTCATCAAGTTTGGAGTAAAACAAAGATAGAGTTAGACAACTTAGCCACATATCTAATTTGCTATCAGAATAGAAGAATCCTTCATTAGAGCCATTAATTTCTAGGACTCTTACTACTTTCATGGTCAGGATCTATCCATGACCTTAATAGTACTAAGATAGGTCAGATTAAGCAATCAAGTCAAATCAAACAGTCATAGGCCGAGATTAAGTAGTTCATCCTAACTAATAAGTAAGCGTAAAGAGACGTTAGGCCAGCAAACATCTCTTACTATTCATAAGTACTTTTAGAGTGGATGTACTCCTGATCCTAAATAAGTGGGTAGAAGGGACCACATCGAGGATCAATAATGATGAAGATCGGGAATATATACAAACCTTTTATTCTTTTAATAAGGACTTCCGTTATATCCAACTTTAGACTAAATGTAGGTACTTCTTATAGTCCAAAAATTTTAAGAGTCTATTATGCCAAGTCTCGATGTTTACTTTTTTACCTGCACTTTTGCATGATGCATCATCATACGTGACATGTCATCAAGTAGTTTATTGTCCAAAAAGCATTCAAATTAATAGATCTCCCATTCTAGTGAAAATGGGCCAGATACACCCATAGGTTTATAAGCAAATCTTGAGATTGAAAAATGTAAAAACGATTTAGAATACTGCAATCCAATCATAACTATAGACATATAGCAATATTATCTCATAGCGTGTGCTTCAGACATGTAGACTTAACCTTAACATTTGGAAGATATATAGATAAGATGGCATTAGTAGCTTAAGGCTTTAATTAGTTTCATTATCAATAGAAAAATAAAAATAAAAAGAAAAAAGGAACAGGATGATATTTGATTGCGAAAGTTATAACATTGAATCGAAAGCCCCAAGACCAGAGACAAAAGAGCTGAAGGAAACAAAGAAGCTGACAACACCTTGATATGAATTCCTACAGTTTACCAGTCTCTATGTGTTAGATAAAACCATTAGTACTAAAATCTCTATTTAATGTGATGATAATCATAAGAGAGAAAGAGAGATAATTAGAAGCTCAACACCTAGCTTTGTTTTGAACAATTAGATGGTAACTAAATTCCCCATTATATACACCAAGAATTATGTAATCAATATATCCTATTTTTCCTACTCTTTTTCCTATACTATTTTTATTCCAATTACTAACTTCACTCTCCTTTCCATATTACTTCTATTCAAACTCCTTCTTCCATTCTCCAAATAAGTCTTTCTATTCTCATGCTCACAAAAAAGCAAAAGATGAATATCAAAATATTAGAATTAATGAAGTTAAATTACATCCCAAAGTATTTTTTTTTCAAAGGTTTCAAATTATGAGGAAATAAGGACGAATATATTTTTCCCTAATAAAAAGATGAGATAAACTGAACCAAGAAGTAGATAATACCTTGGGACAACTTTGTAGAAGCTATCAATTAGAAAAAGTGGTTAGAATTTCATTCTTTAGAATGAGAAGTGATTATCTCTAGAAAGGCTAAAAGTACAAACTATAGCATTCGATGAGGCAGTTGTCATGGTTAATGAAGCTAAAAGGCTAAGGTTTCTATTGAAAATCAAAGAAAAGATCCAAAAGTTGCCAAATATGAGGTTCATAGAGGTAAAAATAACCACCATTGAGCTTACATATGATGTTGATGAAACATGGTTGAGAATGCGTGTACATGGATTATACAATAGCCACACACTCTATTAAACTACTTAGACTAATCAGGATGTGATGACAGAAACCTCCATTGAACTACATAGACTGATCTCAAATGTGAGGACCTAGACCTTCATTGAACTACTCAAACAAATCCTAAATGTGATGGCCTAGACCTTCATCAACCTATTTAGACTAGTCTTAGATGTAATAGCTCAGACCTCTATCGAACTACTCAAACTAATCCTAGATGCAATGGATTAGACCTCTATCGAACTACTCAGACTAATCCCATATGCGATAACATAAACCTCCATCGAACTACTCAAACTAATCTTTAATACGATGACCTATACCTTCATTGAACTGCTCAAACTAATCCCATGTGTGATGGCCCAGACCTTAATCGAACTACCCAAACAAATCCCATATACAATGGCCTAGACCACCATCAAACTACTCAAACTAATCAAGATGCAATGACCTCAATCTCCATTGAACTACTTAGGCTAATCCTAGATGTGATGGGCTATACCTTCATTAATCTACTTAGACTAATCCCAGATGCAATGGCCCAGACCTCCATTGAACTACTTAGACTAATCCAAAATGCCATAACTTAGACATCCATTAAACTACTTAGACTAATCCCAAATGTGACGACTTAAACATCTATTGAACTACTTAAACTAATCCCAAATGCGATGGCTTAGATCTTCATTGAACTATTAAGACTAATCCTATGTGTGAGGGCTCAAACCTCTATTGAACTATGTAGATTAATCCTTGATATCATGATATAGACCTTTATCGATCTACACAAGCTAATCTCAAATGTGATAGTACAAACCTTCGTCAAACTACTCAGACTAGTCCCAAATATGATAACCTAAATCTTCATCAGAATACTCAAACTAATCTTAGATGCAATGGCCCAGTCCTCTATCAAACTAATCAAATTAATCCTAAATTAAAAAAGAAAGAATATTATTCCTAGTACAAAGAAAACTCAAAATTTTGGTCTAAGGCAAAAATAGTTGTCGTATAGGCTTTGTTTAAACTCTGATACTAAGAGCATTAAATAAAGAGAGGCAAGTGTTGACACCTAATTTTTACTTCTAAAAAATAGGCTCCATCAAACTCATCCCTAGTTCAGAGGCCCAAAATCTAGATTCACCCACAAATTCTCATCATAGTTTCTTATTTCGATTGTCCAACCTTATGCAAGATTAGAAGTCTTCTTTATCAAGGTTCATATAGCAGACGACTTATGAAGGTTCATATTACAAATGACTCATTGGGATTTATAAACATAGATGATGCATTGGGTTTTACATCATTGGTTTTTATCTTAATTCATCGAGAGTTCCCTTCATCAAGATTTTTGATTTAACTGATACACAGGCACATTTAGGATCATTCGTTACTGAAGTTTAACTCAATTTTTGGGTCTTTCACATTAGAATTCTCTTTATTGGGATCCTCTTTATCATGTTACTTTAATTATTAAGAATAAGGTCTTTAATAGTTCGCATTGACCTTCCCTTCATCAAGACCGATCTCAGATTATGTGTTATATTCTTTCATCAGTTTTCTATCATTAAGAGTTAATTCAAGTTTGAAATATCTCGCATTTACCATAAATATTTTAATTATGGAGTTGAAAATTTTTAAATTACTATTCCAGTGATAATTGGCCTAGTTATTCAACGTTTCAATGAAGACGATTTAAAAAAGGAATTTACATTACTAGAAGACACAAAGTTTGTACATCTAACAAAAAAGAAAAAAATTACAACTTAAGCTTTTAATCTAGCTTTAATTTTAGTTACTTCAGGTGCTAGAGTAGCTTTGGGAGCAAAGGCTTCTAACACTAGTGCCAATGACCCTTCCTTAGTAAGTTTGTCAACCACCTTCTCTAGATGCACCACAGAGATGTTCAAATCTTTGGAATGGATTGATGAAACCCCTATGGGATGAAACATTTGCGCCTAGGAGAGGTCGATGTTGGGATACTTGCTTAGATCTCCTTAATCGTAGGCCTTCTATGGGCCAGTACAAGTGGGAGACCTGCTCCCCAATCTCATCCCCACAAGCCTTTGACATTCTCAACTCATTGACAACTCGAGATCGAGCTTTTTTTCGAGCTATCCTTAGCTTGTTTTGATGTTAGAGAATAAGTTCATTTTAGATGTGGCTTATCCTTACCTCCACGTTATCTTGGACTTGGGCTAATTTTGACCTGGCATTGTATACATCATGTTCAGCTTTAATTAGTAGATTCTTTAGCCTCTCAACTTTAGCTACATAGACGTGCACCTTATTTACTACATTTGTGGCGGATTCATTAGTAACATCGACCTCTTTCATGAAATGATGGAAATCAATGCTAGTATGGTTATACTTATCTACAAGTATAGTCTTGAAAAATTATAAAAGATAAGGAAAGCATTGATCAAAAACCTACTACTACATTTTTATAACAGAAAAATGAAATTAAGCATATTGATACTTACCTCCTAGAAGCACATCATTTTGTTGTCAAGGAATGTGTTATTATTTTTCTCCTTTAGTGTTTTAAGGTCCTAAGGGAGGATAAGGAAAGCACATCATTGAACTAGGCTAGGATGGTTCATGGACCCCTTAATGAGCTTCTTAATCAAGCAAAAAATTCTCTTTAGAGGATGTGGTTATGGCACACTTAGAGGCATTAAGAGTGCATCCATAACATTTCAATCTCTAGGGTGGCTCCCCTTCTCATCCTATTTCCTTTTGATGGTTGGATGAATCGTAATTAGACTCCTCCCTTTCTTTCATCACTCGGGCTAACTTTGGCTTCTTTCCTCTTCTAGATAGCATTGGAAAATTGACCCCACTACTGAGGTCTAGTAGCAATACCAACAAAGGAACCCCCTCTTGGACATGCCTGCCGAAGGCCATGTTCCTAGCCTCCCAGAGTTAATCTTTAATGACAATTGGTAGATTTGGTTAAAGGGCCATATTTTCTTCAAGATCTGTAATATATAACACCCGAGGGTTAGTAACAAGTAAAGATGAAATATTGAAACTAAATCAAAGCAATAACAAGGCTTGGCTTGGCATCAATTCGAAAGACCACACTAGAAGATGAAGGCTTAATAAAAGGTTAAGGTGTAGTCTCCTTATCAAGATGTCCCTTCATTTTAAGTTCAACAGTTTTGGCCTAGAGTTTATTATTTATTTAACATTAGGAATTGGATTCTCAAACCCCCTTTGAGACATTTCTTGAAACATAAAAGGTGTATGGTCTATTTAAGCGGGGACTCGCATAAGACGCAAGTATTACCATGCTCATTGAGGCAAGGATCCCATATACTTTCCTAATCCTAACCAGATCTTTAGTGGTTTCACAAAAAGGCCTATGGACTTAGTTCTAAAAAAAGCAAAAGAAAAATAAAAAGTAAAGCAAAGGTAAATTTACCTAGAATAGAAGAAAGCAATGAAGGACCTTGTTGGAGAAAGGGAAACTCTTATTGAAATGAATTTGTGGAAATTAGGAGAAGTGGAAAATGTTTGGGAAAGTAGAATAATGAGGCAAACTATAAGAAAAACTCAAGAAAAAAAAAAAGGAAAACATTTTAAAGAAACTTAGCCATTGAGAAAGAGTTGTTACAAAGAAGAAGACTCGTTGAAAGTGATGCTACTGATGTGGTACAATGAGCTGACCTGACATGCTATTGTTAGAGTTCCTTTAGTGAGGTGGTGTAGAGTGTTGATGTGGCATGTCATTGGTCAATGAAAGTGGAGATGATAGGCAATATATCCATTAATAGTGCAAGGATTAATGATAAGGCATAAGGATCTTGTGACAGGATGTTAAATGGGATGAAGTTGATGAGGTGGCAAAGCAAAATGTCACTCACTTATTAAGTTCATTAAATGATGTGGTAGGACATCATTCAGTGTCACTATTAAATCAATTTAAAAAGGCGATAAGTGAGGATGAGGTGACATGGTAGGTGGTGTTGACTTAAGGACATAAGAGTGAAGGCAAACCTACCTAGTCAATATGAGACTTCCACACAGTAGGTAGAGCTACTGATGTGGCAGTATACCCAAAAGTAGCGCACCTAAAAAATTTTATAACATATTTTCAAGCCAAATCATTAGGCCATTTGTTTAAATCCAAGTTAAAAACCATACAAAAGAGGGCAAAATGCAAAAGTACACTAAAAATTAAAGTTAAATATAAAAATTAAACTTGGAATTTTAGAGAATTAGATGAAGCAATGAAGGCTAATCTGGCATACCTATTCTTAAGTCATCTAAGGAGATGATAAGGGAATTGAAGGTGTTATTCCATATAAAAAAATCTAAAAAGTGTTGAAATCAAGTCAGGAACACTATAAAAGAGTCTCACTTATGATCCGTAGACCTTATGAAAGCAAACTCTACTAAGTGTAGCTAAGGGCATTGCACCCGCCCATTGGCTGATGCTAACTTACATTGTTGAATTCCTATAAATAAGAACTAGATCTCTAATCGTAGGACATCTTGACTCATGTCATTCATACATTGGCAAGCCAAAAAAAAAAAAAAGGTTCTTTCAAAAAATCTCTCTAGCTTTCATATTTTTCATTTAAGTCTTTATTTCTTTCAAGAGAATTTCTTTTGAAATTCGTCATTTATTCATATTTTCTTAAAGAAAGGGAGGAATACTACTATAGGAGACTTTAAGAGGTATTCATTGAATTTTTATACTTTTTTTATTGTAACATACTAATTTTTATTGAATAAAGTTGCTTGAACTAATTTAAATACCATTAAAATTCCTGTTAAGTTATATGTTTAATCTATTTAAACTAAGCAAAAATCATGTTATAGGATGAGAGGCGTAATATTATTAGTCTCTTAGTACAGCCTATTTTAATAATAATAACGATATTAAAATATTAATTTTAACCTTTTATTTTAGAAAAAAATAAGTACAAACTGCTTTTTTCTCCCTAAAAAAGTTTTAGTATATTAGGATGGAGTAAAGTTTGAAGTCATGAGTACTTTGACAAAATATTCATAAAATTATTTTTTAAGAAAAATCAAAAGGGCATCAATTTTTTGGCATTTTAAGGGTGCTAGTCCTTCCCTAAGCGTGACCAACTCCCGAACCCAGAATCTCAACTCTTTACAAGTTAACCTATCTTTAGTATAATGGTCAATCACACCTTAAAATAATGGTTCCTAATTTTTTCTCATGTTGTAGGTTTCTCCGGTTAAAACTCCAATTGTGATAGTTGAAGACTCTATTGGGGATCGAACTTAAAATCTTTGGTTTCGAGAATTATGAGAGTTAGGGCCAAATTTTGATTTCTTTTCTCGCCTTATATTTATGCTTAATTACCTTAATTTTTGGCTTCTTATGTTTTATTTTCTTTAATAACTGTTCATAAAATAGCACACACCACGAAAATATAACATAAGCTCTGGACCTAAGCTTCACCAGCTTCACCTCTATAAGAGAACTATGGATAGTGACGCTCTTGAGAGGAAACCTCTCCTCCATAAAGCTAGTGAAGTATTTCACTTAGATTTAACCTAGGACATGTTGTTAATCGCAAGTGCCATTTGCCACCGTCATAACAACAACATTCTAGAGAGTCCTTATGAGTCTGATGAGGAGAATTTAAGAACCTTTAAAAGCTGGTATTTTCTTGCATGACTAATACATCTATTGAACTCAAAATAAAGCCATGGTCAAGATCAAAAAGTATAAACCCAATTAGGACACACATGATAAATTATTACCTTTTCTCAATTGGCAATTTATCATTTCTTAATACAATCTTTTATTAATTTTTTAAAAAACATGAAAATTTCACTAGTCCTAGTCAAATTTAAAGATATCTTGTGCTAGTCTGAGAAGGAGCAATCTGAGAAAGGAAATGGTCTGAGTACTAATTTCAGACTAAGTTACCCTCCAAAATTAAATTGGTGATGAAGAAATGTGGATTAGAAGAGTTAACCTTATTATGGAAATGATGTGTAGAAAGACAAAAAAAAAAATGATAATGAATATTAGTACATTGCGCATATCCTTCAAGCTCCAATGAAAGAGTCTTTAATAAGAACATCAGTATATTTTTGGAACCCTTCTTATTAGCATACCAGTTTTTATCAACATGATTAGACCAACTCTAAGGGAGTACACTTCTTTATTGGGTTTAAAGCCAACAAAGGCTTCTTAATTATACATAAACAAAAAGAAGATATTAGCTAAGAAGTCATATAAGGACATGCAAAAGTGAAGTCTAGAAGGCTATCCATAACCAAGGAAGAATTATTTATGTCACACATGAATTCCTTGTCCTTTTTATTAAAGACTACAAAGGATAAAAGTTAGGAAAGAAAGGGTTAGCATTGGCGATCTATGGATTGCGAATATTTCCCAAAGTACAAGGGAAGTAGAAATTTGAGTTTTGAACATTTTAACAGCATATCTTTGTGTAGTAAATCCAATCTTAATAATGTCAGTAAAGACCTTGAGGTCTTAAGGGCACTACAAGAGAATAAGAGGAGGATATTTGTTAAGAAGAACTTCTCTATTCTCTACTTGGCTTAAAAGCCACCTCAAAGTAAATAGGTAAATGTTTGAGGCTTGGCACCACCTAATGGAGAAATTTGGAAAGAAAATTAAAATAAAAAATAAAACCATGTATGAGTAGGTAGAAAGTTTATCTAACTTAACAGAAGAACATATACAACGGATAGCACCCTGGATCTCATATGAAGTTGTCCTTTTCAGAGTATGAGATTTTCACTGTATACACCTACATAGGTTATGAAGAAGTGTCAATTACACACTAACAATAGTATTGAGGTAGATGGGGATTAAATAATGTGTATTAACCTTACATGATTTATTCAGAGAATTATTTAAATACACCAATGCTCAAACATCAAATAAGATAGAAAAAATTAGGCAGGCTTAGGAAACACCTTATTTATTGCTTAGAGGTAAACGAGTGGATAATACAACAATTGCCCACATCACAAGGAAAAAGAACAGGATTCAGGATTTAGTCCTACCAGCATGGTTATCTTCAATTAAAATCTCTCTCATAAATTCAAGGCAAGCAGAAATTGAACACTTAAAAAAAAACAGAGAAAGAATCTTAGGAAACTAAAAGGTCTAAGTGGCAACAAGAAATATCAACCTTGAAATATGAAGTTCCCATTCAAAAAAAGATTGTTAAGAAGGCTTAAAAAGGGAAAAAAGAAGCCCAATCCAAAATTAAAAAGCTCAAAGGCTCACTATAAAAAGTCTAAAAATAACGATAGAAATTTATGACTTACAAAATCAATCTCTAGATAATGATAGATTATTGATAAAATTGCTGTAGAATAAAAAATTTCACCTTACCAACCAATTAATGATAAAAAAGCGATGAAAATTAGCGATCGATTAAACTTGTGTTATTAAATTTAATTTAATTATTTTAAACTATTATATTAAATATATTAGTCACCCTTTAGCGATCGAACTATTGATCTCTATTTCGCTACCAAAAAAATCGATAGCTACTTGAGCCTTGAGGTCGATATCTTGGACACAATTTCGTGATCACCGTAACATTATCACTAGCCAATGATAGTTGCTAGGCTCCCTTAATGCTAATGACTATCATTGGGCCACCGTTGGGGCAACCCATGACTGGCGCTAGCAAACACCAATGCCAATGATTGCCCAACAATAATTGCATGGCTCTCTAGCTCCAACAACTATTATTGGACCATCACAATGCTCCCTCATGGCTGGCATTGGCATCTGCTAGTGCTAGCAACTACCTAGTAGCAATTGCTTGGCTATCCCAACACTAACAACTATAGCGGGGTGGTCACTAGGCTTTCTCAAAGCTGGCGTTGATGTTGGTGTCATCCAATGCCAACAACTACCTAGTAACAATCGTTGGGCTTTCCCAGTATGAATAACTACTGCAGGGCCATCATGGGCTCCTTCAAGGCTAGTGTTAGTGTTTACTAACGCCAACGACTCTCCAACTGCAGTCGTTGGGCTCCTTTAGCACTAGTGTTGGCATCTGCCACTCTTGATAACTGCCCAACGACAGTCGTTAGGGAAGGTAATGTTGGCACCTTACTAAAATGCATGGCTAATGATTGTCACCTGGACACTCATTGGCCATACATGCTACAAAATAAGCAAGCGAGCAACCGCCACTAATGGCGGTTGTTAACCATGCATTCGCATGGCGCGGGCAAATTTTTAGAGGCTGACGACTACCATAAATGGCAGTTAGATATAATTATTTATATTAGTTAGATATAATTATTTAACATTAGAATTAATTAATGATTAATAATTTAATTAGATTATTTTAAAATAATAAATTAGTTATATGATAATTATTATTCTAAGTTATTAGTTTTATTTTTAACAAATTTAGTTTATGTTAAATTAATTATGTAATAGTTTAATTAGATTATAATTGGACATAAGTAATTTTGAATAGATTTCTATGAAAATTACATTAATTAAGATGTTAATAAACTTTGTAGTTATTAATTTGAAACAAATTATTTACTTAGATTCGTAAGTTTGTTAAATTTTTTTTTCTTAATGTGTTTAGCTTGTTGTAGGGTAGTTAGATAATTGTTTAATTAGATTGTAATTAATTTGAGAAAAATAATTTATTTAATTTTATATGAATATTAAATTAATTACTTGTTAATTAAATTTTAAATTTTAAATTTTATTTGTTACTAAATTTAGTTTATATATGTTTGATTTAGTAGATAATATATTAAATCTAATTAAGTCATATCCTTCAGATAAACCGTTTGAGAATTATTAATGAATATTTATTATAACTCATCACATGTTTATGTGTGCATTGAAGTAAATTATTCAATAATAATTCTTGAATCGTCCATATTAGACAATTTAAGAATATGACATTTATGTGCAGCACATGATATTAGAGTTTGTTGTTCATTTTATTTGGTATAAATTTTATGCAGCATCTCCATTGTTCTTCGAATATTTACTAATGGATATAAGTATGTGTTTCGATTAAAAGCAGCAACTCATATCTATACATGTGATATACTTAAAGAACTATGGGGATATGTTGCCGAATTTTTTGCTAAATGAAGTGAACAATGACAATATTGTGCTTGACCTAAGTGTACATATCTGAATGGTGTAGGATCACTTGTTTTTGGAGTTTGGGCGACATGCATAAAACATTAAAAAAGTTGTATTATAACTCATGTACTTTTTATATATCTTCAAAATTTATGTAATAATGATTTTATCTCATATTTCAACTTATGACTATACAATTATTCATGCCTTTGGATTTTTACTTGATAATAAGTTATCAAGTTGTTGAAATTTTTAGGAGGCAAGTTATTGGGAATAGTTTAGAGCTAATTAAGAAATTGAAACATGAGTAGATTAGATAGTTAATGAATATACTTTAGGCTTGCATATAAATTATCAAATCAAAAATTTTTAAATAAAATGGATTAGTTTATTCAATTTGCTCATAGTCAACAAGCATTCATAAACAAAGATAAGATAAGATGCCCATGTAACCGAAAAAAGTTTCAAAACCATCGTTATGAGACTGTTGATAGAGTTAAACATCATTTGGCTAAATATGATTTTATACCAGAATATTATGCTTGGAATTGCCATGGGGAAACAATGAGTGTTCTAAATATGGAGTAGTTGAACATTACGTCGAAAAAAGATATGTCACTATGCATGAATATGCCAATATATGCCGAATAATGGTAATGGATGCAATTGGTCTAAAATTTAATTTAAAACTCAATAAGGAATCTCTCAATCTAGATGCCCAACATTTTTATGATATGTTCACTATTACTAATCAATTGTCATGGGATAAGTGTCAAAATAAATTAAAATTATTTATTATTGCTAGAATGTTAACATAAATTGAGAACATCATTTTTTTTAAAGTGCCATGATGATATTTGTTAATTAATAAAAAAGATGATGCCAGTCGATAATGTAATGAATGAAGATTTTATAATACAAAGAAATGCTTACAAGGTATGGGTTTACTGATTGGAAAGATCCACTATTGTAATAACGGATGCAGGATATACGGAGGCACGTATAGTGACTTAAGTTATTGTAAGTTTTGTGATCATCCACAATATAAAAAACGAGGATGAAGATCTCACAAACCAAAAACTCTTGTTCCATACAAGAAGATTTATTATTTTTCTCTCAGTCCACCCTTACAAAGACTATATGCATCGGAAGCCATAGCGAAGAACATGAGATGGCATGTAAAACACGAAATTGAAAATGGTGTCATGCGTTCATTGCTCTGACACTCTTGCGTCGATGCATTTTAATCAATCTCGTCCATTTTTTGCTACAAAATATATGAATGTCAGAATAGGTTAGAGTATGATGGATTTCAACCATTCGATCAGTCAAGACAATTGTATTCTTCATGATTCGTAATAATCACATGACATAACTTATCCCTTTGGATGTGCATGAAAAATGAGTATATGTTTTTAACTCTGATCATTCATAGACCAATAAATCCGTAAGATAAATTAGATGTCTACCTGTAGCCTTTAATAGCAGAGTTACAAATATTATAGGATGTAGGATACCTATATTTGATATCCCTTCTAAACAAAATTTCATCATGGAAGTTGCTTTAATGTGGATTGTTGGTGACTTCCTTGCTTACTTGGTATTGTTTGGTTATAATACATTAGAAAGATTGGCTTACCTTTATTGTAGAGAACATTCATATGCATTTACCCTTTCCAACGGACGTAAGCAGTCTTGGTTTAATAATTATTGTAAGTTCTTACTAAAAAATCATCCATTTCAAAAGATTAAAACTACATTCATTAGGAATAAAATAGTGAGAAGAATAGCTCATCGTATTAAATCTAGGTATGAATTATTTCATGAAATGGATCAATTGAGAGTTAAAAAGGTTACGAAAGTTAGATATGATCAGATAAATGGTCTTATTTACAAGACATATGGTTGAAAAAAACGAAGCATATTTTGGGATCTACCTTATCGAAGTACTAACTTAATATGACACAACCTCGATGTCATGCATAGAGAGAGAAATATTTTCAATAATGTACTTAACACAAACATGAATATGGAAGAAAAGGTAAAAGAATATTGCAAAGTTGAAGGAAGACTTGAAGAAACTTTACAGACGCCCTGAGTTAGTGAGGAATGTGGCAACTAGAAAATACCATAAAGTTTGTTACACCCTTGACAAAGTAAGTAAAGAAACATTATGTGAGTGGGTGAAGATCTAAAATTTTTTAATGGATATGCATCAAACATGGCAAGGTGTATGGATATGAGGAAACATAAACTATTCGGGACGAAAATTCATGACTGTCATGTTTTTTATGCAGTAATTATTACCTATCACATTCCGTGAATTGTTGCCAACTAATGTATAGTACACACTAACAAAGTTGAGCATATTTTTTAAAAGAACTCACATCAACTACCATTCAGGTTAAAGATATGAGACAACTTGAGAATAAGATCCATATAATTCTTTGTAAACGCGAGTGTATATTTCCTTCAAGCTTTTTTGACTCAATGGAACATCCTCAGATGCACTTAGCTTATGAAGTAAATATAGCTATTCAAGTATAGTATCGATTAATGTATCCATTTGATAGGTATCAATCATAGTTTGATGTAATTAATTTGTCATTTCACTCACTTGATTACTTGATCATCCATTTAAATCACTTAATTGTTTGATTATCCTTAATTTTTATTTTAGGTACTTATGAAAGTTGAAAAATAATGTTAAAAACAAAGCAAAAGTGGAAAGGTCGATATGCAATACATATTTAGTTAAAAAAGCATCCTCGGTTTGTTCACACTACTTCAAGCTGCAATGTCAACACATGATATCGAAGAGTACCACAGAACGATGCTGGTGATTATAATTCAGAAGATCATGAAAGAAATCTATTGATCTTTAAACATCCTCATTAAACATTTAGAAAAGAAAAATCTAAATATTTGACAAAGAAAGAATATCAAGCCACTCATACATATGTTTTGTTGAACTACCATGAGGTTAAATCATTTATAAAGTACGTATCTCATCCCTCAATCAAAGTAATTCACGTAGCTATTCACATATAAAATTCTTCCTTTTCAATGATCGTCTTTTTTAAACTAATATCCTGTAAGATTTATATTTCTCAATTTCATGAACAATGTCAACGCTTAATTGATCAATTTGTATATGTGCATTTATAATCCACACATTTAAATTATTAATCATTTTTGCTAAATATATATAGTCAAATGATCAATTTTCAGTATTTACAGGCACATGACCTACTAAATTTGTTGATAACAATATGTTGCAAAAGGTCTGTTATGATCTATAAAGCATACCCAAGATATTATGTTAATTGGTATGATTTTTACACTGAAAGACACTGTTCAAATAGATCAACAATAAATAGAGGAGTTTGCATTAAAAGGTCTAATATAATCCAAATGGAAGTAACTATCTGGGTATATTGGTGGAAGTGTTACAATTAAAGCACTCTGCATTACCAATCAAGAAAACCTTTCTGTTCAAGTGTGAATGATTTGATCCTATGTCGAATGTAGGCACCAAAGTACATAAATCATACAACTTAGTGGATGCCAATCACATAAAGAGATTGAATTTGTATAAGCCATTTGTCTTGGCTTCACAAAAGCTCAGGTCTATTATGTTTCTTATCTAATCTTAAGGCACAATAAGCATGACTTGTGAACTGTTTGCAAAATAAAGGTCAACTCCATCATCAAACTTTTAGACTCTAACTTCACTAGTGGACCAACCTAAGATACTCATTTTCAAGATTATGAAACAGATGTCCATTAATTTAAAAATGATGTGAATAATCGTTCTATATCCTTGAATGATCCAAGTGGAACATTAATTGATATTGATGATAAGGAAGAAGATATATTAGATCAGTCAGATTTTGAAAATTTTCCTACAAAAGAAAATGGGTAAGAAATGGAAAAGGAAGACTTTAAAGATAATGATTAGTTATATTTATAAAAAAAAAATTGTTGTTTGAATTGTTGAATATCAGTTTTAAATAATGTAATTTTTAAAATAAGTGTTCGTTAATTTGGTTATTAATTGTATTGTATTTTCATCAAGTATTTTAGGGGGTTTTAGCCTAATTTTCAAGGAAGAGTCTGCCAAATTTTTTATAAAACTTTAGCTATCAAACTAACTATAAACATACCTAAATGAGAGGTCAAGGGAGATGAGGTGACTTTGGAGATAGATTAGGTGAGTACTCCAGAGTAAAAGATCCATATATTCAGGATAAGGAAGCAGATGCAGCTACATCATCTTTACATGGATTAGCATTATGTTATTCCTATAAGTGATCCCTCATATGGAGTTTGTAAAACAACATGGAAGAATGAATTTGCAAAGGTCCCTTTATAGTAAATTTTAGCTCTATTTGTAGGAAAAAAATGGAGCAAAAGCCCATAAAAAATTCGAAATTTTGTTTAGAGAAGGGGGACCATAATGCCAATTAAGTAATTTTGAATGCGCATATGAGCACATCTTACCCATTATTGTGTATAGCTTTGTTGAAGGTTCATAATTCTTTTGCTTTGAACACCTAAGTCTCTAAAGCTTGATTGGAGATTGACATCAATCACATGGTCCTTAAGTCTTCAGGCTTGATGTGAGATTTACATTAATTATATCTATGAAATTCCTCAATACTGATGTGAGATCGATCATTAATGACCACTACTACTCATAAAACTCCTTTAAACTCGATGTCAGATTATCAACAAACATAATCTATTACCAATACTCTTTTAAGCCTAATATGGGATCTTCATCAGTCTGCATTGACTTGTTATTATCTTAAGAACAATGACGAGTTGAGCATTAATCGCCAATTGGGTAACTTTGTTCTCGATGTCAAATCGAGCAATGCCTTACCTATCCCACTTTTTGACACCATGAATAACAGTCACCATGTGTACTACTTCAATTGGATAAATAATCCTATCTTATATTGGATTGTGCATTGTAGTCTTTTTCATTCTCGATCACCTATTTTTTTCATCACTTTTATCTCTTTTGTGCTTGCACCCAAGCTTTCTCTTTCTCACTTTGCAACTCAGTTCCTTTCATTTCTAATAACCTTTCTCGATCATTCTTTGTTTGGTAAGCTTTATTTTTGACCTCTTCTTTATTATGAGCATGGACCACATAAATTTTTTTGCCCTTGTATAAAGCTCCTTAGATCAAATTAGGAAAGATTACTTTATCTTGGAGCATGTCAAAAAAGTCAACCTTATTTTCAATAAATAGCCATGGTTCAACAAGCCTAACCTATTTTTATCCTTGAAATATCACTTTGAGGCAGCTTAAGGCTGCCTCTCTACACTTCATCGCAATGACATGTTTTAGATATCAATTTTCTCCCCATAACCTGTACTAATGCTTGGCGCATTTTCTTTGCCTTCTTTTCCATATATATAGATTTAGAAGTTCAAACCATTGCTCTAAACTTCTTAATTCTAGTTCTCTAACATTATGATGAATAGAGGTGGCATTAGGGGCACCGTTCATAGCTTCTAGCACTTCATGGCCAAGTCTCGAAAGTTGTTTAACGATAGCATGTTGTCATCGATCAAGGGTAGGAAGTTCAAATATTTTTGGGCCATTTAGGATTACCTATATCTCAATCTCATCACTTACCAAATCCCTAACACAACTTATGAGTTTAGGAAAGAATACTTTAACCATTTAAGACGTATTGTCCTTTGATGTTAGACAATGCTAAGATCCATAACACCAAGTATTATCTCATGTTAGACAAATTGAATATAACTTATAATGTTAGTTTTAACTTCTTAAAAACTTCCTCTTCTAATCTTAAGCTCAATAGACACCTAAAATGGTTCGAGATGTAGATATAAATTCCTCTAAGACTCTTTCTTTTGATCATGCTCTAAGCCTTTAATGATCTAACATATTCTCAATGCCAAACCTTCTTTACCCGATTCGATAGATTTCATCGACCATGCTACTTTCCAAACTTATCCCAAATCTCACTTCTTACATTAAGTCACTTTCTTTTCCTTCAAAACTTTTATAGCTCTAACTATAATACTAATATTCGTCTTCTCAATGTGCATATATTGAATAGATAGTTCCCAATAACGGGCTTGTAATAGTTCACTCCATGGTTGCATTAAAATCAAATGGATCCTAACCTTAACAATTTTCCAATCTTACTCCTACCACATCGTTCACTTCCATCATGAGATCAGGATCGTCTACCGAATCCCAAGCTTTTACTAAATTAGGATCGAGTAGGTAATCTTGATCTTAATCCAAGAAGAGATCAATTGAAGCCACACTAGAGTCATCTTCAAAGGGTGGTAAGGTTGTCAAGAATTAATTCTATGTTGAAGTTGCAGTTTTAATTGACGTCATATCTTAACCTTTATTTAGTAACATAGCGAACTAGGGTTTAATCAACGTACTCAACGAGCTAATTCCTAGGCTTCGACCATGTAACATTCTAAATTAGCTTTATCTCAGCTAGAACATCAAATCGATAGATAGTAAGTGATCTATTGTTGTTACATACGAAAAACAATGAAAGTCCATTATCCCAAGACATCGGGAATGACTTGTAGGACTTGACAATAATACCCTACTAGGTAAGGGCTTCTGCCATGAGTGAGGTATGTTTTCTTCTTTTCCTTTTCATCCTTTAGATCAATAGTTGACCTTGCATTGTCTTATAATTGTGCTTTTTAAACATCAAAGAAATTTGAGATCATTATTCCCGACCTCGTAAATATCTTTATTTATATTTTTTCTTTATCATTAGACCTGATCTCACATTGATTTCCTCTTTGGTGTAGCTAACTGATGAAATGGCCTTGCTTAACCAGTAATATGAGCTAGTTAGCAACACTTTAATCCATTCAAATAAAAGAAGTATAAAATACCAATAACTCAGCGATCAATGTTGTGGATTAAGTCAAAGCTCTAATTTTAAACGTGGAAAGGCTAGAAATAATACCAACCGAAAAATATAGACAATTTCTCAAAAGTTAAACCCAACGGGTCAACTAAATTTAAGGACCAAAAGGTACAATAAGTGATCAAGAAGGCTATCAAATATCAACAACTAATGGAGCACATTGAAGTAACATGCATCTCAAAATATTTAAAAAACAAGGTCTTCAATGAATAAGTTGAAAACACGCTTATGAGCTTCTGCCTCTTCTCAAAAAAGATGTTCTAGATGAAGTTCAAAGGCTCTACCCTAATGTTAATCAAGGGGTATTACTGCTTCCTTTGACACCCTAACAGAAGTTCCAAAGCCTTTCGCTCCCACATTGATTGAGGTCCCTCGCTAACTCTAAAAAAATATATGGACCAATCTCTGTTTACCACTAGTAGCTTAACTTTATACTTTTGTATTTTTTTTATTTTGAATTGATTGATATTACCTTTTTTATATTAATGAAATTTTAGTCTTTTTCTTTTGACATATCTTTTTATTAACTTCATCGAACCAATTCTAACTTATTAACATACCTCAGTCATGATCTCAATTCATATTGATTGCCAAAATCTTCACTCAAAAGCATAATAAACTCGATCCTAAATCTTCCTCAATCTGCATCCAATTTTAACTTTGCAATTTTGCACATGAAACAGCTTTCATCTCAAATCATTCTTAGTTGATACTTAATGAATTTTTGCCAGCCTTTCAACCGCAAGAGGAAATTTCTTTAAGGACAAAATTAGGTGTCTATAATTGGTATCCATAATATCAAGGATTATCTCACATCAGATTGGATACATCGTGTTTATGCATAAATCCTAACTTTTTCAGTCATCCAATATTGGATACTGATCTTAATATGAACTTACCTATTCTTGACTCTAAACTTGACTCCTCTCAAACCTTTTACAAAGAGAATTGCCTCAACCTTCTTCGTTAGACCTTCCTTTTCTCATTGTCAACTCATCTCAAACTAATGGCCACGAGCCATTAGATCTTAACTTTTTTTTATTCTTTCTGACCGATCTCACTCTCGCTAAGTTTACATTCTTTCATCTTTTTACAACATATCTTACCTTTTATTGTTTAGATATCTTTTGATTTATAGATTAAGATAATCCTGTGTTGAATCCCAACCAGGAAAAACTCGAGATGACATGCTCCCTCTTAAAATAGAAGAAGTAGCATTAAAAGAAGTAACACTAAAAGAAGTAGGCCTAACCTATTACTTCATCCGCAATGTTGGGACTAAGATCAAGTTTCTAACCTCATTAAGCCTTGGTCATATTAGGAGCCTAATCCTAAACTAACCAAAAGAAATGATTGCTTGAAAAAAAGTGCTTGCTAATTCGTCAGCCGAGAAAGGTAAGGCAGTTATTTAATACATAAAAAAAGAGGCGATCATCATGACTAGCTGTATCTTAGGCAAAATTCGATATTAGGGTATAATTGATGCTCTTGACAATCCCTTTTCCATAGTCAAATCTTGCTATGTTTCAAAGAATTTCTATTTAAGATGGAACATCAAGTCATAAAAACCATCACCAACTCAACTGTAAACTTTAAAAGAATGAAGAATTTAATCATAGTAGATCGATTTGCTTCTTGCCAATGGAAATAGAGACTTAGCAGCCTATCTTGCCTGCCAAATCAACCAAATATGTCTTCCATCATTCCTCTTTTCCTTTTGGTTTTTATTCCATCATGTTCTTGATTTAACCTTTCTTTTATAGGTTTACAATGAGGCTACTATCATTTTAGAAAAGTATGAACTCTGCTACAAGGCTTTAGAGGTTGCTCTGAAGGAGACAAATGAAGTTGACAAGTCTAACGATGATGCAAAAGGCTAGGCCAGAGAACTTAATGTTGAAGTAGTATGGCTAATGACCTTGGTCGTACAATGAGACAACAAACTCCAATCTATTGATTGTGTCCAAAATAGACCTTAGTTCAAAATAGTTATAAAAACATTAAGTATTTTTACTGTTGAAATGCCTAAAAATTGACTCAAATAAATTATACCTTCTATCTCGAGTTCATTTCTTAAATGTGAATTTTTTGGACTTCACAAGTTGTTCTTAATGTTATTGTCAAACTTTTTATAGTATAATTTTTTTTTGAAAAAATATTTTTAAAACTAAAAAAAATTTAAATTTTTTTTGAAGATATCTTGAATATTTTCTTACAACTATGAAAATTTTTAAGTCAAAATTTATTATAAAATATCTTAAATTGGATATCCTAATTTTTTTAAATTTTTTGATAAGGTTCAATTTGATGAAATATACATTAAGGTATATTTAGAAACTCCACAAAAAATCGAAATTTAAAATTTGAAAAAAGAGCGTGAACCTCAGGGTTCATATGATTTTTTTCCTAAAAATTAAAATCTAAAAACCACTCTCATGAATCATTTTTATATAAATCATTTTCTATAAATCATTTTCCTATGAAGTTACTAGCCAAATATAATTCCATGAAAGAAATAATCATTTCCATGTAAATCAAATATCACTTCCACATAAAAACTAACATGCAAATATAATTTTACATGAAAACAATATCTGAATATGTCTATGTAAAAATAGATAACAATTCTATGTAAACTTAGCATGTAGATGCCATTACCTTGTAAAATTTAACATCCACGTAACATTTCATGTAAAATTGGCATTTAAATGTCATGTTCATGAAAAGTTTAACATCAACGTAACATTTAATCTAAAATTCACCATCCAAATACTATCTCAATTCAAAATTTACCATCGCCATTTCATATTTATCAACCTTATCAATAATCACTCAAAAAATGTTCTAAATCACTTATTCAAATTCTTTTATAGATTGTAGATCTATTTGATGATGAAGAGAAAGCTATTAGATATAAAGCATCTATTATAGAAATAACAACATTGAGACTAAACAAACTGGTTGCATAGAAGATTGTGTATCTCCTCTAGAGGTTTGCTAATATTATGTTAGATGAGTCCAAGAACAAGCTGATAAAAGCAAAGAAACTAAAAATTAGTGGAAACAATTATTACAAACATACTTCGATAGAAATATTACCATTTAACTGACGGCCAAGCATTATATGAGATGAAATTCTCTTGAACAATTTTCTTGAGGTGAAGACGACATATATACTTAGAAACATAACAACTAAAATATTAATTTAGAAAAAAAGTGTTACACATCTGAGAATGTGTTATATATATATATAGTTGAAGATTTATTCATGAGATGATTTTCTTGAAAAAAAAATTGGACTAAATGTGATAGCATTACTTAACTGAAGTAAAAACTCATTACATAGTTCAATAGGTTTGGCCTAGAAGCTTCATTCACATACTAATGAGTAATTAAAGATAGACAAAAATAAGTAAAAAATCATAGATTTCTAAATCAAGTTTAAGGACAATTATAATTACACCATCAAATTAAAAGATATAATGATTAAGTACAATTCTTGCACATAAATAAGTAAGGTTTACCTAAATAGGAGTAGCATCTATTAATGGACTAACAATGTCCCTACTGAAAACTTCCTTATTATAGTGAGCCAGCATTATGCTAATATCGCTCTTTTTTAGACCAATACTATCAGTAATGTACGATCCATTGAGAGATAGGATATTAAATTCTCCCTGCCATGAAGCAAAAAGAAAGAATTAAAAGCATTGAGTATTTGAAGACTTATTTAAAACTTCAAATTGAGCAAAATCCAAACATGAATTCCTTCTTGCAATTAGTTATATAAAAAGAAAAAACATACCTTTGAGAGATAGTACATATTCAAAATATATACACATAAAGTAAAGTACATAAACGCTTAATTCATTTGAGTATTCTACTTATTAGGATAAAGTTAATGACATACATATATATTAAACTTGCAAATGCATTGCCTTTATCAATAAATAATAGAACCTCTTATGAACAATATTTTACCTTTCGATTGTCTAGTAATCAAAACAATTGACCTTTAAAGAAAAAATATCATACCTCATATATAACAACTCCATCCGGAGTGCTAATGATAATTGTGGAGATAATACCTAGAGCTGAGAGAACAAAAATTTCTTAAGAATAATTGAGAGCTAATGATTTTATTATAGATATTATGTCTTGCATAATAAAATGAAATGGAAAATGTTGCACATCAAATGCACTATTGTCTTCTTAAGGAAATGTAATGCAATACTATTTTTTTTTTTACCTCTCCACAAGGCACAGTCTTTACAATTAGATAAAATCTTTTTCTTACTATTTGGCAAGCAATTCCACCTTTATAAAAGGAAGTTTTTAGCAAAGTCATCAAATCAATACAAAAAGAAAAAAATAAAAAATTGATAGTATATTAAAATGAAACAATAACACTAAATGGCATGTAGATTTATCTTTTTTAGTTACTCAATTAAAAATTGATAGGATTGTAGTAAATGAGTCAAACAACCAAACTATTACTATTTTATACATATTTTGCTAACTTGTTTATCAAAAACAATCTCATTGAAAAATCAATAAGATAGCCATAAGGACAAAGCTAAATAAGATGCATATAGGAGGCACTTATCTTCTAATTGAATAAAGAAAGAAAAAGCTACATAAATGAAGAATAATTATTTATATGAGTACAACGAAAATTTGCTCTTGAGTTCCTTGAAAGGAACAAGGAAAGGTAGATAACTCCATAGTAATTATATCATAATCAAATGAAAAATATGTATAATTTAAAAGAGATTTCAAAAGCTCACATGCTTAACAACCCTCATAAGAGAACAACTAGCCATTTCAATACAAGTTAAGGCCAAAACACTCAAGATTTTAGAGCTATAAATCTTTAACTTTTATGTTACTGAATAAGAAAAGGATGTTTAACATGGACCATATCTGATCAGCTGATCCTAGACTTGTTAGCTCATTCATGTTCTTTATTGCTCAATGAAAGGCGTTTTCTTTAAGTAATTCTTTAAGGTTTTCTTATTTATTGCAGTTTCATCTGCATCGTTCACTTTATATTTCAATATATCATTTTTCTTGTCCATTTCTCTTTGATTATCTATAAGGCGAATCTCGAAGTGTAAGCCAATTATTTTCAAACGACCATAGTTTTTCTAAGTTCATAAAAAAAGCGAATCAAATGAACATGACCTACCACATTAGAACATACACAAGAACAAATGGCTAGCTCAAGATCAACATTCCACGAAATGATAAAAGCTATTAAGTTTGTTCACAAAGATGAATTGATGTAGTAACTAAGGCTTTAGATACAAGAATTTACCAAATAAAAAGCAAAAAGTTCGAGAGACCAACCACATCTCCCTAGTGCATATATGATTTAGGATTTTTCCTTATGAATATGCCTGTATTAAATTCAACACTACCCAAACCAATGGAACACTCATAGTTATCTAATACGCCCCATCCATTACCTACTCGACTTTGAGGACTTTAACCTTTTAGGAAATGAATTTGGCAAGATTTTGAATAATAGATAGGGATTTACTCTACAACCACTATAGGGGGTTGACAAATACAACTTAAAAAATTTGCTTAACAAGGAACATATCTCCTTTGAAAGCCAACATTTGTTTGATGTGTATCACATATAAATTTGGCTTAAGAAGTCACTCATTTGACATAGAGCACATAAAAAAAGCATTAAATTATGGGTAAAATAAAAGATTATGTTTATAGAAACTATGTTTGTTAAACACAAAAATATTATTTAACTACAAATATCAAATCTTGAGATACTCTTTGAAATAGCCTGATTATCTAATTATACTTTAAACTTAAATACAATCTCATTTAGATTAGATTTTGAATTATTTTTCAAAAAATTCAATGTTGAATGTGACAAAAATATTTTGCAAACAAATAGGTTTAAATTTATTTTAATATAAATCAAGTATAATTAATCAAAAAACAATGTTAATATATAAAGCAAAATACATAGATCAAGAAGTTAGAGTTTATCAAAACCCTTATGCTTCCCTCGACATAAAGGCTTGAAGTACCTATTGTCCTTTCTAATTGAATCTTTAGGCCTACGGAAGACTTTTGCTTATTGTTGATTGGCAAATCTTGCTCATTATTCATGGAAGATTCTGATTTGCTGCTCCTCATCATTCATGGGTATTTTGGCTCATTGTCCATTGAAAAGTTTGATTTGTGCTTATGATTCATTGTTTATGGTAGACTTAGAGGCTACACTTTTATTGTACATTAATAAAGACCTTACCAAAATAATCTTTAAGAAAAATTATCAATTAAAGCAATAAAAAACACAAATTTATGTATATTAATTGTAAATCTATTTTTCTTGTATTCCATTAATACCCTTGTTAAAATGAAAATGGGTTTCACAAGTGTGTTAAATTTTTTTTTCCCCTCTAATATATCGATATAAGAAGACAAAGTGAAATCATTTATATGCCTCTTAACAAATTTCCTTTTTATGTTTTCAATTTTTAACATTTTCTTTACAATCATTCAAAAGAAAAAATAATTTATTTTTTTCATAAAAATATAATATTTTTGAAACATTTTGGTAGTATTAGGATAGGTGAGAATATAATAATAATTATTTGAAAATGTTTTAAGATATTAAATTTTCAAACATAAATCTCAAAATATGGGAACATATTTAGTGTATTATTTTCACTTTTTCAAGTTTGATTTTGACCTTCCAAAATGTACATCTACAATGTCATATAATAGAAACCACACAGCATATTTTAGTGCTTTTGTTATAGATAATTACTACTATAACTGTGCATCATGACTTATTTTGCAAACTTTGTCACTTATTTTGACTGCATCATGGTTTATTATTTGCACATGATGACTTATTCGCATGTATTTATGACTTACTAGAGATTTTCAATATTTTTATTTTTATTTTTTCTTATCTATCATTTAAGTTATTATTTTGTTAACCCATGAAGAATTAAATTTGGCTTCTATTAGGTAGGTTTGAATGATTGATACTTGTATTATGTTGGCTGTCCATTTGATTTAAAAGTTTTCTAATCAAAGTAGATTCATCTAAGTTTAATCTTAAGCTAAGTACACCTATTATTTTCATGAACATTAGTATCCAAACAACAATAATATATAAAAATTATGGTGATTGTTTCACATATAATAGTATAGATAACATAAATGTACATGCCATAAGGTGTCAGTAATGCATAAATGGCATGGGTTGATGACTTTACATTTTGTACTAAAACTAAGTAACTCAATGCAACACTACATGTTATGGAACCTCAGTCCTTCATTAATTTATCCAATTTAGCTTCAGAAAAATAAGTCACACTACCAACACCTAATTTTGCCCTCAAGATGATTTAATGAAGGATTTTTCTTAAGATATCAGAAAATCATCTTTAAAAAAGAAAACAACCTATCACATTGAAGAAAAGCTTAAAGAATCTCAAAGCAAAGTACTAAAAACAAAAGGTGTTAAAGAGAAACAATCTAATACCTTGATTGGAGATTTTTTAAGCAGCAAAAGGATATCCATAATATATTCCCAAAAGCTTCATTAAGTATTTTTTTTTAAAAAAAGGTCATTCTTTCATGAGATTATATTGAGTTAAAGAGCATAATTTGCCTTGAATTGTTTTTTGAAAACATATTACAAATCTAATATGAGGGGTTCATGGTCTAATACAAAAATTGGAATGGTGAATTTAAGTCTTCAAAATACCTTTTCAAGGGCTATTCTTAAGGGTTAATCCAAAAACAAAGGTTGTAGCACTTTCAAATTGCAAATTAAAACAATACTTGAAACTTGTGTGGAAAACAAAATTAGGCGATACTGAGTTAATTTGGTGTTGATAAATAGTCTATCATGGGAAAGAACAACGAAGATTTGAAGATTCGCATTTAGAACTTGCATGGGGTATTCCTTAAAAGGGATATTTTTTAGGATTATTCTCAAAAGGTATTCCTAAGGTTTATTCCTTAAACTAACTCTTAATATAAAATGTTAGCATCTTTTTAAGCATTAAAAAGTGAGCAAAATTTATTGAAAAATACTGAAGAAAGAAAAGTTACAAAGAATAAGGAATTTATAGATAGTGGGGTATTTCTAGTAGTAGAGGGGTATTCCTAAAGAAGGTATTCTACAAAAGATTGATACTAAAAAGAATGACTTTAAGTTAAGGCCAAAAGAAACATTGTGAAAGCATTATTAATATTTAAATTTTAATGTTAGAAGTGCTTGATCAATAATTAATGTTCCTAAAAATAATAGTGAGTTATTTTTAGGCTTTCAAAATATACTAGAATCACTGAAAATTTATTCAACAAATGACGTAAGAAAAGAATATAAAATCATGGCCAAAAGAAGTCAACTTCATTAAAACAAATGGTTCAATACAAAGAGAAAAATATAAAGCAAAAGAGAAATTAAGGACAATCAGATCTCAAGACCTTATTTCTTAAGGGCTATCCTTCCTTAAACTTGCAATGGCCTTGTAAAACATCCAAAAGCAAACAAGAAAGGGTGGGTGTTCCTTCAAAATGAAAAGTTGTATCCTCTTGCCCAGTTGCCCTAGAGGTCTTCTCAATGGCTTGATAAGAAGAGGAGCTAACCAAGTTTTTTTGGTTCAATCCTAATAAAATATAGATTTAAGTATTCATTTTGAATGTTAATCTTTACATCATGATAAATCTCCCAAAAGATAGTATCAGACTCTTGGGTTATTAACTTGTCAAACTCTTCAATCTTTTTAGAGTTAGATATAACTTCACTTTTGGCAGTTTTTAATTCTTACAAACATTGCTATCTAGTGACTTTTAACTAAAAGGTAGCTTTAGACTTTTTTCTTTTCCAACTCAGCTTTAAGCACTAATATTTTTTAGTCCACTTACTCCTTTTGCTTTTCCATAAAGTTTTCTTAGCCATCAAATTAGAGCCTATTTTCCTAGCCTCCTTAAGGGTTGTCTCTGCCTCTTTAAAGGTTTGCTAAATAGTGCAACTTAGTTAGTAATCACCTATAAGTATAAAAAACTCATATATGACCTAAAAAATAACTTAAAAAACCTTAAAGCATAAAAGAAATAACTCAAAAAGCCTTAACGAATAATAAGAATAACATAAAAATAACTAAGACATAATAAAAAAGTGTGTCTTGTACCTTAAAGAAGAAGGAAATGAATCTATTAACATGTTGAATTTTCTCTAAAGGAGTTATGGATGATAAAGAAGCTAGAATAATTATACTTTAACAAAATTCTTAATTTGTAAAGAATTTCAAATAACCAAGGAGGTTGAGGCTCTTGGCCCAATAAGCTAAAGTCAACAAAGGTCAACATCATAGGATAAGCTTCTTGTCCTACCTTTATAGCTTATATGAGTAGATTGGCAACTCTAGCTCTTTTCAAAAATAAGATTTGAGGGGTCTTTCTCATAAGTTTAGCAACCTCACAAGATTTCTCTTCCCGATTCTATGCATGACTATAAATTGATTTACAATAAGCAAAAAAATTCTAGTGGTGAGCAAAAGAATAAAAGAAAAAAGTAGGAATAATTAAAAGTATGAAAAGAAATAACTTAACTTGAGGAGGAGCTAGTATTAGACTTAGTATAGGCTAAAGGCTAGGTTTACGAATCATGCTCAGAAGGGGCTTTTCTTTGTGGGGATAGGGGATCAATGTTCATGGAGGATTTTTAGGTAAAAATGTTGGCCTCTTGATGAAAGGGGAAGGTGAATCCCAAAAAAGAGAGTACTTAGTGGGACACTACTATAAACTTTATCGATCCATTCAAAAGTTTGTGTGTGTGTGTATATATATATATATATATATATATATATATATGTAATAAATCAAAGTATTCCTCTCACTGTTGAGCAAAGTTAATCCTAGCTAAAGCTTCTGAGAGAACTACATCTTCACTAAATTGTTGGTTGGGAAAACACCATGCATTCAAATTCAAGGATATCATATTCCAAAATACCTAGAAATAAAGAACTTCTCCATTGTTTCATAAATTTCATGAGTCTTATACCAAAGAGCGATGGTTTTTAATATAAAAGTACTAACAACTTTCATTGATACCTAAGACGTTAGTCTATTTTTTTAGCTTATAAAATTTTATGAATACAAAAAGGAAAAGATTTATTGCTCTAAGGTTAAAATATTTGGCTATAAAATCCACTAAGACTCTCCAAGCATTTGAAATCAACTATGATTGGATATCTTATAACTTTCATAGATTAACAAAAAGAAAGGATTAAGAGGAAGTCAAAGACATAAAAAGCCCCAGATATATTTGATTAAGGTCTTTCATCTAGTTTGGGAAAGGATGGGATACCATAATCCCTCCTATTCCTAACTAAATCTTGTTTACTAATGGTTGAAGGAGCGAAATCTTCTATGAACGAATGCATAAAACGAAAACAGAACATGGGAAATTAACTTACTGAAGAAAATTGCTAGTGGAACACTGATAGGAATACTCTAGAGAAAGATAACCCTAGGATGAATAGTAAAAAACAAAATCAATCGAAAATAAAAGGAAAGAAAGAAGAGAGCACAGAATCAAAAATACAGGATGAGTTGTTTTATGTATCTATTAAAGTTTTAAAGACATAGCCATTGTAAAGTTATTTGGGAGAAGGAATACCCATTTAGTATGACCATAAGAATATCTCATGATGTGGCAAAATTGCTAACCTAACACAATGTGATTGGAAGAATATCTCATGACGTGGTGGTATAAATGACATGGTTGAATCTAATTTGAGAAATACAAATTGATGTGTCGAGAGATAAAGAAATATCTCATGACATTGCAACAGCATCAACACATGTAGTTATTTGATTTGTTTGAATATTAGCTAGCAAGGCAATGAAGATGATGTGGAAAAAAAAATTGTTTAAGAAAAGGAATATCTGTTAACATGACTAGTGATATGGCAGCATCACTGACGTAAAGTGTTTTTAATCACTAAAATACTAGCTAATGAAGTAATAAGGATGACATGGCTAAGTGCATAACGATAGACGTGGTGACTCGGTGTGTTAAAGAATACCTACTTATTAAAGAATACCTAAAAGGTATACTTGGAAAAGAGACCCAACGTGATTTGCTCATACAACAAAGGAAATTATGAAAATGGAGTTAGACATAAATGCTATAAACAAGCCACAAAGGTCTCTACATCACGATTACTTTAGTGCATTGCATTTTAAAAAAAAAAAGATTTAGATGGATGTGGTGATGGAATATCATGTGCGATTACCTAATAATGCCTCACAAAAAGAATGAATCTCGAAGGTTAATGAAAACTAAGTTTTTATTGAAGAATAACTTGCAAAAAAGAACTGCAAAATTTTAAAAAAAAAAAGAAGAAGAAGAAGAAGAAAGACAAAAATGATGAAGAAATAATTCTTGAAGCTTGGCAGGAATAACTTGTAGGAAAGAATAACAATGATAACTCATAGTGTGAAGAAACTTTTTCTATGAATAAGAGCGCATTCTTAGGGTAAACCATTCAAAAATCATTGAAAAAGATTCAGCAATAGTTTATGAAAAGAGTTCTCTTATTTCACATGGGAAAATATCTTATTTGATTGTGGTGATGACCTATTCTTGGATTGTAATTTCATGTTGTAAAAAACTAACCTTATGTTGCAACATCATTTGTTGGGATTCTAATTCTTCAATCTTCAATTAGTATCTTTCTTATCATAATTGGGGTTTCAATTCTGCAAACCCTTAGCGTGAAAAATGGTATCATCAATGATATTTTTAGTGTGATTAGCCACCATTATAAAATAAAAGCTAACTAGTCTTTCATTTAAAAAACAGGTTCGAGAGTCGTTTATGCTTAGAGTGTGATTAGCATCCTTGAGATGCTCATAATAAGTGCCAATTTAAATTATATTTTTTAAAAAAATAACTTTAAGTAAAGAAAGGGTATTTTAAGAAAAGCATAATAAAATTTCAAATTCCTTCCCTTCCTTATGCTAAGGAAAAATTTTATTTTTACAAAAGACAAAAATCACACTCATTCATTCTCAAAAAAATGGTGGTAATATGTACCTAGAAGAAAATGTATTTTTTAAAAAAATTAACAAAAAATTATATTCCTTACAATGGGTTACTCTTCCTTAGGGGAGCTCAAGGGCTCTTTAGTCTCTTACTGTTCTTCAAACAGGACAATTCCCTCTTCATATAAGTGTATACTATTTTGTGTATATCTTTATTATTATTTTTTTTTTTTTTACTTATATGTTAAATGCCATTGTTGTTGTCTTATATTTTAAGGCCAAAAAAAAAAGAAAAAAAAAAACATGTTTGCTTGTTGTCTCATATTGCCTTAACTGATATAAGCATTTATGGTAGGATATTGTTAAGAACTCTGTTATAATTCTGCTTCAAACTTTATATAGGTAGTATTGAATACAAAATCAAAATATATGGATATTTATATTGATTAAAGCTTATTTTGGCCACATGTTTCCCATACTATATTTGAAGTGTAAAGTATAACTGAAGTGTGTGTCCGTGGAAGTACTTAAAACTTTTAAGATGCCAAAATTTTAAGAAAATAGACTTAATAATAAATAAATTTTTATGGGTATAACTACATTAGTTTCCTTCTTTGATATTAATAAGCTCTTGGCTATTAAATAAACCCTTGCAATGAATGCTACTACAAATTTCCTTTCGATGATATTCAAGGTTTTTTTCTTTTTTCTTTTTAGAATCATGTCTTTTAAATTGCCTTAGTTTTTGGATGGATATTCTATTCTAATCATATCAAAGATGTATTGCTCTTTAATAGCGTGACCATGGTTTGGTTTCGGTTCTAAACGTCGGTTCAAGATTCATGGTTAGAATGAACCGAAACTTGAACCATTAAACTTCGATTTTGGTTAAGGTTAGATCCAAAAGCGGTTTAGGTTCCAGTTCATAAACAATTTAGGTTCAGGTTTGATTCAAATTCAATCCAGGTTCATGTTCAGGTCTAGGTTCGGTTCAAAGAAATTGTTTCTCTTTAATATGAATATTTTGTAATTAAATTAAAATATTTTAATAAAAAATTTTAATAAAAATGTAATGATTATATATTTATTGAAATATATATTTTTTAAATTATTTTATTTTATAATTTTTTAAATTATTTTTTATAAAATTTTTAAATTAAATTTTTTTATATATTTTTAAAACCGTCGGTTTCAGTTCCAATTCGAAATTTATATGAACTATAACCGAATCATATTTAAAATAATTTCGGTTACGATTTCAAACCAGTTTAAATTTTAAATATCATAGTTGAGTTTATAAATTTGAACCACACTGTTGTTACCCATACTCCTTAGCCGAAATATTTTGTTTTGTGTTTATGCTGTCTAATCATTAATGTCTTTAATTAATTCATAACGATAACACTAAATATTGATTTTAATTATTGTTCAATAATAACAATATTTGAGAGAATCAATGTTCATAATAATAATTAGTAAATATTGATTATATTAATTCTAATTTTTAATTAATAATTAATAATTCTTTCAAATCAGTATCAATAATAATTTTTATTAATCTTAGTTTTTTTAAAAATTTATTAATGACGGTTTTTTTAATCAATCAATGTAAGTAATATTAATTAGTGAAGATTGAATATATTTATTTTTATTTTTATTTTTAATAATAATTAACATTTTTATGAATAAAAAGTAATAATAAATTATTATTTTAATTATTATTTTAAATTAATAATAATAGTATTTTTGGAATCAGTGTAAATAATAAAATTAGTAAAAAATGATTTTTTAATTGTAAATTTATTTTCAATTAATAATTAATTTTTTTATAAATCACTATTAATAATAATGATTATTAATTTTTATTTTTATTTTTATTTTAAATTATCAATTGCATTTTGTTTCAACAAGTAATTTTAATTATTATTTCAAATTATTAAAAATATTTTTTTAGGAAATCAATGTAAATAATAATAATTTGTCAAAAAATAATTAATTTAATTTAATTTTTATCTTTAATTAATGATTATGTTTTTTCTACTAAAAAGTGAATTATAATCTACCCCAATTTCTACTAAAAAGTTTCATTATCATAACAAATTATTTTTCAATAGCTTTTTATAAATTAAAAAATGAAAGGATTCAGCATGTATGAAACAACCAGTTGAATATTAGCATTCACTATCTTTAATTCAATTAGGCCTTAGAGGTAAGATCCCTTCGATTTCCTTTTGCTATATAGACATCATGTGAATGCAATCAGCTATGTAAAATGAGAAAGAATTGATCATCAAGTGATGCCCTGCTTACAAATATCAATTATTAGAATCAATGACATCTTAAAATATATATCCCAAAGAGGTTGCCATGGTCAAGTAAAATGTTACCAATTTGCTAGCTGCAAGCCATATCCACCTTATTAACAAGATCTACAAATGGGCAATATAATAATCGAAATGCAAGAAATGCGCATTATTTAACATTATAGTAAACTTTACAGACGACATACTACCAAGAGCTTCAATTCCTCAATTTAAAGACGAAAAATGTGAAGCTACACATCCATAGCCAACCAAACGAAAGCATAGCGAAAGTTATTTCAAGTTCAGGCATTTTCCCAAATTTATGGCAAGTCTATAAGCAAACAGTTAGCAACGAAGAATGGTTAAGGACCCTAAACGAACAAAAGTAATAGCAATTGCAGTGATTAATTTGTATCAGTTATCAATTAAAAGTCCTAAAATTCTGATACACCTAATGACATCATAAGTGCATCCTCAACAAGAGCAAGTGGTCATGATTCAGGTAACCGTACTGCATATATATAATTATCAGAAACATAAAATTCAAAAATATAAAGATGGCGAAGCTAATAATGATTCAAGTAACCATACTGCCAATATATACTTTGATGTTATAAGGTAAATGTTGGATTTCGCCTTCGAGCAAAAAAGTCTAGCCGTGAAAATCACTAAGTCAATTTTTTTAGAAAAAAAAGAGTGTTATTAAACAATTAATTTAAGTGATTAAAACTTGGCATTCCCTAAATTGAGTTATTTAAATATACCCTTTTGCATCTATTTTTTTATGATATAAAATATTTATAAATTGAATAATTAACCATTACAAAATTAAATAGAAGGACTTGAATTCAAATCTGTCGTAAATTTATAAACTTTAAGAAATTAACAATGATCTTAATTTATAGTGATTAAATGTCAAAAGTGATGCAAGTAATCTGTTCATGGGTCTGGATGCCTCTATGTCAATTTAAAGGCTACTGATGAGCATTGTGAATTGCTTTAATTCCAGGTTGATGCTGCCGATGATATTTTTATATACATTCCATGGTACTTAAGCTAGCAATTCGGTGACGTAAGTTAGAAAACTCAGTTGTGTATTGCCACAAGCAAGAAGACTAAACTAACAATGGTTATTAGTTCATAAAGTACTTAACTAGGACGACAATTCAACATTTCATACACCAACTCACTAACCCTAGGTTGCCCTTCTCAAACATCTGGTGGGAATTGTCACAATCAAATTTGCACCTGCTGCCAAACACCAGCGTTGATTTACTTGCATGTTCTTGTTAACTAGGGATTAATTATCACATTTGACCATTATAGCTGATTCGAGCAACAATGAAGAGCTTGTAGCTCCTTCCTTATGTGATGATGCCGTACCATCCATGATGTGGAAGTGAACTCAATCAAAATATTCATTAATTAGCTTAAAAGAATAGGATGTTAATGGTCATTTTCAAGAACTTACTCTTTTCTACTCCACTTGGGTTTTATTAAATTATTTTTACGTATATGGCTTACATGGGCACAAAAGAAATAGTAATATTGAACCATATGAATTCTTCGCCATGCTACCGGCTAATAAAACTAGTCCAACCTACTCTATCGATGACTTAATATAGTTACCTTCTATCAACCATGAACATTTCAAACTAAAATACATTTCAAACTAAAATACACGGCCGACGCACAATTGGAGCCATTTACAATCATGAAATTCTACAACTACTCCAAATGTTTATTGTGAAGCATAGATAATAATTGTAATGCTAAAATGGCTTTGACTTAGTTTCATTTTACGCTACTAAACTCTCACCCAAGACCTAAGACCCCACCAAATTGTACGTTATTTTCAAAATTTTATAACATTACATTAAAATTAATTGGGTTTGCTTTTTTCTTAATTTCTGTTTTCACTAAATTGTTTTTATAATATTAATTACATTTTGAAGTTTCTTTCATTGAAGATTTCATTTAGTTTTCAATTTATAAGATCTTAAAAGCTTTGAATTTATAAAGACTTATAAGCTTTGAATTTATATTAGAGATTACTATTTTTATTTCTATGCAAACATCTATTTATAATCTAAATGCATATATATCAATATTGTTACAAATCTTTTTTTTAATTTTCACAAAATATTGAAGCAAAAAATAGTCACTCGTCATAATTTCACTTAAAATAACTGCAATGAAAATGGATATAATTTTTTTGTATTTTATACATAAAAATTATGAAATAACAATTTAATGTGATTGTTCAGAGAAATAACTAAGTCAATCATAGGTCTTTTATTATTCTATATTATATATATAGAGCTATTTTTTCATTCAAAATACATTTAAATAAATTAAAATAGGTGAAAGTATTTTATATTTTAAAATTTCATGCAATTTAACAATTAGGTGATAAAATGAAAAATCATTAACTTATATGTGGTTCGGTGATGTAATAATAGAAGAGAAAATATTTTAAAAAATGAGATTTATTAAGCTGTCATCCTAAAGTCAATAGATATTTTGTTAGTTCAAGACCTTTACATTAATAAAAAAATCTTAACATGAGTGCTTTAAGTGCAATTAAAGTTCGAGACCTTTAAATGTTGCTTAATTAAATATTCTGGAATCCAGCAAGTGACTTTTTTTTTAATTACTGGTTGGATAAATTGTTTAAATTGTTGTTGTTGTTTTTTTTTTTAACATTTTGGTTTTTATCATACATGTGTTGAAATTTTTGTCATTAGACTTTTTATTTTTTTAATAAAAATTATTTATTTATTTGTGTAAAGCTTTTTGATAAAAATAAAAATATATTTTTAATAATTTATAACATTTATGTGAAAATAAATAAATAAAATATTATCATTATTTATTTTATTAAAATTATCAAGTATTAATATCTATTCAAAAACTCAACGCAAGTTAAATCAATAATTGATCTTAATCCTTAAATTTGATCTTCCTTCACTCCCATACTTTCTCCCTCCATCTTTATCTAACAAGCTTCAACTTCCTACATTGCATGTTACCCCATCAAATCTTCACTCATTTATTATTTAGTAAGCATTTTTCACATTTGTCTATCTTATCTTTTAGGTTCTCATACTGTCCAAGGCTCCCTTCTCTTCTTCCAAGTTCCTTTCCATTATTACTTTAGATTGTCGATAATCCATAGGCAAAAATACTCACATTTTAGTTTGTTTCTCTATATCCTAGCTTTCCGAAGATAGAGCATATTCTCATAGAGATAGCATACTTTTATGTTAATGAAGATACTTTATGTAATAAGATTATATTTTAATGCCTTAAGTGTGCTTATTTGTATAAATACTATAGGATTTTCTTTTAACTCAAGTCTAAGAGCTAGTGATTTATGATGAAATTCATGAGCACTGTGGTGATTTTAGGTACAATAGACTATTGATAGATATTTATACTACGTTTTTCTTTTTAAAAAATCTTGAGAAATTTGTGTTTCCTTTTTATCAATTGCAATAATCAAACTAACAGTCCTTTCAAATGGTTTTTTAATCCTGATTTTCTTAAAGGGGTCCTCAAGATTATAATAAATAATAAACTTGTTTTTAAGGCTTTAGCTAAATTAAAATCATTTTCCTTTCAAGAGATAAACCTGCCTCAACTATTTGAACCATTCGTGAACCAATTCCTCCTCTAATCCTTAGCATTTATATCTTTCTTATTATTTCTCCATAATTTTTTATTTTTTTCCTGTTAGCAATGGTCTTTAGCGAAAGAATGAAATCAATAAAAAAATTGAAATAAGAAATTACATAATGTTTTACATATTTTTTTAGTTTTTATTTTTTTTTTCATTATCTGTCAATCAGTTTACATATACTATGGTATGTGATTGTTATAGTTCCTTGAACCCCCTTGTTATTCTCTTTTTCCTTACTACTGTTGCATCAGAGGAGATTCTTTCTTTTGAGACAACACCATTTATCTCATTTTATTCTACTACTACTTAAATGGTTCCACTGGTTAATGTTAAAGCCATGCAAAGAGCTAATGATAAACAAAGGAAAAAGGCAAAAAAAAAAAAAAAAGACAAAAAATGACCCAAAAAAAAAAAGCTATTATGGGCCTTTATCTCAACTTCCTTTCAAAAAAAAAGCAATTATTGTCTGCAAAGAGTCATCTAACATTTATCTATGCAATTATGACTGTTGATAAACTAATAATTAACATATAGAGGCCAACCACTATTTTAGGTGTATTTGTTCCAACTAGCTTCTTTTTAATGCTCTTAGTATCCAAGTGACTTCATGTTCAAGTATTAGGTCTTGGAACTTAAAAGTTTGTTCTTAAGTAAAACGTTAAAAGTTTGAATTAATTGATGAAAGAAAAAAATAGCATTGTAGACATCATATGGATTCATCACCTTAGTTAAGAATCATAAAATGAATCAAATAGGACTTGATCAAATTTTTGTGGAAGGATGTGCATAAAATAAAGGTAAGTACGCAACAATTGGATTGTCTTTATGTTGTTCTTGTTAAGATTTTGCTAACTCACTTACTACATTGGATAAAGGATGACAACCCTCTTAAAGGTAACTCATTACCTCCAAATCATGATTAAGAAGGATGATTTACTCCAAAAAGTTTTGAGGAATTGGGAGAAGGTAGAAAATTAATAGTTGAGGTCAAGGTAGTAAAGGTTGAAAATAATACACTTAGTTGCCAATATGATTCTATGAAAGATGCTTTCAAAATTAAGACAAAGCAACACAAAGGAATGGAGCTCAAGATGGCTAAGGTGAATGACAATGTGATTAAGATCATTCCTACAATGTGGATGCAAGCAATGAAAGATCACAAGGACTTACAAGATCCTAAGGATGAGTTGGTTACCTATGTAGTTGACATATATGTGGAAAGCTTAAAGGATATGAAGAAAAAACTTTTAGTCAAGCATTTTGACTTGGACATTTCTTTTATTAATTGGTATGACCTAACTTCGTTAAACTTTGAAGTATCTGTCAATAGTCCTATTAAAGAGGACATGACCTTAAATGTGAATCCTTTTCCACCAGCTTTTATGAAAGCTACCATTCATGAAGAGTTGGTGGAAGGATAATGATAGTAAGCACATTTAGTTTTTTTTTTTAACAATCAATATAATAAGTTTTTTTGTAGTTAGGAAGAAGTATATAATTTTTTCTATTTTTATCATTTATCTTATGTTCTCAAAACTAACTTCCAATAAGTTGGCCTCTACCTAAACAATCCTTCAAGCCTTTAAAATTTCTAATGAGTTATCATTCACTTAACATATCGTAAAACTTAATTGATTGAAACAATGTCTTTTACTTCAACCCATTTAGTAAAATAATCTATTTTCACAATCATAAATTTCTCTTTTGTCCAACTAATTTTGGGAAAGAACCAATAAACCTATTACTTATTATGCAAATGTTCATTAGTTGTGTACATGCAAGACACTATGATATTTGAGAGTGGCGCATGCCTTTAACATTTATTATAGTTTTTCATATATTTTGTGATGTCTTGTTCAAGTTAGGTAATCATATCCTTATCATAAAATTTTACGAGCTACTTATCTCGCTCCAATTATGCGTTATAGAGATATCTTTATGGAAGTATGCTAAAATGCATTCTTTCATTTCTTTTTTTACCATTACTGACATTGGATGATAACTATGTTGTTGGACTTTTCTCATATATATATATATATATACGTCTATTACCTATCTCTAACAATAGTGTTTGATTTTGTCTCACTAATTTGTGATTATACCTGCTCTGAGCTTGTGAACCATTGTATCTAGACTTATGCTTGACATATTTGTTATCATCTAAGCAAAAGCGATTATAAATCTTTTCAACTCTAGGTCAGCAGGCCTTAAGCTCATTATTTATAACTCGATCCACAGAATTTAACCTAATTTGTTTAATAATTAGGTCGAGTTAGATTATCCATTAAAGAATGAGATTATCTATGGGTCTCAATCTTAAATCAAACTACATAATGAACAACTTGTTAGAGCCAATTAAATAGGCTAAATATATCATATATTGGTTGAGCCCATTTCATCTATTTTAAATTTAAATTGAATTTTATATAAAAAAATCTTAAAATTATAAAGCAAAATAGTTAATAACATTATCCATCAATGTTTTTTATCAATTATATATATATATGTGTGTGTGTGTGTGTGCATGCATGTATGCGCCCGCGCGGAAGCGTACATATGTCTGTCAAATGATCCAATATATATATCATGTCTATAGAATATATGTATCACACATATAAAATTACATTTCTTAGAAAAAATTATCAAATTTTATTGTCCTATCATATTGAAAAAGTAAAATCAATTGTACATTTTATTTTTTATATTTTCATATTTATAAGTTAATTCATCTTATAAAATGATTGAAATAACTTCATCCAACCTATCTATATATATTTTTTATTAAAGAAATATATATATTCTGAAATGTTTATTGACATTATTTGCTTTGCATGTTAAAGTCAATCTTATAATTAAATATGAACATATATTTGTTTTTAATTCTATTAACTTTAATATTGCATGTAAAAGAATATACTAAATTTGTTACATATTTAATATTTTAGGAGTCTGAAGTTATTGCTTTAATAGTTTTTCATATATATTTTTTAATTTTTATGTTATGATTCATTTATTTATTTCTTTAACAAAAAGATAAGATTGTTTATCAAATTAAATGATATAAAATTTATTAGAATAACTTGCATATTTTCGATTTAAGACCCATCAAATAGGTTTGTTTAAGAACAAATAGATTAGCCTATAAATGATGACTAATGGGTCAAACTCATGGGTACAATCATAAGCCATATTTTCTTTGAATTAAGCGAGCTTGGTCTAACCCATTAATTTGAAAAGCATGTTAGGCATTTACGAGCCAAGCTTGAGCAATAAGTTCATAGGCTAGACCACTTAGTTTCGCCAGTTGTCAACCTTGATTTCGAACAACCAACTATTTTCTTATTTTTCATTCTCTTGGAAGTAAGTGCTTATCCAAATTGCTTCAATTGTCTTCTAATATATCTACGATTCTTATTTTTCATCCTTCTAATCTAGGCTTATGATGTGACTTCATTTTTAACATCATCACAAATGTTTTTTTTTCTTTGCCTGTAGATCTCCACTTATTAGTGTGATCCATCCAAAGTCGAGGGGCAGTCTTAATCTACATAAGGATATGTCCTCATAAAACTTTCAGTAGGGTGTATCATCATTCACCATCTTTAAAATTTCTTTTATTTGCTGAATTCTTTATATATAGGTTTTGTTCTTTATTTCTATTTTCACTTTTGTTGTTTTTATTGCAACTAATAGGTAGCTATTGGTTGTCTTTCTTCTGCTTCTTTTTTAAGTTGTTAAATTCGTCCAATTAAGAGATTTCAAATTTCTTTTTGTTGTTCTCTTCCTTATTCATGATTCATTAACTTTTGTCAATAATTTATCCATGTTTTAAGGTCTATTAATGTTAAGCGCATAATGAGATGGGTCTACCAAGTGTTAGATGTACTATGGAACAACTATCCTTGTCTTCACTTAATATTAAATAAGTTCAGGGCATCCTTCTTTTTTACAATGTTGTTGATAAATTTAACCAAAAGAAGTTGCATAAATATCTAAAAGTTGTTAAGTGTTTTCAACCTTTAGGGAAGAATACAATGATCTCACAACTATAACTAAGGTAACTGAGAACACTTTTTATACATTTGAGGCCCCTTAAACTTTATTGCTAAATAAAATCATTCCAAATGATCCCTTGGATTTGTATGTCCATCTTAAGGCTTACTAAAAGGCAAGTTAAACTTGTGAGGTAGTAGTTGGACTTGTAATGTTTTTATTAACGAAGGTTACCTAACTGCTAACTTATGTTTTATCAATCTTTGAGTCACCTTATCATGCCTAGCATAATTTTTATTCTTTAATTTAAATAGATAACTTTCTTCATTAATTCCCTTTATTAAGGTAGCTACCCAAGGAAATTTATTGAGCTTTCTCCACTTATTTCTTACACTTAGTTAAAATGTACTTGCTCAACAACCATAACCTTTGTCATTTTTTGGGCTTTGAGGTCAAGTTCTACCTCACTAATTCTTCCGAGAGGTTTGTATTTTCAAATCCTTGGAATTGATGCATCAAAAGTTGTTACTAGAGTAATGCTCCTTGGGAGAATTAATGGTGAGAAAAAAAGTTTGTAAAATATTGGCTAACTAATAAACATGTCAGCTCAATGTTTGGGTAAGTATTTAGGTAGTTTGAGAATGTGGTTAAGTAATAGTGGAAATTACTAATGTTGGAGAGCAAAATGATGCAAAAATTGTAAATGTGGGTATAGAGATGACTTAGGTTCAAGCAATATTTGATTGAGAAAATGGTTGAGTTCCTAGTAAGGGTGATTTTAACGGTATCGCAAAGGTGATATTGATTCCAAGTGCTATTTTGATTGGACAATCAAGTTTGTAGGTGTCACAGCTTTTTATTTTGTTTTTCATAAACAATGACAAAGATTTTATCGAAAGTAGAATGGAAGAGAAAAGCAAAAAAATTGAGATTGCATAAGCGAATGATCTATAAATAAGAAAGAAAATAACATTGAAAGTTCGACTCGAGCATTTGAAGAAATAAATAAATAAAATTAAGTAAATTTGAAGAAATAAATAAATAAAATTAAGTAATTTGGCAATGCAGTAGTGAATTGAAGATTGTGTTTGAAGCAAACTTAAAGTTTCCTCTGTACAGAATTTTATGGGATGAGATGGCCAAAAGTCACTTTTGACAAGATGAGATGATTAGCAACATTTGGAGTCATGAGTTTAGTAATTTAAAGAGAAGTAACTAAAGCTTGTTATTGTTAAGCCATAAGTAGTTTGAGTTGTTAAAGCCCATGGATTATCTAGCCTTATTGTTCATATTGTTTTTTATTTTTTAATGAGTTTGCTAAATCTAAGTTTTAGTAGTTAAACTCCTCATGCTCAACCTAACTTTTGAGTTTATGGTCAAGTAATCTTTTTGTCATAATAACTTTAAAATCACATTATCCTCATTGAAAATTTTTTAAATTAAGTTTAGTATTTCAGGAATTACTAGAGTAGGACCTTAGATCCCACCAGAAATTCTCCAAAGTAAGACCTTGGATCCTACCAAGGCATTCTCGAAATAAGACCTAAGATTTTGCTGAGGTATCCCTAAACTAAAACCTTGAATTCTTGTAGGACATTCCCAAATAAGGTTCTCCAAAGGTGTCCTGGAACTATGACCTTAAATCCTAACAAGGCATCTTTATGGTAAAATCAAAAGTTACCAAGGCGTCCAAAACTAAGATTCTAAATCTTATCGCGATATCATTGAAGCAAGACTTAAAAGACTTTATCAAAGCATCCTTAAACTAAGACCTTAAATCCTATTAAGACATCCTAGAATAAAATCTTAAGTTCTACCGAAGTATCCCAAACCAAAACCATACATTCTATTAGAACATTCCCATACTAAAAGTCTCAAATCTTGTTAGAGCATCCTTAAAAAAAAACATTGAGTTCAACTAGAGCATTCTTGAACTAAAATTTTTAAATCCTACCAAAGCATCAAAACTAAAACCCTAAATTCTACCAAAATATTCTCAAAGTAAAACTTTTGCATCTTACTCAACATCCTCCAAATAAGTCCTTGAATTCAAGAATTTGATTTAATCCATGTAATCAAATTTTCACTCACTACTAACCTATACTTCGAGTCCTTTTTATAGCGTACAAAGTGCCAGTAGGTATGACACGCGGTGCAAAGAAATGGTCATTGAATCAAACCTAGTTACAACTGGACTGAAAATACAACTACTGGGGGCAGTCCCATTTGTATCTTCCTTTCTAATGCCGTGTTCACGATGCAATGACAGGGACGCCCTTTATCATTATTTCCCATTTATTTTTTTACTTTTTAAAAAATAATTGTGTATCATCCATTTGGTTTTTCAAGTACTCAATAATCACGTGGAAAAACCAAAAGGCTCCAATTTATTAATGAAGCTCATCATTAAACAGATGGAGATAATTCCAAGACATGAAGGTTATATGGGTAATTACGAAGTGTTGAAGTTCAACGAATAGGAGCCAGTGTTTACGGGAAAGACTGAAGGATCATAATTATAATATTAATTAACGCAACACGTTCGTGCGAAAAGTCATTTCACGAGAAGGATATTTTTGTCTTTTCAAATGAATCCACATGAGTCCAACAAAGGTTGCCGCTAGCGCCAGCCAGCTGCCGAACACTCGTAGTCTAGTTACCCCCCACGCGGAACAAGCCACGCATAAAAGCAATTAGTTAATTATTAATAAATATGAATTTTTCATATTGATTATATATTTCCAAAACTAAAACATTACCATTTTACAATTCTATTTTTTTATTAAAAAAAAAAAAAAGAGGGAAGAAGGTTCTTCTTATTGACCGTTTCGCCCCTAGTTGAAGCCTTTCAGTGTGTTCCCATTTCCTTGACACCGATGTATGAACTGTACTCTTTACTGGTTCCACGACTTCCTATTTTATAAACGCATTTATAAATACCAGACTCCATTTGCTCCCTTCTATTGCAGACTGGTTCGCAAGGAGTTCCTTTCACGTAGCATTTGATCGATTGCAAGACAAATTGGTTAGTGTTTAAGGCATGTTGATCTTCTTGAATTTCTTCTTTCTGACTGATTCTGTTCTTCTCTTTGTAATCTGATCGCTTAATGCTTCATCAAACCTACAACTTTCTTTTCCTCTTATTATGAACACCGACTGAGAGTTCTACCCTAAGATTTTCTGCTGTTTCTTACTCTTTTTGTGGAAATTGCACACTCTGTGACTGCTAGCTAGAATGAAATAGCGCAGTATTGCGATGAGAAATGGTAGTCATGGTGAAAGAGGAAGGCCAAATAAGTAAGAAATCATTCGAAGAAATCGTTTAAGTCATATTTATACTGAGATTGAATGACATTCAACTTTCGTGCAATCACGTCTTAATCTACGGGTTCTTATTTCCATGATTTGCTCCTGCAACAAATTGGTCAATTATGGAATTCTGTCTTGGCGCAGCTGTGAGTGCGAAATTCCATTTTTACCCTCACAACGCGTATACCGTCTGGGTACGCGGTTTCACTGACAAATAAAAACACACACATAACATTCCCCCACTAGAGGATTCGGGCACTCTGTTTCTGTCGCCTGAAATTTGTTGGTATCGTCTGTGTTCTGCAATTTGACACAGTCTTTGTTTTACAGCAATTGAGTATCACAGCCAGAAAGCGAGAAATGGCCGAACGAGTTCACCCGGGCGAATCGCCTCCGAAACCAGAAGTGACAAACTCCGACGCCTTCTCCAACCCAAAACCAGCCCCGCCAGCGGCGGAGAAGCCTGTTCCTCCGCCGGGTACGTATGTCATACAGATCCCCAAGGATCAAGTATACCGAGTCCCTCCGCCAGAGAACGCCCGCCGTTACCAGCACCTCACTCGCCGCAAATCTCGTCGGAACCCCTGCTGCTGCTGCCTTTGCTCTTTTCTCGCTGTACTCCTCGTCCTCATTATTCTCGTCGGAGCCGCCGCCGGAATTCTCTATCTTGTTTTTAGGCCAGAGGCACCCGACTACTCTGTGGACAGCGTCTCCATCAAGGGATTCAACCTGACGTCGTCGTCTCCGATCTCGCCGGAGTTCGACGTCACCGTGAGGGCCCGGAACCCAAACGACAAGATTGGAATCTATTACAGGGGAGGGAGCTCCGTTGAGGTTTACTACGACAACGTCATCTTATGCAGCGGCGCATTGCCTGTGTTTTACCAGCCGACTAATAACGTGACGGTGTTTAAAACGGCGTTAAAGGGATCCGGTCTTGAGCTAACTAGCGGTATGCGGAGGTCTTTGGTGGAAGCAGAGAACAAAGGAACGGTGCCGTTTGACCTGAGGATTAGAGCGCCGGTCAAGATTAAGGTTGGGTCCGTGAAGACATGGAGGATTACCGTGAAAGTGAACTGTGACATAAACGTGGATAAGTTAACGACGGGTTCGAAGATCGTGTCAAAGCACTGTGATTATGGTGTGGATCTCTGGTAGAGGATCATTTAGGTTGTTTGGTTGCAGGATTAGCAGCTTTTGTTGTATACTTGGTACATGAATTGGTTTTTTTAAAATATACTTTAATAATCTTATGTAAAGGGTTAATTTGAAGGAGAATATTGCTAATCTTGAACACTGTCTAGTTCATTCTCAGAATTTTTTTTTATGTGTTTAATCTAAATTTAATTTTTTTTAAAAAAACTCATCTTAATTAACCTCATGATACGCAAAAGTCAGTATTATTATTCAAATTTTGTAAATATAATTATTCAAACTATATAATATATAAATTCAAATTTATTTTAAGCTTGAATTTTGTCAATTGAAATTAAAGTAATTTTAAATTAAATAAAAATTTAATTTATTTTGATCAATTCACAATGCATACAAAAATTTTAAAAAATAATTAATAAAAGATCTTATCTTGCAAAATCAAATTTATAATAATTTTTTAAACTTTTCTTTCTATAAAATAAAAATGATATATTAAAAATTATAATTATATCTATAGAAAGGATTACTTAAAAGTGAAAGATCAAAACATAACCATTAATAAATTAATCACGAATTTAAAAAAAAACAAACAAGAAAAAAGAAAAAGGAAAAGAAAATTTTGAGCAGGCTCCTACTTGTTTGAACTAGGATGTAAAATAAAAGGCAAAAAGGAGGACTGGATACGAGGGGCTGCCGCTTATGTGCCAGCCAATTAAGAAAATGGTGATACTAATTTACAATTTAATTGTATTTTATAGCATCACCGTGATAAAAGTAATTTAAAGATAAATTTTAAACAATATTATCCACCAATCATTTTTAGTATTTTTAATTTTACTTTTATCATGCTCTTAATTAATTATATTTTATGATTTTTATACGAATTTTTAACATAACTTTTTATTTAAAAATATTTTATGAAAAATAACTAAAATTACCAATTCTTTTTTCTTTCTTCTATCTAACAATCATCTTGTATTGTCCATTTTGAATACTTTTCTTGATTTGAGCTTTATTCTTTCCTTAATTTTTTATCAAATAAGCTTTACGCTCTTCTTTGCAGGACTACATATCACAATCAATACCAAAAGGAGAGTATGTACGATGATCAAAGATCATTTTATAAATTTTTTTCAAAATGAATGAATGGCAATTAGATTAAAGTATGTCAATAGAACTATGTTAAGGTTAGATGCATCAATGTAGGAGCGTTTTTGGATGAAAAACGGGTTCTAAGACACTTTAATTTCCATGATTTAATGAACATCTTTGTAAAAATGCACTCTTAATATAAAAATTTTTGAACATCAAAAGTTAAAAAAAAGTAAATATTATTAAAAATCCTGAAAAACACTGTCTCTTTAATTTTTATTTTGAACTTTAAAGCGTATTTATATAAATCCTGATCGATAAAAAATAATTAAGTTAAACATTTACTCAAATTACTATAATAAAATTAAGCATATTTTTATTATTAAAATATCTAAATAGTTACTCAAATAAATTTTACATTCAATTTCAAATCAATATCTCATTTTTTAATAATTTTTGACATATGAGTTATTTATTGTGAAAATTTTCAAATATTTTATGGTAAATTTTTTTTAAAAAAAATATTTTCAGCACTTAAAAAAACTCTAAATTTTTTTATGATGGCAATTTAAATATTTTTTTATATCGATAAAAATTTTAAATTAAAATTTGTAATACAAGATTCTCAATTTTTTGAATATTCTTTTAAAATTTTTTGACAAGATTTAATTTGACTATTTTTCATCAATAAAGATTTGCATTTTGAAGTTCAAGATAAAAATTAGAAGAGAACTTATATTTTATAATATTGAATAACATTTATCCTTAAAAAAATGCTTTTATAAATTTTATGAAAAGAAAAGAAAAAAATGTGAGAAAAGAATCTTTAAAAGAAAAAAAAAAGAATGACACAAATTAATATTTCTCACTCTTACTTATTGTAGTACAATAAACATGATTGATAACTATCAAATAATGATAATATCTTTTAAAGATAAATATTATCAAGTAATCTTTCAAATAATAATAGTATCTTTAAAGTTTGAAGATAAATGTAATATTTTGAGAGATAATATGAAAATGGTTATATATTTTGAAATAACTATACCAAATATATTATCTCTCATATTTCAAAATACATAAATTAATTAGCTTTGTCTTATACTGAAGTCGTTCAATTGTCTGACACCTTAATGGTCATGTCTAATTGAGACTTACAATTGCTTTAGAGATTTCTGCTTAAACTCTAATGAGAATTAACCCAATTTGGATATTGGCGAACCTTCTTCAAATGTGTCTCATAATTTGACACACCACCATATGGACCTATTATTTAACTATAAAATTTATTAAAAGTTACTATTCAACCTTATTGCACTTAGAATTACCTCACAATTTAAACCATTTAGACATATTTTTTTATATTTTTAAAAATGACATAGCTATCAAGATAAGAAATAAATTATTTTTATTTTATTGAACTTATTTCATGAGATCTCTAATCACATATATATCGTTGTGGATCTTTAAATAATATCCTTTATGAGTCTAATGAGATTATTTAAGTTAAGGCCGGGATCAAAGTGCAATGACACTTAGCTTCGAGAGAAGAAAGATCCGACCTATCATTTAGTGGTTAAAGATTACATGATCTGATGAAGAGGATTGTTGTTGCTAGTTTCAAAGGATAATCGCAACACCGTTCCTTCAATCAAAAGATTAGCGGGCAACGCTTAATGCCTAAGCATGGCTTTCAAATGGAAACTGATGGAAGCCATCTTTAGGTGATTAATCTCTTTTGCACAGATAGAAGTTTGAATTCTTGTAAAAGGATTTTTTTTTTGATAAAATAAATACTAAGATGGTCAATAAAATATTGCAATATTTTTATTCTTTCTTATTGGGTCAAACATTATGTGAATTTCCTTTACAACATTGACATTATTTGTGGGAAAGCTTACGGGAAGTTATTGGCTTTACAAAGAATGTAAGTTTGCTTTCTAGTAAACTAGTAAGTAGAATGATGCCTAGAGGAACGCCAATTGTACTACTTGAGGTGCATGATGATTTATCACACCTTGATAAGGAGTGTAGATGACCACATGAATCGAATGGTAACATTTAAAATCTCAAAATCATTTATAACGGTTTCAAATCTAAACAATAACCATAATGATTTTAAATATGATTCGATTATAATTCAAGTAAATTTTGAATCAAAATTAAAATCGATGGTTTCGACTTGGCTTCTAATTAAATTAATAAAAATATATAAATAATTTAATTTAAAAATTTATAAATAATTTAATTTAAAAATTTATAAAATATATATTCAAGTGGATTGTAAAGATAAGAAACAAATTTAGATCTTTTGAAATTTTAAGTTTTCAAAAACTTGAGCCGCATTGGATAACAAATTAAGATAAAAGCTACTTGATGCTGAATAGAATGATTAGCTACATTGCTTTAGTATTTTAGGAATAACTCCATTATTTGAGTTCCAAATTAAGTGATTCAAGTAGTGTTACAAAGATACGAGATAGACAACATACATTATGTTGAGAGTAAGGATTCAAAAGACACTAGTGGTAGATCCCTTTGGTAGATTTCACATTAATTGAAAATTTTATGCATTTCACTAATTTCACATTGATTGAAAATCTAATGCATTTTGCTAATCCCACATTAGAAACCACAAGTCTATACCATCAAACCCCTATAAATAGGGGTGCCAAGCTCATAATTTTGGAAGAATAAAAAAAATCAAATAAGTCTTGGCAAATCGGAACTTTGGAATTGCTTTACTAACATTTCACACTTTTTTGTAAGTAACTTTTTTCTCTTTTTCAATTTGGTAATAGTAAAAGTAAATGATTGTGAAGTAAATGATTTTCAACAGAATTATAATTGATTAGTAGAAAACATCTTTAAATTTCAAGTATTGAGTTTGTTCTTGCATTATCTTATAATTTTAAAATAATTGTTAGTGATAAGAAATACCATAGTAGGTTTTTATGAATATCTTTTTTGCAATATCAATTAGAATAGCAAATTAAGTAAAAGAATGAAGAGAAAGAAGAAAATTAAAAAGAAAAATGTGAATAAAAAAGATGAAAGAAATTAAAAGCCACTAGAGATTCTTTAGATTAGTTTAGTTGTAAATTTGTATACAATGATTTTGAAAAATAAGAATTCATGTGATGTTTAGCAATTTGACTTTAAATCTTTTTTCTTTCTTTCATTTATAATTCATATGTACCATTAATTTTCTCTAGATATAAACAGTAACCTTTCAATGTATGTTTTCAAAAACTTTCAAGTATCAAAGGAATTGTGTGGTAGCATGAACTTTGTTTCCCAGATTAAATTTGTTCTTGATTTTGGAATGTTCCATCATGAAAATTACAAGTAAAAGTTCTTTAAATTGGAGGATAAAAGATCAAGTGGCATCAAGATTATGATGTCTTTAAAAAATGTTTTGAGTTGAAGAGATGGAATAGTAATGAAATCTCGCTTCACATTTTTTCATGCAGATGTGAAATATTTGTTTAATTAGAAATTATCTTTAAACTTCAAATATATTTTGAAATCGTAAAATATCTTGTATAATTGGTGTCAATTTTTTGGCATTATGGAGATGCTAATATTTTTTTCGTATGTAACTAACTATCGAACTTATTTTGAAATCATGTAGACTATGATGCCATTTTTTGTTCATTTATTTTGTTAACTTTGAAAAGGTTTTAAAAAGTAGATAAACACTTATTGGCTAATCACATCATAAAAAAAAATTAAAGATGATCTTATTTTTATTTTATTTTCTTTTAAACCATATAAAGCCAGTGAAATTATTTTCAACCTAAGTAATTTACTTTGGGACATTCAGAACCCATTATGACAACAAACAACTCTATTGGGGATTTTTACAAATGAGTCAAGCCAAGCATTAAGTAAGAATTACTTTTCAAATTTTAAATATTAAAATCTGAATTTCATTTCTAACTTTAATGGTTTGTTTGTTTGTTTTTGTCAATTATATGTTTTGTTAATGCTTGCTCTACTGGTTATTTGTTTGCTCTACTATTTGTTACTTGCTTTCTTGATGCTTTATACTCTGTATGAACCTTGCACACACTACCGTGCATGCATTGCAAGTTCTATACCAAGCAAAGCTTTACATAGTCAATTTTCTTTGTTAGAAGGGATTGAGATGTGCTTGCTCAAGAGATTACCTAGTCTTAATGCATGTAAAGCTATCATCCCACTCAACTCGAGGCCTGAATACTCTATCATTTTCAAGATGACCAGATGACTTTTTTACAACTGTACATTTGCAAGATGATTGTATTATCAGGGGTATGCTTGCTAGTCAACAAAGGGATAGCCTATAAGCCTTCAAAAGAACCAGTCAATCCTACAAAACCTAACTTCAGGTTAAGCCCAAATATAGTAAACCTCGTGTGGCTAGTTTTAGGATAGAGCCAAACTTGATCAAGAAGAAGATTTATGCAAGACATGTACAAGGTCATAAGTTTGTTAGTTTTTTTTTTTTATTGTTTTAATATGTTCAATATTGATGTTAATGCTAACCTTGCTTTGTTCTAATGACCTTTATCCTTTTTACCTTTTTCATGTGCATTACAGGATATTAGAAAGTTTATTATCCATACATCATTTAAAAAATAAGGGTTTTTTAATTTCCTTGAAAAAAGATATCCCATGTGAGTTAGGGAGCTTCACAGTGTCGAGTTATTTGATGGATGCATGTAGCATGACCTATCATTGAAACTCGAAAAGGTCAAGCAAAACCCAATTAGAAACCTATCCTTGAAACCTAATGGGGTTAGGAAACACAATTGAGTTAGATAGCCACAATTGGATTGCATTGGTAACCCTCAGCAGGTTAGAAGTCTCTTAAATCATGCTGGATAAATTAGGGTCGGGAAGCTTGAAAATGGTTTGAAATTCCCTAAAACGACTGTAGAGATCGCTTAGTCTAAAAAAGATCCATCTTAATGACTAGTAGGAGCACATAGGGAATCTTGATTTTATGCATTTAAAGATCTCTTTATTTGAGCTATTAAGAAATGTTGGAGAACTATCTTACAAATGTTTCTGCTTCAGCGACATAGATTTGACCCAAGCATTAGACTAATGAGCTAACTAGATCGAGGAAGCCAAACAAAGTTAGATCGATAAGATATTAGCATTCTAAGGCTTAATGGTCATCAAGAGAGTTTTAGGGCAAATTGATTTGACATTTTATAGAATTTTTATGCTTCAATATTAATAAACTATTGATGCTCATTTTCTATAGTAATGCTAACCAAACATACATTACCATACACATGAGCATTTATTTAAAGAACATAAATTAGATTGAGAAGGGAGACAAGGAGCAAGGATATGGAAGGAAGGTAAAACACCCCGTGGTCAAGTCATATGATACCCTATCTAAAGCACATTCAATAGATAAAGAAAGACGGCTAATGAGGTTAGAGAGGCTAGAGAGGGCACAACAAGGGATGAATGAAAAGATAGCTTGAGCTCAGTTTGGTATGCATGATCAAATAATCCAAAAATAATAAGAGATGACCTAACGTTATATTGAATTATAGGGGCAAATACAAAGGATGATGAAGTTGATGGAATCCGTGATGAAAGGTAAAAAGGTGTTCATAGATGTGGAAGCACCTAAAAGAGCACCTAACACAAGAACAGAAGCATTTTTTTGGCCAAAAAACCTTATCATGGGAAATACATCTAAAAGTGCTATAGATGTAAATTAAATTGTGAGATGCCTTAAGGGAAAAGGGTTGGCAATAAAGGAATAGGAAAGATGGGAGAATGATACCAGGTCCTAAATCTTAAAGATCCAATCGAGGTAATGGGCATTCTAGGGAGTCAAAAATTGCTCACAAAAATGGAGGCCTAATATAAAAGGTCAGAATGATAGATTAAACAATTAATTTTAGTAAACTAGATGATGTTGATCTCAATTTGGTTTCAGGTTCAGCGTTGCTGCCAAAATTAAGGCAATGCATTTGATAAACTTAACAAGACAAAATGTCCAAACACACACCTATGCATGTTTTGAAATAAGATGCATGAGTATAAGTCAAATCTAGAAATCTTAATACAGTATTTTCAAGATAATTTAAAGGATGAAGCATTAGACTGTTATATTAATCTTAAAGCATCTAAACTCTAGTCATCAAAGGACTTACTTGGTGTGTTTGTGGCACATTATCAACACATGGTTGAATTGCTACTTAACCAAATCACTCTCCAAAATGAATGATGCCTTCAAGGAATACACCAAAAGATGGTGAGAGGTAGTGACTAAGGTCCAACTAGTTTTGTTTGATCATGAATTTTTTAAGTTGTTCCTCTACACTTTGAAGCCTTCATTCTATGAAAAACAGTTGGGTATATAGGGAGAGAAGTTCATGAAAATAATCAAACAAGGGGAACTCTTTGGAAAAAAACCATATAGGTTGGGATGATTAGAAGATCCAGGCAGCTTAAAGAAGGTTATTATAGGGAAAAATAAAGAAGAAAAAATAAATCAAGTTTCCTTTAGACACCATTTGAAGGGATCTATTAGCCTACCTATTTCAATCCCTAACATTATTAATACTAATATTTAAGGCCTTCATATCTTACCCTTTGCTACCCAATATACCATGCCATCAATGCACTGTAGCTACCAAGGTTGATCGTCCTATAAAAATAATTAGCAATGACACTCTAAACTCCTTAAAATCCTAATTTTAGCAACAATGGTCTAGGCCTTAAAATCACCATCCAAGGATCCCTATAAGATCGATCTTAGTTGAGATTGAAAAAGTCACGGTAGAGCATCACCTAACCTTTATTATTCTATTTTAGACAATTCTTGTACTTCACGAGATGTCATCATGGTCACATCAAATAAAACTTCTTTAAATTGAGGTCCTCGATTTATCATTATGGTTTCTAATTATAGAATATGAAGTGGACTTGTGAATACTGACTTAATTTTCTCAAAGAGATTAGTGATTTCCATTATATTGGATGTCTTTAGCTAATAAACTTCTCGATGACATGTCATGTAAAAGAGTATAATGTAATTAGAAAGTAAGGTTAGCAAGCTGCAAACACAGTCACAACATATTCTTCTAACTAGGGTTCATGTCCCTTGGGTGTTTATTTAACCTAACATTTCTTAATCTTAATCTTTTTAAAGCTCTACATGCATGATTCAAGGTTAATGGTTTGACCCAAAATATATCTAACCTTGGTCAATAGGTTTTTTAAAGGCTCCAAGGTTGTCCCTTAGTACTGATTTAGCAAAATAGTACCCTTGGCCCATAATCACTTACTTGGAGGAGTAATGTGAAAAGATCTTTCATCCTCATGAAAAATGAAAAAGGTTTTAGGGTTCAACCTGAGTGGGATTAAAAGCATAGCATGCATGGAGGTTAGTTTTTCTCTCAAAAACTTGCATTTTTAATAACTCTTAATTACAGAGGTTAGCCATAGAGGACTAGCTCACATGTAGAGCTTACATAATGCATGATGGTGACATGTGTGATATTATATTATTCTAACATTGAAATTAAGTATAATAAACTTTAAGAGCAAAAGATCATATCACAGTATAGATAAGGGAATCAAGATTGAATTTTTTTTTCATTAAAAAAAACTTTTTTCCTTAACATTTGGCCTAACTCTCTATGAAATCAAAGATTGTGAGTTCGACGTCTAATGGAATCACTAGATATCACAATGAGGTTTAAAACTAACTGCAAAGAGAAAAAATTTCTTTAGTTTAAGTTTATAAATCTAAAACTCATTTTCATTAGCTTTTTAATGAAAACCGAAGAAAACAATAATAGCCACTTTTTTTTTTTTAATGATTGATCATTAAAATTGTTTTCTCTTTTTCTAAAAATTTTATATGAAAGAATAAAGTAACAGAAGAATTAAAAATTTTATAAAGCAATGATCCACCTCACCAAGAAATCTAGGTTTGGGAGTCAGTTACGTGTAAAAAAAGTATTAGCATCCTTATAATGTCCTAAAATCGATATCAGTTAAACGAAAATGAATTTTAGCCAATGGCTCCAAAAATATTCGAAATTGATTCCCATTCTGAAAAACATTTAATTATCATGGAGAACATGCAATGATGAATAAATGAATGAAGGAAATTTTGGATATAGATACCATTGCATTTTCATTTCCAAAAAGATTTTACTTATGATCAAGAAAATTAGCTACCGCCTCACAATCTAAAAAAATGTATCAAAATAATGAAGAAAATTAGATAGGACGACCATGCACATCCTCCTTTCAAAATAAACAATTTTATTTATGATACCATGACTAGATTACTAATCAAATCATATTATTCTTAAATTATTTTTTAAAATACATTTAAAAAAAGAATTAATAAATAATCATGATAAAGGAATTTTCGTGAAAATAGGACATGGTTACTGTTATGTAACATTTTCTAAGATAAATAGTTTTACGTAGAATTCTGTGAAAGAGCTACCATACCATCACATCATCACATCATTCAGATTTTTTTTTCCACATAAATCATATAGATGCTAATATAATAAAGAAATGTCAAATAAAAGGCAAAAAAAACCAAGAAATGATCAAGAAAGAATCAAAGGTAGCAAGACTTTTTAAGAATTTGATTAATTAATCAATTTTATTCATAGTTAAATGAAAGGAATGTGATACAAGAATTGGATTAAGATAATTTGTACTTGTTTTTTCAAATTCAATAAATTTCAATTCTTACTACTTTTTTGTTAGTGGTATAATTGAATTTTTTTAAAAAAAAAAACTTTCAAGCGCTCTAGCATAACTCACTTCAAGAAAAAACTATAAAGTGTTTAGCCTATTTTTTCTATGATGTGAACGTTCTTTCTTCTTCAAACTAGGGTCCATTTATAGGATAATTTGTTGGGAAAAGCCCATTCAAAGTCTAAAAGATGCGAGGTGCCACATGGGGACCACTTGTGTTAAATACTCATTTTGGGTGAATAAGGCACAGGTGGCTACTTCACTTTGTTCATCTTATGCACCTTTTTCAAAATCATTTACACTCTTTTGAGGTCTTCTAGCTGCTTCTAGAATGGTATAGACTTTTAATTTCTAAATCAAAATCTTATCATAAGTGAAAACTTTGGCTTCAAGGACTAGGATTTGTTATTCACCACCATTAGGTTCATTCTTCTTGTCAAATGGTTCATCAAGGTAATCTCTAAGATCAGGATTTTCTATACTTTCTCTTTAGATTAGGAAATGATAGATCAGAGATTTTAATGATTAGGTTTTCATTAACTAATGCTCTTTGCTACTTACAAACTAGTCAATTTAGATCAATCTTTCTTATGACATTGAGGTCATCTTAACATTTCACCTTTTTACTGCTCGAGATCTTGTTTTTATCAAGGTTTACAATTGATTAAGTTTTGAATTATGCTAAGATTTTTCTTAACTAAGTTGTAACAAGATTGGAGCTTATCAGGATTGATGTTTATCAAGATCAAGATTTTCCTTATTAGCTCAGCAACCTATTAGGCACGACTTCTCTTTTGACATAGTAATAGTTAATTTACTACTCATTATTAACCTATGGCCTAGAGATTCAAAACCACTTCTTTGAACATGAGAACCTCTTTGTTTCTTGATACTCATGTAAAAATACTTTTTTCATTTCCTTTTTTTTTTCCATCTTCCTTCACTTCGTCTTCTTTAGAAAGCCACTATCTCTTTTCTTTGAAACTTTTAGTAAATCTAGCTTTAACTCTCTCTTTTCTTCTCTTCCATTATTCTATAGTTACTCTCTTTTCAATTCAATGGCTAAGGAATTACAACATTTCTTTTACATTAGCAACAATTTGGAATGAGTTGTGAATAACTTTCTTATTCTTGTATATGTATAGTTAGAACTACTTTCCTTTTCTGATAAATGATAAACCCACTGTGAAGGCTAAATCATGGTCTTTGAGGATTGTTTGAAAGGTAGTTAAAACATACCTATCCAACCATTTTTTAGAATGTATGCTTTTAGTTTAACATTTCCCTTTCTCAATTGCTACCCAATGGCTAGAGTGCATGATTGCTTTCATTTCTAAACTTTTTACTCTAAATTGTACAAAACTTTCTATTCTTCTAATTTTTAAACTAAAAGCCAATAGAGATAATAGGGATTCAAAGGATTTTTTATTTATTTTAGTAATGTTAGGCCTAAGCTTTTTTTTTTTTTCAAGGGCTTGCCTTTGAATAACAAAGGTTAGTCTAAAAAAAAATTTTAGGCTTCTTGGCCTAAGATCTACCTCAATCTGAATACCTTAAAAAAGCCTTCCAAGAAGGTTCACAGGAAAAAGATTCACCCTGATGTAGAGCCATTTTATAAGATTCTTTCAAAATATCACGGCAAAGATAATTTTAAAGACCACATCAATGAGACTAATGATAACCATTGTTAAATGTATTGGGCCTTAATACAGGGTGTTTCCTTTCAATAGATCTTCTAGATTAGTTGGCATTAAAGAATATGACTCATATTTATAATTGTTCTTATCTTTACCAAACCCCGATTAAGAGCTAAACCTTAATCAAGTTGAAAATCTCATTCAAGCCCTTGCTCAAATTCCTCACCAAACTCTAACTCTTGTCTAAGCTTTAGAACAAATCCTTTGTCAATTTTATTCTGTTACTTTTCCCATTCTTGATCTTAATAATTCACCTTATTTTGATCAACATATTTTTATCAGTTTTAGGATTAACCATACTCTTCTAGCAACAAGCTTTTCATTAACCTTTACTGCATCATTTAGTTTCATTCTTATAGTTCTACTTCTGCCTATCTCTTTTACTTGTAGATCCTATAGAAATGGCACCTCGAGAAGTTCCCTAGCTTAGTGAAGACAAAGTTTGGGTGGCGATGGATAATGCAATGGGTAGAGCCCTTTTTCTCCCATCGAGATCGACATTAGGTTTATAATATAGGGCAATCTTCTAAGGGTGCCAAGAAAAGAAGGCTTCTTGATCTACTACTACTATCACTTCTGCTTTTCTAGCCTTAAAAAACAACAGAGCCAACTTACTAAGCAAGCAACTAGTTTAAAGACAAGAAAAAGCTAGCAATGATCCTAAAGATTAAAGCACCATGGATGTAATCCCTTTGTCACCGTTTACTCCTCCTCAACGTAAAGATAAGGATAAGTTTCTCCCGAACTAGAACTAGCTAATTGAAGTTAGTTTAAACCACCCAAGCATTATCCAGGAGTGGCTTTACAAATCGATATTGCCCAAGGACTTAAAGAAATATGAGTCTAAAAAGAGCCCATAGTTCTTGAGCAACATAATGATGTGCACAGGAGAGGCAAGTGTCCTTCCTCGATTTATTTCAATTCTTCTTCCCTTTCCTTTTTTTTAGGTTCCATTAAACTCATGAAATTCTCAATTAAGTATATTATCCCCATTAATTCTTTTGATCTTACTTCCCGATCTTGTTTTAATGTAATCCATCCAACATATGGCCATCCTAACCAACAAGTATAATTACACTAATATCGATCTACACCATTTGATCCAGGAAGCCCAATAAGTGACTAAGTTAGCTAAGGATGTTATGAACAGAACCCACACTTATGCGGTTGAGATTGAAAAGATTGAAAAATATCTTAGATAAAGTTGAATTCGAGTTAGACAATACTCAATTTAAACTAGCCTAAATTTGTGCATCAACGCAAAGGTTGGTCAAGTCAAACACAAGATGATACTAAAATATCTAGAGGAAACAAAGAAGGTTTGGGAGGAAGCTTGACCTTGAGACATTGAATAGTTTAAACTTTTGATTGAATATAACATCAAGGTCGGGGAACAGGCCGTTAATTCTAGCTAATCCAAAAGAGACTAATTAAAGAAATTAAAGGTAAAAATCTTGATCTCGATTTAGATTGGGTGTAAGTGGCCTTTCTTACTAAAGCTTCCTTGGCTATTCATCTTAATGATCTTGAAGTCTCACTGCTTCTTAAGCTACAAATGAAGAAACTAGCTAGCTCCTACAGCAAATCTTCCAATCATAGCTCATGAACCCAAAGTACCTACCACTACTCCAAATGTTACGACTAAATTTTTTGTCCAGGGAAATGCTCCTGATGTGGCTTAATAATTTTTTTTTTTCATTTTGTAACCTAGTTATTATCATTTTACTCTCTCTCTCTCTTTTTATCCTTCTTTTCATCTACATGAACTTTAAGAATTTATGAAGTATATCATTTCACCCATTCCAATCTTTTGCTTCGCATTTTCTTTGATTCTTATTATTGATGAAAAGTGACCAAGTGACTTAACATTTTAACTATCAATGCCATTTCTTGATGAAATATTGATTCTTATTATTGATGAAAAATGAGTAAATGACTTAACATTTTAACTATCAACACCATTTCTTGATGAAATACAACCCCTTAAACAACCTTTATATTTTTTATCGAATCTCGATGAAGTCACTTGATTGTCTAATCCTAAAGAAAGCAAAATATAATGCAACAAAATCTCAATAAAGACCAAACCTTAATGAAATAGAACCCCCATGAAGGCAAACTCTTAAGTTTCATTTGAGTTTACTTTGAACAACTTGCACAATTTCATCAAGTACAAATCAAGTATTTATAAGCACTAAAGGTAAGTTTGGAGAAATCTAAATTAGCTTGTGTAGATAGTCTACCAAGAGTACTAAAGGCATATAGAACCACTAGAACAAACACTATAGGAGATACCTTTTTCTAATTAATTTTTAGGACTAAAATAGTTATTTTGGGGGAAATTGGGTCTACCTTACTGAGAGTGGAATAATATGCCTTGAATCAAAATGAAACTAAACTCTAAGTCAATTTAAACTTATTGGAAGAGTTAAGTGATTACGCATAGGTTCATATGGCTACCATACAATAGGCCATTGTGCGTTACTATAACAAGAGAGTTTGACCATGAAGTTTTAATGAGGTACATCTAGTTCTCAAGAAAGTAGAGTTGTTAAATCTATGACTGAGGAGAAAGTTAGCTTAAATTAAGAAAAAAACATATATGATATTGGTACTTAGGCTTAGAGCTTACTACCTGGCTATAATGGAGAAAAGGAATGTCTCATGATCATGGAACTTAGAGAATGCGAGGGCATTTTACATTCAAAGAAGAATGTAAGGATAGGTGGCCTTAACTTGGCATCTTTTTTAAGACAGGCAAGATGAAAAAAAAATCCACCCAAATGAAAATGAAGCATATTCATGAAGGACTTCATTTTTACAAGATAACACATAGTACACATGCTTAGAGTGCCTCGCCATAATTTGGTAATCAAAGTAAAGGGCTTCTAACAAGCCAAAGCTCTCCTTAAAATAGAGACCAATAACAACATTATATTTTACCCAAAAAAGAATAAAAAAATAAAAATCAAGAAGAATAAGTGTAGGTAAGAATGCTCGACTCGTAAGAATGCTCGACTTAAAGAGCACCCATCTACAAAGGAAACTGACAATAAGATGCATGTCTTTGAAAATTGACATGATTGGCAAAGCCACGAGCTACCTAAATAAAAACTAGTCTAAGCACACAATTTAAAGAGTTTTAATAGTAAGACCTAGCCTCTTAAAAGAAAGTAGGCATAAGTTCTTAGTGTGATCGGACACTCGCCTTGGCTGCCTAAGCAAAAGTGTTTGTTTTGAGGACATGCTTTAAACAAGTTCTGGTAGTAAGACTTAGTCTCTTAAAAAATGTAAGCTTGAGTATCCGAAATGATTGAACATTCGCTTATAAGGTGTTAATAACAAGATTGTAGCCTCTCTTAAAATTAAATCCATAGCAAAGTCATAAGCAAGTTAAGCAAAATGCTGGTTTGAGTACTAGCATGAGGAGTCCAAGTAGTGAGACTCTAATCTCTTAAGAAAATTAGGCCATTATTTTTGGCAAGATTGAGCAGTCTCTTTGGATAGGGAGCAAATATCAAGATAATAGTATCCTTAAATTAAAAGTTGATTAGGAGACCAACATGATCAATTATTTGTTAAGGTAAAGTGTCAACATGCATAATTATTAGTTTTTGTGCTTGGTATGGTGTACCAATCCTTAGATTAACAGCTAACACTTAAGTCAACTAACTCTAGCTATTAACCTAGAAAAGGCAATAACTTGAGCCAAAAAGATTACCATGTTAGGAAGGAACATCAAACTTGCAAAGCTTTGCAAAATAATTACAAGGATCAAAGCTTATTCAACACAAAAGAAAGATAATATAAAGAAAAAAGAGAAAATAACTCACCAATGTTCAAAAAAGAACATCTTCATCAAGATAGTAAATGGAATAAAATCGTTAGGATCAATTTTCAGTTACAAAAATTATGGTAAAACTCAAAAAAAAAAAACATGAATTTTCATCAAGAAAATGCTTAAGGCTTTTTCTTTATTAAGTTGTGGAAAACATCATAAGATGAGGCGAAGGGGTTCGTCTTGACTAAAGTAGGCTTAGAGTTAACATGTATTACTACATTAATAGCTCTAAGGTCAATAAGAAGTGCAAGGTGGTCAAGAGGTGGCTAGCTTGGAATTGTTAACATAATCTCACCTTCTTTAGACCATCTTTATCCTTAGACTCTTTGATCTCATTGCTAATCTTAACTTAGCTCAAGTCTAGCTCTGGGTACTTTTCTTTAAGAAAAAGACTGTTCAGATTATAAGCTACTAGGTTTTCTTTTTCTTGAAAAGGTATTGATTGCTTAATCTTTTTTAAGGCCTCATACGATATATTTAAATTTAAGGTGAAGATTACATATGTCCTAGGCTATGTATAAAGACATATTTAAAATTATTATCTATAAAATGCATTGTAATAAGCAAAACGTTTCTTTGTTAGGCTTGTATCATATCAACTAGGTTCTTCAAATATGTCTAAGCTTGTAATGTAATAGGTCTTACTTAGTATAGGATTAGGCTTGCTTTGTGATAAATAGCCCATTTCCTTAACACTTTACTAAGAATAGCCCATTTCCTTAACATCCCCTCCTCAAATTGAAAGGAGTATCTTTATCCTGAAGTTTATGCGAAAATTAACATAATTGAAATTGCAAAAAAGGTTTAATGAGAGCATTGATGATTTACCCTAATAACAAGATGTAGTTAACTTTGAGAGCTTCGATGGCTATGTGATCATGGATGAAGTGAACATTAACTTTTATGTGTTTTAGGCAAGAATGGAAAATTAGATTTGTAGCAAGCGCAATAACTCTTGATTGTCACCCTAAAGAATTGCCCGAGGATCAAGTAAGAGCCTTGTTTCTTTAATTAGGGATTTGACCTAAGTGAGCTTTATAGCAGCATTTTCTAGGGCTTGATACTTTGATTCAATGCTAGATCTAGCAGCAATTGACTATCTCTTTGAGCTCTATGAAATAATGTTATTGTTAAAGTAGATGCAATGTCTGCTATACGTCGATCATTAGAGTAATAAGCCTAATCAGCATTAAAAAATTAATTAATTGGAATTTAGATGTCGTTTGAAAAAGGAGACCAAAGTTAGTGGTCTTAATAAGATACGTAGGAGCAATTTATAGGCTTGATGATGGGAGCATCAAAAAGCAACTAAGATTGTTTACAACGAAAGAGATGTCTGGGCGACTGAGGTATTATAGTGAACCAATGAGTTAACGATACATAGTAGGGTTTGGTAAAAAAGAACCGAGAAAGATAAGTACCAGTAGAGATAAGAGTAAGGTAAGGCTTGGAAAGATGAAGGTTACAAGATCTAAGAATGTCTTGAATGTATTTAGATTAGGTGAGAAATAGACCTTGAAAAGATTGATGGGCTTAGATGCCTTGAAAATAATGTAATGAATAAGGTTTTTGAGAGTTTATCTATGATTGAGATGGTTGATGAAAGTCTAAATGAGATCATTATTGTTCCTAATGGGAAAGATGTCATCAACATAGAAAAGAACATAAATTTAGCGACCACCTAATAAGAGGAAGCAAAAGAGAGTTGTTTTTGCCTTAGAATTAAGAAATCCTAAGGTTAGTAAGTGGCTTTTGATACTTTGAGAGTTAAAGAGCTTGCTTAAGGCTATAGAGTGCTTTGTGAAGATATCACACATGATGAGGTTAGAGCAGATCAATGAAAGTAGCTAGTTGACGCATTTACACTGTTTCTTGAAGATGACCATTGAAAAAGGCATTGTATACATCTAGTTGCTGAATATCCTAACTTTTAAAGATAGCCACAGAGAGTAGTATGTGAATAGTGGATGACTTGATGATAAGGTTAAAGGTTTGAGTAAAATCATTGTATTTCTCTAGGTTACCATTGCCACAGTATCAATGATCTTTTGGATAGGGAAAAGAGACACTAAGTCCATGTTTTGTTTAGTCGAAGGGCTTGAAATTATGCTTGCATAATTGTTTTCCATACTAGGTTAAGTGTAGTAACAATAGGTTTTGACAAGGGCTGCAGAGTTGTGGTGGAGGTAGAAAAATTTTAGGTTTGAAAATACCTACTTTCGCTTAGGTGATCATGGGGTGACTTGGTAAGACAATTTTAGATGGGGCGGTAGTGGGACTTAAGTGTGATAGCATGGTTGAGGTGGTGCGTAAATAAAATAGGAGAAGTTGAATATGAAATGGGTAAACAAATAGGTAAAGTTGGTTTGGCAGTTAATAAACGTAATGAAGAGGAAGGAAAAGGAATAAGAGAAGTTTGCTAATGTCAATATTTGCATTATTACCATTAGATTCAATATTTAGGTAGGTTTGAATAGACATAAGGTGATAGGAAAGGATGGAATCAGAGAAGAAGGAATAGTGGTGCCAAGGAAGAAAGTGGGAAAGGGAAAATGTAACATTTTTAGTAATATAAAGACATTCAAAGGGATTGAACCATTTATAACCTTTGTAGATGGGATTGTATCCTAGGAATAGACACTTAATTGATTTGAATTTCATCGTTGGCAAGTGATATTTGGGTTTTTGATTAAAGAGCATCTGTAACGTTGATTAGTTGGAAAGAGTAGGAGTGGGCATTTTTTAATGAAATAAACAACAGTTTGGAAAGCTTCCCACTAGAAATACAATGGTAATGATGCTTGGCTCAATAACATGGATCTTAATTCTATGATGTATTTATGTTTCCTCATAGCTTTTCCATTTGTTGTGAGTGTGTGGACATAGGTGTCTAAGTGTTATGATCACTTGATGTAGAAATGGTATGAATGACCTATACTCTCCCCCAAATCACTCTGAATGGTTTTAATCCTAATGTTTAAGATATTTTCAACTAAATGTATGAAATTTTGCGATGCTTATGGTTTGTCTTTGAAAGGGTATATCCATGTATACCTTTTCTAGATGATGCATGAGATGGACGCCAAAGATCCATGTGAATTAATTTGAAAGATGCACTAGTTTTAGTTTATGAGAGAATAAATGGCAACTTATGGTTTTTTCCAATGACACATTCTAAACAAAAAGATGAGCTTGTATTAACTTTAGAGAAAGTGATACAAGATCTTTTAAGTTTTCTAATAACTGGATTTGATGGTTGACCAAGGTGCTTATGTCATAACTCAATATCTACTATAATGGAAAAAAAAAAAACAAATGGGAGCGTGGACTATCTCGACACAAACTAGACTTCGTAGTGATATAGACCGCTTTATAAATTTTAAAAAGGGTTTTAAGAGAGTGGTTGGTGATGGCAGCGGCAGTAAATGGAAGCAATATATAGAGGCCATTCTTAGCTTGACCTTTCAACAATGTTCTCTTAATGACTAGATCTTTCACCAAGCAATGACAATCATCAAAAACAATAAATACTTTATTGCATTATTTTTACTATTGTTTGACATTATGATTTGCATTATTTTTACTGTTGTTTGGAACATGATATGACTTTTTGAATCTTTACCAATAATCATAGGCTATATATGACCTTGTTTAGTGCAGATTTAATAGACAGGTTTGGTTCTATTTCTTCGTCTTCCACAACCATTTCGTCTTCCACAACCATTCCTTTAATTTTTGTTAATCGCTATGTTGGCCAATGGATGAATGTTAGTTAGTGATTCTTGGTTGTAATGCTTAAATATTTATTCATGGCTTAATAGTAAAGTGAGAATTTTTGGAAAAAATAAGTCTGACCTAGACTAAACATTGATAGAAACAACATATCAGTCCTTGCCTATGCTAGTAAGTAGTGTAATAGTGGCTTTTAGGTCTGATACTTATCATAATTAGATTTTTTTCCCATGCGAAAGGCCTCTTCGATTGTGAGAAAAATTCTCTTTGATTTTGATTAATAAAGCCATTTATTACAACCAAGATTTCAATTGGAAAAACCCACAGTGTTAAAAAAAAAAATTGAAGTCGTAACCAATCATTTTGGGTGTGATTGACCACCACCTTAAAGTAAGGCTAATTGGTAAAAAAAGGTTGAGATTCGAGGTCTAGAGTCGATTATGCTTGGAGAAAGATTAGCACTCCCAAGATACCTAATAATTGGTATCACTTTGATTTCCTTTCTTGCAAATTAATTTTAAGGTACTTTGGTTAAAGTACACAAGACTTCACACTTACTCTATCCCAATGTACCAAAATATTTTTTAGGGAAAAAAGAGTGGTTTGTGCTTGCTTACTTCTTTTCTTCCCCAAAATAAGGGGAAAAAATCATATATGTAATATTTTTTGTTATAAAAGAAAATAAATTTTTCTAAAGAAAAATTCAAATACAAAAATATTTTTTATTTCTATAACATGATGTAGCTATATGTTAGAACATTAAATAGATCAAAATATATAACTTAACAAGAATCTAATGATAATTAACTTAACTTAAGCAATTTTATTCAATAAAATGAATGTGCTATAATAAATGAGTTCAATGGAGTTTCTTGAATACCTCTTGAAGTTTCCTAACTTTTTGTAGTATTCCTCCTTTTTTCTATATGAATGGATGCAAGATTTCAATGGAAATTTTCTTGAAACGCAATAAAAACTCTAATGAAAACTAAGAATTACAGAAAGTTTTGTTTTCAAAGAGAACTATATGTGGCTTTTATGACTTGTATGCGTCTGTGAATTTTAAAGTTTCTTAGATATATTCATGAATATGAATGTTCGCTCTTCATAACTACAAGCTTTGACAGGTATTTATAAGCCAGCAGCAAATGGTAGATAAATCAGGAAAGTGCAGTGCGCCCAGGTAACTTTCTAACTTCAGGCTCGACACACTCTACCTCCTCACTGTGTGAAGCCCATTCAAGGCTATTTCTTGCTGTTTGCATTGGTTTTAACTTCATTTTCACACTCTTTAGCCTTGTTTCAGTGGGAAACCACCTTCATTTTTTCTAATATTCATCTGGATAGCTCAAGAAGAGTTTCTCCAAATGAGCCATTACTATGTCATCCAATTCCAATTTTTTGGTGGATCTTTGTAATTTGAGGAGGCTCATAGTTTGCTTCATCATTTTGTCCACCTTTATGTAATTTTTAAATCAAATTTTAATCAATTTGGTAAAGCATCGGGCATCATTGGGTTATAAGGTGCATTACTATGTATGCTACATCAGCTTGCCCAACCATGGTAGCTCATTAGCTTGTCCAATGACATCATCTCACCTAATGATGACATGTCACATTAGTGGCTCCATTTTCGGCACCTTGCCACACCATTAGTCTTTATCTTTTGATAAATTAAGCACTGCTCATCAATAATAGTGCTTTTAATGATGATGTGCCATGTGAGTCACCTCTGCTTGCCAGTATGTTCTAAATTTGCTCTTTCTTTCAACAAAAAAGATTCTTTTACCTTTACAATACCATTTGAATCACTATAATCAGATCTCAAAAAAGGAAATTACGTTTAAATTACTACAATTGGTTTACTGGTTGTTTTATCTTAGCATCATGCATCTTTAGATAATGATAAAACTTGATGTACTCTTTATCTTAGCTTTTCAATGCCACTTGAATCACTTCAATTGGATCTTGAAAATGGAAGTTATGATAGATCTTGAGGGGATTCCTTTGTGAAAATATTGCAACAAAGTGTTTAAATGTTGAGTAGATTCGAATTAATGTAGACCCTCTGGGTTTATGGAATATTCACTCAACTCCAACTTAAAATTTGTAGCCTTTTCCCTTAGCTTTCGAATGCTACTCAAATCACTTTAATTGGATCTCAGACATAGAAGTTATGATAGATCTTCCATGTTTGCCTTTGTAAAGATACTATAATAGCGTATCTCAATGTTATGTAGGTTTTGATCCCTTTGGATTTATGAAATATTCACTCAAGTCCAGCTTAAAATTTGTAGCCCTTTCCCTTAGCTTTCGAATACCACTTGAATCACTTTAATTGGATCTCGGACATAGAAGTTATGATAAATATTCCAGTGTTTGCCTTTGTGAAGATACTACAATAGCGTGTCTCAATGTTATGTAGGTTTGGATCAAGGTAAACCTTTTGAGTTTACAGAATCTTTATTCAACCTCAATACGAAATTTGTGCCCATTTCCCTTAGCTTTCCAATGCCACTTGAATCACTTCAATTGGATCCTAGACGTAAAAGTTATGGGTAAGTCATCCAAATGTTCCTTGATCTAGGTAAATTTTTGACCTTGAGGAAACCTGACCTTAGCTTAGCTCTCAACCTTGATTTAACTATTAGGCCCTAGCCTTGAGTTAACCCTCACCCTGAGTTAACTTTTTGATCTTAAATTAGCTCCAATATTGAGTTAGGCCCCAACCTTGAGTTAACCCCTAACCTTGGATTAGCTCTCGACGTTGAGTTAACTCTCAACCTTGAGTTAAGTGCCAAACTTAGCTTAACTTTCAATCTTGAAGGATGCTGCTGAAGGTAGACTACTGTAGTGGCAGTTCAAAAGGACTCAAATGTACTCAGCAAGTTCATTAAGTTTTTTTTTTTTAAAAAAAATCCAAATTCTCCATCATTAGACCCTTTTTATGCACCTTTTGCTACAGTGATAGAAATTATACTGGTTGTACGATGATAATGGCACTTTTGCTCCAGATTTATCGTGAGGACAAAATTTAGATTTCTATAGCTGCCTTCTTTTTTTGGTTTTAAAAGTCAAAAATAAAATAATGACCAAGAGATGACAAATTTTGTCCTCGTAGCTCTTTTCCCTCTCAAATTTCTCTTTAGAATTCTTTATTTATTATTATTTTTTGTTTTTAGTCAATCATACAAGAAATCAACAAAAAATGAAGTTTGTTTGATAAAATTGGTTTGATAATGATTATTTATTATCTAAGATGAAATTCTTCCTTGTCTTTTAACAAACACATTACTTATCATTGGAAAATTCTTGATCCTAACGTTTTCTATTAAAATTCTTCTTTACCATTAGACAAGGGATCCTTTTTTAATCTCATGATGAAATTCTTCCTCGTTCTTCGATGATAAGGAAACTTTGAATTTTAGTAGTTATTATCGGAATTCTTCCTCAACATTAGATGGTTTTCATCTCTTTTTGTAATTCTCTTATGACATTTGATGAAATAAGGTTTTTGTCTCCCATCAAAATTGCCCTTGATGTTTGACATGTGTAAATGTTTCTAAAAGGCCTCATTTTGCATCAGAATCTCCTCAATGTGCAATGATTTAGCATCAAAATTCTTCCTCGACATGCCCCATAAACTTTTTCTCCTATTGGAATCGCCTTGACATTCAACATTATAAGGAAATACATTTTGAAATGTCATATCTTCCATCGAAATCTCCTCGATGTATGATGATTCGGCTGTCAAATTCTTCCTCGACATGCTCGATGAAAGTAACTCTTGTCAGAATCGCCCCGGCATTCAATATCATAAAAAAATGAAATTTGAAATGTCATGTATTCTATCGAAATCTCTTTGATGTACAACGATTTAGCTATCATGATTCTTCCTTAACTAAATGTTGTCTCTCATTTTGAAATTGCCTTAACTTTCAATATCATAAAGAATGATATTTTAGAAATGTCACATCTTCCATCGAAAATCTCTTCAATGTATGATGATTTAGCAGTCTAAATTCTTCCTTGACATGCCCTATGAATGTTGTCTCCTAACGAAGTTGCATTGGCATTCCACATTGTAAAGAATGATATCTTCAAATATCACGTCTTCCATAGGAATCTCTTCGATGTATGATGATTTCATTGTCAAAATTCTTCCTCGATGTACCTTACGAATTCTATAAAAATCGCCTGAATATTCGGCATTGTAAAGAATAACATTTTGACATTCACATTGTCCATTGGGATCTTTTTAATGTATAATGATTTAGTTGTCATAATTCTTCATTTACATGCTTTACGAATGGTGTCTCTTATCGAAATCGTCTCGACATTGGACATTGTAAAGAATGATATTTTGAAATGTCACATCTTTCATCATAATCTCTTTAATGTATAACGATTTGGCTGTCGATTGCCAGAGATCTTCTTGATGCTTATAAATCTCTCTGTATATATCCATGGCTATTTATGTTTTTAATTATACTTGCATCCATAAGGTATCAAGATTTTTCGTCGTTTATTTATATGTTTCTTGGTTTCCTTAGCTCTATTCCTCCATACTTTAGCATTCATTTTGGCTTTTTTTTTTTTTTTCAGTCTTGATCCATCATCCTTATCAACTAATTCATCTTAAGTGTACATGTTTCTTCTCATTGTTATTGATACAGCTTCGTTTCTTTTGATTGATCTTGATGGTTGACTTGATTTGCAGAGATATTCGTTTGAAGTCTTTTATTCTCTCGTTCTATTTTATGTAAGGCCTCAGCTTTTCTTTTCAATTTGTTATGTATCTTTGTGCTTTCATTCATGAATATGTTCCTTTCGTTCCTTAACTCATCCATTTCTTGAGTTATGCTTCACATTTTTTGGTCATTCCCTGATTTTGACCTTTGTATGTAAAAGTTTTTTAATTCCTTAATAGGGCTTCTTTTTGTATCTCAAGATTAATAATTTTTGTTATCACTTGGATCTTTTGGTTTCTCAAGATTCTTTATCCTTCTAAAAACATTTAACTTCCACCTATCTTGATTTTATAACAGAAGTTTTGACCATATCCAACCATATTGGTGGGGCTGAACCCTAAATTTTACTTTTTCCCCTCATGATATATGTGATTATATTGCTATTCACCAATTTTCTTTTTATTATATAGAGTGTTTCTCAAGCTTGTTTGATTTTTTTTATTTTATCTATTGATTGCACTTCATAATGTTCCTTTGACCAATTTGCATAAGATTAGCACATATTGTTTCACACCCACCTGCCTTAAGTGCTAGCGATGTATACTTGATACTTCCTCATGTTTTGAGCAAAGACACAAAAGTTTCCTGTTTTAAACAAAATAAGCTCATATAAGATGTAGGATGTTATCCACTGTATCTATTCTTTAGGCTGTATAAACATTCTACTCAGTTATCCATGGTTATGTTCCCATTTTTTACTTCCTTTGTGGAAGATCTTTATCTGATGCCACTGAACTTTAAATATTTTCTTATTCATTTTGAGATGGTTTTTGAGCTATGTAAAGAGTAAAAGAATTTGTCCTAGCGAATATCATTTCCCATTGAATCTTTTTGCAAACAAAGTCTTTCAATATTGAGATATTGTAAGCCATAGTATCAACTTGAAATAAGTTACCAAGCGGTTTAACCTATCAATCTTGCTAATTCCACCACTCTTTATGTGGCTTCTTGGGAATCTAAAAGCATTTCTATTTCATCGAGCTCAAGTGAAGCAACCTTATTCCTTCGAACCTAATAAATTTCACTTTGTGCATTCATCTGAGACATTTTTAGACATTTAATGGTGGATAATAGTCATAGTCATCAAGAGACTTGCGGATTCTCTTAGTCAATTTCCCACTCCTAAGACAAATCTATAAGTAATTAAATTTGTATTCCATGAGGGCCACTATTATTTGTTAAAGGAATAGTTTCATGTATGGTGAATGGAGGAATTGAAACAAAAGGAAACCTGCTCCGAATTGGAAGATTGTGAACACAACCTCTCTTTCTTGGCAATAAAGAAGTATTTAGAATTAACAAATTCTAGTTCCATATCATATAAGAAACATGAAATAGTGTCCCAAATTCCCTTAGGATCAACTGCCACATTTTCATAATAAAAGTATAAGGGCCAAATAGTAGCTTTTTGAAGTGTTTCTATATAGCCTTGTTCAATAGGAACTCTAAAACCTATTATTGGATTTGTGAGATGAGTTATCTTATCATATTCGTTCAAGAATTTCTTCTAAAACTCCCTCTACTTCTCCTTAATAAAATCTTTTCTTCTTATGTGTAACGAAGTCCTTAGCCTTCAGCTTTTCTTTGATAAGAACTTCTTTCACAAATGCATCGACAGCCTTTTCCACTTGAGTGGCACATTTAAAATTAGTCAATTCTGTAATTATAGGGTCTGGACCTCATCTTTTCCTAGCTATTTTCATTTCTTTCACCTTATACCCTATATTTGCTAAGGATAGCAACTTCTTATCCTCATTAGGAGTAGGATTGGTGATTTCCTTGCTAGCTAAACAACTTTCTATATTTGAGAAATCATCTAGGAAGCTACCTTTTTAATCTAAAGAGAAGTGATTTGAAGAACAATTTTGTTATACTAAAGGAGATTTTCCAATAACTAAGTGTGTTAGGAGAATTTTTGACATTGAATTTATGTTTTCTTCTCCATTTTCCTCAATTACTTTTAAAACTATATCCCATTCTAATACAATGATCAACCATCTTGGAGTTGGACGATTCTTTTGGTAAGCTCATCAACTACTTAAGAAAAGTTCCAAGTATCAAATCTGCATTGCCCCCTTCTGTCAAAATCTTTTTGATGTTTGGCAATGAAAAATGTTTTACCTCCCATTTAGGTTCCCTTCAATGTTTAGATTTGAAAATATTGTTTTTTGTTTTTTATTGTTTTATTTATTTATTTTTTTGCATGGTCATCAAAGTATATAACCAGTCAATCAAAGTTGTTTTCTCTTTTTTTTTTCTTTATTTTTTTTTTCGAGAAATGATGGATCATTTCAACTTTCAATATCCTTCCTTGAAAATATGATTGCTGGGTTTAAATGTCAAGTTAAATCTATGTCTATCAAGAGAGGTATTCCCCATACATTCTCTTTATTTTTTTTCCCTATTATGTCTCTCAAAGAGTGTCTTTTCCTCTTGGTTTTTTTTATAATTTATCTTATTTTACAAAGTTATGTACAATATGTTATCACATTTGTTTTAAACAACTGGTCAATCAAGAATTCTCAAAAATAATATTTAACTTATCAAGAAAGAAAGGCTACCGTTGGTCTCGACAACCAATAATTTTTGGTACTATTGCTGGGGATTGGTTTTAATTAGATTTATTTTAACGCCTTATTCTTCTTATGCAGGTGATCTAGCTCCATATAATCTTGAGATTGAGAAGATAGGAAAAAGAATCAACAACGAAACTAAATTATGAAATCAACAAGAATCTTTACGTTCATCTCTTAAATTGAATTTAACATGTGAGTTAGTTGACTCATTTGGTGATTTTGAAATAGAACAAGACATGGCTAATGAAGAGAGAACTTTAAGGTAATTAACTGCACCAAAAGAAATCAGCAGCCACTCTGCATTCAATATCCAATTTTGCAGGCAGATTTTAAGTTAAAGTCTAGTTTGATCCATTTGCTCTTTAAATTTTACAGCTTTGAGAATGAAGATCCTCACAAGCATCTGAAGGATTCCATGTGGTATGCTCAAGCCTAAAACCGTAACAAGTGAGTGAAGAGGAGATCAAATTGCATGCTTTTCCATTCTTATTGTCCAAAAAAACAAAGGATTGGTTGTTTTATTTACCTTTTGGTTCTGTGATCACATCGATAAAGATGGTAAAACTATTTCTTGATAAATTTTTCCTTTATTTATAAGCTGTTAGCATCAGAAGGGAATATATGGGATAAAGCAAAAAGACTTTGAAACCTTTCATGAGTATTGGGAAAGATTTAAACAACTATACACAAGTTATGCTTAACATGGGATTTCTAAAAAACTTCTCATTCAATATTTTTATGAAAGATTACTACTCATGGAAAGAAGGATGATGGATGCAGCTAGTGTATAGTGAATAAAACTACTCGTGAGGCTAGAGATTTGGTTTTCACCATGGCTGTTAGCTCACAACAATTCAAAATTCAGACAAGATATATCTCTAAAAAAGATTAATGAGGCAAATATATCTTCCTTTGAAAATCAAATAGCCAATCTAACTTATCTTGTTCAACAATTGGCTACAAGAAATATGCAACAAGTTAAAGCTTGTGGGATTTGTGCTACTACTGACCATCCAATTGACATGTGTCCTCCACTTCAAAATGATCCTTATGAGCACGCTAATACAGTTAGAGGATTTTCAAGTCTACTATAAAGGAGATATGATCTTTACCCAAATACATATAACCCAGGATGGAGGAAATGCCAATTTCAATTATGAAGCAAGACCTTAATTTTAATCTAGACAGCCAGCTTTACCCCTAAAACCTTATTCAAATTCAGGTATGTCCCTTGAAGAAATTGTTAAATCACTTACGTCTAACACACAACAATTTAAGCAGGAGATAAGAACAAGTATTAAAAAGTTCAAGGATCAACTAGGTCAACTAGCATCTTCAATGCACAGATTAAAATCTCAAGAAAAATTACCTTTAGAAACTATTGTCAACCCCAAATAGAAAGCTAGTGCAATTATCTTAAGAAGTAAAACTAAGTTAAAAGAACCATGCAAGACCACTAAAGGATGCATCCCAAGAGAAAAGTCTGAAAAAGAAGTAGTTGCTGAACCATAATTGATTAGCCTAAGGGACCTAAAAGAGAGCAACGAAGAACTTCCATGCTAATTCCTCCTTTTAAACCTTTAGATTATCTAAATCTAAGCAGAATGAGGAAAAAGAGAAGATTTTTGATACCTTTCATAACGTTGAGGTAAATATTCCTTTACTTAATGTAATTAAACAAGTACGTCGATATGCCAAATTTCACACCAAGTTATGTACTAACTAGAGAAAATTAAAAGGTAATGAATTTGTAACTATGGAGGAAAATGTTTCGACGGTTCTTCAAAAAAAAAAAAAAACCTCTTAAATGTAAGGACCTAGGTATTTTTACTATTCCTTGCAAAGTTGGTAATATTAGGATTGAAATAGCGATGTTAGATCTAGATGCTTCAACAAATGTCATGCCATTATCCATTTATTCATCTTTAAATGCTGAACCATTGAAAGAAACTAGAGTAATTATTCAACTTACTGATAGATCTAGCGTGTATCGTGAGGAAGTTTTAGAGTATGTTTTGGTGCAAATCAATGGATAGATTTGTCCTACTACTTTTTATATGCTTAATATGGAGGAAGATGATTCATCTAACTCATTAATTTTTTTAAGAATACCTTTCCTAAAAACATCCAAGATAAAAATTGATGCCCATGATGGTACACTCATAATGAAATTTGATGGTGAAATTATTAAATTTAATATTTATGATGATATCCTAGTAATTTATCTTTTGTTTTTGCTATGGCTATTATTGAACGTCTAGCATAGAAAATTCTTGATTTAAATAATGAACATAAGTTAGAAGTTACACTTCACAAGAGTTAAAGTTTTGGAAGATCATAAAAAATCTTGCAGAAGTTTATATTGGATTCTGACTTACACTATATAATTCATGAATTAGAATCAATGCAACCTATGAGGTATGATGTTTCTTATGTTGATTTGCCTTTTTCTCACATAAAAATCCTTCCTTTTATTGTACAAGCATAAATATTAGAGCTAAAACCCTATTAGAGCATTTAAAGTATGCTTTTTCAAGAGGAAAAAAGACTCTTCCAATCATAATCTCTAATAAACTTTTTATTTTAAAGGAAAAAATTAATTCAAGTACTTAGAGAGTATAAAGAGGCCATTGATTGGACCACAATTGACATTAAGGGATTAAATCCTTCCACTTGAGTGCCTAGGATACTATTAGAGGAAGATTGTAAACCCTCCAAACAATCCTAACACAGATTGAATCCACTTATGATGAAAGTGCTAAAGAAAAAGATCTTGAAACTTCTTGATGCAAGTATGATATATTCAATTTCAGATAGTGAATGGGTAAGTCTAATTCAAGTTATTCCAAAGAAAATAGTTATAACGATAATAGAAAATTCTGATGGTGAGCTAATACCACTCGTATTCCAAACAGATATAGCGTATGTATAGATTATAGGAAGTTAAATACATCAACTAAGAAAGAACATTTTTCTCTTCCATTTATTGATCAAATGCTTGAACAATTAGCAGGTCATACTCATTATTGTTTGTCTTAATGATTATTCGGGTTTTCATTAAATCCGTGTTGCACCTAAAGATCAAACCCATTTGGGACTTTTCTATATCGATGCATGCCATTTGGACTTTGCAATGCTCTTGTTACATTTTAGAGGTGTGTGGTTAGTACATTTTTTTAATTATGTAGTGAGCATCATAGAGGTGTTTATGAATGACTTTACGGTCTATGGTAATTTTTTTTATGCATGTTTAACTAACCTTACAAAAGTAATTAAATGATACACAGAAATGAACCTTGTTTTAAATTATGAAAAGTGTCACTTTATGATTAATCAAGGTATTATTCTAGGACATGTTGTATCTTCTAAGAGAATTGAAAGTTGATAAAGCTAAGATAAAAATTATAAAATCTTTATCTACAAGAAATTCACTCTTTAAAATCCTTGATAAATAGTTGGTAGAATCCTGCATGTCCAAGAAAAAAGCGAACATCCTGCACACTTGCAGAGTAAGATAAAGAATTTATGATTTCTACCTTCGTATTATCAACTTCAATTCTCTTAAAGGATACAACATGTCCTAAAATAAAATAATACCTTGATTAACCATAAAGTAACACTTTTCATAATTTAAAACAAGGTTCTTTGCTATGCATCATTTAATTACTTTTGTAATGTTAGTTAAACATGCATCAAAAGAATCATCATAAACTGTAAAGTCATTCATAAACACCTCTATGATGTTCTATATATAATCAGAAAATATACTAATCATACACCTCTAAAATGTAATAGGAGCATTGCAAAGTCCAAATTACATGCGTTGATATGCCAAAGTACCAGACGGGCATGTGAATATGGTTTTTTCTTAATCTTCAAGTGCAGTAAGGATTTGATGAAAACCTGAAGAACCATCAAGACAACAATAATGAGTATGACCTGTTAATCATTCAAGCATTTGATCAATAAATGGAAGAGGAAAATGATCTTTTCTAGTTGATGCATTTAACTTCCTATAATTTATACATACCCTTCATTCGTTTTGAACATGGGTAAGTATTAACTCATCATTAGGATTTTCTATTGTTATTATACCTATTTTCTTTGGAACAACTTGAATTGGACTTATCCATTCGCTATCTAAAATTGGATAGATCATACCTGCATCAAAAAATTTCAAGATCTCTTTCTTTACCACTTCCATTATAGGTGGATTCAATCTGTGTTAAGGTTGCCTGGATGGTCTACAATCTTAGTATCCTATGCACGCATGTCGAAGTATTCAATCCTTTAATGTTGGTTATGATCCAATTAATGGCTCTTTATACTTTCTATGTACTCGAATCAATTTTTCTTCCTCTAAGATGGAAAGTTTATTAAAGATTATAATTGGAAGCACCTCTTTTTCTCCTAAAAGAGCACACTTTAAATGATCTGGTAGGGGTTTTAGCTCTGATATTTGTGCTTGTATAATAAAAAGAAAGAGTTTTATGTGAGAAAAAGGCAAATCAACATAAGAAAAGTCATACCCTATAAGTTACCGTGATTCAAATTCATGAATTGTATCCTGTAAGTTAGAATCCAATGTAACCTTCTGCAAAATTTTCTGTGATCTTCCAAAACTTAAACTCTTGTTAAGTACAGCTTTTAACTTATCTTCATTACTGAAATCAAAAAAATTTTGTGCTAAAGGTTCAATAACGTCTATAGCAAAAACAAAAGACAAATCACTAGGATATCTCATGGCATTATAAATATTAAATTTAATAATTTCACCATCAAATTCTATTGTAAATATACCATCATACACATCAATTTTTGTCTTGGATGTTTTTAGGAAAGGTCTTCCTAAGAAAACTAATGAGTTAGATGAATCTCCTTCCTCCATATTAAGCATATAAAAATCAGTAGGAAAAATTAAACCGTTGACTTGCACCAAAACTCAGTTGGGATACACAATAGATCTATCAACAAGTTGAATAATTACACTAGTTTCTTTTAATGGTCCAGCATTCAAAGATGAATAAATGGATAATGGCATGACATTTATTGAAGCATCTAGACCCAACATCGCTTTTTCAATTCTAACTTACTAACTTTGCAAGGAATAGTAAACATACTTGGGTCCTTATAATTAGGAGGTAATTTTTTTTGAAAAATAGTTGAAAAATTTTCCCTCATACTTAAAAATTCAATACCTTTCAATTTTCTCTTATTGGTGCATAACTCCTTGAGAAATTTGGCATATCGAGGTACCTGTTTAATTGTATCAAGTAAAATAATATTTACCTCGACCTTGCGAAAGGTATCAAAAATCTCCTTTTCTTCCTCGTCCTTCTTCTTAGATTTAGATAATCTAGAGGGAAACGGATGAATGACCATGAAAGTTTTTAGTTGCTCTTTATTGGGTCCCATAGGCTGATCAAGCTCTAGTTGAGGAATTACTGCTTTTTCAGTCTTTACTCTTAGGATGCATCCTCTAGTGGTCTTGCCAGGTTCTTTTCACTAAGTTCCACTTTTTAAGATAATTGCACTAGCATTTTGTTTTAGGTTAAGAATAATCTGTGAAGGCAATTTTCCTTAATATTCTAATATGTTCATTAAAGATGCTAATTAACATACTTGATCCTTCAACTTTTTAATACTTGTTCTTGTCTCCTACTTAAATTTTTGTGTGTTAGATGCAAGCATTTAACAATTTCTTCAAGAGACATACCTGAATTTGAATAGGGTTGTAGTGGTAGAGTCGGTTGTCTACACTGAAGTTGAGGTCTTGCTCCATAACTGAAAATGGGATGATCCCTCCATCCTTGGTTGTATATATTTAGGTAAGGATCATATTTCCTTTATAGTGACTTGAAAATCCTTCAACTATATTAGCATGCTCATAAGGATCATCTTGAAGTGTAGGGCACATGTCAATTGGATGGCAAGTAGCAGCATAAATCTCACTAGCTTTAACTTGTTGTATATTTCTTACAGCCAATTATTGAAGAAGAGAAGTTAGATTAGCTAGTTGATTTTCAAGGGAAGATATATTTGCCTCATTAATCATTTTTAGATATGTATCTTTTCTGAATTAGAATTATTGTGAGTTAATAGCCATGGTAGAAATCAAATCTCTAGCCTCACGAGGAGTTTTATTCACTATAGCACCTCCACTAGCTGCATCCATCATCCTTCTTTCCATAGGTAGTAATCTTTCATAAAAATATTGAATAAGCAGCTTTTTGAAAATCCCATGTTAAGGACAGCTTGCACACAGTGTTTAAATCTTTTCAAATACTCATGAAGGGTTTCAACATCTTTCTACTTTATCCGACATATTTCCCTTTTGATGCTAGTAGCTCGTGAAACAAGAAAATTTTTATCAAGAAATAGTTTTATGATCTCTATTCATGTGATCACAAAACCAAAATGTAAATAAAACAACCAATCCTTTGCTCTTTTGGTCAATAAGAATGGAAAAGTATGTAATTTGATCTCCTTTTTAGTCACTCATTGTGATTTTGGGCTTGAGCATACCACATGGAATTCCTTCAGATACTTGTAAGGATCTTCATTCTAAAAGCCATGAAACTTAAGGGGTAAATGGATCAAACCAAACTTTAACTCAAAATTTGCTTGTAAAATTAGATATTGAATGCAGAGTGGTTGCTGATTTACTTCTAGTGCAGCCAATTGCCTCAAAGTTCCCTCTTCATTAGCCATGTCTTGTCCTATTTCAGAATCCCCAAATGAGTCAGCTAACTTGTGTGCTAAATTCAATCTAGAAGATGAAGGTGAAGATTATTGTTAATTTTGTAATTTAGCTTTCTTTTTTATTCTTTTTTTTTTGTCTTCTCAATCTCGAGATCATGTGGAACTAGATCACCTGCATGAGAAGAATGAAATATTAAAATAAATCTAATTAAAATGAATCCTCGACAGCGATGCCAAAAAATGTTTGTTATCGAGACCAACAAATTAAATTTCTGCTCAAAAAATTAAATTGTAGTATAGATGAGCAAGGTCATTTCCACAAAGACTAGTTAGATTTGTTTTTCATAAAATAAAATAAAATAAATAATGGTTTGAATAATTAAAAGTAATAAAATTAAAATAAATAAAAAACAATATAATGAAGTATCTAGTCAAAGGAATAATTTCAAGTTTGATTTAACAATTGATCATTGATGCAAAGATAAATCTTTTAATCTTCACTGAATTAGTTATGGTTGTTGGTACGACCTAACAACCTATTTCTTCTTACTTCTTTGATAATCAAGCAACGATCTTTGATTATTTTTCTCATCAATAAATAACCTTAGATACTATCTTAGGATTTAATTTACTAGTAGCATTAAGAATTAGAGAAACTACTAATCCGATCTAATAAACACATATGTAGGTTTATTTAAACTAAACTATATATCTTCATAACATAAATTGAAAACCTTTTTTTTAATCAATTACATTATTACCACTTATATAAGAATATTTAAATAATTATAATTTAAAATTTTAATTAGTTATTTATTATTTTGATGATTAAACAAATAGCTCTTTTTGTTACAATCAACCAAAATAATATTTTCAACAAGCACAAAAAATATATAAACAATGAAGAAATAAAAAAACAAATAAAATCAGTTGGATCTCACAATTCTTGAAGAATCAAACCCTTGATTATCCTTTAACTGGAATAGATGTTCAGTAATCCATGAAAAGAAAAAGATCTAAGAAAAGAAGAAAGTAGGAAATAAACCCTAGATCTTCCTTTGAAGCAACTACCTCCTTTTTATATAATAATTCCTAAACATAGTATCCTATCTTAACTATTACTCTTCAAGATAAATAAGGATAAAGATAAATTTTTTACAACTACTTTTTAAATAAAAGATAAAGTCATGGCTCACTAAAATTCTAATGTTGTTAGGTGTGTTAACGTCTTACCTAAAGGCATCTTCTAGTTCATCCACATCTTTTGGAATCCAACTTTTCATCTTCAAAAAATAAATTTGAATGCATTCTAATTGAGTTCTTTAATCCACCCTACTAAATATAAAACATAGTTAAAATCCAAGATTTAATCATTTACAACCAACAAAAACATGAGAAAATATAATAATATATATGACTATTATGCATTCTATCAACTGCTATGAATGTCGTTTTTTTTTTCTGATAAGAACATTAGGTATATAGGTCAAAAAAAGGAAACAAGGGTTCACTCCCTCACTATTAAGCATCAATTCTATCTGGTTTTTCTTAATGATGATCATTTAATACACTTATTTTCCTGTGATTGAAATGATGAAGATGTCCTTTCTTTATTGGATTTGTCTGATATTGAAGCTAAGTAGTTATGGAACCCATTGTTTAGTATACTTTTTTCATCCTACTCTAGTACAACTACCCATGGCAAATGTTTTTCAATCTTTTTTCATCAATTAGATTTTGTTGTTTATACCATTTTTTCTATCCATTTCACTTTTTTGAGCTACCATTGCATGAGTATTTTTGGGGATAAAATCTATATTCCAATTGGTAATACTACTTCTGCATAATGAAGTTTGCCCCAAGTAATTACTAAAGCTAGTGGCAATACCTTGTGCCAACCCTTATAGTTTCTGGTTATCTTTTGAATTGTAGCTTTAATCACTTGAGTTTTTTTCTTCTTTCCCCTTTGTTTTTTTCCAAATGGTAGTAATTGACATCTTATAGATATCATGATTCACTTTTCTCCTGCTACATTAAACTAACCAAGTTAACAAGAAAATTATTCACATTCTTCTTTTTCTCTGATTTTGGTAGTCCATCAAGAAGCAATTCAACCTAATGCACTAATGGTTTCTATAATGTAATTTTTAACTATCAAGAATGTCTATGATTCTTGATCTATCGGGATGACTTTTTCTTATTTCTTCTCAAATGTTTTTTTTTTTTTTTTGCTCAAGGGGTGTTCTACTATGCTTCCTTATAAGCATATCCTTGCAATGACTTAATTGATTCTTTCTTCAATTTTGTGGCACTTATTTTAAACTTTTTTATCCTTTTCCATTTTCCAGCTTGACCATTTCGATTTCTTCCTTATGGAGGCTTTTTACTCTCTTTTTTCTTGCTCCATTTGCATGAGAATCTCTTAGGAAAATTCAAACATTTTTTTTCACATCTTTAGAATAGAGTCATCCTCTTGAAAATATTCAAAGCTATCCTTATTACAGTTTTCATTATCAAAATCCCTAGACAAGAGTATGTCTAATTTCACTCAAAGCAAAAAAATACGACAACTTTTATTGATATGGCAAGAACTTGTATGAAGTTGTATGTATATTTCAATTAGTTAATCTCAATTTGCTTTTTTTGGACAAATTCTTAATTGAGAACAACTTTCATTTGTTCCTATTCTAAAACTATCATAGGTTTGTTATCTCCAGTATGGGAATTTGTTATCAAAGACTCGCTTGCATCATATAACCTAGCAAACTAAAAATGTTATGGACAGTGACTAATGTCGATTAGATCTGTTTATTCCTTTTCTTTTCTTCTTCGTCTCTACTTTTTTCATGTTGGCTTTCATTGGCTCGTAGCCCAGGCCCAATGGCTTTCTATTTTCTTTGACCTCCAAAACTTTGGCTATCATATTTGTTTGATACACTTAATGGATAAGAAATAAATTGTTAGCAACATTGGGGCTATTTATGGCCTTAAAGCCCAAAACTCCATTATTCGCAAGTGATTGTACTTTCTATTTCAATGCTAAGTAATTTTTTATATCATGCCCTACTGCCCCATTATGATTGTTATATGTAGCACTTCTGTCATACCATTTTAGGTATAGGGATTAAAATGGCTTCACGAATTTTTGTTCCATGAGTTAGGGTAATAACTTCGAATATGTGCACGGCATTTGCCTAATGAGCACCTTTTGTTTATGTAGCTTTTGTTTTGTACGCTAGTTGTTTACATTAGCCACATTCTTCGAGGAGGCTTAGTACATTAAACCCAAAGGTTTGGAAATAAAGTTCATGTCCTTTTTGTTTCTCTTTTAAGGTGAAAGATTTTCTTAATTGCGACACCTCTTTCTCAGTCATCTTTCCTTTCATAAGTAATTCCATCATCTCTTGAAATTGTTTTGCTATCAAATTCTAGAGATCCATGTAATTTTGCAACATTTAAGTCTGCATTTTAATTTGGCGTAGTCTATCTTACCCTGAGTAGCTTGGATCCTCTCTATCTTGGTATTATAATCTTCCATATTATTTTATGATATAACTTTTGAATGAATGTTATATTCTTTTGATGATCAAGCTTTTGAAATATATGTTTTAATTTATTTCATGTTATATGATAAGCAATATAGCAATATACCAAGTATATTTGAGATGTATCCTAGTTAGGTTTACAATCTCTAACCCTAAGCATGGATCTACATTGGGTCAAACACATGCATTGGTTATGCAAGGGAAGATCGACTTTTAAAGGTTCCCAGATTCCCCTCATCAAACTAATGATGGTTTTCTAAGACAAAATTATTATCACGACGGCGAATAACAATCGAGATCAATATGCTTTAGGTTCAATCTGAATGAAATATTTCACCAACTTTATGGAGGAGATGTTCCTATTAGAAGCGTAGCTACACATATTTCTGTCAAAGGATGAAGCTCAGGTTTAGAGCATATGTTATGCTTTACGATGTGTACTATGCTATGAGCAATTATTAAAACAAATGGAACATAGCAAGCAAGAAATTAAGGCAATAAAGTATAAATATAAACCATGAAAGAAATCAAAATTTTGGCCTGACTCTTATTATCCTAGTGGAGTCGTCAGCTGTCACAACAAGATTTTTTTCCCAAGTGAAAGGCTTTCCTTATTATGAGAAAATTATTTTTCTTTTAAAAAATTCTTTTTGGCTTTGATAAATAAAGCCAACCATGATTGGAGCTTGATTGAGAAAACTCGTAGAATGAGAAAAAGCTTGGATCACCACCAATCTTTTTAGATGTGATGGTTGTCATCTTAAAGTAAAGCTAATATATTAAAAACAAGTTAAGATTTCGAGTCCAGGAGTCAGTTGCGCTTGGAAAAGGATTACACCTTAAAATGCCTAATAACTATTACCATTTTAATTTCTTTTCCTGCAAATTAATTTTAAGTATTTTGATCAAAGTACTCAGGTCTTCATACTTACTCTATCTCGATGTATCAAAATATTTTTTAAGGAGAAGAGAACGATTTACACTTTCTTACATCTATTTTTTTTTCTCTAAATAAGGGTTAGAAATCATATATGTAATATTTTTTGTCACAAAATAAAATATATTTTTATAAAAAAATTCTAATATAAAAATATTTTCTATTTCTATAACATGATTTAGCTATATGCTAGAACATTAAATAGATCAAAACATATAACTTAACAAAAATCTAATCATAATTAACTCAACTCAAGCAATTTTATTCAATAAAACAAATGTGCTACAGTAAATAAGTTTAAGGGATTTGCTTAAATACCTCTTACAGTCCTCCATACTTTTTCTAGTATTCTTTCATTCTTTTATATGAATAGATATAAGATTTCAATGAAAATTTTCTTTAAAAGCATCGAAAACTCTAATAAAAACTGAAAGAATTACAAAGATAATTTTTTTTTCCTAAGAGAACTTTGTGTGTGGTTTCTTAGACTTATGTGCATCTATGAATTTGAAATCTACTTGAATGTATTCATGAATGTGAATGTTTATTTTTCACAATAACAAGCTCTAGTAGGTATTCGTAGGATTTTAATGGCAGGTTAGCAACAAATGGCAGGCAGCTTAGCGAAGTGCAGTATGCCCAAGCAACATCTACCTTCAGGCTCAGCACACCTTGCCTTATTGTGTGAAGCTACTTAAGACTCGTTCGTGCTATTTTCATTGATTTTGACTTCATTTCCACACTCATTGGCCTTATCTGAGTGGGAAACCACCTTTACTTCCTTTAATCTTCATCTAGGTAGCTCAAGCATTATCTAATTCTTTAAAGTTTTTACTTAATCTTTGTAATTTGAGGAGTATACAGTACACTTCATCATCTTATTCTCCTCTGTGCAATTTTTGATTTAAATTTTTAATCAATTTGGTGGAGAATTAAGCGTCATTGTGTTGTAGAGAACGCTAGTGCGTATGCTAAACATCATGCTACATCAACTTGCCTAATAATGTCAACTCATCAGCTTGTCTAACGATGTTAGCTTACCCAATGAGATGTGTCATATCAGTGGCTCTGCTGCTGACGCCTACCATGTCATTAGTCTTCGTTTTTTCAAAAGTAGAGCACTGCCTTATTAGCAATAGTGCCTTTTAATGACGACATGACATGTCAGTTGCTTTTGCTTGCCAATATGTTTTGAATTTACTCTCTCTTTTAACAAAAAAAAGTCATAGTCTTATCTCTTGTCTTTGTAACACCATTTGAATCACCATTTGTCAGATTTTAGAAAAAGAAGTTTCGCTGAAATTACTACAGTAGGTTCACTAGTCGTTCTATCTCAGCATCATGCATATTCGGACAATGGTAAAACCTTGATGTATTCATAATCTCCATTTGGCCTCAATATAACATTTATAACCCTTTATACTATCTTTCTAATGCCACTTGAATCGCATCAATTTGATTTCAGATGTGGAAGTTATGACAAATATTTTAGGTGTTTCTTGGTGAAAATACTACAATAGAGAGTTTGAATGTTATGTAGCATCAGATCAAGATAGACCCTTCAAGTTTACAGAATCTTCATCGACCCAACATAAAATTTGTGATCCTTTTCCTTAGCTTTCTAACACCATTTAAATCATTTCAGTTGGATCTTAATGTGAAAGTTATGATAGATCGTATCAGTGTTCCTCTATTAAAATATTGTAGTAGAGCATCTGAATGTTATATAAATTAGGATCAAGGTAAACCTTTCAAGTTTATAGAATCTTCACTCAACCCCAACGCAGCATTTGTAGTGTTTTGCTTTAGGTTTCGAACTCCACTTGAATAACTTTAATTGAATCTTAAATGTGAAAGTTATAGTAGGTCTTCCAAGTGTTCCTTAATCTAGGTAAATTCCTAACCTTGAGTTAACTCTCGACCTTGGATTAACCCTTAACCTTTAGCCACTGACCTTGGATTAGCTCCCGACCTTAAGTTAACTTTCAACCTTAGATTAGCTCCTGGACCTTGAGTTAACTCTTGACCTTGGATTAACTCTTGACCTTGAGTTAATTCTTGACCTTAAAAAATGCTATTGAAGGAAAAGTACTTTAGTGGCAATTCAAGAGGACCACAGATATAACTCATCCAAGTTCATCGAGTTTCTCTTAAAAAAAATCCATTTTTTCGATTGTCAGGCCCTTTTTACGTACCTTTTCCTAGAGTGATAGAAAATACTAGCTATAGGGCAATAATAGCACTTTTACTCTAGATTTGTCATTTAAGGCAAAATTTGGGTATCGATAATACTATGTTACCTGTTATGGCTAAGCCATTAACTATGCTCTTAAGTTGATTATAATATGTTGTAACTGATGTTAAACCTTCCTTTGTAAAGTAGAATATAAGTTTTAGTTGTATATATTTTGTAGGTCCTAATTAGAGTCAAGTTAGAATATTAGTGAATTCTCCTCAAGTGAGAATTGAATGATTAGGTTTGAAAAAAAAAATTTCAATCCCTTTTTTCTTTCAATTCATGTAATTTATACTTCCTAATGGTAAAATTTGGAACTGAATCTTTATGAGATTAGACCATCCCTCTCCCCATATTCAACTATGATAGTTAAACTTAAAATAACTTAAAGGAAAAAATAAGTGAAATATAAAAAATAAAACATGCATAAAATATTACATAGATATAACAAACTGAAGAAAAGCTAAAACATGTGTTAATTGGTAAAGCTGGCCCATGCATTTAGGATTAGGCTTGGAGGCTCGAGAGGAGCATCTAGTAGGCCTATCAAGCCTATTAATGATCCTCCTTGAATAGGATTATTTCTCAAGCACCAATGTCAGAAAATGTCATAGTAGAAGATCTTTAAGTTCCCAAGTAGCATATAATTTAGGTAGTTATTTCCATAAAACTAAGCATTTTTCATGGAACACATTACCTCTCTTTACCCAACAGACATCCAAGATTTATAGAGGCTCAATTTCAACTATTCCCTCATAAAAAAGTGGATGCAATGCTTGCTAATCATAAGGATGTATTCCTATTAAGGTACCAAGAGAGAAATGTGGGACATAGGATGTCTCTTGGCAGATTCAAGTAATTGTAACTTATATGTTACTTTTATCTTTGCAAGTACAATAAATGATCCACATTGCCTACTAACTAGTTTTTGATGCACTCATTTGAAGACAAATTGTTGTTTTTAATGATGGAGCTTCAAAAGGACTTGGTTTCCAACAGTAAATTCCAAATCTATCTTATGGTTGTTTGCATATTGCTTCATTTTATTAATGAAGTGCTATAGATTTTGTTTTAGTTGCTACAGTAACTCATCTCTCGTCTATGAGGCCTGCTCAACCTTATGCATTGTTGAAGAATGGTTGGCAAATGTTGTAATCAATAGGGTAATCGGCCATGCAAATCTTAGAAGGGTGTCAATTTGGTTGAAGCATGGTAAGTGGTATTATACCAAAACTTAGTCCAAGCAACGAACTTGCTCCATAGCCTCGACCATTGATGAATAAGCAATGAAGATATTACTCCATACATTGATTGACTACCTCAGTTTGACCATTGATTTAAGGATGGGATGTAGAGTTAAGGTTTAGTTCAGAGCCTGAAAGTTTAAAGAATTCTTGCTAAAATTTGCTAATGGAAATTGGGTCTTGATCACTTACAATTGCATGAGGTATACCGCATAATTTTTTGATGACTCTTTCAATAAATATTTTTGCCATGATCTTTGTTAAAATGTATATTTGCTTTGGCAATCAACAAAGACCAATATAATGTCAGAACCATGGGATCATGGAAGTCCTTTAATGAAATCTAGAGTGATCTCGTCTCATACTTGAGATGGAATTAGAAGTGGCTGTAATAATTCAATAGGTACGCCATTTCTATTTTTACTTGTTAACAAACATCACAGTGTTGCACATAGTCATGCACCGCCTAGTGCACATATATTTTCCTAGTAAAACTACTAGCAGAAATGCTTGTATATGTGAAGGACGCCTAAATGACCCTCTACCTTTGAGTTTTGCATCTTATAGAGCAGCTTGTTGCATATGGTTGAGCCAATTGGCACCACCACCTTTCCATTGTAGAAGAAGTAATACATCCCTTAACTTAAAAGACCTTGTTGGAATCTCTAAGCCTTTTTGGTCAGTTTTAGTGTATAAGGCTCCAACGAATTGGCTTTTCTAATGTCACCTCATATGTTGAGCTAGAATGAATAAATGCCTTGCAAAGTTAGGCTATCAACTCAGTAAGAAAGTGTATCTGCTGTTAAATTTTCTTGATCACGGTGGTAAATGATATAATAGTCATATCCTAATAGTTTGGCTAGCCATTTTTGTTGTTTCGATGTTGCCACTCGATGCTCAAGGAAGAATTTAAGACTCCTTTAATCTGTCAAGAAACAAAATCTATGGCCAAGAAGGTAAGGTCGCATAATCTGATGGCTTCAACAACTGCCAACATCTCTTTTGTGGACCAAGTTTGCTTAGTGATGGCAAGAGTTTTACTCATCTCTGCAATTGGCATCCCATATTGACTAAGAACTAGCCCTATACCGCCACCAAAGGCATCTGTTTCTATTGTAAATGACACTTTGAAATTTGACATGGCCAATGTAAGAGTAATTGTCATTGCATGTTTCAAAATGATGAAGGCAACTTCAACCTCTTCACTCTACCTAAAATTCCCTTTCTAAGCAAGTTAGCGAGTGGTCGAGCTATCATGTCATAACCTTGGACAAACTTCCTATAATAGCTCACCAATCTGAGGAAGCCCCCTAATTTTATATTGGTAATAGGTCTCGGCCAAGCCAATGTTACCTTTACTTTCCCTTTATTAATGATAATGTGGCCCAAATATTCTAATTCTTCTTTAGCAAAGAGTCACACTTAGGGGCCTTTACATAAAACTGATGCTGGCAAAGAGTTTTCAAACCAGTTTGCACATGTTGAAGTTGTAATTGTCATGAGGAGCTATGGACTAATACATCATTAAAAAAAAAAAAAACTAAAATGAACATTCGCAGATGTGATTGAAATATATAATTCATGATAGCTTGAAAGGTTGATAAGGCCAAAGGGTATGACCAGACATTGGTAATGGTCATTGTGAGTCCGGAAAGCCATTTGAGGAATATCTTGGCTGCTTATTCTTGTCCAGTTAAGTGAAGTAAGCTGCTCCATAAAGCTTATCCAACATATCATTCAACGCCGAATAAGGAATCTGTCTTTAATAGTTGCAGCATTCAAAGCGCTATAGCTGGTGCAAAACGCCAAGTTTTATCTTTTTCCTTTACAAGTAGTACTGGTGAAGAAAATGGGCCAATGCTAGGTCGAATTATACTTGATTTTAGCATTTCTTGAATCTATTGTTTAATTTTGGACCTCTAAAAATATGCATATTAATATGGCCTCACAGTAGGGGCTTCAGTTCCCTCTCTATATGGAATAATATGCTCCACTGATCTTAAAGATAGGAGTGTGGTTGGTTCCTCAACTACATTAGGATTTAGTTCTAGAACAGTCTTCATTCTTTGATAACTTCCGACTGCCCTTCATCTGACTTGGAAATCAAAGCAAATATAGCTTGCTTCTGATGATATTCCTTAAGTCATGCACTGACATGTCTTGTATAGGTTGCATAAACACACCTTGAAGTTTGGTAGGCTGTTGTTGGTAAAGGAATCCCATTGTTGAATTTTTTCAATCACAAATGAATGATCCAAGGGGTCTCTAACCACTGCACCCCCAGCACCATATCTAATCCCATCAACCCCAATGAAAAAAATTTGAGTTCAAGAAGATTGCCTTGCAACTCCACGGAGATATTTTCATATTTTTCCCTGGCAAGTCAGTCACTTTCCACTACCCACTCGAAGAGTGAAGGTTATAGCTGGTCTAATTAGTAGCCCCAACTCACCAGTTAATCGCTCACATATAAAATTGCAAGTGAACAACTATCTATCAGTGCAATTATCTCGTGTATCTATGGCAGCCTTAATCTGCATGGTTGTAGGTACACCCCACATAGATAAACCATGTGCAGTAATCTCAAGTTCCTCATTTTTGTGTGACTCCTAAATTAGATTCAGTTGCTCTCCTACTATGCTTAAACTTTCTTTACTAATGTCAAGTTCATCCTTTTGCAACTTTTCAGCAAAAGAAGTTGGGGGTTACCTGACATTTATGCCCAGATGTGAACTCGTTGCAATTGAAACACAATCGCCAAGCCCTTCTCCTTCGCATTACTTCCCATGACATCCGTTTTACGGTTGCATTGGGAGTTGATGGATTGCTCTGATTAAAAGTAGCAGGGCTTGGTTGAATGACTCTGTCGTGCTGATTGGTGACTCCGCATCTTAGCAAGATTAATTACCTCCTTTGCTATTTGTGGCTTAAACACTCGAATACCATCATCTATTTCGAATTTCAAGGCCTCGATGAAAGTCCCTACCAAAGCTTTAGATGTCCAACCTCGAACCTGATTTCCCAGTCTTTCAAATTCCTTTTGGTAATCATGCAAAATCCCAATTTGTCTTACTCGTGATAATGCTCCACTGAAGTCCTCGAACTCAAGCTCTCCGAAACGCACTCGAATTTGATCCTCAAATATCTCCCAGGTAATGATCCTCCATTCCTCGTCAAACATCTTCCAAAGCCATTGCCACAACTGATTTGCTTCCCCTTCCAAATGGACTGAAGCTAATTGGACCTTTTGATTAGCTGCAGTTTATTGGAATTCAAAAAATTGAGTCACACGGTTGAGCCACTCTAAAGGGTAATCACGAAAAAGAATCTTGGAAATTCTAACTTCGCAATCTTGGAAGAGAAGGGTCGGTTGGTCTCGCTACTCTCACGACTTCTCCTGCTCGCTCTTTCACAACTGTGAAAGATATGAGTAGAAGATTCCCTTCTAGCCAAAATCACATCGGATAGCTTTGAGAGACTAATCTTCCAAGCGTTGGAAATTGTTTGCAATCTCGATATCCATCTTTTGAAGATTGTCTTGAACTCCTCCTACTCCTTCCTCAAGTTCATCAATTTGTTCCTTATTTGTTGCCATAAGCTCTGCCTAATACTAATGTTAGGACCCAATAAGACTCAAAGTTAGAATGTTAGCGAATTCTCTTTGGGCGAGATTTGAACCACTGGTTAAGAAAAAAAAAAAAAACAGAAGAAAACTTCCAGAGTTTGGCACTGAATCTTCAGGAGATTCAACAGTTCGTGTCCTCCCATTCAGCTATGTTGAACTTAAAATAATTGAAAAAAAAAAAAAACGAAACACAAGTACATAAAACATTACGTACACAAAACAAACTGAAGAAAAGCTGGAATATGGGATGATCAGTGGAGCTAGCTCATGTCTTTAGGGTTGGGCTTGGAAGCCCTAAGAGGAGATACTGATAGGCCTATCAAGCCTATCATATTTGGATCTCATTTGGGTTTTAAATAATTTTTCGATGCTTGATCGTTAATATAGGTCTTCATTTGACTGAATGTGTCCAAAGATATTATGGATATCAACCAGCTTGTCAAGAGTTGATCTTGCTTGATCCAGTCATGATATACTATATTTTCTTCTTCCATTGTTTTTTCTTCTCCATCAAGTGGATTATTGCTGGTGGATAAGGTTTTGTTCCAGCAAGAATCCCTCAATCTTATGACCTTTGATCAATACTAATACTTGATTTTTCCATATAAACAGTTAGCATTCTCCTTCCACTTAGGCCGAGACCTTGTCCTGCTCTTTGCCGCATTCCTCAGCTACCTTCACCTCTGATTAAAAGCTTCACCTTAGGCTAAGCAATCTTCGCTGCATGCTAGCTCCTAAGAAGCTGATGCCAATGCACTACCCAGAGCCGCTACCTAGCATTCGAGGGTCCTCACCTTATCCTCAAAAAGGGAGGCTTCGTTGGTTGATTCGACAAGAGATCGGGAGAGGATGGAGTTAGTCCCTTGGAGGCGCACCAGCTCTCCCACTTGCACTTGCCCCCTTTGGTAAGATGAAGAGTGCTTAGGCAACCTGGAAAACGATAATGAGTTACATGAAATTATAAGTTTCAACACGATGAAACAAAACGAAATAAACAAGTCTCTGTCACTTACCAAAGCTCTGACAGTCAATACAACCCCCTACAAACTGGGGTAGTGGCATCTTCTGCCAAAGGAGGTACCTTTGAATCAAGTCAGTCTTTTGGTTGCCAAAAAGATATTAATAATTTTTTCATAATCAAGTCGATCGAATTTAACTTTAATAACGTTAATATTTATAAAATTGATTTAAATTTAAGTGATGAATGTAGGCATCAGTAAGAAGAGCAAAGTGTAAAAGAGCCATCGAATCATTTCAAAACCTATTTAAGCCTGAGGATTGATAACTAAGTTAGTCGTGAACATTACAAAAGATCTAATATTAATGCTTTGAATTGGGTTACCATTACCATAATTTACTAATCATATAATATATATCCAATTTTAATAGCTAAATATTAAACTAAAAAAAAGTACATATAAACATGCATTATATTTTTGCAAATCATATCACTTATTGAATCTAATATCAGATACAAAAATAATTAATATAAATATGAAAAAATGAATAGACTTTTAACTGACCAATAAACTTCACATGATTTGATTACCTTAAAAGAGTTGAAAGAGAAAAGAACAAGCTATATAACAAATCTAATTTCAAAGACTTGTGAGTAGCCAAAACAATGCTATGTTCTTCTCAATGAGCTATCAAGCAAATAACAAAGCCAATGGCACCCAATAAATTTCAGAGAAAAAAGTCACAATTACTAAAAGAGAATCCAACCAGATGCAACAGAAAATGAATATAACAAGAAATGTTCTATACTGCTCTTAAAAGTACTATGCACATCCTGATGATTCAAAGATCTTACTACCCATTGAATGCAATCTCGGTGTTGAAATTGCATTTCCTATATTTACTGCAAAAAGACTATACAGGTTCTGTTGCTTCTGCCATAGCCAATATTAACAGCCTCAAATTACTAACCAATACCTTTATAACATCCTGACATGACAAAGTTTTACTGGTTCTTTTATTTTTCTTATCGAATTTGACATAATATGATCTCCAACCAAGAACCTTCTTATTACTCTCTCCATATACAGATCCCACATCCAACTATCTCCTATCCAGAAGCTGTCAGATCGTTTTCGAAAAAACTGCAGTAACTCAAAAAGTGCTGTGAGTTCCTTACTCTTTTGTGTACCCACCTTCTTTTGGCAGCGAGTGGGACAGTAACTCAAAAATTGCTGCGATTTCCTTACTCTTTTGTGTACCCACCTTCTTTTGGCAGGGAGTGGGACTTCAATCTATCATAGTTGCTCTTAGCATCTTGGATAGCCTTCTCAAGCTCATCATACATTTTCACAGAAGACTCTGCAAATTTAGTCAACTGGCCAAGAAATCCCTCCAAGCTTGACCGAAAACGATCAATTCCTGAAACCCAGTCCTCTGAAGCTTCATCTCTCAACATATTAACCGCTGAATCAGTGCCATTATCAGTCTTCCATAATGTTGAATATTGATTGTCACCACTCTTGCCCTGGTTCTTCTCCTGGTGTGGTAAAAAGTGTGCAGTATCAGCTGCTAAACCCTTTATAGAATCTGCAACATCTTTGGCGAGTAAGGTATCGAGTTTGTCCAACCAGACACCGCAAGTGACATATATTGGAGGCCCAAAGCGTCTCAAGTTAGGGGCTTGTGCCCTCCTTTTCCTCCGGGAATCCTTAGGGGGCAAAGGAGCACATTTAACAAGCCAATTATTTATTGCCTGCACGTAGGACTTCTGCGCATTAATCCATTTCACAAAACTAGAAGAGAGCAAGCTCAGTTCATTTTCAAGATGGATAGTAATTTGCCGATGTGATTCTGACTGAATAGATATTTTGATGTTGCTATTTCTGTATGCCACTGAGATGATGCGAAACTGAAGCTTGTGACATTCCAACATCACTTCCCACATCCGTCTCAACCTGCATCATTGCAGAGCAAAAATGATGAAGACAGTTCAGGCAAAATGTGTAAGTCACAGGATAAGTTATACCATATGAATTAAATAAGCAGCATAAAGAAGAGATGATATTTCTCTTTTCAAAAGTAATGGAACTAGAGTTAACAAATTCCATAAATTCTAGATACAAATTCCAGATTCTCTCCCAGAAGTCACCTATTCCAAATTGCCTGGGATCCATTTTCCATTATGTTACTAAGAGCATTCAAACAGTTTATTCCAAGTAAACCTTCACCCATAAACACACCTACAAGATGGAATATAATAGAATGATTGTAGTACTTATACCTATAATAAACATAATAGATACAAATATTTAGCAGATTAATTTTTATCAGGAACTATAAGAAATTAAAAAAGAAAATAAAAGAGAGAACATATAATTAGATATTACAATATAATGAAATACTGTAAAATATAATTCATTACATAGTAAATGAATATAAGATAATAACACTAAAATATGTACAAGGTAAAATAAGGTATTGTAAGATAACATAGTTTTATAAGTGAAGTACCAAATGACCTCTATCGTTTGATCGGGTTTTAAGAATCCCTTAGTAGTTTCAACTCAAAGCAAACCTACCCCTCAAAAGTTTCAATTTGATGCAAAAACCACAGTTGTTGTTGCGAAGCGTTGTGAAGAAAGGAAAAGCGAGGGAAAAACAAGAGAAAGAACACACACACACACACACAGATATATATAATTGCCAATGCACATGCGTGTGTACACACAGATACATATAATTGCTAATGAACGTATATATATATATATATATATAACTAATGTATAAATATAGTTGCTAATGCATAATACAAAAATTGAAATATCCAATTGCTAATGCACACAGATATATATAATTGCTAATACACACACACACACAATATATATATATATATGTATATATATATATATATATATATATATATATATAATTGCTAATGTATAAATATAGTTGCTAATGCATAATGAAACACAAAAATTGAAATTTGTATCCAATTGCTAATGCACACAGATATATATAATTGCTAATACACACACACACACAATATATATATATATATATATATATGCTAATACACACACACACACAATATATATATATATATGTATATATATATATATATATATATATATATATATAATTGCTAATGTATAAATATAGTTGCTAATGCATAATGAAACACAAAAATTGAAATTTGTATCCAATTGCTAATGCACACAGATATATATAATTGCTAATACACACACACACACACATAGAGATAAATATAGTTGCTAATGCACAATAAAACACAAAAATTGAATTTTTTATTCAATTTGAACGCAATTGTATTTCATCCTAATTAAATTTTGTAAATCAAACACACTGGAAGGGTATTAGATACAAGTGATGGCACCTATGCACTCATCAAGTCCACTCAACAAAACATTAACAAAACACGTCCAAGCCTAAATATGTTACACCTACCATCTTCCACTAAGCAGAGTGCTAGAAGTAAATACAAGGAGAGACAAGGTTAATCGTGTCTTCTTCTCATATATATATATATATGGTGCTCAAATCTGGAAGCATTGATAGTTCCTTTTGACAAGTTAGATATATTGCAGCCTCACCATTGCCTAGCTCTGGCTCTGGCCTTCAAGGGGGAGAACATTAGAAAGACATCAGAAGAAAGGATTTATGATGTCCCTAAACATCCAAGATCAGGGGAAGGGAAGAGATTAAACAAAATTGGGTATCCACTGCATTAGGCCTTTAAGATGTCACACAAAAGATTAGAGCTCACGCCAGCCATCAGTCTGATATAATCAGAAAGATTGAGATACCTAAAATCATAGTTACTTGATATTATCAATATTTTCATGGAAAGGATGATGGCTGCAGCATTCTTGTAGAACTATCAATGATATGTTTTAAAAGGAATGATAAAGGAAACCAAAAAAGGTCAAGAAAAGAAAAAACATAAATCAAAGCAGCAACCCTCCATCCTGGAAAAATTCCTGACATTGAGACACTTTTAACCTCAATGAGAAAATGCCATCACTACCATGAATTTCTACCCTTATTTTGTCTGTTGTCTGCATCTATCCATGCATGCATTTGTGTGAGAAAGTGTATCTACACACACAAGAGAGAGGCCGGATCTCTAGTATTACATAAAGAATTATGTTCAGCAAACCAGCCCTATTAAATGAATTTTTCTAGACATCACAAAAGAATTCTAGCTACCATGTCAGAGAGCAAGAACAAAATTTCCAAAGGGTTACCTACTTTAGTCTTCTCCATCTCAGTGAAGTGATGGAAGGCAAAGTTCTAGTATGACATCAGAGACACATGTTTCAAGCATAACACTACCATCAACTAATTTTCTTTCAATGATTCCATGCTACGCTTCAAGTTTCTAATAACATATGCATAACATGACCAAACCAGCATTAGAATAAGCTTGTAAAGGTATGATTTGACCACAATGGTAGACTGTTGCAAGTTTTAACACTTTGAGCTTCACTCATGAATTGCAAAAGAGATCCCTATGTAACTCAAAATTAATAATGAGTTTTATTCTAGGTCTGATGCATTTACTTATAACCATTTCGGCAAATTGACAAACTAACTTACTGCCTGATGAACAGAGAAACTTGGAACCTTGCCATTGAGCAATAAGATTTTATTAGGTTTTATCAATTTTCTCTTACCACTGTATAAATTGATTTTGATTAATAATCTTTTGATTTCAATAACTTCATAAACTTCCATATATCTATGACTATTACAACATGAATCTCACATTCAGCATTCTGCTTATCAGTAAATTAACATGATCTTATATACCAGTCAAAGATTGACCCAACGGTACAATTGTCGAAGTCATAATTCTATAATGAAAACAAGATGTAATAGCAAATTCAGGAGCTTTAATATAAGCTATTTCTTCTGAACTCTTAAAGTCCCCGAAAAGGAGCATCTGTATTGGAAAACTCAAAAAACATTGATCCCAACTGAACTTAATTTTGTGCCTATTTCTCCTTTTTCTTTTCTCTTTTTTTTTTTTTTTTTTTGCTCAGGAAGAAGAGAGGTTATTAGGAGAGAAGATATAGGAGAGCAGAAAGTCAGTGAACTTTTATGGCAAATGAATCTGAGTACTGAGGAAAGGGAAAGTAGGAAGACATACCCTTGAATCAACTCCTCCAATTGTAGCTGGAGTTCTTGGTCCCGCAATTCCTCAATCCTATATGATATAGAGTTGATCCTGTGAATGGCAACTCTAATTCTTGAGTGAAGATCCTTAACCACGGCACGGGTCTTATCAATTTTGTAAGAACTTTCCCCTTTTGATTCCAGTTGTCTTAAAATTTTACACTTCGAGTCATACTCACTTCTGACCATCTCACTAGCCTGAAATTAAGAGGTCAAAGTGAATTAATATATTTTGATAATAAACGGCAACAGTGCATCTCATGATGCTTCCCCATATTTTGCAGTTTGGAAATTAAGTTCAATAAAATATACATATCTTTGATAAAATATTACGAGATCAAACTCAGAGTGAAAAAGATGGGAAGAAAAAGTACTAAAATTTTAAAATGAAAGGAAGACCAGAACTAAAACACTTTCCTTTTTCTTATTTTACCAAAATTAACTGTGGAAGACTGAACTCTTCCGGCCTTTACTTTTGACCACATTGACATATAGCCAGTGCAACTGATTTAACAAACCTACTCCCACAAGAAAAGATGTATAGAGATTCCACAAATTTATCCTTGCAATTCCTACTCAGACAACACCTTTCAATTCTAACCGAGGTTGCTCTCACTCATCTTTTGCAAATCAAGTCAAAGATCAAGCAACATATGAACCAATAGCGGAAAAGATATATCAAATAAACAACCGTAATTAGCAGAAACCTTGCATCCTAAATCTGAGTGTCCAGCCACCAAAACCCCTACCTCCCCAAGCCAGTTGCCAATTCAAGCCACTTCAGACTCAATCAGGCACCTAAATCTGATACAAAAGCATCCTACTTCCCTGATGCGAAGTACGAGATACTTCAATAATACGCAAAATCCAAAATCCAGGGCACCATGGCCAGTACTATCTCCTTAGAAAAGAACATTGTCACCAGTCAACTTCTACCAAACCAGCACCACAAGATCCTTCTTTCTTGGGGTCTCTTCTGATAATGAACTTCCAATCTGGTTGCTAGAGTAGCCAAGTATCATTTAATAGATAATAAGAATTAAACATAATACCGAACCTGAGCTTTACCATTTACCTCAGATCTAACAACATTCAGAAAGGGTGAGACATTACACTTCCTACCAATAGTAGCACAATTGACATGTTCAATTTGAAAGAGCAAGGATAATGACAATAATTACACAGCTATTGCATGTGCAGCATGACATAGTTTTAAAATTTTATCCTAGTTTCCTTATGATTTTCAATCCTTATTAGAAACTATATATCTCAAATATATGATCACTCATAGATATTCTTCTCAGAGTTCAACTGGATAAACATCCTGCAGGCAAAACATGTGTAACACCATAGACCTGTAACAGTTAATGCTCTTTCAGCTTATGCGATAACTTTTGATCAGGAACCTCACAGCCCAGCTTAACTTAGTCTGATCATGCCCTAAATGGTGAAAAACTGATATCAGAGCACAATTTAACTCAGAAACTTGCCAGCGGAAAACATTAGTAAGTTTTAAATGTTATTTCCAACCAAAGTAATAAAATGGAACTATAGGATTTATCTGACAAGATTGACTATTCTGCTGAAGGTCCATCAGGTCTTAATTTTTTAGGTCACAACTTCAACGAGGGTCCTGGATTAAATACTGTCTTTTTCTGATCAAATGATAGAACATACAAATTTGGCAAATCCAAATACTCACAATCCTTATCAATCTTTTGAATGAAATGCTATACAATACAAATAAATAAATATAAGCAACATCAATTTTATGAACAAGAAGCAATAATACCAATCAAAGGGAGGAAAATATTGGTAACTCTAATTATACTAAACATTATATAATACCTTCACTTCGTCATAAAGCTTCCTCTCCCATGCATATAGCCTATCTAAGGTTGAGGCATGACTGCCGGAGATCAAGTAGATATTATCAAAAAGATTACTAGTAAGTTCCTCAACATCATCTGAATTCAATCCCAAAGGAGTCCTTGACGAAGATGATCTAGATGATTCTGTCCTATGCCAAGTTAAGTACTTCACAGAAGTTTGAGCAGGCTCTGCATAAGCATTAGAAAGGATTAGTAGAGTATTATTTAACGGCAAAAACAAATAATTTATAATAATTTAAGCATGCTACAAACGAAAAGATGTTTGGTGAATGTTCTAGCAATCTTTATTACTACAATAGTCAGTTACAGCCATGATACACTATAATCACAAGGTTTTTTTTTTTTTTTTTGGGAGCAAAACTATTATTTAAATCGCAACTATTTTTTATTGAATGAAGGATAAAAAGGTTTTAGGAATTTACAGCATTTAAAGGAGTAGTAAAAGGACATAACTAATAAGCACAAAATCATTGTAGTGAAATTCAAGATTGCTAGGTTTTCTCAAGGGAAATAAATTCCACATTTCAAGAGATCATAATAAAGAACTTTTTTTCCTTTTGTTATGCCTTAAGGTCTCCGTTGTTAGGTTTACCTGCAATAGTTTCAGAATTAGTTGGTCAAAATGATCATAGATTTTAATTAAGTGAATAAAAAGAGGGCAGAAGAAGGCCGCAGAACATCTCCAGTCTCTGGACAACTTTTATGTTCAAAAGAAAAACGAATTCTGCTGAACTTTTCAAGATTTCTTATATGATTAACATAAGGATGGCTGTTCTACTACTAAGTTTCAGAAAAGTTGCTACTTGTAAGTTCCAGTCTTCAGCATATGGCAAAGTTGACATTAATTTACATTCTGGTTATTGACATTCAAAAAAAAAAAAAAGAGTATTTAAGATGGAAAGAAACCTTCTATGGGATAACATGTTTTAAACCCAATATAATCAGGAACAGCTTGAAACATAAGTTCCAACTGTCACTCCTCTCCGGTCTTTTGGCCGAAGGAAACAAACAATTTAATTGCATGTCGCAAGACCAGAAGAATTACCTTCTTGAACTTGGTTATGGTCTTCGCCACAAGAAAAACAAGCTTTGAAAAATGTAGATGGAGCTGATCTACCTGCAAAAGTGAGGAATCACATATTAACAGCTTTCACTAACAATTATCAACAAGAAAACCTGATTTTGATTCCCATGATCTTTAGGAAATTTGCTTAAAGTAAGATTTCTTTCTTTTTTTCTCCACTTCAAATTCCAGGTATCTTTCATCAATATTTGACAAGTAAAATTTAAGCAATCCAGTTAACTGCACCTCACACATAGAACAGATATAGTCGGCTGTCTAAATACTGAAACAAGTCAGCACATGAATGACCAACTGAAAATCAAACAGAGGTTATGACCTTGGACCAATTTAACCAACTGAATTTTCTGACAAATATGAGAGTTAATAACCAGTTAACTAACTTAAATGTAATACAGAGACAGAGAGAAATTTACTTTCTTTTCCTGGAAATATGGGACGAAAATGCAGTTTGTTTGCTTCAAGCATCCTTGGGACTTCCTTCCCAGATTCAGAAGCTTTTATAAAGAGAGATTCAATGTCTTTCATGCTCGAAAAGAAGTCCTTAGGAGCAACAGTATTTCCTAGAGAATCTTCTTTCCCCGGTGTTTTATTCATGTCATTATGACCAGCAACTGGTGACCTTGTGGCCCTCACTGGCGATAAAACAGGAGAGTTTGTTTTCTCCTGGTTCAAGAACTCAACTTGTGAAGTCACTCTTCCAACTGATGGTGTGGCAGGTGAAGCATTGATAGCCACATTATGATCATTCAGCCTGTTAAGATTTTCAAAACTTTGAACTAGAGTATCTGCTGAGGGTTCCTCAAATTCATCATCTGAATCCTCAGATTCTTCCCTATGACGAAAAGAAGACTTCTCTTCTTCATCTTCGAGCTCGGCAATTCCCTCATCTTCCTTAAGATGTGTTATATCATCAACATTCTCAAGCCCTTCACTCAACCTCTTCCCTTCTTGAAAAGAAAATTGATGGTCAATTGGATGGGAAGAGCCAAAGTAATCCCAAGGAGGAGTTTCTGGTGGGAAGGGGGAAGTTTCAGGAGATGTTTCTGGTTTCTCAGCCGAACGAGGTGTGGTAGTTTGTGGGGTACTAGATGGGGTTACCATTCCAATAACAGGAGCAGGAGGTTTTTCTTCCACCTTTTTGGAAGAAAAGCTCCTAAATTTCATATGGTTTGCCTGAAAATGATTAGACTTGGGAGGGGGAGGAGAAGGAGATGGAGATAATGCTTCAGCTGCATCAACTTGCTGTGAACCAGATGGAGAACAGAATGAGACATGCGAAAGGGACTTTTCAGTTAAAGCAAATGGTTCAGGTGTTGCACTAGTAGAGGTATACAAGGAAGACTCAATTGGAGCTTCAGGCTCAACAAACTTCCGAATTGCCGTGCCAGTATTTTTAAGTGACTGAACATAAGAAACATGAGCAGTTGCTAATGAGCACCTGCCATCAAGTGCTTGGCGAATAAACTTTTTCCTCTCACGGCATAGCTGCAGAGTCTTATCTTCTTCTATTTTAGAGCTTGACGCCCCCATTTCCCAGATATGGACAGTCAGGACTTAGGCTTCCTCCTGCAATATATCAACTTTACCTGTATCAAATAAATGCCTATATTAAATAAATGCCTATATGTATGTTATAAAAGTTGGACCCAATACTTTCCTGAATCTCAATATTATTCTGAAAATATAATCAGCAGATAAAGAAAGATCACAACCCAGAAGAACCATATTTATAGCAAACCAAGACGTTCAGTTTCCAATGCAGACATATAAAGATCAAATAAAAGTTCTTTGTCCCCAAGAATGTAAACAACATTCTTCATTAATTTTAGAAAATTACAGATTTTCAAGCTGCTCAAGCAACTGACACGACTTCCAAGATAACTATTAAATAAATATTGTAAAATTTCTTGCAGGGTTCTTCAATAAAGTTCTACAAGTACACCACAGAAAATTCATTTTGAGACGTTCTCTAAAAGGAAATGTTGTTCCCAATTCTTAGATTTCTTTAAAGAAATTTCAAATACCTCAGATTTGGCCCAGTTCTCAATCAAATTATGATCCAAATGTTAATTCTTTTCGCAGCAAGAAAGATAGAGCAGCTGAGGATGAAAATTACCACGAAAAGGGGAGTGAAAGAAAAATTGCAACACAGCTTCTAAGCACTTAATTTTAGGGTGAAAAATGCTAAACATAGAATACATGGTAACACATGGGATCAGGCAGAAGGAATCTGTTGGCACCACTGCCACCACCACCAGTAGCTCGACCAAGAAGAGAAGCACCCCTAGTTCAACAAGCAAACCAAAAACAAGCCAATACACTAAAAAATAAATCCAAAAAAATTAAAAATATATTGGAAGTGTAACAGAAAACCATACTAAACTTGGAAATACAGACTGGGAGCAAATACAATGAGCATGCTTAATCTCAAAAACACATAAAACCAAGACACTTTGAATGAAAGCTACAGAGAAACGTTTACTAGACATCCAGATATCTTTAATACTTCAGCAAAAGAGAGAGAGAAACCAATACATAAGACGAGAGAACAAATTAAATGCTGCTGAGTTAAAGTACAAGACTAGAAAGCAGGGGACAAAAAAAAAAAAAACACAAAAGAGAAGAGAAAGGGGGGAAGGAATCTCTATGGATCTTCCTAAGTGCATCAGCCAAAACCAATTTTTGGTATGAACAGTAACAACAAACCTATAATTCTCATATAACTCACTTATCATGCCCAAACATCTACCCATCATAGCTACCAATGTTGTTTCAGAAAAAATTCCTAATCTTTGCAATCTTTGTCAAAGAAGGACAGTTCAACGAATCAGAACGACATCAAAGGAGGTCGAATTCGAAGCCTAGAGCATAGTGAAACCTATCAAGAACTACTCGAAGTGAACATGAAAAGGAAGATCGTATTCAACAACAAAACAGAAAACCCAAAAAATTCCTGAAATAAATTTGAAAACAATAAGAACATCATTATATCAATCAAGTTAAACTTAAAGAATAACAATCAGCCACAATCCAATCAAATTTATTTTGCAACAAAAGAGACCCGAATAAACTTCCATACCAAATACTGGCTTGAAGAACGCAGAATCCTACAAATACCAAAAGAGCCACAATAGTAAAAAGGAAAGAACGAATAGGAATTAAGCAAAATTAAACCACTGGGTACCAGAAAAATGGAGCTGCGAGTTAATTGAAAGGTGTAGTAGATTGCCTCCTAGTCAGAGAAGGGCCATATGATGCATAGGAAGAATCAAATCGTTGAGAGACGCGCTTCAGTTTTTCTGGGGAGAGAGAGAGAGAGAGAGAGAGAGAGATGAGTCATTCGATGGGCATAGCGAATCTGATAGAGGCGTCAGCCATGAGGGTCTAATGGACGGCTGTTTCCATGCAAAAGGCAATTGCAGAGACAATGAATGACTCACTGTGGGCTAAGGTCCCCACTTCTTCATTCACTTTTCACCGCCTCGCCACTCGCCACTCGCCACTCGCCACTCGCCAAGGTCTTGCCTTTTGTTTTTCATTGACTGACAAACTCTCCACAATATTTCTTTTCCATGGCTCCTTTTTCTTTTCTCCTTTAATTTGCTTGCGTCGCTTCGAGAGTGCTTCAAGGTAAAAGGAAAAAAAGAAAAAAGAAAAAACATCTGTTACATTTTCCACCTGTCAGCAGTTTTCTTATACTCTACTCAACAGGAACTCATGACTGTTAAATTTACTCTTCACTGTCGAATTCTTTCTGGGTCAGCGTGGGTGTCTTTAATCTAATCCAGCTTTACTAAACAAATTTAATCTCCCTTTTGGTGTACTGATCTTACAAATCCACTTTTATAAAGTGGAATCGTTCGGATGTAAACAAAGACCCACATGTGAAAGAGAGAGAGAGAGAGAGAGAGAGAGAGAGGGCATAAAATGATGATAAAAGAAGAAAACAGATCGGATTGCCACCATAAAAAGCAGTTGTTGAAACGTCATAAATATATGTATTAACTCAAATGTACAACGTTGATACACAAAAGGCCTTTTGTTTTCTTCCGCTTTTCTCCATTGGTGTTTTTAGGGTGGAAGGTAAGGAAAAGACAGCCTCTGTGGCTGTGTGTGTTTGTGCATAGATAACCCACACCAGAAGTTTCAAAGCAGCAGTTAATATCAAAGGCTAAAAGCTTTCTTCTTTTAACTTTAATACTTTTAATTATTGCTTTATTTATGTTTAGATTACAGAAACTTTTATGACATCATACTAAACGAATTAAACTTTTTATTAATGTTATATATATATATATATTATTTTTATAAAAAATAAAATTATATTTTTATAATTCAATATATTAATATAAAAATTATAATCATTTATTTTATCCAATTAATAAGTACCATATTTCTTTTAAAAAATCAACATAATTGATTTTAAGTGTGTCCAAATAACCACACCCATCATAATACTAAATTAAATTGATACATCCAACCCATCAAAAAATTTGTATAAATTTAAAAAAAATTAAAATATCAAAAATAATAATAATAATTATTATTATTACTATTATAGATGATTTTATAATTTAAGAATAATTGTGAATTGTAAATCATCTCTTGATGCATTGATCTAAGAGATTTCATTATGTGTATCATTTAATCATATAAAATAAGTAAACATAGATGAATTTTTTTATTTTTTATATATAAAAATATGATATCAAAATATTTAAAAAATAAAAAATATATAATATATAATATATGGGAATAGCTTGGCTCTTCTATAAAGAAGAACTTTTTTGCCCACTTTTTGATCTATTAGTTGAATTAAAGCTACCATGCGATCCACTAAATTGAATATGAACTAAAGGGGAACCAGAAAAGAAAATTTTAATTAGATTCCCAATGAGCTAAGAAATCAAAACCCCTTTCCTCCTCTTCCTTAATTATGAAGTTACTAAACATGATAAACCAAATTATCCCAAAGTGGCCTGCCACGATTACTGTGTAATTTAAATAATTTAATAACACTAATGGAAAGTATTTTATTTATTGAAAATAAAAATTTTCTATTCTCATAAATAATTTTTATTAAATACTTATAAGTGATGCACTCAATAATTACTTTTTGTCGCTTATGATTATTATCAGATTAAACATCATGCTTTAGTTGCTAATTTCCAGCTGTCAGCAGCACTATGTCTTTATCGAGACCAATGCAATCCAACTATTACAGGTTATTAAAAGTTATTTAAATAATTAATTGAAAAACAAAATGCATCTTTGGATGCTCTTTAATCAAGAATATTAACAATAAAGTTTCTTATAAATCAAGTTTATTTTCCAGTATGAATTGAAACAGGGTTTTTATAATATTAATTAATTTTTAATTAAATTTTTATTATTATAATTTTTTCATGGTATAAAAATTATGATTTTTGTAAAAAAAAATTACATAAAAAATTAGGATGACATTCATAGAATAAAAGTCACACAAACTTGTAAGGTACATATATATATATATATATATATATATATTTTTCAAAGTATTCAGGTAACTTATGATTTATTAATGTAGTTCAAATTGAATCTTTCTTATTTCAATGATATTAAGTATTTTTTTATTTTTTAGAAAGACAAAATAATAATTTTAAAAAGCATATATAAAGCAAAACAACAATACCTTCAACATCAGTTTCCAATTAATTCAACCTAAAATGCTAACCCTAACACCTTTTCTGCATAATGAAAGCAACGATCAAGTGCGTCTTTCTGCAAATTCTTATTCAAGTAAATTTCTCATGGGTTTTGAAGATTTTTATATTGTTATTTCACTTCAAATCTTCATTATTAGTATTCGAAGTTGTTAAAGAGCAGCAGGTTGGTATGAAAAACTGATTGTGATCCTTGAGTTAAGAATGCTCTAAGAAAGAATGTGTTTTTTGTTTCTGATTATGGGACATTGACGAAAGCATATATGACATTTGCATACAAAGTACTTAGAGTTTAGTTAGTTTAAACTTTCGGGTGTTTGACATAATTAGTTTAATAATATGGGACTGATTTTAGAATTGATTTAAGGCTTAGTTGTCTTTGCATTATTTAGTTAATTGATTTGTTATGCAAGTGAGTAGTGACAATAAGTAGCGTTAAACACATTGTGGACCACATGTTTCTTTTATCCAATGTTGGTTGTACTCAATGTAAAGTTTTGCACATTTACACGTCTTCATGTTTGCATGCTTGTGATATTGTATGTTACATCTTTATCTAAGGTGTGTTTGAGGATTGCTTAAGTGACTTCATTTTATTTGATATATCACCTACACTATGATGTACACTTTATTAACAATTGTAATAAGGTGTATTTAATTATGTAATAGTTATCAATTTTCATTCATAGAGTTGGAAGGAATGTTGAGACAAGTTGAGGCATAAATTGAAGCTAATAAATTTTTACAATGAATATTGGGCTTAAATAATGAGAAACTTGTGGAGATATCAAATGTGATGTATTAAGCTACTAATCCCTTTTGCTTCTATTTTTATGTAGCATGTTGTACATAATCATCATTAAGTTTACTAGATTAACGTATTATTAGTAATGCTTCTTGCATAACATGGATATGGCATTAAGCACATGGTGAGATTGCAATTAATGTTGAAGTAAAGATTAAAAAGTTAATTGGTGGCGTGGATGTGGATGAGGATGATGATGATGATAACAAAGATGATACAGATTATGCTGAGAATGAGAGGAACTTAGTTGATAGTTACTTCAAAATTGACATGGCGAATGGTGTAATTCATAATTTCAATCTTAAAGCGTCTATACAGAGCATTTAGGCTATTAGATTGACTAAGAATTAGACCTAGATTCCTTGAGTGCAATGTTGATTACTTTGAGGAACCTCATACTCCACCTAATTTCAATGAAGATTATGAAAATTATAAGTAAATCTGAGTTTAATGTTGTCACTAACATGACCAACCTAAAGTTAAGGATATTTGGATTAATTAATGAGTCTATGAATAAGTAATTAAGTACGGTGTTAAGCAGAGGTTATAATCTTAGAATATTAAAAAATGAGCTAATTGGTTGAAAGTTGATTGTAAAGAAAGGTATGGGTGGACCATATTAGTCCCCTAGGTTGGAGAAACATAATGTTTGTTATTAAGACATACTATTGAAAATACACTTTCAATAGACCTTTTTGCAACAAGTTGGCGAGTAAATTGACAACTCACAAATACATGTCTTTATTTAAGAGAAGTTTGAAGGTAAAAATTTTTACTTTGATAAAGGTAATGAAGATAAACTTGGTGTATGATGTTTAAAAGGAGTTTTTATTAAAGCTAGGAGGCTTGCAATGATGAAAATATATGATTATGAGACAGGATAGGGCAATATAAAAGGTTGAGTGACCATTATGAGAAAATAAAACACAAAATCTGGAAAATACAAACTCTAAAGACTCAATAAAGTTTGAGTTTGTTTATTTGCATTATACACTCATGAAAATAAGCCTAGAACATCTTCGAAAGATAATAAGTCTTCCAAGTATCAATTTTTTTATTCTCCAAAATAATAAAATATTGGTTTTTAATTTTTAAAAACTATGCAAGTAGTAGGAAACTTTTGTGTGTAAGAGAATGGTGAAAGATAAGAGACTTCTCCCTTGAAAGATACTTGAATGCTTGAATGAATTAAATGGCCATGATAAAGCCTTTTTATAGCATTTTTTATACCTTTTTCATATGATTACATCTTTTGAGCTTGGTTCATGTTTTTTCATTTTCACCATTGATCAAGTAACTATTGGATCAATCCTAAAGGCTTGATCAATGGTCGATATTCGACTAGTTATATTATTTCTCAACCAATGCAACTCTAGCATCAATACATAATAAATATTCAACATGTATATATACATATTCAATACATCTTTTACATATTTTCAATATGTTTTTGGATGCATCTTTTAACAAGAACTTTGTATCATTATGTATTAAGTATATTTGCTCGTCATTGCCATTTATTTGAAAATTCTCCAACATTTCATCAAATATGCTGGTGAATAGGTCCTTTTTGCCACTAGTTGGAAATCGTCAAAAATCATTAGGAAGGATTGACTTCTTTAGAAACTCTAAGGCTAATGAGGGATAACCATTGAGCTAGAAATCTTCGAGTCCCAATCTAGGATAAGTTTCTCTTCCTGGCTACGTGAGGAGTAAGAAGGCAAGGTTGACCAGCTATTAAAGAGATGAAATCGACAAAAGTGAGTAATTGCCCTTATTATTATTATTATTATTATTTTGGTGAAGCAATTTGAGGAATCATTTAATGGATTGGCTACTCCTCTCAATTGAAGTGATCAACAGGCCAACAGCTCTAGACTTGTTAGTGGTAAAGCCCATCGACATTATAAAAAAAAAAAAATTCAACTTTAGCAACAGAAAAATTTGTCGCTAAACTTAAAAAATCTATTACTAAATATCTTAGCGATAGATTAATGAAAAAAATTAGTAGTTAAAATGATTGTCATAAAAGAAATTAACAGTAAAATCTTAGGTATGTTACTAAAATAACGACTAATTTTGTCAATCATGAAATTTAAACTTTTAGTGACAAGTTAGCATTTACAACTAAACTTAATGATTGAATTAAATATGTCACTAATTTTAGCGACTGAATTAAATCTATCAATAAAGTTTAAAACTTCACGACAGAATAAATTTGTCGCTAAATGATAAACTTCAACAATTGACTCTAATTTGTCGCTAAAGTGATATAATTAAAAACATAAAATTAATTTTCATACTAATACAAAGAAAATTAAAATTATATATAATTCATAAAATAAATAAATACAACATTCTATTCTAGTTTTATCAAACATATTGTCCATAAAATAATATATAATCATGTATTATTGTATCCTATAGTATTAGATAGCATTTAATGTCATTAAATAACTTCAAAAAGACAATTAGATGATAATTTGAGGAAAGAAAAGATTTATTTTATAATTTACAATACTTTTTCTAAAAAATAGTTATTAAACAAGGTCTTATTAACTTATTTTATGTAATTAACACGTGTGAAAATTTATTAAAAAATCAATATATATCGGATAATGAAAGAATTTAAGTTTTTATCATATAACTTGATAAAACAAGGCAAATAATACTAACCAATTGAATTTAGGCTTTGTACAATTGTCCTTGAGCCATAATCTTGTCAATCCAATTACAACAAAAATAAGTGCATTTTAAACAAGTTAATTCATATAATAACTTTCTTTAATGTGCACAAACTTATATAGGTAATTGTCTTAATTCATATTGACATAATTTCTATAGCTTACTAATTTAATTAATCATATTAATTCATGTCAACATTGCATGTACCACCAATAATTTATTTAAATTTTATTTTGGAAACTCTAATTTATTTTTTAAAATAACAAATAGATGAAATAATATAGCAAGCTGAACAAAAAAAATTTTTAATATATACAGATTAAAGATATATACTATTATGTTGCATTATATCAATCTTATCATATTATTACTAATTTGTGTAATACATTAAACATGTTACTCATTTCTTATTCTATCATGTTAATCATTCAAACAGTTAATTAAACAAATTATTTGTATCATATCACATGTTCACATTTAAAAATATAACACAATTAATTAAACATACTATTTTCATGTTAAATATATATGTGTAATTGTATCTTGTTAATAGGATACACCTCAATTACCATGATACACTTAAGGTCATCTTGGTTTGCATAAGAGCTTGACTAATTTTTAAATTTTAATGGATATAACTAAGCTTGCCCATTTTTTAATCGAAGAAACATGTGATTCATGAAATATCAAGATTATAAAAATTGCTTGGAATACACTGCTCCACACTCGAGATTCCCCTACATCAACTATCATATGACCTAAATTATGTGCAAACATGTTGGTTGTTCGCTTTATATGCATTAGGAGAATTGAGAAACCCAATTTCAGCTCTCAAACATCCCTACAAAGACTCCCTCCCACTAATGCATTGAGCTACGCCCAAATTAATCTCTCTTAACAACTTGTAAACAATCACTTTCCACCATAATAAATGCTTTGACCAAGCATACGACCATCTCTAAGCCATATCAGATTGCCAGCAGCTCACCTTGCATGGTTGAGTAAACACTAGTTACTAGGCATAGTACACACATAAAATAAGACTTGTGCATTTACATCCTTAGCTACTACACTTAGCTTGGCATGATGATTTTCCTTGTTAAAGCAAACATTTGTATTCAACTCAATAGCTCCTAGAATAGGCGATGTCCAACTAGCTTAGATAGGTAGCTTGCGAGTATTGTTCCTTTTTGTCGTAGTTTTTTGGATAGTAGTTTGGCATCTCTAATTATAATTGCAGGAAAACCACAAGCCTACGAGTGGAAGACCATGTTCCAGTTAATTTAAATGCTTTTACAAATAGTAAAGCAAGTTTCTAACAAGTTTAAGTTATGCATTTGATCTAATATGAAAGCCTAGCAAAAGTTATTTCTTGTCAAGTTAACAACCATAGCCCCCAAGCTATGATGATTGAAAGTACATGGGAAAATGACATGTTGTAGAATTTCTATTGTAGCTTAACAAAAACAGCAAGTATGATTTGCAAAGATACCATAGAAACCAATATATCTAAAGTTAGTAAGATGCCATGAAGCATTTTCCAGCCAAAGTTTTTAGATTTTTGGTTACAAAGATGTTTGCCATAGTATGTTCCTTTTTCTATCCCAGGAGCCAACATCTATAACCTTCTTATCGAGGATAACTCTAGCTGTAAAATGGCCACTCTTGATCGTATAGTCCCTATTCTTGCTCCTAATTTAAATGATTTTTTTGGGCATTGGATTTCAACTGAATGGTATGCTTGAGAAGGAAGAGTAACCTTTTGGAATAAAGAGTTCAAAAATCATTTAAACATTATATTGTTCTGAGTCAGGATTTATTAGTGTCATAACCATCATGGGGGTAGGTTGTATTATAATAGTTTTAGTGGGGCAAAATCTTGGACTCGATTGTACACATTTATCTTTTCAAACATCAACTTTACCATCGATGCCAATTTGCCATTGACTACCTTATAAAATCACTATTCGATTTTTGAGAAGGCTATGCCATGCATATGATCCATTGGGACATGAGGAGACTGCATAAGGATTGGATGAAGGAAAGTATTTAGCTTTAAGAATCTCAAAGTATAGTGATGATTCGATTTGACATATACACCACAACTATATACCGAAGAGAGCTAGGTTAAAGGCTTCTGAGTTTGCAAGGCCAATATCAATGTCCAGCTTTGAGAGCCATAATTTGTCTCATCGCGTCAGTGTATCTTCTCTTATGAGTCTGTACCTTCTCACCATTATTTTGTTACCCTTTTATTTATATCATGAAAAAAATTTTTGGTAGCAAAAAATAGCTCACCATATACGTTAGGATTGCAAATGCTAGTGTTTTCAGGAGAACTTCTCTCTCTGCCTGTGAAAGAAAGTGTCCTTACCAAACATTTAACTTGCTTCGATGTCAATCTGTGAGTTTGACCAGTTTTACCTTCTTGTTCCTCCCTATAAGTAAAGGAATGCTCGGTAACGATCATTCTGTAAACCTTTCCCATTTAAAAGTGTAAAGCCAATGGCCTTACATGTGAAATTAGTCCAATGGAGATTATGTGTGTTATCTTTTCACTTTATGTGGATCTTAAATGTTATATTGGTCTTGAGTGAACTTTATATGTTTCTTACATAGAGTTTATGTGGGCTATTCTTTACTTTATGTTGCTCAAGTTATGATGTAAGGTTGACAATATTACTATCTTGGTTTTTCTCTTTTTCACAAACTTGTTTAACGTGGACTTCCTTTCCATTTTGTCCATTAAAGCTACATAGCATTTAAGTATGTTTGACACAAGGGATTAGAAGAAAGGTAAGGGTTACAATTATCTAACCATGGTTAAGATCATCACTTCATCAGGTAAGTTCTTGATTTATTGAGCTTTCTTAGTCACTTTGTCCATTTAGTCTCTAATTCCTTCCTTTTTATTGTACTTTTGATCTCGAATCATTGTTCCTCATTGCCTTAACTTTACTAGCAGAGAAGATGGTCAATCATAAAAAGAAATCGTCGAAGGATACAAAGGAAGCTAATATGAATGAGTAATATGAGTTCAGTGTGTCACATATATGATTTAAGGGAAACAACTTGCTTTTTTTAGCATCTAAGATGCCATCATAAGTTTGAACTTAGGTTGCTTAGTGTTATTAAGGACCATTGCATCCATAATTTTATTGGAAAATGTAGTTTTGTTTTGAGCCCCCCATATGGTTGATGACATGTGGTCCTTGAGACACTAATTTCATAGGGCAAAAACATTGGTGGCTTAAGGGCCAACTAGGGCTCATGCTAGTTAAGGACTACTTCCAGTTGTGCTTTAACTTGGATGAGGGTATTAAAGGAAATTTGTCCCATTGTAATCTATGGGCCACAACAGCATGTTCTTCTTGTTCCTCCTAGTAGGCAACATTAAAATAGTAAATGACTTACTGTTGTTCATACATGCCGCGATGATAATGCATCTCATCTTATCTATATTGCTTAGGTTTTAAACTACTTCCTTTGTTGCTTTAAGTTGGGTTATTCTTCATCCTTTCTCTCTGAACCTACGTGCTTCAAGAGCATTCTAACAAATTCAAGTGCTCTGTTTATAAATTGTCGATAACACCAAGTCCGAGTGCTTGTAGAGGTATTCTACTTAATATCATTTGAAAAATACTTTGTGATTGATGAAGAATTCGAATTTCAAAGGATTTGCAAAAAATAAAAAATAAAAAAAAGCCTTTGGTGCACAAGTTAGTATTTACTCCAATTGTATCATCAAAAGGAAAATAGAGAGTACTAGCTGCTGAGTAGATAACTACTAGGTGAGAGATCATCTCATTTGCATTTAGAGTTTAAGTTTAACTCTCCCATTTGGACTCACTTATGAGGATTAAAAGAAATAAGATTATTTTAAAATAATCCTATTTTGATGTTTCAATAAACCTCAATTAAGCTGAATTTTGTGGCATAATTCTCCAAATAACATCACATCAATTTGAATTTTTTTGATCTCATGTAAATGTGTTAAACAACATGACTATTGAATGCCACATTGCATTATTTAGGCTATCAATAAAAAATTCAAGTCAATGAATTTATTCTAATAGCAATGAATGAATGATTATTTATTCATTATTTATTCTAATAGTAAGTTTTCAAAATAATTTTGATAAATTAAAAAAATTATTTATTTAATTGTTAAATCATTCACTATTTGATACCTTGGGATGAAGATTTCATGCACTATTTAATAATAAGTGCAATAATATAATTTGAAATATTTATATATAGTGTAATTTTCTATTTGAAGAAATTCATGTTTTTACAAAATGTTAATAACCGAATTCAAACTGGAGTAGATAGGATTCCTTTTAAGCATATAGGAAGTTTATTTTTACTTTTACCTTTTGTTTTCAACCTTAAGTCGATCAATTAAATTTTGTAATTTTTTATCATGACAAAATTCATTGATAAATTGTTATATATATAATTAAAATAAATTATAAGAGATTTATTAATTAGGTTTGAGTTCAATAGATTTACTAACCCAATCTAAGTAGCCAAAATTTAAGACTTGAAATTATTTTATTTTACCATTCCACATACTACATTTTAAGCAAGCTTATTACACTTAGCTTGGCATGATGAGTTTCCTTATTAAAGCAAACATTCATATTCAGCTTGATAGCTCCTAGAATAGGTGGTGTCCAACTAGCTTAGCTAGGTAGCTTGCTACTATTGTTCTCTTTCGTCTTAGTTTCTTGGAGTAGTAGTTTGGCATCTTTGGCTACAGTTGCAGGCAAATCATAAGCATATGAGTGGAAGACCTTGTTCCAGTTAATCTAAATGCTTCTATAAATGGTAAAGCAAGTTTCCAACAAGCTCAAGTTACGCATTTTATCTAGTAAGGAAGCCTAGGAAAAGTTTTTTCTTATCAATTTAGCAATTATAGCCCCTATGCTAGGTTATAAAACGTCCAACACATGATGACTGAAAGTACATGAGAAAAAGACGTGTTGTAGAGTTTCCATTACAACTTAACAAACACAACAGGTGTGATTTACAGAGATACCTTTATAGTACCATATGTTCAGAGTTTGTAAAACCTGATGAAGCATGCGCTAGCCAAAGTTGTTGGATTTTTGGAAACAATGATGTTTGCCACAATATGTTCCATTTTCTATCCCGAGAGCCAATATTTATAACCTCTTTACTAAGGATAACTCGGGCAGCAAAATAGCCACTCTTGACTATATAATCCCTATTCTTGCTCCTCATCCTTATAAGATTGTATAGCGTTGGGTTTTGATTGAGTAGGATGCTCAAGATTGTAGAACAGTCTTTTGGAGTAAAGAGTTCAGAAAAACATTCCATTGTTAGGAGTAAGGATCTATTAGTGTGCTAACCATCATGGGAGTAAGTTACACTATAGTAATTTTAGTAGGGTAGAATCTTGGAACATTTCTCTTTTCAAGCATCAACTCTATCATCATTACGTATCTGCCATCGACTACCTCGTAAGATCACTGTTTGACCTTTAAGAAGGCTATGTCATGCATACGATCCATTGGGATGTGAGAAGACTACATGTGGATTGGATAAAAGGAAGTATTTAGGTTTAAGAATCTAAAAGTAAAGTGATGATTCGACTTGACATATACGTCACAACTATTTATTTAAGAGAGCTAGGTTGAAAGCTTCTAAGTCTTTAAGGCTAATATCACCATCCATCTTTGAGAACCATAATTTATCTCATGCACACTAGTGTATTGTGATGAGTTAGTGCTTCCCTACCAATATTTTGTTACCTTTTTATTGATATGGTGAGAAAGGTTTTTGGTAGTAAAAAATAGTTGACCATACACATCAGGGTTGCCTATGCCACTATTTTAATAAGAACTCTTCTCTTTGCTTGTGAAAGAAAGCGTCCTTATGAAGCATTTAACTTGCTTTGAAGTTAATATATGAGTTTAACTAGTTCTACCTTCTTGTTTCTCCCCATAAGTAGAGGGAACCATAGGTAATGATCATTTTACAATGCCTGCCCATTTAAAAGTTTAAAGCCAATGGCCTTACTTGTGAACTTAGTCCAATGGACATTATGTGGGTTATATTTTCACTTTCTGTAGGTCTTAGATGTTATATAAGTCTTTAATGAGATTTACACATGCCTTACGTGAAGCTTATATGGGCTATTCTTTGATCTATGTTACTCAAGTTATGACGTAAGGTTGATAAGATTGTTATCTCGATTTTTCTCTCTTTCACAACCTCTTTAACATGGAATTTCGTTCTATTTTGACCATTAAAGTTGTATAGCATTTAGGTACGTTTGACATAAAGGATTAGAAAAAAAGTGAAGGTTGCAATCATTTGACCATGGTTAAGATCATCATTTCATCAGGCAAGTTCTTGATCTATTGCACTTTCTTAGTGGATTTTTCCATGTAGTATCTAAGCCTTTCCTCTTTGTTGTACTTTTGAGCTCAAAGATCATCCTTGCTCGTCGTTGCCTTAACTTTATTAGCAAAAAGGATAGTCAATTGCAAGAAGAAATCATCGAAGGATGCAATGGAAGCTAATATGAAGGAGAGATATTAGTTTAGTGCATCACATATAAGAGTAAATGGAAACAACTTGCTCTTTGTGGGATTTAAGACCCTTTACAATAACAAATCATTATTAAAGCGCTTAAGGTGGACTCATGGATCCGAGATGCAATCATAAGTTTGAATTTAAGGTTGGTTAGTGTTGTTTAGGACCATTGCATCTGTAATTTCATTAGAGAATGCAGTTTTATTTTGAGCCCCCCAAATGGCTGACGAGATGTGGCCCTTAGGACACTAACCTCATAAGGTAGAAAAATTGATGGCTCAAGTGCTAACTCGGGCTCATACTAGTTGGGGACTACACTTATTATGCTTTAACCTAGATGTAGGCAAAGAGGAGGTTTATCCAACCTAAATTTAGGGGCAACAACAGCTTGTTCTCCTTGCCTCTCCTAACGGCTTTTCCTTGCCACGTGGGCAAATGTTAAAATGCTATATGACTTGTTGTTATTCATACATGATGCAATGATAACGCATCTCCTTTACCTATATTTCTTAGATTTCAAGTTACTAGTTTTGCTGCTCTAATTGTTGCCATAATGTCCTAGTTGAATCTTAGGAAGGTTGTTCTTTGTCCTCCGCATCTAATCCTACATGTTCTAAGATCTTAACAGATTCAAGTGTGACATTTATAAACTATCACTCATATTGAATCTGAGTTCTTATTGAAGTGTTCTTCTTAATATCATCTGGAAAACACTTTCTGATTGATGATGAGTTGGAATTTCAAAGTATTGCAAAACAAAAAAGAAACTTCAATGCACAAATCAGTATTTGCTCCAATTATGTCATCAAAGAGAAAATTGAGAGTACCAATTGATGAGTAGATCACCTTATTTGCATTTAAAGTTTGAGTTTATCTCTCTTATTTGAGCACACTTATGAGGTTAAGGGAAATCAAATTATTTTAAAATTGTCCTGCTTTAATGGTCTAGTAAACCTTGACTGAGCTGAATTTTGTGATGTAGTTCTCGAAATAACATCACATTAGTTCAAAATTTTTTATTTGATGTAAATGTTTTGATTAACGTGATGATGTTCACTATTAAATGTCACGTAACATTATTCAAATTAAGTAAACCAAAAATAAGCGTATGATTATTTTTTTTAGTAGTAATAATTTGGAGCATTTCAATATTGATGAATTTAAATAAAATAAAATTAACTTTTTAAAATTATTTTGATAATTTAATAAAATTATTTATTTAACATTAAATAATTTCACTATTGCATACCTCGAGAAGAGGATGTCATGCACCATTTAATAATAAGTGCAACAATATAATTTGAAATATTTATTTAAAGTATAATTTTCTATTTGAAAAAATTCATATTTTCACAAAATTATTAATTACCAAATTCCAACTATGGTAGATAGGATTCCTCTCAAGCTTATATGAAGTTTATTTTTACTTTTACGTTTTGTTTTCAACCTTAAGTCGATCAAATAAATTTTCAAATATTTGATCCTAAAAAAATTTATTGATAAATTGTTGTATATATAATTAAATTAAATTATAAGAGATCTATTAATTGGGTTTGAATTCAATAGGTTTACGAATCCAACCCAAGTAGCCATAAATTTAAGAGTTCAAATTATTTTATTTTACCATTCTATGTGCTACATTTTAAGCAACCTTGTTAGGCTTTCCAATAACCATCCTTTTACAAGTAAATGACATTTTTATTTTTCCACAGATCCCATATTCTTATTGCATATCTTCTTTGCCCTCTAGCCTTCCAAGCTTGTTGAGATCATATGAAAGGCTACCATGGCGAAAGCACAGATTCATTCTACACTCACACTTGCCAGCTGGGACACAATCTTTAGTAGTATTGCATGGATAATTCACATTTCTTCCTTCTGCCCTGAATTGCATTCCTACAAACATTGAAATTGAGAAAGTAGTGATTAGTTAGAATTAAAATAGCTATAACTTGAAGTTACAATATTAAACCACTTTAAACTTAACAAAGATTAAGTAAAAAGCACTACCAGTTATAAAAACAAAAAAAAACAACAAGAGAAACAAACTTGAGAAAGGACTGCTCCATATCTTATAAGACAGGTCTTTGTTGATTATGGTTAATGGTTTGAGTTTACAATATTCAGGCTATGAGAACTTAACCTTTCACTTCTTTTATATTTATAGGGATAATGATTAACATCAAATCTCAAGAATCAAATATGCATTTATTATCGTATCTCAATAATCCAAATCATTTATTGTTATATTTTATAGTACTAGATAGTATCTAATGTCATTAGATAACTTTAGAAAGACAATCAAATAACAATTGGAGAAAAGAAAAGGTTAATTTTATAATTTATAATATATTTGTAAAAAAAAGTTATTAAATGAGATCGTATTAACTTAACATGTGTAAAAATTTATTTAAAAAATCAATATATATCAAATAAAGAGAGAATTTAAGTTTTTATCATATAACTTGATAAAATGAGACAAATAACACTAATCTAATGAATTTAAACTTGTACAATTATCTTTGAGTCATAATGGTGTCAATACGGTTATGACAAAAATAAGTGTGTTGTAAACAAATTGATTCATTTAAATTTCTTTAAAATGTCCAAATTAACTTGTATAGATAATCGTGTTATTAATTCATATTGACATGATTTAAATGGCTTATTAATTAATTTAATTAAATTAATTCATGTCAACATGTAACACTAATAACTTGGTAATTTATCTTTTATACTAACAAATAGATTGAATAATATAACAAGTCAAAATGAAGAAAATTTTTAATATATACTGATTAAAGATATATGGTATTATGTTGCATGATATCAATCTTATCATATTAATAATTTATATAATCATTAAACTAGTTATTTATCTCATATTCAATCATATTAATCATTCACATGGTTAATTAAATAGGTTATCTATATCATATCATGTTAATGTTTATGAATATAACACGATTAATTAAACATGCGATTTTCACATTAATCGTATATGTATAATTGTCTCATGATGAAAGGATACACCCTAATTACCACCTTAAACTCAAGGTTGGTTCATGTAAGAACTTGACTAATTTTTAAATTTTAATGGACATGTCGAGCTTGCCCATTTAAAAGTGTAAAGCCAATGGTCCTACCCATAAGCTTAGTCCAATGGACATCATGTTCACTACTTTTCGCCTATATGTGGATCTTAGATATTATGTGGGCCTGGGATAAACTTTATATGAGTCTTGTGTGGAGCTTATGTGGCTTATTTGTTTTATGTTGCCCGAACTATGATGTAAGGTTTGACAAGACTATTATATATCTTGGCCTTTTTTTTTTCACTAACTCTTTAACGTGGAGTTCCTTTTCTACTTTATGTATCAATGCTGCATAGGACTTAGGTTTTTTTTGTTATATAAGGAATTGAAAGATAAGGGAGGTTGCATTCATTTGATCATGCATGGTAAGATCACCATGTCATGAGGTAATCTTGGAAATATTAAGCTTTCTTAGTGAACTTGCCCGCATACTCTTTCGCCCTTTCTTTTTACCCTACCTTAAAGCTAAAAGGTCATTCATGTTCCTTTAGGCCTTCATTTTTTTAGTAGAACATATGACTATGAAAAAAATCCTCAAAGGACATAGTGGAAGCTAATTTGAAGGAGTGACACTAATCTAGTGAGTCTAATATAATGGCTAAAGGGCACAACTTTTATTTGTGTAATTTGAGACCTTTTGCAACTACAAATCATCATTGAAACACTTAATGAAGACCATGGGTCCAAGTTGCCATCATAAGCTTAAAGTTGGGTTTCTCAATGTGCTCCTAAACCTATGTGTCCATAATTACGTTGAAGAACATAGTTTCTTTTAGGCCGCCAAAAGGTTGATGGCGTGAGGCACTAGGACACCAACTTCACAAGGTGGAAATAATGGTGGCTAGGCTAGTTAGGGGTTCTCAATGGCAAACCTAGGCTCATTTGGTTAGTAATTTCTTTCGGTTGTGCTTCAACCTAGATGGAGTGGTTAAGATGAGCCTTATTTAGGCCTAATCTAAGGGCAAAGACCGTAGATTTTCCTTGTATCTCCTAGTGGTCTTCCCTTGCCATATGGGCAAAGTTAAAATACTTTATGACTTGTTACTATTCATGAATGATATAGTCCACCTTCTCTATTTATCTTTGTTGGGTTTCAAATTGCTACTTTTGTTACTCTAATTGTTGCTCTAAAGTTCAAATTTAATCTTAGAAGGGTTTTTCTTCGTCCTCTTCCTCTAATCCTACATTCTCTCAAAGTATCCTAACAAAGTGAAGTGCTACATTTGTAAATTATAAGTTACCATTATCTAAGAGTTCTTGTTAAGGTGTTCTTCTTAATAACACTTGTAAAAAGCTTTGTGATTGATGAAGAGCCAAAACTTCAAAGGACGTGCAAAATAAGAGCAAAGCTTCGACATTGAATTCAATATTTGCTCTAATTAAGTTATTATCAAAGAAAAGAATAAAGAGTGATAATTAATAAGCAGATAAACATTAGATAAGCAATTTCCTCTATTACGAGTGGAGTTTGAGTCTATCCCTCTTATGTAAGTGCATTTGTAAGGGTTTGAAAAAGATAAAATTATCTTGAAATAGTCCTCAAATTAACTTAAATTCTCAAATCTTATATGATTATGCTGACTAACGTGATGATGTTAACGGTTAATTGACACGTCAAATGATTCAAACTGTGTTGGCTAAAAATTAGTATATCATCAATTATTCTAGTGTTAATGTTTTGGGGTATTTCAAAGATTGATGGATTCCAATAAAATAAAATTAAGTTTTAAAATTGTTTTAATAAATTAATGAAATTATTGATTTAACTATTGAATAATTTCACTATGGCATGATCAGGAGCATCAAGCACCATCTAATAATAAGAATAATAATATAATTTGAAATATTTATTTAGAATGTAATTTTCCTTTCTAGGACATTGATGTTTTTGAAAAATGTTAATCACCAAAATCAAATCATAATAGATATGGTCTCCTTTCAAGGTTATATGAAGTTTTATTTTTATTTTTACCATTTGTTTTTCAACTTCAAACAATGAACTTTAAGATTTCTCATCTTATCAAAATTTATTGATAAAGTAATATATATGTTATTCAAATAACGTGTAAGAGATCTATTAATTAGGTTTGAGTCAATAGGTTTCCAAATTCATTCCAAAGCAACCACAAATTTAAGATCAGTTGGAATTATTTTATTTTACTATTCCATTTATTACATTTTAAGCAAGCCTGTTAGACTTTCCAAAAACTATCCTTTTATATGGAAGATGATGACATGCTTTTTTTTTTTAGATAGATACATCTTAAATTTTCACTGCCCATTTTCTTGGCCCTTAAGTTTTTCAAGGTTGTTGAGATCAGATGAAAGGCTGCGATGGCAAAAACATAGATTCATATTGCACTCACACTTGCCGACTGGCAAGCAATCCTTGGTAGTGTTGCATGGATAATTCACATTTCTTGCTTCCACCCAACTGCACTCCTTCAAACATTAAAAAAGAATTATTAAATTGAGGAAAAACTAAAAAGTGAGAGTTGCAGGCAGCCACAGCCAAAAGTTACAATGTTAAAGAACTTAAAACATAATAAACATTAAGTAAAAAGAACTACCAGTTACCAAAAGTAAAAGGCCAAAAAGATGAAGCAACTTGAGAGAGGACAGCTTCATAACTTATAGGTCAAATGTCTATTGATTAGGAAGTATGATGAATGGTTTTGAGTTTGCAATTTTTAGGCTCTAAAAATTTATCCTCCTCTTATGTTATATTTTATATGGATAATGGTCAACATCAAGTGGGAAGAGTCAAATGTACATTTATTATCATATCTCAGTTGTCCAAATAATTTATTATTATACCTTATAGTTTTAGGTAGTATTTAATATCATTAAATGACTTTAACAAGAAAAACAAATAACAATTTAAAAAAGAATGTGTTAATTTTATAACATATTAATTTTTTAAAAAATAAAATTATTAAAATGTATTATATTAAATCATTTTGTGTAATTATCACATATTAAAATCTATTCAAAAAATTAATATAAATCAGATCAACAAAGGACATATATCCTTTATCATATAACTTAATAAAACCAAATAAGTCACTACAAAGAAAATATGTTTTCCTGACGGGAATTTCTTAATGGTTGAAAATGACCATCAGCAAATTTATACTTCATGGCGATTTTCATGACGGTCAAGCCAACTTTTAGTAAATTTGTTCATTTACCAATAGTTTTTTTTTTGTTATTTGTGGAAATTTTGACTGCCAATGAAGGATTAGATTGTCCTGACGGGTTTTTTATGCACACTGGCTGTTATTAAGTGCCAAGGTTTATTCATCATTAGCAAGCCTTTTCTCCCCTTTCTCAATCATTTACGAGCAACAACTTCAGAGGTAGTGTCTTCAGTACTTTCTGAGCTTTGTTGCATCCAGCTTCATTAGCCTCTTTAAAGTCCATCGAATCTCAAATTCTTCTTCCTTTTAGCTCCATCATGAAGATCGAAGCTCAAAATTAAGGAATCCTCCAATCGAAACTCTACTTTTTTCGCCCAAGAAACACAATATGGATTGACCTCATTTCAGTTATGCATGCAATTCTATGCCTTGTTACATGAGTTTTCTTTGAATTCTGTCAACTTATTTATATATAAAGAATGTCGATTCCTTGATAAGTCTGTTATACATTGTTGATTGATTCTCTGTCCACTTTGATTTTGTTCTTGAAAGGACCTGGATAGTGCTTCGTGCTTAGTATCTTTAGCTTTGGGTTTCGGTTTGATGCTTCTCAATTAGATATGTTAGGGTTTTTTTATATCTCCAACTTTTGTACATGATGTTACTTGCTTGAATAATATTGTTTACGTTTGTTATGTTGGCCATCTTTTACACAAAAGAATATAGATGGTTTATCACTTACTATGTTGCATAATTATTCGTTTTTGTAGTTTGCTTAAATTAAGTGTTTCTTTTTCTTTTTATTTTTTTCCCTAATTTCATAGACATAGATCATTAAAGGACCTTAAAGATGAAATTTTTAAACATTATTTCAATTCGAGAGATCTCGCCTTTGCGTTAGTTGAATAGAAAGCTTCCTCTTTCTATCTCTCTGACTTTAGAATCTCTTTTTATGTTTTGTCTTTAATCTATGTTTATTGCTTGTACTTGATTTTTTGTTCAATCTTTATTTTTTTTCTAAAGAGGAACACTATTTGAAATGGTTAGATGATTGTATTCAATTTATTGCTAATGTGTATCTAAAAACCTTTCATATTTCTTTACTTTTACTAGGAAACTTTAAGTTGTAGTTGTCATTGCAATTATTGATAATGACAACAATGTGGTCATATATGGATTTTCATTCTTTGCATCAGTGTCATAATGAATAACACTATCATAGTGTTTAATGTGTCGGTAAATGTAGTAGATTTTGCACCTTTTTTCCCTTTTCCTTTCTATAACAAAAGCTTTTTACTCCTTGCATTACATATGCAGTACTTTCAATAATTCTTTCTAAAAAATAAAGTTAAAAGTGGTGAACAAGCTACAGCCCAGGCCATATTGCCACATAGACACACTCATTAAGCCTAGTACTATCACTACAACAAAATAGCCTTTTATTCACAGACTTTTAATGGCTTTTGTTCACAGTTGTAAAACTGTGGACTATGTTGATGTGAACAAAAGTCAGTGAAAATGGTTTACAGTTCTAAAACTATGAATAAAACGAATTTAGTTCACAGTTCATTAGTGTTTTGTTCACAGTTATAGAATTGTGAATAAAACTATACTAGTTCACAGTTCATTAAGGTTTTGTTCACAGTTATAGAACTGTGAATAAAAACTATGTTAGTTCATAGTTCATTAAAGATTTGTTCACAATTATAGAATTGTGAATAAAACTATATTAGTTCACAGTTTATTAAAGATTTATTCACAATTATAGAACTGTGAATAAAAGTTTGAATACCACACTTTAATTCACAGCTTATTAAAGTTTTGTTTACAGTTCTAAAACTGTGAATAAAACTATTATTTTTTATTTATTAATTTTTTTAAAAAAGACAAAAACCAAGTTGATAAATAATTAAAAATTTTAATTACTATTTAATTTCTTTTTGTTTTTAACATATAATAGTTTAAAATTAAATCATTATTTAATTTTTGATAATCTTAATTTTGTAATTATAATTCATATTTTCAATTATTATTTGATTACTTTTTTTTTTCAAAATCAAAATTTTTCGCTTAGGATTTCACATTTTTCTATTTACTTAAAAATAAAATTTAAAAATATAAAAAATATTGCATATAATTAAAAAGTAAACCATCACAAACGATTTTAATACTACTACCACATTTCAATAAAATATAACACACCACCACCACTTTTCAAACTAAAAAGCACTTCAATAGTATTCACACACTTTATTGCAATCTTACACCACCACCATACCTCAATACAATTTGACACCACCGTTACTTCATTAAGTCACAATATATTTTAATTCAATGTAGCGTACATTCATGATCACTTCTTTTATCATAATACACTTCAATATAACATATATTGATTACCATTTTGAAACTATAATGAATCATAATTCTCATCTATGTGACCTTCCAACTATGTATGAAACACATAGAGGAAAATTAATTTACAAATTAAAAGTTAAAAAGCAAATACTTTCAATTCCTAAGTACTATATAATGCATTCCAAAATTTAAAATATAAGTCCTATACTTTTACCTAAATCCTAATACAATGCTCCATATGTATTGCCCAAACTCTTGTCTAACATCATCAAGCTCAGACTGACTGTAGGTATCAATATCCATTAGCTATACATGTAAAAAATATAAAAGTTAGTACAATTATAATTTCAATATTATACACAATATTTTATAGAAACAAATTATTTAAAAACTTACTATTTTCGAGCATGGTGCATTATTGTTATGTCTGTTAATGATATCCCTCATGTATTTCATCACATAATATCCGCACTCATGGTTAGAAGGTTGATGTGGACACTGCATTAGCATAATTTAGATGTTACACTTTATGATTAAAGATAATGAAATTTAATATAACATATGGTCCATAATATAAATACCTTAGCAACAATACTTTGGCAATTCCGTCGGCTAATAGATGGCATGTCAATTGCGAAAAACATTCTAAAAGAGCTAAAAAAAAAAAAAGAAAAAAGTTACTAATCTTGAAATTGCAATTACATATACTAATGTAAGTGTAAAATAATTAAACTCACATGGACATGAGCATGTCTAACTCAGTGCGAGAACCACGCCCTAGAGGATCAAAAATAGTATATGTGAATGCCCATGGCTCAACAACACCAACATCCAATGATGCGTAAATTATTAAGCAAATTAAATTATTAGTTATTTAACTAATGCAATTTAAAAAATTAAGTTCATGCTTACGCGCTGTTATGTGGGAAGATCACTACTCCTTTGTCACATGGTTGAGCTAATCTAGTTGCAATATGACGAGCTTGATCTTCTATCTTTATACCGCTCACAACTGATACCATCGATGGATCAGCAAATAAAATATTTTGATTGAAGTCCAGTGCAACCAAATCTTCATAAAGTTTACTGAAAATATAAAAAACATATATAAATATAAATATGACATAATTGTAAGATCAATAAACTAATAAAAGAATAAAACACGTACACAATGTAAGCTTGAATGATAGTAACGCTTATCTCTTCCATGTGACAAAATTGTATTATATCTTCTCAAATTTTGAACCTCAAGCTCTGGAATCCGTAGGCCAAATTTAAAATCTTGAACCCAAATTTTGAACCCTCAAACTCTAAAATCCTAACCAACATCTGGAATCTCTAACCCAAATCTAAAACCTTGCACCCATATATGAAAATCCTAGTATACGTCCAAAATATCAACCAAGATCTAGAATACCTAGCCAAAATCTAAAACCTTGAACCTAGATTTAGAACATCTGGCATAGATCTGAAATTCTAACCTAGATTAAAAACCTCATACCTAAATTTGGAACTCCCAGCACATATTTGAAATCCCAACGAAGATATTAAATCCCTAGCCCATAATTGAAGCGCTGCAGACAGTTTTACAATCCCCAATACAGATCCAAAATAGGACTTCAGATCTAGAATCCTTAGCCTAGATCTGAAGTTGTGCACCTAGATTTGGAACCTCTAACACAGATGTGAAATCTAGAGCCCCGAGCTGAAACCCCTCACCAGATCTGAAACCTTCAGACCCCTCACCTAGGTCTAGAATCCTTAGTCCAAATCTGGAACCACTCAGCCAGGTCTAGAACCCCCAGACCCCTCACTTAGATTTGGAAACTCAAGTCTAGATCTGGAACCCCTCACCTCTCACCCAATCTGGAACCCCAACCGAGATTTGGAACCCTTCACCCAGGTCCGAAACTCTCAGCCTAGATGTGGAACCCCAGCCCAGATCTGGAACCCCTCTCACCCAGATCTGAAACACTCAGCCTAGATCTAGAATTCCAGCCCAGATCTGGAACTCCTCTCCCTCAGATCCGAAACACTCACCCTAAATCTAAAACACCAGCCCAGATTTGGAACTCCTTTCACCCAAATCCGAAACTCTTAGCCTAGATCTAGAACCCCTCAACCAGGAACTCTCATCCCACATTCAGGAACCCATACATCTAAATCTTGGATCTTAACAAATATTTTGAACCTCAAAAGAGATCTAAAATCTTGATAAAAATGAAACCATGCATATATCTAGAATCCCAATGGGAGAAAAACCACATCCGAATTTGAGCTTAAAAATAATAAAACTAAAAGCCAAAAATCAAGGAACAATAATTTCTGCATTTTAACAAAAAAGATGAGCACAATATTTCGGGAGAAAAGATTAAACTTACCGAAAAAAGGGGAGGAGATGTGGAACCCAAAAGCAAGCAACACTGCACACACTCTTAATCCCTTCGATGTAAATGGTTAGGACTGATTGAATGTTTGGTTTGCACATCTACAGCCCGGAGAGGCTGTCCTCACAGTGTGCACTTCTTACCCAAAGAATCGAAGAAATGTTTGAGTAATTGGAGAAAAAAATGAATGAATTAATTAATTTGTCGATGTTTCTAGAGAAGATGTAAAGATTTGTTCATAGTTATAGCCATAACTGTGAATAAAAGATGCAGAGCTTTGTTCACAGTTACTGCCAGAACAGTGAATAAAACCCTTTATTCACAATTATAGCTGAAACTGTGAACAAAGGTTAGTGCCTTTATTCACTTACTGTCACTGCCTCCTTCATTCACTTGCACATGGATTCATAACTTCACCAGAAAAAGAAAGCGCGGGAGAGAAGGGGGAGGGCTGAGGAAGGCCGACTGTAACTTCGGCTTGATGGTGGTAAGCGTGCGTGAGCATCCCTTTCCTTCTACTGCTGTGAGGCAGCAGAGGGATTTGCTTTTTATATATGTTCTCATCACCTTCTGGAGAGGGCATGACTTCCATCTGAATAAGCCACATAATGTACACGTGTACTTGTTACCACTTCTATAATTCAAGCCTAATTCCTATGTATTTTAACAAGTTGAACATACTAAGCATATTGACCATGTTTTTGACCATTTATTAATTAAGTAGCAGTGAAACATGGAAAAATAAGTTAAGTTTTCAAGGGGGAAGCCAGCATGCTAAACTTGAAGCAATTCTACCCCATCGTTAGTCCCTGCCTCTTAAGCTTTGTCAAGGGAACACATATAGAGGGTACGTATCTTATTTACAGCTTCATTAATCAAACTTGGAGCACTGGATCCTCTTAATTTGTTTGGAATTAATTAATGGTTTGGCTTAACTTTACAGCATATCTCACAGTTAATTACCTCCTCTTGGCATCAAGTTCATGTTTTGCTGGTTCCTCTTATTCTCAGATATCTGCTTATATATATCCATCGAAAAAATCACAAGAAGATGCAGAAACAGAGGAGAAAGAGAGGGACAAAGAGGGAGAGAGTACCTTTGCTCGGAGAAGCTGGTTATTGTTATGCAAGTTAATTTCCTACAAGACACCCATGAATGGTTTCAATGAGACAGAAAGAAAACATTTGCAGGTTATAAGTGGACACCAATTTTTCAATTCAGACCTGAAGCTACTGAAGTGATATTCAATGGCAGAATCAATGGAAACTCAATATGCTTGTTTAAACTATGCTACCATATTAGAAATTTAAGGGGATTATGAGCATAGAGTTACCCTCTTCTGCATGTACTCGATTTTGGCAAACAGCAGGTCATTCTGGTTCAGGAGTGGGTTGAAGAAACGGAAGAAGCAAAGAAAGGAAGACCTGTAACAGAGGCAAAAAAATTCAATGCATGGTGCACATATCTTTTGTTCACAGTTATAAACATGACTGTGAATAAAAGTTTCACTTAGTTCACAGTTATAAGCATAACTGTGAACAAAAGTTTTCTTTTATTCACAGTTTTAGTAACAACTGTGAAAAAAAGTAATCTTTGTTCACAGTTTTATTACAACTGTGAATAAAAATTCTTTTATTCACAGTTGTTATTAAAACTGTGAACTATCCAGTGTGAAATAATCCCATTTTTCTTGTAGTGTATCTTCACCTTTTTGTTTTCTTTTATTTTTATTTTTTGCTCTTAAATAAACTTTCATTTTGTTGTTAAAACATTAAAATTATAACATCTACTACCCATCAAAAATTTTATTTGACATGAAAAAAAAAGTATAAATAATAGTCTTTGCATACACTAGAGAAAATTTAATATCTTGAAGCTTAGGGCGGAATTGTCTTATAAGTTGCCACTTCTTTATCCTTTTCATGAGAAAATATAACATCATTAACTTATAGTTTTGCATTTCAATACTAATTTGTTAAGATAATGAGTTTTATGAGTCTAAATATTTAGAAAACACAAATCATTACTTAGGCTTTAGTTCTTTGCATGATGTGATGCACTATGTGTTTTTGGTTGGTAGTGTTGAGTTAGTAAGTATAAGAAAAGATTTTGTGTAAAATTTAGTTTTTGATATTAGACAGTGTGATATGGATTTTTTATTTGTTTCATATTATAAATTAAATTTGTTTTCTTATATCCAACAATCTTATAAGATTGAATGAATCAATCATGGATAATAAGCCACGAAATACACTTGATTATCAAAAAGGTTTGGAAGGATCTTTAGACTTCGCCTTTGTACATGCTTCTAGCAATAATAAAATAAATGTCCTTGTAATCAATGTGGGTTTAGAATGATGGAGACTAGAGAAATAGTATACGACCATCTTATTTGTACTCAGTTTCCATCGAGATATACTTTTTAGTTGTGTTATGGGGAGCCAGTGTAGAAAATCAAGATGACTCAATTATTGGAGATGATATTTTGCCGAATCAAAATAATATTCGTAATTAGGATTCAATGCATGATATGATTCATGATGCATTAGGGACGCCTATGCATCCTAGTGCAGAAGTATCCTATATATTAAATGAACTTGTAAATGAAGTTGAAAGGATTATGGGTGAACAGATCCAAGGAGAAAGTGGACAATGTAATGATTTTGAAGATTTAATTAGAGATTATAATGAAGAATTGTATAAAGGTTGTTCAAAATATTCAAAATTATCATTCTTAGTCAAACTTTATCACATTAAGTGCTTATGCTGAATGATTGATAAAGCAATATCTATGGTATTAAAGTTATTGAATGATGCTTTTGACCATGCAAAGATATCCAAATTCATTCTATGAGGTGAAGAAAATAATCAAAAAATTAGGCTTTAATTATGAGAAGATTGATGCATGTCCGAACAATTGTACATTATATCAAAAAGACGATGATAATAAAGAAATATATAAAGTATGTCACATGTTTGGATGAAAGATAAATGAGCTGTTAAGAAGAAGAAAAAGAATCAAGCGGTAAAGATGTTGCATTATTTTCCTTTGGAGCCACAACTTCAAAGGTTGTTCATGTCTTCTAAGATAGCCGATGACATGAGATGGCATGCTACAAAGACTAATGGTGATACTTTGTAAAGGCATCCTAGGGATTATAATGCATGAAAGTCATTTGATTTAAAATTTTTTGACTTTGCATTAGGTCCATGTAATATGTGATTTGGTTTAGCTACCAATGACTTTAATCCATTACGTACATTAAGTTCAAACTACAGTATATGGCCAGTAGTGCTTATGCCATATAACTTGCCTCTATAGATGTGTATGAAGCAATCATCTTTTATTCTTTCAATGACCATCCCAAGGAAAAAAATGTTAGGTAACGATATAGATGTATATTTATAACCTTTAATCAAGAAATTAGAGGAGTTGTGTGATGAAGGAGTGAAACATATAATTTATCATCGAAGCAAAGGTTTATGATGCGAGTAGCTCGTATGTGGAAGATTAGTGATTTCTCATACTTGGCACTTCTTCTAAGCAGAACATGTACCTTGGTTTGGCATGTCCTTGTTGCAACTTTGATTTTAAAGCTTGTCGTCTTCCTCATAGTAAAACATGGGAATTCATGGGCCATCATCGCTTTTTGGATGAACGACACAGGTTTAGATTAAACTGTGTCTATTTTGATGGCAATGTTGAGTTGCAAAACCCACTGGTGTGGTTCTTAGGATCAAACATTTTGAAGCATCTAAAAGATATTAATGTCATGTTCGGGAAGAGTCAATAGGTGTATATCGAAAAAAAAAATCACGTGCTAACCATGTTAAAGGAAGCCACCTCAATAATGCAGGAAAAGGAGTATCTTCTTTCAGCTTCCATACTAGGAGTATAATTTATTATGCCACAACATTAATGTGATGCACATTGAGAAAATTTTTTGTGACGATGTGTTATATACACTTATGAACGAGCTTGGTAGGACAAAAGATCATCTAAGCACTCGTAAGGACTTAGTTTCTTTAGGCATACGGCAAGATCTTGGGCCATAAGAATGGACGATTCCGTCTAGTGTTGTACACAATGCCACTTACAATGAAAGACCATTTTAAAAACCCTAAAGAATATGATCATACCTGATGGTTATGCAAGGAACATTTCAAGATGTGTTGATCTCAAGCATCATAAAATTATTGGGTTAAAGAATCATGACTCGCACATCTCATGAAGTAGTTATTGCCATAGTAATAAGAAAAGTGATGCCTTATAATGTGTCTATAGTATGGGTTAATTTATGTTCATTCTTTAAACACTAATGTGGGAAAGTTTTGATCCTAACTAAGTGAGCTTGACAAGTTATAGAGGAGAATTGTGGTAACATTATGTCATTTAGAAATGTTATTTCCTCTTTCATTCTTTATAGTGATAGTGCATTTCATTGCTCATTTGGTTAAAGAAGCAAAATGTGGATGGCCAATGCATTATCGAAGGAAGTATCTAATTGAGAACTAAATGATTCAATTATATTAGCCTTTTTGCATCATGCAATATCTATGTTAGTTTCAATTATGTATATTATTTTCATGTACTTAAGTATTTAGGTCATATGAAATCCTACGCACGTAATCAAGCTTAACTTGAAGGTTCCATAACTTAAAGCTACATAATAGAAGAGCATTTAACATTTTCATTAAGGTATTTGCATAGGATTGAGATAAGGTTCAATCAAGCTAGGCGTGTTGAGGATTAACCTAATGATTATTTTAATCTTATGCCTACAGAGTTACACTAAGCACATCAACAAGTGTTATTCAACTATGAACATGTTACTCGATTTATCGAGTAAGCATATGATGTTATTTAACTTAACATTTCAAACCTTTCAATAATTAAGGATTATTTGTCAAATGTAAGGAGTTCAAGGAGTTAACCAAGAGGAGACTAAGAAATCGAATACGTTTTGTATCATTGATTCAGAGGATAGTTCATAGGGAATTTGCTTCTTACTTTCAATCAAGAGCAAGTAGCCATTGTTGTTTTATTTAAAAAGGCTTAGTTCTTTGACTAATGCAATGGGTTTTCTTACTTTTAAATGCTGAATGATAATAATGAAGTTCATTTAGAGGAAATGATCAACTTAGCATATGGCCTACTTATCCAAGCTAGACGGTGCAATGCTTATAATGTCTATGGTTTCAAGTTTCACACTATAAAGCGAGAAAAGAGAATGAACACATAAGATAATGGAGTAATTGGCACCTTTGAAACTAGTAGCTATGCTACCACCTATGATAACCGTCTAATATTTGGAGGAGTTCTATATTATGGGAAATTAGTTGACATAATAGAGCTGAATTATTATGGTCGATTCAACATAACTATGTTTAAATGTCAATTGACTAATACAACAACATTAGTTAGATTAGAAAAGGATGCCTTTTTATTTGATGTGGTGAATTTCTCACGCTTGATTCATACCGAAGAGCATGCTGATGATGAATCTTACATTAGAGCTTTAGCTGCTCAAATAATGTACTATGTGGAAGATGATTTTGATAAGGGTGAGTGTGTGCCTATACATATCAAACCAAGAGATTTATTTGATATGGGAGATGATGAGGAAGATATGATGCCCGAGAGTTTCCTATATCCTAAACAAGATTTGACCATGCTTTTACTAGAAAATAACGATAACATTCTATTGGCACGGGGTGATGATGATGATGAAGACAATACTATGCCTGGCCGTCAAGACAGAGATGACAATACAGAAATTATATGAATTTTGGATATTTTTGTTTTAAATTGTTAGTGGTTTTAAAAGTTGAGATGTAGTAACAATAACTAAATTTATAAACACATGTACTTTTGTTGCTTTAATTTTAAATGAGACTCTAATCCTTACCTTTTGTTAACTTTTATCTTTATTTCTTATAGTGGGGATAAATGACTCTTTCTTTCATCTACAACTTCTTTTTGGGTTTGTTGCATGCCTAAGGATGAACATGTGTTTGAAACTAAGATCACATGTTATTTATAGGCTAAAGAACAAAGAGTAGAACATCATATGTTATTTATAGGCTAGGGAAAAAAAGAGTAAAACCATTTGAAGTGTCAACCTCATGTTTATCAATATAATGTAAAAGAGACTACAAAAAAAGAGAGCAGAACCGTTGCCACTAGAAGTCCAATACTAACTTTATCAATACACTAAAACAACTTTTTCTAACTTTTAGTCTATAAGTCTAATACATAACCTGCTACCATTATGAGTCCAACATAGAGCTTTTTAAAAAGAATTTGCCATTTGGGAGAGTTATCGCAAAACAATGTCTTTGAGAGTGATGCTGTTGACATGGCGTAATAAACCAATGTGGCATAAACGTCTCTATTAACAAAGCGAAAAATAGTTGTTAAAAGTGAATGGAGTGCTAATGTGTCAAGAGAGACTAGGTGGCAAGGCACTAGTGGGCGACACTGATGAGATGGCAAGGAATAGCTACACTCATTCACTCAATCATTAAATGATGTGGCACAACATCAGTGGGTGATGCCATTGACATGGCAACATATAGCCTTACTGCTCACCCAATCATTAAATGATGTGGCACGACAATAATGGGTGATGTAATTGACATTGTAAAATACAGTCTTACTACCACACTAATCTGATATATATATATATATATATATATATATATATATAAAGGTGACATGGCATGAAATGTTGACTTGGTAATCGAGGAATGGGGCCAGACCTACCTAGTCAACAAAAACTTCGCATGTAATAGTAGACCCTTCGACATGGCAATCTACTCAAGGGCAACACACTTTGCAAACCTTTTCTTAGTCTACCTAAGAGGGGACAAACAGAATTAAAGATATTATCGCATCTAAACGAGGCTGAAGAGTGAGAAAATTAACTCACAATCAGTTGATGTATTTCAATAGAGACTTGAAAGACCTTTTAAAGTGAAGCTAATGTTGTTGAACCTAGAGGCCGAGGCTATCTAGGTGCATTACAGTTTTTTAATCTGCCCATCATTTGTTACTAATATGCACTAACGAAAACCTATAAATAGTTATTAAAACCTGCAGTTGAGGGCATTCATATTCACATTCATGACATTCACAAATCCGCATTCATGCGCTCATAGTCACACTCACTCATAAGCATACAGAAGAAAAAAAGCTTTCTCTTACACCTACAAACACTTTAAAAAAAAACTCTTGTAGTTTCATTAGATTTCATGAAAGCTTTTGTTTTTAATTAGAAGGTTTTAAATTGAAATCTTATATTGAAGAAAGGATGAATTCTACAAAAAGAAGTGAAGGACTATATAAAAACTATCTTCTTAAATTTATCTTATATTGAAAAACAGATGAAATCTACAAAAAGAAGTAAAGGAAAAAGACGAATTCTACAAAAAGACGTAAAGGACTTCAAGAGGTATAAAAACTATCTTTTTAAATGTACTGTAAATTAAGGGACTTTCAAGAGGTATGAAAACTATCTTATTAAATGTACTGTAAATTATTCACTTTCTTGAATAAAGATAATATTAGTTTCTTGTTAAGTTATCTATTTTAGTCTATTCAATGTTTATAGTCATATCATGTTATAAAAAAATAACTTTCATAATAAAATTCTTCTTTGAAAAATATATTTTATAGAAAATATTACATACATAGTTTTAATCCTTGTTTTGGAAAAGAATGGTGTGAGCAAGTGCAAGCCACTCTTTTCTCCCTAAAGAAAAATATTTTGGTACAATGGGATGGAGTAAGTACGAAATTTTGAAAACTTTGATTAAAATACATACGAAATTTTGAATACTTTGGTTAAAATACCCCTAAAATTATTTTTTAAGAAAAAATCAAAAGTGGTACTAATTTTTGGGGTGCTAATCCTTCCCTAAACATAACTAATTCTCAGACTTAGAATCTCACTTTTTAAAAATTAGTTAGCATTATTTTTAGATGATGATTGATCGCACCTAAAAAGATTGGTGGTGACTCTTTAACTTTTTTTTTCATGCTGCGGATTTTCCCGTTTGAAACCTCCGATTGTGACAAGTACCTTTCAGTTTGTGCTTGCTCTTGAAACAAAATTTTCAAGTTAGTTATCATGTCATAAACCTTAACATTTTTGAACTGCTTCTGAAGGTCCAAGTTCATAATGGCCAATATGAGACATGTTATATCTAATGCATCATTTTTATGCTTCTGATAAGCATTTCTTTTAGCATGGAGGCCTTGGTGAGAGGCGACTTATTGGGGAGTGGATTTTTAAGGACATAATCTTTCTTTTCTTGCTTGAGAATATTCTTCAATTTCTATACTAGTCCAAGAAGTTTGTACCATATTCAACTTGCCCTTCTCAAGGACAGATCATAATGAAAGGTTTCATGATGAGTTGGTTGCCATTATCTACAACAAATATATATGCAAAATAAGCTTTAGTTACACGTTCATTAATTTCTTATTGTGAACTCCCACTATACTTATGTGTTAAGCGTCCCTCTAAATAAAGTATAGTGAGCCAAGATCCATACTCACTAAGACTCAAGTAAGCTCGGGCTTATCACGGAAGACTTAGTTATTTAGGTAAGCAACTCTTTACTAATTGCATCACATGCAACTCTTGGTTGTTGGGATTGATATCTCTTTTCCTAGCTTTACAACCCTATGTCTTAAGGCCTAAAATGTTTTGACAGCCTCGTTAAAGAAACTAATCATCACACGTGGATAACCTTATCCATCTTATCTAACCTGAATAGTCTAGGATGCCCTACTTTGGCATACCTATCTTTCAGTAATTCAAACCTTGATTTGTATTAAATTGGAAATGCATCAATTATTATTTAATTTTGGTGATGGACTATTATGATTTTGTCTGTTAAAGGCATGCTAGTGGCAAAATCAATATATAAAACTATACTGTCATAAATAAACGTTATATAGTATGGCCCTTTAGACTATGAAAATCTAAGCTCCAGATTGTTGTGCTTGTAGTTTCATTTTTCTATTTTTTCTATGATAATTGATAATAAAAGAGCTCTTTACCATTTTGTATAAATAGGCTATTTAATAGAAGCAATTATAATTCAGAATCATCCGATTAAGGAAGTTGGTGACTTGATGACAGGGGAACCGACGACCAAAGCCCCAATGACTATAATGATCCTAAGGTAGCAAAATTCCTTGTCGGATAAGTTTCACCTGCACGAAACGCATAACGATCTGGGCAGTGTGAAATAGACATGTCTATGAAGCTTCACTGTTCCCAAGGATTAGCTTTGGGCTTTTCTTGCGCAACATAGGTAGAAGGCGAAGAAGGCCTCCTTTCGAGAAGGCTCGAACCATCAATGAGATACTGCTCTGAAAGAGCTAGAATTCTAACTTTGTGTCTAGACCTACGGGCCAAGGGATAATCTGAGGTAGACAATTTCTGTTGGGTTTATAGGGATCATCATCCAGTTTCCAAATACTTTGATCAACTTGATTCTTCAATCAACTTGATTCTCCAATTAGTTTCATTCTCTAATCAGATTTACCATTAAAATATATAATATGACAACTATTCTAATAATAATCTAAATGATTACAAAATTATTAAAAATGTGTAGACTGCATTTGATAAACAGAATCCAACTATGGGCCATATTATTCATTTTGCATTATCACATAACTCAAGATATCATATATCATGAATATGATAGATTACATGAAACACAAACATTGTGTTCAAAATAATAGGCAGATTCATATGTGGTCAAAAGGGCTGCACTCGTTACAGGTCCAAAGGATAAACAAAATTTACCATTTATGTTTAGATAAAAAACTGCCTCAAATTAATCACATTAATCAAAACCCAAATACATATAAGAAACTCCTATGTCAAATCTGATTTGACATGCATATATCTAACATACATGTTTGATGGAAATACACGCATAAGTTTATGGAAAAGATCGCATACATATATCTCATACATGTATCTATGACGAAATACAATGGTATTAGCTCGATCATCGTAAATAATCATATATATATATATATATAAATATGATAGAATCGATTTCAATAAAATGCAACTTAGCTCTAACAGCATTGTTGGATTTTGAATTAAAAAATTGTGTGAAATAAATAAAAACATTTCATCCAAATCCGAAAACCCATGTGCATATTCAAACTAAATACTAAAATTTAAATTATAAATATAAGAGCAAGTAGTAGCAAGTTCAGAGTACTTATATCACACCTTCACTAGTATCGATACACAAAACATACTTTTTGGCCCGTAAGTTATAAGTGACCTAAATTGAGTGAAAGTTAATCATAACTCACATAAATATACTTTTTATGTTCGAGTCCTATGGTATATCACTAATGGATACATGTTCATCACTCATACCACAACTCAAATTGCAAAAGTTAATGTTCGTCTACACGAATTCATCAAGACCTTCAAAAGGATTTAATCATACAAAATTTCGTACAGAATCTGTTAACTAATTTTCTTCCCTTAAATAAAATATTCCCTTGTAAAGCACAAGGAAGTTCTGTATGGAACTATACAGTTAAAATTATCACCCAAGTACTACCACGTTACATATACATACAAGCATTCACCTCAAGTGGGAGGAACTTCGAGTTATTCTTCTCATACTAGAAGCAACCGAAGAAGCTTGAGAAGAACCACATTCGGCCACATCTAAATCATCAGTTCTGCTGGTTCTAAGCTTCTTCCTCTTAGGTCCTACAGCTGCCTTGCTCTGAGTGCGTCCTGCAGGTGGCCGGGTCTGGGAAGGCTCACTAGGCTCATCCTCTTCCTCCATTGCTTCTTCAGCTACTTCAGCTACACGATACTGCCACTCATTGCCACAACCTGGACAAGCTTTTGCTCCCTGCAACTCGTTACATTAGCAATTACAACCTGCAATGAAACCCATTGATAACTTCAAGATAGGTAAAATGCATCATACGCTTTTAGGAAGCATCTTTCTCAGGCAGTAGTGATGAATTCGAACCGTACAACCTTCATTGGGGCACAGCTCTGCCTGTCACAATAATCATAAAAAAATTATCAGATTTCATAGCAAGCCATGTTCCATCCGTTCAGCTGGAGCAATTGATAAGTTGAACATAACAGACAGCTTTCCCAGGTATATCTTTCACAAAAGCACTGTTCTGCGCTTTGAAACTATGCATGTATTTCTTCACAAGGACAGCAAACACTCTCTTAAAGAGATCAATTCATAACCTGAGACAATTCACAACTCAAATTAATACACTATCCTGGATTGAGATTTAGGCACAAAACTAGACCTAATTGTGAGATTAACGCTCATTTAGTCCAAGATTAGGCCCAAGCCTGCAATCAATGGCCACTGTTATCTTTTTGCTCAAAAGCCGACATATTTCTCCCTTTCAAAAGTTATGGACGTTAGATGTGCAAGCTGTAGAATCCAGGGCTAGTTTGGATCAACCAGACTGAGGCAGTACGTCCCTCATGGGCTCACCAACTGAAACTAAAATTTTGCACTATAAAACCAATATCAAGCAGGTAAAGCGATTAATAGTGAACGGCCAAAGTAGCCATTTGATGCAACCTTTACTCCAGCTTCATTGCATACTTCACAGTAAGGAACATCAGTATTCCGAAACCAACTTCGCAGATCAAGGAGGGATCTGGTACCAAGTCCGATGTTACCGTCAGAGGAGTAACAAAGCCACCTGTCCTGCACAAGCTCATGAAGAGTTTTCTCCTTCTGAGACATTGTGAAATTCTTGAAAGCAGGGGGAACATCATGTGCACCACTCTGAGATTGCGAACCTGCCCCAGTCAACATCTGGAAAAAGAATATCAGGTTTTTCAAGACCGTGTAAATGACCTAGAAAACATAAAAATCATTCCATATATGATAAGAAATCACAGATCTAGGGGAAGCTATGTTTCTAGCTCATATAAAATTCATAATACTTAAATCTCTAGCTCAAATAACTTGCATACATCTGATCAATACAACAAACTAGGTGATATGATTCCTAGTGAATGGATGTACTGGAGGAAAAGCTGCCAACCTGGTTCTCCAATTGTATATTGAGAGCATCAAAGCTGGATATGCTACCCTGAGCTGTAACATCCTGTGCAATTGCTTCTATCTGATATTAAAATCAAGAACACATAATAAGAGCAAAATAAAACAGAAACTCTCCAATATGTTTCATAGCTTTTGACGACACCACATGTATTAAACTATACAGAAGCATTTACACTAGCAACAAAAATATTTTTCAGAACATATTCATCAAGACAGTAAACGAAATCCTTATGAAATTTAAAGCATATGTCATAGAATGCTTCGTGAGGTCTAACTCCCGAAACATGTGCATTAGCTCAGCAAATGACAATTCTTTTGCCATCTATTGCCCTCGTGAAAAAAAGGAAAGGAACAAGACTCAAAAACCGTCCAGAAAGAGTCTCAAAAATTGGTTGAATATTTTTCAGAACAGATTTTACTAATGGTGTTGGTTGTCCTTATTCTAACAGCAGGAAAACTACCTATTTAGAAACCAATCGATTTCCTAAATGTATAAACTACGCTTGGTAAAGATAAATAAAGGAAAGCTGGGGAAGGTTGTAATGTTTTTATTTTCCAGTGTTTGGTCCAAAGCTCAAGAGAGAAGAAGATAATTACAGGGGATTCATTTTTTATCGAATTTTCTTCTTTTCTCATGACTTCTCTGAATAGGAAACTTTTGAAGGAAAACATGTTTAAGACAGGGATGATGTAACACTCTAGATTAAGGCACAAAAGATTGACTGGATTATCCATGTTTTCTGCTCATCTTCCTGTTCACTACTTTAGATAACTAAAAGAGGGAAGTAAAGGAAGTAAGATGTCTGAAAAATTACCAAATTTCTCAGGATCCCTTAAAGGTCTAAATACCATAACCAAATAAGCAACAAAAAAATAGGAAGTAAGATTCTTAAACAAGACAAACTGACAAAAAGAAAACTTTTTTTTTTTAATCAGAGACATAGAAACTCCAAAATGTGCCCCATGTCTAATGTAAGTCACTGCTTTACATCTGTCCAACTGAAAGCTTCCTAAAGCATCTGGCAATTTGATCAGAAAGATTATAACGTAAAAAACACTTTTGAGAAAACATCTAACCAAAGACTAGAATCTTCAGAATTACGTATAGAATTTGTATATGCGTGTACCTGGCAAAAATTAGACTCTTTTGCTTCATCTTGGAAGTTATTCATGAGCAGGAATATTCTATAAGAAATTTGAGTGTGAAGAATGAAACTCACACCAAAAAGAAAACCAATAATGTTACAAACAATATCTTCATTTGATATCAGCACCGACAGTGCTGACAGATTTTCCTTTTCACAAAGAGGAAAAACTCGACAGCAATGAAATCTTGTATGACTAGAAAGCATGCTTCACCAATCATACCTCAAGTATACTGTTCTAAACCCCAGAGACCAATTTTTTCGTTGGTTAAAAGATATGGGTGCATCTTACTCTACATGACACTGCAAGTGAAGCTTGGAAAACTTTAAAGCATACCAATGTTGGATAAGCCGCTCAGATGGTTACCTAAAGGTTGATAAAGGAAAAAAGACAGGAAATTATCTGAGCATAACTGTATTGCACTGATATGCTGATCCTCCAACTTCTTGTCCAATGCTAAAAGACATAGATCAACAAAATACCTTCAATTAATCTGAAAGATCTTAGCAAGGAAGCTACTATCAACTTTCCTTTTTCCCTGAAGTTAGTGACATACAAATAAGGCAGAAGAGCTTAGTTTGCATTTTGCTTCTAGCACTCCCTAGATGTAGCACAAATCACTAGACAACTCATGGAAATGAGATTGCTTACTTATTGTCCACAGCTATACGACCAGCATCAACAAACCACGTCTAATTAATGTTAAAACACAGCAAGGAAGCACCAGTCTATTTTTCCTTCTTTTTCTTTCTAAACTTAATGACATATAGACGAGGCAGAAGAGATATCCTGCATTCTCCTCTTCACTCTTTTAAGACATAACACTACCTTTTAGAATAGTAATTTCTAGTAAGCTTAAAGAAATTGACAGCCAACAAAACCATAAACAATGAAAGGTAGAAATTTTAGGCTCTGAGGCTTGATAAGAATTCTAACTGCCCTGTAAGATAAAGAGATGACATTGTTGGAAGCCATGAAAGATATCATCCACTAAATTACAATTTCATTGGTGACTTTAATCTGGCATTTCAATTCAAATCAGAAAACAAGCCAATGATCCTATTTTGAATGACATATTTGCATAAGCTAAAATCAATCTCATACTTTAAACACTTCCATATGGTTCGGCCATCCTAACTCTGTGGTAATCCCTATCATTGTGGATCTAATTAGTCATCAGTTTTAACTAAGTCAATAAAAATCCTGACTCTTCCCAAAAATTCCATCACAACCATATGCTCTAATTTAACCATACTGTAGACTCCAGAAGCTCCCTCTTATCATGAAACATATAAATTGCTCTAATATCTAAGACATAAGTATGATCCATATATTGTTTCCAACAAAGATATAAATATCACAAGGTCACAATAAATATTGTTAAACTTGTGAGAGATTCTTACTTGATTGTTTCACTCAAGGGATAGATATCAAACATGAAAAAATAATGAAAGGTTTGAATTTTATATTTGGTGTTCCAGCAATCTTTTCTAACGATAAAACTAATGACTGGAAATTATATCAAGCAAGCAGAGAGAGACAGTAATCAAAACTTCTATGAATATTGTAGTATTTGACTTAGAACTAAATCTACAAAGAGACTTACAATCCCCTTGTAAAATGCAATTTGTGGAACAGTATATTTTGTGCCAAGCTTGGATTGTTCATCTGCAATATTATTAACCACGCCATAACAAACTTCCCCATCATATTGGTCTCTGCAGGCCCGTAACTCAAAATGAACATATGCAAGTTCCTTGTTTATCGTATAAAGGTAATCATCAAATAGTTGCTTATGATTACCTGCATCAAAAATTATAACATGATAAAATACACAACACAACACCAATTAAAATCAATTGAAATGAATATGTTCAATATTCAACATGATGATTATACATGTTACTGGCACTGCACACGCTCTCAATTATAATCCTTAAAAGATATATGCCTGCTCCCCCTATTGAAATGCAATAGAAAACAACCACACATCAAGATTTAATAGGTATGGGCAAACTCTCTTGGAATTACATTTCAGCTGACAATCCATTTATCTGTTCCCAAAAAACTGTAAAGCACAAATTGTCAAGTGTTTTTACATAGTATCCCACCAAATTAATCAAAGAGAACTTACTATAGATCCCCTGCAGCTCCAGAACAACGTAAGTAAATTCTAGGAGAAACTAGGTTCCAGAAATTGTTTTACAAACCTAACCCTAAGCTAATAATACAACAAGAAAAGGATGACCATGAAAGATAAAATTCAACTAAAGATGTGGTAGGCCAAACAGTGGCATTCAAAACTGTCTACTTTATGGATTCTCGCTGAACTAAAACACTATCACAAGCATCAATCTTGGGCTAGAAACGAATTTACCATCAACAATGAAAAGAGAAAAAGAATCAACAGATATGGTATGAAACAACAAAAGGACCTGGGCTTTTTCCGGTGATGCCGGTGAAGATGGAGTGGAACTCCTTCTCCTTGAGAGGGCCGCGTGCTATCAGCGCTTGAATCAGCGTGTGATGCTTCCAGTTTAACAATCCCATAGTTCAGTGACTACTGAAGACCAAAAACTATCCCCAGGTTTAGGGTTTCAAGTAGTAGCTCCTAGTGAAGATGTATGGGAAGAGGAGTGTGTGATTTACAGGAAATTGGAGATTTTTCCGAAGAACACAGAGAGAGATAAGTTTCAAAAAACATCACATTCAAGTACTTGATGGCGGGAAATATCGGGAGTGTGGCAGTGGAGAATTTAAATCTCAACTTCTCGCTTCAAGAAAAGCATATTAAAACTTCGTAAAATTTTGTTAAGATAAATTAAATTTTAATTTATTAATTTTATTTAATTTATATTTTATTAAAAATTTTAAAAATTAAAATTATTTAAATTAAAAATTTATATATAAATTTAAATTTAAATTTTTTATAAATATAAAAATAATTAATTATTGTCATAAATTTTTTAAAATTTCATGAATATTAAAATATATATTTTAATTTTATGAAATTTTATTTTAATTTTTTATTTAAATATTTTAATTTTATATTTTTTAATTATAAAATAATAATAAAATTGCACAAATTTTATGTAACTTTAAAATTAATGAATGAGCAGTAAATCCACTGCATTAACGTTGTCAATTCATCTCCTACTATTAGTTCACTTTTCATTTATTTTTAAATTTAAAGATAAAATATAAAATAATTTTTCATTATTTTTATTTAAAGACTTTTTTACTTAAAATTTCTTTGAGTAAATATCATTTAAAATCCTGACTTTTTCATTATCTCTCCAAACAGATACTAAGTTTCAAAATGTATTCAAACTAACCTCGACTTTTTAATTTTGTCCAAATTGAACCTTCTGTCTAAATCAATTAAACGAAGTTTGTAAAAAATGGATTTATTGAAGGGTAAAAAAGATATTACATCAATAGAATATATAGAAATAAACGACAGCGTTTTTTTCATTTTGGTTTTCTCCCTGTTTCGGTCTTCTCCCCAGAAACCTAAATGGATTTATTGAAGGGCAAAAAGGATATTACAGCAGTAGAATATGTAGAGGTAAACGACAATGTTTTTTCCATTTTGGTCTTCTCTCCGTTTTGGTCTTCTCCCCAGAAACCTAAATCTCATTTTTCTCTCCCAATTCGTCACTCAGTATCGAGAAATTTGAAGGTTTGATTGCATAAGATGTTCTTCCTACAACCCAAAATCTTCTTCTTGGGTTTTTTGTTGTCCATGAAGTATGTAATTTTGCCCTAATACCGCAATGACAAATTTGAAGGTTTGATAGGATGAGCCTTCGAACGAACCTTCACTCTCCATTGACAAATTCAACTTCAATTAGTATATATATCACTAATACTCGATTCTTCAATAAGAAAATCCCGATCAATTTACAACTTTCTTTTTCTTTTTCCTTTTATCTTTCTCTTCTCTCCCTTCAAGCAACAAGATTCTGTGTTTTCTCTTAAGGGAAAGGAATGAAGTATTTAACGGACGATGATGCCCTCACAAAAAAAAATTAATTTAAATGGCGTTTGTAATTAAGGTTCAATTTGGACAAAATTAAAAAGTTGAGGTTAGTTTGGATACATTTTGAAACTTAGTGTCTGTTTGGAGAGATACTGTAAAGATTAAGGTTTTGAATGATATTTACCTAATTTCTTTTATATTTATAACTTAAAATTTTACTTTTTATTAAGCAATATAAATTTATTATTTTTTTGAATAATTATTATTTTTTAAAAAATATAAAACTTAATATATCATTTTATTTTTAAATTTTTAATAAAAATATAATTTTAAACCAATCAAAATATATCTTCAAAACGTCTCCAAATATATTAAATTGAATTCGATCGATAAATTTAAAAGTTTAAAATACTTAAGTTGAAAATTTTTTATAACAAATTTTAAGTAAAGAAATATTTTATCTATCATCATAAAAAAAATAAAAAATTTTTAAGTAATGAATGTATTTTTTAAAAAAACTAATACTATTAAAAATTTTAAAAATTTATAAAAAATAACTTGTTAATTAAAAATTAATCAAATTTAAAGAATAAAATCAAACTTGAGTGTAAAAGTTATTTGATTAAATTTTTTAAGTATTTTAGTAATAAAAATATAATTAATTTTTTCAATGAAAAATACATAATACATAAATAATTTTTAATATTATATTTTAACTTCAAAGTAAATGTATGAAATAGATTCACAATGAGCCTATTCATTACTACGAATAAGAGATTTAATGACAGTTAGAAAGACTTTAATGATAGTTTTCAAATTATCATATTTGTTTTTGTTGTTACAAAGGGTAGGTGTTTAATGATAGTTCCAACAGAACTATTAATAAAAATATTTTTTAAAAAAATTTAAAATAAATACAAAATTCTTGCATACGAATTATCCAAAACTAGCATATATAAAAGTCATCCTATCAATTACGCTTCTTTCACACATCAACTACATATCTTCATCTTGTATACATTAACATAAATTTTCCCAATATCTTTACAAAATTTTCTTTACCAAAGTCACAATGCAATATGTAAATATTGCATACTTCAATTAAACTTGGTCAACACATATAAGTACATAATTATCAAATATACAAACATTTATTCTTTCTATACACTTCAATAAAACAAATATACTATTTTTTTTCCTTTAACATAATTATCTTAATACTTATTTTTTTCTATACACTTCAATATCATTTTTACTCAAATCATCATTACTTCTTTCATATATAAAAATACTTCAATATAATCCAATTCAAAAAGTAATAAAACATGAAGAAAGAAAAAAAAAAAAAACTCAATGTCATAATTGAACTCCATATCTATAATATATGGGTTTAAACGCATATTATCATACTCAATTCTAAAAGTTCAACTATATAAATTCAATGATGTTCATGTCTACAAAACCTTAAAGATTCAACTTTCTAATATGGCACTCCAAAAAAATTGTCCAACCACTTTTCTAACTCATCAATATCCAATTAGGTGTAAATATTTATGTCTACTAACTATATTTATCAAAAAGAAAAAAAATTAGTATAATTAAAACTTCTAATAAGCACATCAATTACTGAAGTAATTACATAAGCAAATGCTTGAAAACTTATCATTTTTGCATATGAAATATTTTTGTCACATTTTTTAATGATATCCCTTAAAAATTTCATAACATAATATCCACACTCAGTATTTGAACGTTAATGTAGATATTACATTAAAAATTTTAATTATTATATTTTATAAAATAAGTAAAACAAAAATCGAATATAAGTTTAATTATATTTATCTTAGTAGGAATATGCCTATCATTTGATTCATTGATGACTTAGAATAATTTAAATGAGCTATTAATAAAAAATAACTAATAATCTTAAGACTAAAAAATATATATGATAATATAAATAAAAATATTTTCATTCATATGAACATAAGTTAATTTAGTTCTTGGCAAGAATTATGGTTCAAAGGATTGAAAACACTATACACAAAGCATAGGGCTTGACAACGACCAACATCTAATAATGCCTACATTATCAAAAATAAATATAAAAAATATTATAAATAAAACTATTAATAATTTTAAATAGTATTAAAACTTTCCTCAAGTTACAAAAAAATATCACTAATCCTTTGTCACATGGATCTTTCATTCTATTTGCAAAATGATGGGTTTGAGTATCTATACTTATAGATATCCCATTTGATAACATCGATGGATCAACAAACACAAAATACTTTCTCAAACCAAGTGCAACTAAATTTGTATAAAGTTTATTAAAATAATGAAAAGAGTAAAAAAGAAACATAAATATGATGTAGCCATACAATAATAAACCAATAAAATTCAAAAGACATACATACACAATGTAAGCTTAAACAATGATAACACTTAGCTCTTCCATGTGACAAAATTGGATATATCTTCTCGAGCCATAAATACATGTTCCTCATAAGCAAAGACTTTTGTGTAAGGTATGTATATTGCTTTATCAAGTGACATCACCTTATTCACATAATTATACGTCTTTGCAATCCTAGCAGTAGCCTAACAGAAGACACTTGTTACGATAATTGCGGTTTTATCAATGATGTTGTCCTCTTAATTGCCAACTTGCCTTATTCATTCTTAATCGATAGCTTAAAAAAAAAGTTAATTAGCACAAATAGGTTGACGTTATAAAATAGATTTTACAAAACTTCTACCTCATGTATACTAATAATAACCCAATCTCATGGGTAAGCAATCACTGAACCGAGTGCCCCAAAAAAAAAAAGTTGTCAATCCACCATCAAGGTTCGAGTGAGGCAATTGCGCATCACCATGAATAACTACAACCACGTCACTCAAACATTACCTAAAACTAATGAAAGCCTATGGATCATCTGATTAGGAGTATGATCTATGAAGATAACCCCGCTTGTCACTATGTAGTTTGATGACTAGATGAACATCTGACATGCCTCACACTACAATGATCCAAAAAAACACAAGTTATATTCTTAATATTATTAACATCATACTACTATGATTAACACGTAACATACTTTGTTGTCATATGGTGCAAGTGCCAGTGGTGTGATTGGCATAGGTGATTGAGGTGTTGCATCTTTTTCTTCTTCTAGTAATCTAGCCATATTTTTGCTAGGTTTACTTGAATGAAATTGCATTGTAAATTTTTTTAGCTGGACATTAGTTTTGTTTGTCATAATATTCGTTAAAACATCTTTATACTGTATGAATTACCTCATCATCTTTGTCAAACTACTACTGATCTAATTGCATACCTTGAGAAGCACTTAATTGTTTGGCCTTCCTAAATTAAGATGTGATAGTCACCCTAGATCCTTGACCTCTAACACGTCCGAGCTGCTCAAGTGTACTAAGAGCTCTCATGAGCACATCTTATAGACCAAAATATGTAAATATATTTTGTATACTTTACGTTATCAACTCATCTTACAATATTATGATAAAATTATTCAATTAACAGGAAAATAATTGCTAGAAAAAAATAAAAAAGTTTAACTATACTTACAATTCTCCCCCCACACACTCGACTCGCATCATTTGTAAAATTTTCCTCTTTATTTTGTCGCAATGTCTTCCACACTATGGCATGATCAATTTGCTCATTGATCACTATAAAAATTTAAAAATAGTGATACAATATAGCGACTGATCTTGTTAGTCACTAAATAATAACAGAATAGTGACAGATTTATTACAAAATAAAAATTTTACCATAACGATGAAATAATGACAGATTAACGACATACATTAGTGACAGACGCTATCTTTATCGTTAAATTTATTTTTAATTAATTTATTTTAATTAATCAACTTAAAAATAGATTAATGACTAAATTTTAATTGATAACTAATCAAAGATCTAGCGATTATAAAGCTTCGATCACTATGTAGGCAATGCAGCTTAGTGACCATCCCATGGGCAATCACGAGGGCTACAAGCTTGCTACCTTCAGAGGAAGCCATGGCCACGAACTTAATTGTTACCTCCAAAGCCAGCAAGCTGGCTACCTTCGAAGGCGACCATGTATGCTGTCTTTAAAGGCAACAATGCATTGTCACCGCTAAAACAACCTGGCCGCCAGCTTATTGCCATTTAAGGTACCATGCATGACCGTAGGCTAGGGAAGCAAGTTGGCAGCCAGCTTGCTACGTTCCAACGTAGCCATGCATAGCCGTGAGCTTGCTACCTTAATTCGAAGGTGGCCATGCATGGACACTGCCATGGTAGCCATGACCTTTGAAGATGATTGCGATGGCCATGAAATAGGAAGCCATGGCCATAAAAAAGGTAGCCACGGTTGCCCCAAAGGCAGCCATGATGGCCCACGAATGCAGCCATAATGGCCCACGAATGCAGCCATAATGGCCCACGAAGGCAACCACTGGCCCCTACAAAAGTAGCCGTGAAGGCAGCCATTGCCCCCACAAAGGTAGCCATGATGGCCCACGAAAGTAGCCACTAGCCTCCACGAAGGTAGCCACGATAGCCCACGATGGTAGCTACTGGCCCCCACGAAGGCAGCTACAGCGCCCACTGAGGTAGTCATGGCCTTCGAAAGCGGCAGCCATGGCCATCGAAAGTGGTAACGATGGTCGTCATGATAGTGAAGGCAGCCATGGCTACTGTAAAAGCCTCCATGCATGGCCGCGAAAGCAGCCACGACTGCCCCAAAAGCCTCTATACATGGCTTTGAAGGCAGCCATAGCCACTACCAAAGTGTCCATGCATGGTCACAAAGGCAACCATGCCTACTGCGAAAGCGTCCATGAATGGCCGTAATGGTAGCCATGGCCTTCGAAGGTGGCAACGATGGCTACCGTGAAAGCGTCCATGCATGGTCATAAAGGTAGTTATGACCTTTGAAGTTGGCAGCCATGGCCTTTTAAGTTGGTAGTAATGGCTACCGCGAAAACACCCATGCATGGCCTTGAAGGCGGCAGCCATGGTCGTGAAAGCATTACTGCTTTCGCATGATTTTACTTTCACTATGGAGGCAATGACGGACTGCACTTTCGTCGCTGGATTTCACTTCTAGCGACTACTACTTACTTCCATCATTAAGTGCTTATAAATTGAAACCCTAATTTTTTCCTTTTGCACGAGCACCTTTTTTTTTCCCATTTCTATTGTTGTCTTTACTTTTGTCTTCTAAAACATTTTTCCTTTTCGCTTGCTCCCTTTCCCTTTTAACTTTATTATTGTCTCTGCATTTATCTATGCACAAGACTCTTAAAATTTTTATTTCACTATCGCGTAGCATTGTCTTTCCCCCATCTATTTTGTTATCTCAGAGCCAAGTCTTTATCGCTTTTTCCCTGCTCAACATCTTGGTGTATGCCATTTTCTCCTTTATTTTCATCACTATGAACAGTCATATTCTCTTTCTTTTTTACTTGATAATTTATGCAGTTAATTGTCGAAATTATTGATGATGATATTAATGATTGAAAAATCTTGTATAGGAATATTATGATTAGATTCAGTAATTATAGAAATATTTTAAATTTTTTTAAAAAAATTAGTTATTTATTTTATGTTTTAATATATTTAATTTATAGTATATTATTAGGTAACTGTTGAATTTAGTTGTAATTTAAGATAAATATTTTAATTAAATTTTATGAAATTTAAGTTGGTTAGATATCTATTAATTTTACAATTGTTAATAAATTTAGTTTATGTTAGATTATTTAGAAAATAATCTAATTAGTTTGTAATATAAAATAAATAATTTAATTAGAGTTTTATAGAAATTAAATTAGTTAGGTATTAATTAAATTCTATAATTATTAATTTTATAGGTTAATTAAAAATTTTATTTATATTAAATTAGATCAATAACAGTTTAATTAGAATATAATTTGAGATAAATAATTTAATTAGATTTTTATGAAATTTAAATTAGTTAGATGTTAATTAAAATTTACAATTATTAATTTTATTTGTTAACAAAATTTGTTAATTTATTATTGATTGCATAGATAATAGTTTAATTACATCGTAATTTCATGGCATAAATAATTTAATTAATTAGATTTTTATGAAAATTAATTTATTTAGATGTTGATTAAATTTTGGAGTTGTTAATTTTTTTCAAATAAATTTATTTTATGTTATTACATATTTACATTCGGTTTATTACTACTGATGTTGAGGAAATTTATTTATATGTTAATCAATTAAATTAATCTATTATGATAATCATAAAGTGTTACTGTTAGCAAAATTAAACTTCACACATATTCTTTAGATACACCATTTGAGAATTATTAGTAAACATTTATTGTCGATCACGTATTTGTATGTGCATCAAAATAAATTGTTCAATAATAATTCTTGAATTGTCCAGATCAGACAGTTTAGAAATGTAATATTTATGTATGGTACATGTGTAAATTGTTGCTCATTTTATTTTTTAAAAATTTTGTATATTATCTCCTTTATTCTTCGGGTATATACTAATGGATATGAGCGTGTATTTTAATGAAAAACACTAACTCATATCTATACATGTGATATACTTAAAGAACTATGTTAAAATGCTGTTGAAATTTTTACAAAATGAAATGAACAATCAGTCATTATATTGTGCTTCATATAAGTGTACATTTCTGAATGGTATAGGATCACCTATTTTTGAAGTTTAGGTGACATACATAAAACGTTAAACTAGTCGTATTATAAGTCATATGCGTTTATGTGTCCTCAAAATTATTTGATACTTATTTTATATCATAATAAGTTTTAAATTATTGAAATGTTCAGAAGGCAAGTTGTTGAAAACTTTTAGTCTAATTAGAATTACTTGAGAAACAAAAAAAATAAGTACATTAGATTACCAATTGATATAGTTCAGGCTTATAGATGGATTCTTAAATCAGTAATTTTTAGATGGTATGGAATATTTCATTCAGTTTGCTTATAATTAACTAGCATTTATGGATGAAGATAAAATAAGGTGTCCATATAATTGTGAAAAGTGTCACAACCGTCATTATGAAATTATTGATATGGTTAGATATCATTTGGCTAAATATGGTTTCATATCGAGATATTATGTTTAGAATTGTCATGGAAAAAACGATGAGAGTTATAATAATGAAGGCTATGCAAGATATGCACTCTCAGATGAAGGCTATGTAAGAGTACATGAAGCCAGAGCGTAAATTGATGGAAGAGCATAGGACTTTAGAAGAGGGATTGGAGAGGAGCGTAAGGCAAGGGAGTATGATCACATACGCTTCGAGACCAAATTACAAAAGCACTTACAGAGAGAGGTTGATATGAATGAGTATATCCGCAAGATGGAGGCTCTCTTTTTGGGAAGTGAGCCCAGCATCGCCTAATAATTAGATTTAATTTCTTGTATGAATATTTTATTTCACGAGAACATAATATATAATCTTGTATTTATTATGTTTTATGAATTTTAATTCATTTTATTTTTGCTTAGTTATATTTAAAATTATTTTTAACAACAAAATTAATTATATTAACAACAAAACCATTAGTCACTAATCAGTTTGTAGTTAAGCTTTTGAGTTTAGTGATAGATTCTTATTAGTCGCTAAATTAGCAATAGATATTAATCTGTCGCTAAACTAGCGACAAAAAAGAATTTGTCGTTAAAATAGCGATGAATATTATTCTGTCATTAAGGATAATGACAAATGTAAATTGATCATTAATATAGCAATCAATAGGTATTCGTCGCTATTTTAGCGACGGATACTGCTAAATACGTCTATCGCTACACATTAGCGATAGAATTTTGTTTCTGTCGCTAGGTTAATGATAGATCTTTATAGGTCTCTAATCTGTCACTAATTAGTGATAGATACAAAATTCCATCATTAGTTTTTCTCGCAATAACTATTTCAACTATTAATTTTATCTGTCATTAATTTATCGCTAAAAAATTTAGCAACAAATTATTTCAATTTAGTGACGAATTCATCAGTTGTTAAGTCTGATTTTTTTTTTAGTAGTGGATACTTAATACTTATTTCTTTTTTAAAAAAATCAAAAGTGAATATGTTAGAATTTAAGAATGAACAACTAAATGAATATATCACCAATCAATAACATGAAAAATAAAAAATAACTTACAAGTTCATTCTCTAGCCCTATAAACGCTTTTCTGGCTAGACAATGGTTTGTACAAATTTTTTTCCTTTTCTTTTTTGTTATTTGTCTCTTTTGCTATAAGACAAATACATATTAACATTTGAAAAAAATTGCACAAATAAAAACATTACTAATTATAAATTTATATATGAAACTCTTCCGTTAGACAAAAGTTCACAAAGTGTTATCAAACCTCAAGATCTATGACACTGCTATATTCTTTAGGTAAAAATCTCAATCTAACTCATCTACATGAGGAAATATGTGCGTTGACACAAAATTGGTCTTAAAGTTTCTCTATTTATTTATAGCAAATTAAAATATGTACCTTTTTATACTCTCATCCATATCATACATCTTTTACAAATTATTATAAAAATCACATTAGTGCAAATCAAATTAATTTGCAATAATCTAATTGAAAAACAATACTTTGTATATCTTATTTTACATATCAATATTGTCTCCCAAATCTTGAATAACTTTCACTAGTTACTGAGTGCTAGTTCTTGGTATTTATGGGCATCATATTACGTACCACCACTCCAATGTGGCTACTAAACTGGGTGTTATTCCTCCCAATTAGTTGGCTTTTATCATTTATCTTGACCGTGAGCTTAACACCGAAAGAATGACTCTTAATTATCTTAGGCATACTGTTGATGCGTTATTTTTTCGATCTTTGAGAGCCTTCACTTGAGTGTTCAGAAGGATCTATCAAATCTGTAAACAAAAATATATGGTTAATATCAAATATGCAAAATATGATATAACATGAGAAAATAAGGAAAACATCATAAAAGTAATCATAACTTTAACATATGGAGCAATTGAACACTACCTAAAAAAATACTCAAACCAACAATCATTCACCATTTTCTCAAGCATATCACCCAAATCATCATAGTCATCGTAGTTTTTTTTGTCTGAGATGTTGATATTACTATGGACTATTTGGCATCAATTGAATCTTTAGTGTAAAATGCTTATCTTGCTTGTAAAACTAATATAAATTGATTATTTATGTGTCTAATTTGATTGAGGTCAACTAGTACAACTCATAAATCATCAACTTTGATACCACTACATTATTCTCAATCTAATCACATTTGAAAACTAAAACTTTAAACATTGTGTATTTTAGTTCTCATATTTCTTATATAACTTCACAAATTGATAAATCATCGTATACTAGATTTTTATCCTTAACACTATACATTTGCATGGTATTGGCACCTACAATGACATCACTATTTTAATGGACCCTTGAGTCATCTCGTCGCTTTATGTAAAAGCGATAATCGTTAATGATATATCCAAGATACATAATTACTATGATCTGTTATAGCGTTGATGAGACATTATGATGGGACAATGAAAGTTCATTCTTAACCAATATCACAAAATATATTAAATGAACCACATTAGAAATAGATTTAATGTCTAAACAAGTGTAAGCATTCTTACTCGTGTACATGACCAATTACTCTGGCTTTGTTCATCATGTAACCATTTAAGTCATTTTGACTTACTGGGATTGTCAACTCTTAATTGATTTAAATGCTCACTATGAATTTAAAATTAGTAATCAAAAAATAATTCAAATATTATTTGATATTTCAATGAATAATAAGTTTTAAAATTTACCTTATATATGATTGAACTTCGCTCGTATTCATCAAAACATATAAGTGCGCTTGATGAAGGTGACCATTGTTAACTTTCTCAACACTTCCATTAGTTAGAGCTTTCCCACTCTGAGTTGAGTGATCAAATGCATTCTTTAATGGAGGAATTCTAATGACATTCGTAGCAAATAAATAATCCTACAAAATTTTAATGCCTCCTTTACAATGTACGACTTAATAATACTATTCTCAAGTCTATTATGATTTCGAACATAACTTTTTAATACTTTCATATATCTTTCAAATAGGTACATCAATCATAAATACATGAGGCCATATAATTTTCACTTTTTTAATAAGATGAATGGTGAGATGAACCATTATATTAAAAAAATTAAGAAAAAGTACTTCTCTAGCAAACAAAGTGTTGTCTCAAGTTTGCTTTGGATTTCATCCAATTTTGACACATCCACTACCTTTTGATACAACAAATTGAAGAACATACAAAGTTTAATAAGAGCATATCTAACATGTATAGGTAACACACCTTATAAAGCAATAAGTAATAGTTGTTGCATTAGGATGTGACAATCATGTGACTTTAACCCATATAGTTTCAAGTCTTCCATGAATACCAGATTTTTAATGTTTGATGAATACTCGTCTGGCACCTTAACCTCATTTAAACATTTACAAAAAAAAAATTTTCATCCTTAGACAAAGTATAGCATGTAGACGGTAGAAATGTATGATTATCACGAATTTGTGGTTATAATTCAAACCTTAATCCCATGTCTTTTAGATCCAGTCTAACAGCTAATCCATCTTAAGATTTTTTGAGAATATCAAGCAATGTCCCAAGAAGACTGTCACGAACGTTCTTTTTGATGTACATGACATCTAAAATATGTCTGATATGCATGAACTTTCAGTATGGTAAGTCAAAGAAAATTGACCTTTTCTTTCAACACTGTGCAACATCTTCTTTACTCATTGTGCTTTGTTTTTTTTTCCATGAATTTGCTAAACCTTGAGCTTTGTTAAAAAAATTTTAGCTTCTTAATGGTTGGGGAGCTATTTTGACTTATTGTTCACCATTGAAGGCCTTTTTCTGTCTACGATAAAGATGATGTTGTGGTAAAAATCTTTTGTGTTTAACATCTAACATTTTCTTACTATGTTTTAAATGACTAGCATGAAAGTTCTTGGCACAGACAAGATAAGCATAATAACTTTTAATAATAAAACCTAATAAATTACCAAATGCAGAAAAATCATTGATTGTCCACAAGAAAATAACTTTTAAGTTGAATGACTCGTTATGTTACACATCACATTCTTTAATGCTTGTGTTCCATAACATTTTCAAATCTTTTATAAGTGAAGCCAAGTAGATATTAATATCATTGCCAAATTATTCAGGACCTAATTTTAGTAATGTCTACGTCATGAACTTTCTCTTAATTGTTAACCATGGTGATAATAGTTCACCATAATCACGACCAACAACTATGTCGACTACTCAATATGCTGTATGGATTGATCCCATTAGTTGATACAGCAAGCCTCAAGTTTTTTGGCTTTGAAGTAAACCCTGACCCATATAATCAACTAATTTCCATGATGATATATCCAATGGGTGTCCCAATTGACCATCAATTTTCGTTTGATTGGAATGCCATGTGAGGTGTTTTAATATTTCAAAACTTTTGAACATTCTTCTAAACCTGATATTGGTGAAAAATATCACAACACCTTAGCAGGCACACTAATCTTTATTTTGTTATCGTTCTTCATTAGATATCATCCTAAAATTTCTTTCGATATAATATGCAATCATTTGAACATGCATAGATCTTTTAATACTCCACACCGTATGCATTCAATGTTTTCTTGGCATCATACATGGATATAGGCATTTCATTATTATCAAGCAATATTTTAGCAATTATATTTAAAATATCACTAAAGTTTTAATCGAACCAATCATATTTTGCCTTTAAATTAAATAGTTTAACTATGACAGATAGTTTAATGAACTTCATTCATTGAGAATGTAGAGATTTCTCGGCATCATTAAGTAATTTATTAGAGTGGTTAGGATTATTATCACGCTTTGTAAATGCCTCTTGTACCATTTCTACAGTGTTATCAACTTCTTCGATGTGTTCTACCTCTTTAAAAATCTTGGCATTCTTATTAATAGAAGATCCAACAATACAAATTTCTTCGTACCGTATCCAAATTTGGTAGCTATTATTAACTCCATATACATATAAATGATTTTCTATCTCACGTGGAGTATGACGCTTCATATTATCGCATTTAATACATTGACACTGAATTAATTCAAAATTGTCACTATTTTGAACAGTATAATCCAAAAAATTATTCACCCCTACATCATATGCCTATGATTTTCTATCAACAAGCATCTAAGTTTTGTCCATTCTAAAGTTTAAAACTTTTTAGACAATCATGTACAAATATATAATCAAACTTTAATGAATTAATTGATATGTGTAATTAATTATATCTTTAAAAAATTAGCATATAATTAATTAATTACCTAAATTACACGTTAATCACATCTAATTAACATATAGTTAGTTAGTATATAATTAAATAAATAACAGATAATTAATGAATAATTAACTAATTAAAATATAAGTAAATTTGTATAATTAATTAGTTAATTAATATCTAATCAATTAATTAACATCTAATTAATTACTTCACAAGCATCTAATAGCTAGTAAATTAATTAAAATTTAAACAATATTTAATTAATTACTTTACAAGCATCTAATTAATTAGTTATCTATTTAAGATCTAACTAATATTTAATTAAGTTAATAACAAAATGAATATGAATTCATCCAAATGTACAAAATCTCACCTAATATATTTATTTAAACATAAATTCCTCAAAATATAAATTCATCTAACTAACATCTACTCATCAATTAATCTATCAAATATAAAATTATCAAATTATAAATTTATCAATATATACCTATTCATACCTAATATAGTCATCCAAATATACTTACAAAAAAATTCAAATTTCACCAATAAAAATTCACTAAACACACCTAATGAAGAAAATCTCAAACTAATATACATTCTTAATTCTGCCTTCAAACTCAAACCAAATTAAATAAAAATTCTGAAAAAGAAACTTTCATAAAAAAATTTTGAATCTACCAAAGTACTTACATGTTTGAATGCCAAGGATGAAGGGAAAATGAACGAATGGAGGCAGGCACAGCTGCCCCTTATGAAGATTGAGATAAATAAGAGAGGAAGGAGGAATGAGAGAGCACAATAGGGTTTCTCAAAGAGGAGAGAGAGATGTGGTTGCTTTTATTTCTAGAAGTGGTTTTGGAGAAGAAGCAGCTAGCGTAAAGCTTTAACGACAGTTCTAGAGGATTAATGTTAAAGAAGCCTTTAACGTTAGATCCAAGGGAACTAACAATAAAAGTTGAGACTTTTATCCTTAGTTCTCACAGAATTGAGGATAAAAGATGAGACCTTTTACCGTCAGTTCTTTTGAGCTGATGTTAAAGGCTCATATTTACATACTTTTAATGTTAGTCTTAAGAAAATTAACATTAAAAGTATCTTTTTCATGTCAGTTTTTTTAGAACTGTTATTGATTTAGTGTCAATTATTACATTTTTTATTGTAGTGACTTTTGATTGTAACAATTTATTTTGAATCTAATTTTTCAATTTGATTTTTACTTATGTTTAATTTCACTTTGAATCATATCTACTCCAATTACACTTAACTATACATATCATATGTGTAACAATTTTATAAAGTTCAAATTTATTTTTATTTAAAAATAATTTTGAAAAAAATAATTTAAACTCTCATTTTTTATTAATTTAATTTAATCTCTTCTAATATCATATTTACATAAACAAACAAAAAGTATCAAACTTTTTAATAATGTTCATTGTACATTAAAAATAAAACTAATATAGTAATTTTTTTTTTGTAAAGATTATATCTAACTTCAATGTTTAACTTATGATAATAATAAAACTCTCATTTTTTTAAAAAAAAAAGTAACGAATCAAATCTTTATCTATCAATTTGGTCTAAATTTAATTTTAACTCAAACGATGATAAAAAATTAATGATTTTTCATTGGTAAAATATCTCAAAAATGATTTCAAATTAATTTTTCACTCCATTTTAGATCCATCCTCAAATTTGAATAATTTTCATCGTAAGATATATTTTTTGTAATTTTTTAAAAATTTTGACATTGTAAATTTTAAAAATATAAAATAAATTATTAAAATCTTAATATTTACCCTAAGTTACCAATTAAACTCTCATATTAAAAAATAAAAATCGAATATTTTTTATCAATTTGATATAAATTGGATCTTAATTTAAATAATTATGAAAACTTTAAAGATAATTTAATTATTAAAATATTTTAAAAATAATTTAAATGCATTCTTAACTCCATTCTAGGTTCATCCCTCAAATTTGAATAACTTTCGATGAAAAATCTATTTTTTTGATGAATTTTTAAAAATTTTGACTATATAGTTTAAAATATATTTTTTGATAATTTAAAAATTTTAGAGTTTTTATCAGATTTTTATTCAAAAATATATTTTAATATTTGAAAATTTTAAATTTTTTTACAACAACTTAAATATTTTTTTATATTTATAAAAAATTTTAAATCAAAATTTATTATATAAGATTTTTAATTTGAATATCCTCAATTTTGAATTTTTTGATATGACATAATTTTATTTAAATTGATAGAACAAATTTTGATTTGTCACTTTTTTAAAAATAAAAATTTGATTAGTAATATAAATTAAACAATAAAATTTTATATAATTTTTATTTTTACTTTTTTCAAAAAATATTTTATAAGATTGTAAGCTAAATAGAACATTCACTTTTATTAAATAAATTTTGATAAGCAAACAAGATATATCGAACCAAAATATGAAATAAGATCGTACTATGTTGTGACTTTCTAAAATTTTAATAGTTGGCCTGGGATAATATGTGCTACAAGGATTTTTTTTTTTTTTTTCATATATTAGGTAGTTCTATGTTGAGCTAACTTATTTTTATTTTGAAAGAGAAGAAGAAAATAAAAAAACCAAAAAAATTTATTTTTAAATTGTATAAATTAGAATATTAATATAAAACATAATTAGAAATATAGAATTTTAGTTTAATTAATGATTCCAAAAATTATAAATACAAAAATCATATTTTATTCTATACTATCAAATTTAATAGATAAATGTATACAAATATACCAAATTACAATGAAAATAATTAAAGATTCTTATCATTACATTTTTAAATATAAATTTATTATAAAAACAAAAATAAAAATTTTAAGATAAAAATCTCATAAAACCATTATTTACCTTATGTTATCAATCAAATCTTAATGTTTAAAATATAACAAATTAGACCTTATATACTAATTTGATTTAAATTAAATATTATTAAAAAATTTAAAAATTAAAAATATTCAAACTAAATATCTTATATAATGAATATTAACTTGAAATTTTTTTTGTATATGTAAAAATTATTAAGCTACCTAGTCAAAAAGTTTTAATATTTTCTAAGTGCTAAAAATATATATTTTTAAATCACAGTATCAAATTTTTAAAAAATTATAAAAAATAAATTTTATATAAAAAATTATGTAAATTTTTAAAATGAATCCAAAATAAAGTGAAAAATTTATTTAAATCATATTTGATATATTTTAATAATAATAATATCTTTAATTTTTCATAATTATTTGAATTAATGTTCAATTTGAATCAAATTGATAAATCAAAATTAAATTTATTATTTTTTTAATGTGAAATTTTGATTAATAAAATAAGACAAATATAAAAAAATTTTGAAAGCTTTACCCAAAATTTTGTTATCTCTCATTAAAAAATTATTATCTTTCATTAAAAATTATAAAGAATAAGTTGGAAACTTCTAAACACAAATTGCCATGCTGCTTGCTAATATGTGCAGCCCTGCAGTGTCTAGTTCAATTGTGTCAACAAGCTCATGGCATATTTAGTTATGATGCAGAATCTGCTATTAGTAATTTAACTCCGTCCATAAAATTAATTAATCATGGTAAATGCTTAAACATTAATGTAACTCATCTATTACACAGGTTATAACTCATTGGATAAATTGTCAGTAATTGACAACACATAAAATAGCATCACTAAATTTTATAATGAATTGTGTAAATGTTTAATATGATGTCACATAATACGATACCATATAACACAATATCACATCATTTTTTTTAAAAAAAAAATTATTTGTTTTCTATTTTTTATTATCTTTGTTATTATTATTTTATTTATTAATTAATATAAAAGTTAATAAAAATTTTAACGTAAATAAAATACAAACAATAAGTTATGTGAGTTTTGCTCATACAAAGTAATAAAATTAAGGATAAATATTATTTAAAATATTAAGTTTTACTCTCTCTCTCTAATCAAACTTTTTACTTTCAAAAAATATCCAAATTGACCTTAGTATTTTAATTTTATTAAAATTAAACTTTATTAAAAAATTTAAATATTAAAAATATTTAAATTAAAAATATTTTACAATAAATTTTAATTTATAATTTTTTATAAATATAATAAAATATTTAAGCTATCATCATAAAAAAGTTTAAAATTTTTTAAATATCGAAAATATTTTTTTTAAAAAATATACCATCAAAAATTTAAAACATTCATAAAAATAATTAATTAGTTAAAAAATTTTTAATTTAAAAAATAAAATCAAAATAAAATATAAAATCTATTTAAAAAGTTTTTAATTATTTTTAATAATTAAAAATTATTAATTTTTTATAATTATTTTTAATTTAAATTTAATTTAAATAAAATTAATAAATCAAGATATGTTTGAATACTTTTTGAAAGTTAGCATTTGATTGAAGAGAAAGGGTTAAACTCAAAGCTTTAAATGATATTTATCTTAAAATTAATTAAATAAATTATATAAATCATGTTGACACAAATTAATACAATTAATTAAAAAATGTATAATTAACACAAATAATAAGAATCAACTAGGTAAAATTGTTTTTCTTCCCCATATTCCAGTTGAAACAGGATCAAGTAAAACCAAAATCTACCTAACTATATAAGGTAAAGCAGCCACTCATTTTTGTAGCTCAAATAAGGTGACAAAGCCGCAGGACTGCAACTACAATGCATGACAGTGAACAACAGAATAAACCGATGGCAATTACTCATATTCAGCATAATGAACAAAAAGTTCATATGTAGGCCTACTGTATCCAAGTGCACAAATTCCCTAAACATCAACATTAATCAGAATACTCTCAAAGAGTAATGATTTTTCTATGAAAATGCTTTCCAACAGAGCCTCCCTCTCCACCATGATCATGAAACACTAGTGTTAAGATTCCAACCAAGCATAAAACTGAACCTACAAGGAGTTTGTCATACCGCTCCACCCAATGGAACTTCAGCTGGCTTGCACCATAGAATGATAGAGCCACCAGAGAAGTCATCACTGTTATGGTGCTGCATATCCAATATCACCTTTTGTCAGTCCAGCCATATAATAGCAACATAATCCCAAACATCAATATCTCAAAACTTTTTAGACTGACATTTATAGCAAACATTCTAAAAATTGACTAAAAGACGATAGGTTCTCTGGGCACTACGCTGTTTTGAGCTGATTTATCAACAGAAAGTACATAAGTACACATAAAGTACAACCAATTTAATTCACATCTCAAGCCATTGTAAAAGTGACCTCAATAGAAGGGTTCACAATAGTTGGTTCACATATCATGTAATCTTTAGGGAATCTGAATATCACTACAAAGAGATACTAAGGAGTCTGACCCAGGCTGATGATAAAAGCATTTTCAGTACTTAAAAAGGCAGAAAGTATTGACCCATGACACCAAGACTTCAAAAGTTTAATTTGAGTTCGTACAGATTCATGTATAACCAAAGACCATAATAACATGTGCAATTAGAAAAAAAGTTTTAGGTTCCCCATCATTAGTACTAAGTTCCAAGAAACAATCCTCACAACTTAGACACATACTTGAAAACCAAAAAACAAAAGAGGAAGCCATTGAAATTCAAGACTTTATATGCGTTACCTGATTAGAAGCACTATGATGGCAAGAACCATCATGGATTTTGAATTACCAACAGCAAGAAAAACTGGAAGTGTGGTTGCACAAGGAGATAAGGCAGGAACGAGGACGAGCCCAGCAACAGCCATTTTCTCCATAGGTTTGTTGTGCGAATGACTGTGGCCCCCTTTTCCAGACAGAAACAATAATACATAGCTACCACCAAGAATTACAAGCAAAAGTGAAGCAAGTCTGTGGACTGTTTCTTCACCAGCAATAGTGTTTGCCATTGTGAGTGCTGTTATACCAAGAAGTGAAGTGGATACAACATGCAAGACTGCTCCAAATGCAGCTGCATAAAGAAATAGAAAAGTAAGAGAAGAAATACCAGACAAAAAAGTGGAAGGATAGACCACCAAGTTAATGTAAACCCAGAAAAAATTGGATGTACTCCAACCATAAATCCACCTAATGAATTTGGACAACATCAAACTAAACATGAGCAATTGTTTTTCAGGAAATATGTTCAAGATATCTATAAATTGCTGATAAATCTAGTTTCAGCAGACTTTGGGGGGAGGAAAGAGGACTCTTCTTTTGATAGGAAACTAATTATTCACAAGATCACCAATGGACTGCTACCCAACTGCAAGTATATCTAACTAAAAAAACAAAAACTCAACCAGGTTGGCTAATTCCTCTCAAAGATGTGACAAGGTGGATAGGGGGAGCGGGGGTGAAGGGAGCCTATGTGAAATCCAAAAAAAAAAATAATAATAATAAATAAAAGAGCTTGTCCCATTCAGAGCCTAGTAACAAATTCACTGACAAGAAAATCAACTGTGACGTTTCACATACAAGATTCCCCAACATATGTTTATATGAATTCACAATTTATTGTTCCAATAACTTCTTTCTTTAGGTGTTCCATGAAAATTCAAGATAAGAAAGCTTTGTCGTTATTAATATTGCCTTCATACGTAGATAACCAAACTATGGACTGAGATCCATGATTACCAACCCACTATATCTGACAAATACTGCAATCCTCAAAGCTAATGTGAAGCAACAACATTATAATCACAGTATCAGAAAAACTAACAGAGACTGCATTGTATTGATCAAGTATAAATAACAGTTATATCTAGGCATTGATGAAAGAGAAAACTTAAATGTCATTCAAGTTCAGGAACCTTCAATTTTTTGTTATGTTTGTCCAACATGTGATGTTTGTCGAACAGAAACTTATATGGAGTCAAAGATCACGCAATAATTAATTTTGCTTCATATCAGCTTTAACTATTTTCTGTCTTAAGAGTTACAATTTCGTGACACAAGTGTTAGTTTTCACTTACCTATATTATTTTAGTATTATCAATATGAGGCACTATCTTCCGTGAGACAGGAACCTCTTACTCTCAGCCAAAACCTGAATTCAACTAAATTGTGACACCAAACCACTTTATATATATATAGAAGACATCAAACCACTTTTGTCTGCCCCCCAACTTCAAAGTTAACCTTACTGATAGGAAAAATCTTATTTTGATAACCACTTTTGTCTGCCCTCCAACTTCAAAGCTAACCTTATCGATCAGAAACAGAAGGAAAAATCTCATTTTGATGAAATTCCTGAGACGCATTCACTCAACTGACCAGCAGATGGGATAGAACACTGTTTAAAGGCTACCCGCTTCAAATGTCATAAAAGGAATTAAGACATGTTGCATGAGTCAAAACATCATCTCCAACAACCAAGGCTGCCTTTTTAGCAATCAAATATAAATGCCAATCTCAGTTCATAAGCACAACATCTTTGCCATCTGACCAGCATGAGTTTGACATATTGTCCAAGGCTCCAGAAAGATGATCAGATACACAAGTCCTGCCCCAAGTCACCTTTGTTTCTCGAAGTTCTTTCAAGTGTATGTGAAGCTTGAAATTCTGATAAGAAGGGAACTGATAGAACCATTTTCAGTAGATTCTCAAATGTAATCAGTCATTACACCTCCAAATATGACAGTCAATCATAATTAGATCTTTTTTTAGCAGAAATATTTAGATCTATTTTTAATATGCCAGACCATTCACTTGGCTTTTCCAGTTGTCATTTTATGTACACCAACCTTTAATAATTTGACGTTCGGGTGCTGTCTTTCAGAAAAGATGATGAGATTTAAGAAGAAACTGTCTCAGGCCCGATGGCTAAAAGGGAAGGGAAAATTTTAGGCAAGAATTCATACGATAAAATAGTTAAATGGAAACGCTGAGGTTGAAGTAAAACTATGGATTATGGAGCTAAAATAAGAAATCTTCAAGAATCATAACATAAGGAGACAGAAAAAAACAAAATGGGGGACAAAAAGGAGATAATGCTAAACCTGCTATTAAACAAGTTAAATTTCAGTTCAGTCAGAAAATACATAGAACCATGAGGACACAAAAAATGTTCTCATACAGAGGAGCTTCCTCCATGATTCAATATTTTTGGCTACCTGTGCAGTACTTGTTATCTGATACACTGCATGTCGAATTCAATACCCATCTAGGACTCAGTAACAAAGCAAGCTACAAATATCCTAATCTCCATATTGCTTTGACATGACTTTTCATGATAATTTTCAAAGAGAAGCCACCTCTGTAACACAACAGGATGGAGATAGCCTTTGAAGCAAGATACATTATGTTTAAGGCGCAAGAAACATTAGGGTTGCTACACATCATTGCTAATACACGGCCAAGTCAGTTCAGAGATAGCTTGAATTTTATAGGATCAAGCATTCTCTTTGGGTGCTCTAGCAAGTGACTTTCTACGTGCCAAGAACATTTATGCTCTTTTGCGTATTCCTTCCTTCTAAAGATTTTTTGTGTTTTTTCACCTAACAAGCTATGCAAGAGCACTACTGAATAAGTAATCCACAGTTTGGTCCCTCTCTTTCCTTGTCTCCCCTTAGTGTTTTAATCATTCAAAAACATCTATGAGAATGGTCACACCTCCAAATGAGACTTCAACTTCAGTGTTTTCAACAGGATGTTTTCAACTTAAAACATTCTGGGAAGCATGAGGAGTAACTTTCCTTTTTGCATTTATATCAAGAGTTTCCACTATGCTTCCAACTGGTACAATAATAATCTCGGTTGACTTCTTTCTGTCACAATATTAATCCCTACCATCAGCACATCTTAATCATGAATAAAATATTGTCACTTATCAGAAAATAACATAAAATACCTTTTGATACAACTCTTTCTTTCATCATAATTATGTCTTAACCATGAAGATTAAGCTCAAAGCAAATTCACCAACCACAACCTTTCGAAGATCTGCAGAATTGCACTATTTGCATTAAATATCAAAGTACAACCAGATACATCATTCAAGTACTGAAGCCAATCTATCCCATCAGTATATTAACTAGATCTGGCCGCTCGCAGATATTGTGAACAATGAAACAGTAAACACTCAATATCCTCAACTAACTTAAAAGAATGACACCATTCTTTATTGGATGGAGAAGCATTCCCAAGAAGTCAGTCCTATCTACAATTGGAAGTTTTCCACTAATCTTCCTAAGCCAACCCACCACATAATCTGCCAAGTGTTTCACACAACTGAAAGCATCAAAGATTATAACAAATTCTCCTAGCCGATCTCCAGATCTGTTGAGATGCTATAACTAGCAATCATGACTTAAATTGAGATCAATGAAATGGAAAACCAAAAGTTTCTTACGTAGTAAGTCAGAGTTCAATCTCATCACAATAAATTTCCACCCAACTCGAAGCATCCGAACAATTATTTTGCCATTAACACCTATAACAACAATTGTCATATGATCACAAATGAGATGAGTAGGGAGACAAAGCAAAGAGCATAAAGTGAGACGAGGAGGAAGAATATACCTCAAACATACTGAACAAAATATTAACATCACATGCAACCAAATATAAATAAAGACGAGTTTGATATAAACTGCCCAACGAAGGATGGATATGCTGCATATGCAGCATCTGAGCTCATCTTGAAGTTCCTTTGCGTGCAAGCCCACCAAGGCTTCTATCAAGTCTCAGTTCACAAGTCAGCACTTCAAAAACCTTATTCAAAAGTCCCATTGACATCAAATAAAAGGTATCACCAATAGCTCAAATGGCCAACCGACACTTAATCTATGTCCTAAATCTTGGTCTCAAATCAATTCATACTACACATTCATGAGGAACGTCCAACTTCATGCCTTCGTAGCATGTAGCTAAGCAAATATACTAATTCACAGACATCACAGTTATGTGTTGATAGTCATCCAAAACTTAGCCAGATAAAACAATTGCTGATATTACATAATAAGATTCATGTCAGAAAAACCTTCCAGGAAATCTACTTCCCATGGATCTCCAATATATGAGGGTAAATGACTAACCACAAACAAGTCCCACGAGTGATCTGAAACTGAATACTTAAATCCCATCATCTAAATTTGCATAAAATTCAGCAAATCATATGGACCTGTTACTCTAAGAAAACCCAACAGAAATTGCAAAACTTCATGATAGTTTCCCACACAGTTGAGAGAAAGAGACGGAGCTGCCATGTGGAGAGCGAGGAAGAGATTTGCACACTTGGTCACAAACCAGTTGAATAAAATACAATCATGCTTGCTGATTGCTCTTAAAGAACTTAGAGAGACAAGCAGATGGGGATATATTTATATCAGATATGAGTTGCTTACATTTTACTAAGCAGCTTCAGTAATACGAAATTGTGTCACTGAATTTCCCACATACACATGAATATCTTTATAACAAAAAGAAAAAAAATACTGGAACTCTCAAAATGAAGGCAAACCAAAAGATCAAACAATCTGTACTTATTCACAGTTACAAGTTATACAAGCAGAATCCCACTTACAAATATAATGCAATCCAAAGCTAATAAGGAATTTGACTACCTGCAAAGTAAACTGAAGTTTTACAAGAAATCCCCAGCTGCTTTTGCAGGTTATCGTTTTTCAGGTAAAAGAAAAAAAGAAACACATTTCTACTCAATTTCTATCCCACAAGACATAAAACTCCAGTGCATTAAGCCTAATAGCACCCCAGGTTTTCCATAATTTGGGAATAACAAAAACATAAATGCAATGCTTCCAATATACTTATCTTTCCTAGCTCTCAAAGCAACTACAAAAGGAAAAATGGAAATCATAAATTCAAAAATCCGAGATCTAATTGAACAGGCACATATTCACGCCACGGCGCGCGAGCACACACACACACACACACACACAAGTGGGCGAGGTTGAGACTTACTAACAAGAAGGGTCCTCGAAAGGGTCCATTTCTGGGCGCGGCCAACGATCGAGAAAGGGAGCCAATGCGTTGGAATGAATGAATGCAAAACCGAAACGGTGGCGATTCCGCCTATTGTTGGCAGATCCTCAGCGCTAAAACTCTCCATTGCCCCACCAAAAAGGTGATTAATCGAAGATATAAACGCAAGCACAGAAACAAGAAATATTCGATTTGATGCTGCAAGATCAGGAAAGCAGGAAACCTGCGTTGATCTGTGTTTATACCCGAAAGGTTACCCACATTACTTTGCTTTTGCAGAATGATTATCCATGATGATCCATCTTTAGACCCAGAATGATGCCTTTCAGTGCTTTGCTTTTCTATTAGTACTCCTGTTATAGTCTATAATCAGATGAGAGGAAGTGAGATTTAGTTGACGACCACAGATCTGATCATCAGCGTGCATGAAGCCCAAAGAACACAATTTCTACTGGCAGAGCCATTTGCGACTTCCAACTCCGCCCCATCAGAGATACATGAAATTATACATGAAATTAGAGGTGACTATAGTTCGATTCAAACCGTTAAATCGAATAGTAATTATTATATTTTAAATTAAATTAAAATTAATTATATTGATTTTGATTTTAAAGTAGATAAAATTATTTTAAAAATAATTTAATTCTAATTTATGTAAAATTTAAATCAAAATTAAAATTGACGGTTCAAAATCGATTGTTTCGATTTGTTTTTTAATTAAATTAATTTTTAAAATATTAAAAATTATTAAAATTTAATTTTAAAATTTTTAAAAATAATTTTAATTTTAAAATATTTATTTCAATAAATTATTTTTATTTTTAATAAAATTAAAAATTTTTAATTAAAATATTAAATATTAAATATTAAATTTTTTTTTTACATAATTACACTAATGTAAGAGAAAGAGATTTTTTTCTTACAAAATTATTCTCTTTCTCAAACACTAATGTAAGACTCTTACATTATTACATTAGTGATCCCCAGTAAGTTTAAATGATATCATAATTTTAAATTTTTTAAATAAAATTTAATTTAAATTAAATTAAAAAATAAAAATATATAAAATAAAATAAAAAAAATTTTAACTTTTATTTTTTTTTAATTTTTGAACATAAATATGTAACTCAAATCAAACAAGCAATCATTATGTAGTGATCTCCAATAATGTTAAATAGTATCATAACTATTATGATATTAAAAAATAATTCTGCAACGGCCTGGTGTCCTGTCAATTTATTGTAAGGATATTTGTCATGCGTACAATTGGATTTATTTTTATTTTAATGAAATAATTGTATTGCATATACTTACCCTTATCTAGTTTGTCTATTGTAAAATAATTACAAAAAAATATATGGAATGCTTTTATAATATATAAGAAATTATATATAAAATATTTATTTTATAATTTTAATTCTTTAAATATGTAAATCTTTTGGAAATTGTACTCCCACATAATTCAAATTCTATATTTAATAGTTTAGAATTTAATTATATCACTAAATAATATATAAGATTTAATTTTTTAAGTAATAAAATACAGTTTCATTTTGAAATAAATAATATTTATAAAAAAATTTAATGATGGTTGTTAAAAATTTTCATATGTTTATTTATTATTTTTTATAATTAATTAATTATTTTTTCAAAAAACCAAAGGCATGAAGGGGACATTGGATTGGAACGACGGAAGGAAGTGCCATTATAAGAAAGGACAAGAATGGCAGACTCCAAAGACAGTAGTAATCTGTCCCCACTGAAACTGGAAGGGTCTCTTCCTAATCAATCAACACCATTCATTTAGATGTTGTTTTCATATCAGCTGTCATGGTTCTCTACACCCAAGCTCTCTCTGAAATCGATGCTTTGCCCAATTAGAACCAACCACGTCACTCGCGGGACTAATTTGATTTAGGTAAGGAGCATCGGAATTGGGTTGCAACGGTAAGAGTGAGGTGATCATTCTTTTACACTAAATTTTTTTTTTACATAATGACACTAGTGTAAGAGATTCTTTCTCTTCACTAGTAAGATTGAGATGACAATTCGGTCATCTCAATCTTATTTATCAAAGAGAAAGATAGCAGTGTAAGAGAAAGAATCTCTTTCTCTTACACTACTCTACTATTAGTCTAGTAGTGTAAGAGAAAGAGATTCTTCTTTCTCTTACACTATTCTACTATTAGTATAAGAGAAGAAAATATTAGTGTAAGAGAAAGAGATTCTTTCTCTTACACTACTCTACTATTAGGTTAGACCTCATTGAGAGAAAGAGAATCCTTTTCACTCATTGAAAATTGAAAAAAACATTTAAATTTGAATTTGAATTTGAATTTGAATTTATTTTTGAATTATTTTTTTATTAATTTTCATCTATAAATACTTAACTTTCTTATCTTTTTTTCACACAATTCTCACTTACAATTCTTATTCGATTCTCTCATTCAATTTTCTCATTCAATTTTCTCATTCAATTATTTGATTATTTGGTTTATTTCCATTCTTACTTACATTTTACTTATAAAAATTCTTTTAATTTTTTTAATTCATTTAATTATTTGTCTTTAATTATTTAAATTCTCTATCGTTAATTCATTCATTTATCTTGTTCACTTTCTCAATTATTATATATTTTTAATTTTTATACTTAAATTCTTTTTTATTATTATTATTTTTTATAATCAATTATTTTATTTTTATCAATCATTTTTTTAATGGCAAGCGGTAGTTCTTCAAAAAAATCTATCTCTTCTAAAAATAAAGGTGTTATACTCAATGAAAATATGCATCTCGATATTGAACTTATCATGAATTTCTTCAACATTAATCTTTTGTTGAAGAAACAAACCCTATCCTCCTTTTAGAATTTATGAACCAAATTTTGAAAGTCAATCTGTTTCAATTCCTCCTCATCTTGATATTCAAATTTCTGATGAAAAATATTGAAGAAATTCAAAAAAAACGAAAAAAATCTAATTTGTTCGATATTCATATGAAAAAGGTTGATAACTTGGATGGAACAAAGGTAGTTGTTTGTAATTATTGTTCAAAAGAATTTAAATTGTCAAAATCTAGAGGATATGACACATATCAAAGGTATATTGATAGCAAACATCCTATAGAAGCTGCAAAATCAAAATTATATGGTCAGCAACAAATAGCAAGGTATGGTACTTCTAATAATTAATTATTTAATTATACAGATATAAATAATAAAGAGGAATTAGCACGAATATTGCTATTGAGCACTTATCTTTTAGTTTTGGTGAAAAAGCTGGTTTTATTAATTATTGTCAAAAAGCATTAAATCCTACTGCATGTCGTGTTCCTAGATCTACTCTCACACGTACGCTTTTTGATCTTTATAAAAAAGAAAAAAAAGATGTAGTCAAATATTTTAAAAATTATCAAGGTCGTGTTTCTGTATGTGCCGATATATGGAGTGATCATTGGCAAACACATTCTTACGTAGGTTTAACTTGTCATTACATGGATAATGATTGGACAATACAAAAATAAATTCTTACATTTAGAATTTTTGATGAGGCTCATACTGCTGATAATATATATTTAATGCTTAAAAGTATTTTTAAAGAGTGCAAAATTAATAATAAAATTTTTGCAATTGGTTTTAATAATGCTTCTAATAATACTACAGCTATTCCTCCATTTATAACTTTATGTGATCCTTACTTTGGTGGTCAATTTTTTATCAAAGATGTGCTTATCATGTTTTTAATTTATGTGTTCAAAGTGGGTTAAAATTACTTAATTATGCTATCATACCTATTAAAGAAGTATTACATTATTTATGAAAACATCCAAAAGCAATGAAAGCATGGGCTAAATTTTGTGTTAGTAGTGCTATGCATCCCATAAAATTTTCGCGAGATATTCCTACTCGTTGGAATTCTACATATAAATTATTTTGTGAAAGTGATGCATATAAAGAATTACTGTATGATTTTATGCGATATAATGTTAGTACTATTATTCTTCATCCTCAACAATGGAATATGTGTACAAAAATTTGTCAACTATTAAAAGTTTTTAATGATGCTGCTAATTCTTTATCGGGTATATATTATCCTACTACCAATTTATTTATTATTAAGGCGATTGATATTGTTACCTAATTCGAGGAATGTGAAAAAGATGAAGAATTACTTAATTGCATTCAAGTTATGAAAGATAAATGGTTAGTGTATTATTTTAATATTTCAATTATATATTTGTTTGGGTTAGTATTTGAACCACGTTGCAAATTAGTTCATTTGAGTGAATATTTAACTTGTTATTATAATTGTTTACAAATAGATATAGATATTATGGTTATGATTGCAAATACTAAAAATTATTTTATTCAACATATAATGAATATCATAGACTTTATGGTCAATCTAATAATATTAATGTTATAGAAATTGATAATTCATCTCAAGTTTCATCGTCAAAAGTTGGTAAGGGGTATCAATTATTGTTTCAAAAAACAAAAAAAATTACAAGGTTCATCTTCATCAAGCTTAAATGCTGAGCTTGAGAATTATTTGACAACTTTTTTTGAGTTTGTTGATGAAGATAATGATTTCAATATTCTGCAATGGTGGAAAGAACATGAAAGATATCTTTCTATTTTAGCTATTTTAGCCAAGCAAAGTCTTGCAACACCAGTTTCTACAGTTGCTGTGAAACAAGAGTTTAGTACTGGTGGAAATGTATTGGATCAAAGGCACTTATGTTTGAGTCCAGATTCAATTCAAGCCCAAGTTTGTCTTGATGATTGGACAAAAGCACAATTTCAACAACAGGAAATAGATCAAGAATTAAATTATGATTTATTGGAAAATGAACATATTATCAAAGGCACCGACAGTGATTAGTGAACATCCTAATTTTCAAAAGGTAAGAGAACTACGTGGACTTTGATTCCTCTAACATAAGGGGATATGTAGGCAACTTAATTCTAATAAAAATTAAGTGTAAGTCCAATTTAAATTATTTATTTGTTAATTAATTATTTAATTTAACTTTATTAAATTAATTATTTTTATTTTATAAAAATATATCTTCATTAGATTAAGTATCTTCATTAAATTAGCTACTTAATTTGGTTCAAATATGTATAAACCAAAATTTGAACTTATTTTGAACCTACTTTGAACTAAATTTGAACTGAACTGAAATCGAAACTTATTTTGAACCATCTTTGAACCAAACCTGAACCGAACCGAAATTTAAACCGAACCTGAACCTGAACAGTCTATGTACCGAAACCAAACCTGAACCTGAACCTAAACGACTTATGAACCGAAACCTTAACCGAAACCTGAACCGCTTATGAACCGAAACCTTAACCGAAACCTGAACCGCTTTTGAACTGAACCTTAACCGGAACTGCAGCCTAACAGTTTAGGTTCCGGTTCAACCTAACCTTGAACCGATGGTTCAAAATCGAAACTAAACCGAACCTGAACTGCGGTCAGGTTTACATGAAACGGGTAAGTGGACACCCGCTAGATCAAGATTGGCAAATGTGGTTTTATTTTTAAAAAATGAAATAAAAAATTTATAACATTTTTATGTAAATTTTATGTAGTAAATCAAATTTTAATATTTTAAAAAATAATAAAATAAATTTTAATTTATCAATAATTCATTAATCAAATATTTACATTTTAATATTGACAAAAACGAACGTTAACAAAAAAACTAGCAGGAAAACACAATTGTTTTTACCTTTGCCATTTACGACTTGTAAATAGGTCAAATTAGAAATACATAAAAAAAACACAAGGAAGTAGATCTCAATGGATCAATATTTATAAAAGTAATTTTTTAAAAAATAAATTAAAAAATAAAAATTTCATAAATTTTTTGTATTTATTTCATGTAATAAATTAAACTTTAATATTTAAAAAGTGATAAAATAAAATTTGATCTATTTGATAATTAACGAATCAAATCTTTTGTCTTAACATCGTGAAAAATGAATGTTAACCGGGGGATATTAACATTGACATATCACCTCCCTTAAAATTAACCAAAAAGTTTGACTTTCTTTGTCTAGTTTTGATTTGCTTCTCTCCTTTTGTATGTTCTCTTAATGGGTATTTACATATCACCTTAAATTTTTGTTATGCAACTGCAAGAATCTAAAAATCTAATTGTACAACATTAGGAATATGAAGAATCTAAAATAATGGCATCATATGTTCATTTAAAAGCAATTTTTAAGAATGCAACTCCTACAATATCAAGAGATGAACATTCGGTAAATGAGTTTGTAGGTCAATATGAAAGGAAGAATGAGAAGTAGAACATGTTTAACATACCGTCACCAATGTGAAGGTTCACTTGGTCAAGGATCGCCAAACTCAACTACTACACAAGAGAAAAATTCTTTTGAAACTTAGAGAACATGAATAACCAGCACGTATGGAAGTTATTGATAATTCTTGACTTCATAAGTATTGATGATCTTTTTTCTCTTTTCTTACTTTCTCTAGTTGTGTGTGAAGTAAAGAAGTAATTTTTCAAATGCTTAAAATCAAAAATGTAATTAAAAGTATTAATGTAATTATTCACACTAACTACCATTTTATCAATTTCAGAGATATCAACCTGCTCAGCAGAAGAATGACAAGACATTTTTTATAAGACCCAACCATTTCTTCCACTTATGACCAAAACCTGAAAAGAAAGGAAAAGAAAAGCTCAATATATTTAAATTCCACAAATGCACCGGCCTCATTCTTGGCCGTCAATGGGATTAGCTTATATCTTTTTCATGGCAATGGATCAATGGTTATGATATAAGTCGTTTTAAGTGGATTAAATTTTAGAATTGCAAAGTTAGGGATGGTAGGTTTATTGTGAGCAAGCTTGCAAATAACAATAAGTAAGGTAGAATTGGTGGAAGAATTTACATGCTTGTTGATAATTACAACATTCTTTTCTTTTGTGGAAAAATTGGGCTTTACCCCATGAAAAGTTATTCATATCTACTTGCTTTCCATTCTTAAGTGGATGACACTTTAAAGAATATAGGACTTTGGCGGTAAATTTTAGTTCAATGAATTCATCTTCATTAGAGTTAGAAACAATCACACTATCATTCAAGAGCATCAAGGAAGGGCGTTAATGGTAAAGAAACAAGAAGAAGAGAATACAGGAGGAGAGAGAGAGAAACGAAGGAAGAAAAATATAGCATTTTTAGAAATTTTGTCATTATCCCTCATTAAAGTCTAATTACCATTAATATCATAACCAAAACTTTAACTTATGGTTTGTTTTGATTGATACACAAACACCAAGATGTGTTTTGATTGATACACAAATTTCAAGATTTGTTTCTGTTGAGATTGAATATCAAATTTTGATTTATTATTTGGGGTAAATATAAAGATTTTATGAGATCTTTATTCAAAAATAAAATAATAGAATTGTAATATATTACTAAAGTAAAATAAATATAATGTAACATTCTAAAAAATGTTTCTCTTCTAAACTTAATTTTGAACTTCAAAACATATCAAAATATATCTTAATTGGTTGAAAAATCAAATGAGGGTTCTACTCAAATCACAATAAACGGAATTAAACATTTTTTTGGCGCTAAAATATTTAAAAATGACTTAAATAAATTTTACACTTTACTTTTAGTCAATTCTTTAATTTTGAATAATTTTTCATAAACAAACTATTTGTCATATTTTTTTAAAAAAGTTTTGATAATAAAGTTTTTTAAGAACTTATTTTGGTACTCAAAAACTTATGAATTTTTTTGTAATGATAGCTTGAATATGTCTTTATAAATTTCAAATCAAAATTTCGTAGTATAAGATCATCAATTTGAATATCGCTAATTTTTAAATTTCTTGATAAGTTTCAATTTGATTTAATTTGGTATATCAATGTTTAATTTGTCACAATTTCAAATTCAATGTTAATTTTAGGAGAGAATTTTTATAAGGGTATTACATGATATTTAACCATTAAAATAAGTATTAAAAAATTAGATAAATATCATTTAACTTCCTAAAAAGTACTATTTTCTTAAAATTAATCATAAACTTCAAAATGTATTCAAAAGAATCTTGATTGATTAAAAATAGTTAAATTGAACCATAAAGTCAAATTTCATGAATTTTTCTCATTAGCTAAAGGCATTTTCATAAGTTTAGATTTAATTACCTATTTTGTTTGATTGATCCTAGGTTTGAAATGTGACCACCTCTCAGTATAGCAAAGTCCTTTATTTTCTCTCTTGACTCTCTTTGTTCTTCTCTGAAAAAATGTGCTTATTCATATGATACTAAGAAGAAGAAAAAAAGGAAGTAATAGGGATGTAAACAGGGTAAGGCAAAGATGCCTTTCTCATCCTTATTCTCATTTGTAAATCTATTCTTCATCCTCGTCTCATTTCTCATTTTGAAAAGCAGTGATGGGGATAAGAAATCTTTATTCAAGAAATGGATAAATGGAAAGTCCTCATTCCTTTTTATATCATTTTTTACTCATATTTTGTAAAATATTTTATTTAATTTCTTTTTAAAATTAGATTAGCTTTAAATAGGTGTAAATTATATGTATTTTAATTTTAAAATTTATTTTAAATAGATTTAAGTTAGGGTTGAGTTTTATTTAGATTTAAGTTGAATTTAATTTAAATTTAAGTTTTAAATTATATACATATACACACATATATAAAATAAAAAAGGCAGGTTTAGGGATGTATATGCGACAGGAAACATAATCCCTGTCCACACTCCATCCTTGTTTGAAATAGTGCAGGGAATCTCTACCTCGAATTGATCCTAATTTATGCAAGGAATACTTATCTCATTAGGGGGATCCCCACGGGATCCTATCGCAAGAGGGAAAATTGACACCTTTAGAAAGGAATGAGCTACTCTTTGAATCATTCTACTTTATTATAAAAAGCTTCCTTTATTTTAACATCCTTAAATCATTATGAGTAGACACCTAATTTTAGCTCTAAATCAAAAAGGCTCAATTGACTAAGTAACAAGTCAACTTTAAGGTGTGATTTACACCACAGATCAGGATTATGTGAAGATAGGGATCGAGTCTGTCAAATTCAACATCAAGATTATGCTATCAAGATAATTTGTGCATATTGTACCTCGACATAAGGTCGAGAATAGCTTAAGTACACTTTATCCTAGTGTGAGAGTAGGCATAGTTCAGTGAGCACACCCCGATGTGAGATCTGGCATAGTTTAATAAGCACGCTTCATCTTAATGTGAGATTGGGCATAACTTGAATACACCCTAACGTAGACTATCCTTATGTAAGGTCGAGTTCAACTCATTGAGCATATCCTTACCCTGATGTGGATTACCTCCACGAAGATTACCCAAACGTAGACTATCCTGGTATGGATTACCCCTAACATGGACTACTTGATGTGGATTATCTAGATGAGTACCATGACATGGATTACCCCGATGTAAGATAATGAATCGCTTGAGCACATTACCCTGACCTAAGGTTAGGATTAACTTGTGAACACACTAGCTTTAATGGACTACTTCGACATGGATTACCCCAATGTGAATTATCTAGACGTAGTTTAGCCCTATTTATTATCGAGATTTAGATATACAACAGCTTGGAAAGGAAGGTTTGCAAAGGCTTGAGGATGCTGTTAGAAGACATCTGATGGAATTCGCATAGAGAATATTCCAACGTTATGATTCTTTTCATCCTACAATAAAATTTTGAATTTTAGCATTAGGTTGATCCAAGCCCATACGTAGAGAATGTGCATTATCTAGTGACAACTATTTGAATTTCAGGATTAGATTGATAGCCTTGCAGCTCCTTTTTCTCCACAGTAATATTTAATGGGCGTTATCCTTTTTCTCCTTATGTATATACCTCCCAATTCTAGTAAAAAAACATATATAAAAGATCAATGGAAGAATAATCAATCAATAGAAAATAATCACGAATACGTATCCACCAATCAAAAAGGCATTAATAAGAGAAGAGACGTCTTAGAGAAACAATCGATCGGAAAAAGGAGGAATAAAATATTTATACCAAGGAAGATAACCAAAGCATCAACAAATAATCTAAGAAAGAGCAAACCTCCATCCATCCAAATCAACAAGCAATCAAGGAAGAAAAAACCAAGCATTCACCAACTCATTATTTATAGACTCTATAACCACTCGAGGTCTCTATAAGATTTCCAAATGTTTATAACTAGACGTCAAGAGACAACATCTAAATTCTAAGATCTTAGTAAAAAATCACTCAAAAATTACATCGAAGGTACCATTGCTTTGTAATCATTAACCTGTAAAAGTGAATAAAAAATGACCTTTTATATTTTGTTTCTTTATTGGTTGTTTATTCTGCAATGCATTCCATATTTTCTTCAAAATCGTTTAAGATAAAGAAATTTGATGAAGTTCAATGTCTAATCTCTAAAAACATATTTTTTTCTTGGAATAGAAGGCCTAATGTCAACTAGATCAAGATTTTTATATAAAATTGTATAATAAACTTTATCTCGAGATCAATTTCAAATTATTATAAACTAAAAATAAGAGATCATTTTGTTTAAATGGTGCTAATTCCTAGGCACTTATAAGGGTGTTAACTATTCCCTACGTGTGATCGACTCCCAATTTTAAATCATATGGCAAAGCAAGCTAATGCTTGTTTTTGAAAATAAAGTTCACTCGTTTTCCCACTTAAAAGAAAAAAGAAGTTTTCAAACAAAACTGGTGGCCAATCACACCTAAAAACATATTAATGACGACTCTTTTATTAAAAATAAAAATAATTTTCTGACACTCGACTTCTTTACCAGAAAAAAAGGATGGTTATGGCAACTAGTGAATCCATTGCAGACTTTTTAAGAGAGTTGAGCCAAGCTGAAACAGATCTAACCTTATACTTTGAAATTTTAATTTAACTTTTATCTTGATTGTACATACCTGATCTATGATAGGGAAAACCTAATACCAGATTGTGAATGCTTGACCTAAGGTTATTTTCTTTTTTGATTGTGTTGATCTAAATCTATGAATTTTGCTAACTATACCAATATTAGGTCGAGAATTTCAAAGTGCTGCATCTATATTCGACCTCAGGTTGGACATATTAACATCTTTTGTTGCATATGTACCTATTCTTTGCTCTTGCTTTCGATGAACCTTAGCCCTTTGTGTTGTACACCTTATTTAAAAGGGATAAAGGGATCTAGTTGTTCAAAAGATCACATAATCTCTGTATATGTTGTGCACCTTATCCTACTTAAATCTTACTCCATAAGTTAGTATCACTTTCGAGATAATTTCTAGCATCCATATTCGTGATATTAATGACTGAAGGTGTAAGAAGATCTAGGGGCCTAGAGCTTTTTAGAACCCAAAGATATGATCTCAGGTTAGCCCCATATATAGAAAAAGCCTTATGTCAGTCTTATGAGGATTTTACAACCCCATTAAGCCATGCTTGTAGCCAGAGATAGGAATATAGAAGTGTTAATTATATGTTGCTTTGTTTATGTTTCATGAAATCAAGAATTGAAGATTTATATCATCATGAAAATAAGAAAGTTTTATTTAAGAATCAAATTGAGTGGATTGGAAGATCGAGTCAGTCTAGTATCTTGTAAAGAAGTACAATAATAGGCAGAGAACATGCAATCTAAATAAAAAGATAAACTAATGCATCCCCCTCTTTATCAATTATTTTTCAAAGTCAGTTTGATGTTAAAAGGGAATGATTTTATTGTCTTAAGAAAAATCTGGGGACAGGTTAATCCATATCAAAAAGAAGAATTCCAAAAGATGTATGGACACATTAGGGAACTAGTTTCTATGTAGGTTGATGAATCAGTAATAAGATCAGTAGTGCATTTTTAACGTATAAAATATTCAAATTTGAAAAGGTTGATCTTACACCTACTCTTGAAGAACAAATGTCCTTATTAAGGATCAAGTCACTAGGGGTGAGCAAAATTTAGTTAAAACCGAAAAAATCGATAAACTGAATTGATTTCGATTAATTCGATTCGGTTTTTTTGGTTTTCGGTTACAAATTAATTTACAAATCATTTTTTTTATTTTTTCGATTAATTTCGTTTAATTTTTTTTAAACTGTATTAACCAAAAAATTGATTTTTAATTTTAATAATTAATTAATTTTATTAAATAAATAAATAATTAATATTAATTAATTTTATTATTTAATCAATTTTATTAATAAAATTAATTTCATTTAATTTCTTTATTGTTATTAGGTTAACTATTCAAGAGGCAATCAAATTCGGGCAAAACAATCTCCTTTCTTTTCTTTCAATTTGAGAAACCCTAACCTAACCCGTCACCCTGTCCATTTATCTTTCAAAGTTTTGAGAATCAGATTTGTCGCAGCCACACCCATACCACGCATGTATTCGGTAATCGATTAAACCGCTCAATCGCTTAGACTTGATCTTCTTTCTCTCTAATTTGAATCCTCCCGATAGTAATACCGCAGCCACACCCATACCACGTATGTATTCAATAATCGATTTAACTGCTCAATCGCTTAAGCCTTATCTTCTTTCTTTCTAATTTGAATCCTCCCAATAATAACACTACAACCACACTTCCTCTTTTTCTTTTCTTTCAACTTGAGAAGCCGTAACCCTAACCTAATCCGTGCACCGTGCGGCCATGCCCATCTATCTTGGAAAATCAGCAGCATCGCAGCCACACCCATGCCACCCATACGCATTTGGTATTGCCTTATGCCAAATCTTCTTTCTTTTCAGTTTTAATCATTCAAGTAGTAGCATGCACTATCTTGCTCTTTAATCTTTTAATTTTTCAAATCCTAATTTGTAACAATTACACTTAAAATTAAAAATTAGGTCATTTTTATGGATTCTCTTTTTGTATTTGGGTAAGTATTATAAATTTATTTTATGTATTAACACTTTTTCTTTATATATGTGGTATGTATTATCTATAACATGTAAGGCAAAACAATCCCAGTGTTGAAAATTAAAGAATTAATTTTTTTAATTCATTTTATTTTTGCTTTATATTTTCTTTTTGAATCCTTTATTGATATAATTTAAAGCTGTTAATTATGTTTTTTTGTAATAATTCATAATCATATTTTGAAAGGCAGTGGTATTAACTATTACTATTGAAATGAATTTTTATGTAATTTAGTATTACTATTAAATGTTTTAGAATTTTATCTAACTATTGAAAAGTATTATTACTAACTACTTTTAATTGTTATTTATTTCAGAAGATGTCATCTAGGAGTAATGATGTAGATCTTATGCCTAATGCCACACAATCAGATTCAGTTCATCCATCATTTGCGAGTTCTAAGTTAAAGAGGAAGGCGTTTAAGCTCAGATCAGAAGTTTGGGAACACTTCACTAAATTTTCTGATGAACAAGGTGAGCATAAAGCTAGATGTAATTATTGTGATAAAGAGTTTTTTGCTGACCCTAAAAGAAATGGAACAACTCCATTGAAAGCTTATATGGGTAGTTGTAAGAAGAGAACAAATGTTAGTGTTGATTCTAGTCAAACTGAATTGATTTTTGAATCTGGGAGAGATGGATCTTTAGGTAGTTGAAAGTTCAATCAAGATGCCATTAGAAAGGGTATAGCTGAGATAATCATTATGAAAAAATTACCTTTCAAATTTGTGGATGGTAAAGGTTTTCAACGTTGCATGTCACTTGCATGTTCTAAGTTTCGTATGCCTTTACGATGGACTATAATTAGAGATTGTTATCAACTTTATAATGATGAAAAAGTTAAACTGAAACAGTTATTAAGATTATCCAATATAAAAGTATCTCTCACCATAGACACATAGACTTCAGTGCAAAGAATTAATTATTTGTGTCTTACGGCTCATTTTATTGATAAAGACTGGAAATTGAGCAAAATAATATTAAACTTTTGTCCTATTTCTAGTTATAAAGGTGAAGCCATCAGAAAAATCATTGAGAAATGTTTACGTAATTGGGGGATTGATCAGATTTTTACTGTTATAGTTGATAATACTAGTTCTAATGATGTTGCAATCTCATACTTGAAGAAAAAATTGAATAATTTAGGAACTTGCATTCAAGAAGGAAAATATCTTTATTTAAGATGCATTGTGCACATTCTTAATCTCATTATTACATATGGATTGAAAGAAATGAATGAGTCAATTGCACTAGTTAGAAAGGCTGTTAAATATGTGAAACAATCACTTGCAAGGTTGGCCAAATTTAAAGAATGTGTTTTAGTTGAAAAAATTGAAAGTAAAAGTTTGTTATGTTTGGATGTTAGCACTAGGTAGAACTCCACTTACTTGATGTTGGATGCAGCTCAAAAATTTGAGAAGGCTTTCGAGGTTTTTGATGATATTGATTTGTATTACAGAAATGAGTTGATAATGGGAGATGGGTTGCTTGAAAAAAAAAAAGATTGGAAAACTATTATGAGGTTTTGTCTTTTCTTGCAACAATTTTATGAACTAACAATTAAAGTTTCAAGTTCTTCATATGTCACCTCCAATAGTTTTCTTGATGATATTTGTAATATTTATGCTACTTTGCGTAATTGAGAAACACATTCTGATATTGAGTTAAATGTGATGGCAAAGAAAATGAATGATAAGTTTGATAAGTATTGGAAAAATGTGGAGAAGACGAATATGCTACTTTATGTCGCTTCTATTCTTGATCCTAGAAAAAAGATTGAGTTTATCAACTTTTGCTTTTTGAAAACGTATGATATGGAACAAGCTTCAATAATGACTAGTAATGTGAGAAAAGCAGTTAAAGAATTGTTTGATGAGTACAAAAGAAGTTTGCAACCTCAATGTGAACAAGTTGGTAAAAGTAGTCAAGTAAACCAAATTGCAGGGGGAAATGAATTAGGATTGGAAAAGGAGAGACAAGTTCTTTTATTTAAGTTCAAAAGATATAAGAAAGAGATTGAAAAAGAAGAAAATAAATCAGAATTGGATAGATTTTTAAGTGAAGATGATGCAAAAGATGATAACTTTGATATTCTTAATTGGTGAAAACTTAATAGTCATAGGTTTCCTATTTTTTTTCATATGGCTCGTGATGTATTGGCAGCTCCTATATCTACGGTTCCTTCAGAATCTACTTTTAGTACCGGCGGACGTGTACTTGATACATATAGGAGTTCATTAATTCCTAAGCTTGTATAAGCCCTTATTTGTGCTCAAGATTGATTACATGGATTTCCATGTTTCGATGCCATTGAAAAGGACTTGGTAGAGCTTGAGAAACTTGATATGGGTAATTATTTTGTTTATTTGATTATTTTATATTTTTTAATTATTAATCTTTATTGGATGAGCTTAATACCACTTTTCTTAATACTAAATTTGATTATTTGTTTATAGATTTGTCAAAAATTGTATTGGATGCTACAATTGATTAGTGTAGAAGTGTATTGCTATTTCAAGATAATTTCTTTTATTACTATTAGTTTCATATTTTATATAGTTGAGATTTTGGTGATGGATTGATTTTTATTTCTTGATTTTTTTTATTGATTGATTATCATAAAAGAAAAATATTAGTTATTAAGATGTTATATGTGAAGCCTAAATATTGTTTGCATAAAATCTTATTACATAATATTCTTGCAGTATCATATCAACTCATTTAGAAGGAGTTTCATTTGGGTAAGTTTTTGTCATATTAATATATAAGAATGCACTTATTTCTTTTTTGATATTCTTACACTTTTTTTTTTTTTTTTTTTTGCTTTTCAGCCATTTGATTAGTTGAACAAAACTTTTTTAAGGAACTAATTTTTTTTTTTGCTTTTCAGCCATTTGATTAGTTGAACAAAACTTTTTTAAGGAACTAAAGGCAAAATAGAAAAAACAAGGATTGCAATTCCAACAAAATGTTCCTTTTGATGTTGTTAATTTGCTAAATGCTAATATATCATATACCAGCTGTATTTTGATGTAATCTTTTTTTTTTTTTATAATTAAAAGTTTTTATATTCTAAAAGTTGTTATTGATGTATAAAAAATTTTAATTTTTATATATTAGAGACGTCGATTTTTATGTAAGTATATATGAGAATGTTATATTAGAGTAAAGTTTAATTATATATTTCATCCATACAAATATATTGTTAATGATATATTATATGTATTTGATTTGTAAATTGTTGTTACGATTTAAAATAGTTTAAAAGTAAAAAATATAAAATTTGAACCTAAATAAATTTTTGATTTATTCGATAACTGGTTAAACCGATTAAAAAAATTCGGTTCGGTTAATTCGGTTATCTTTTAAATTCGATTGGTTTTGGTTAATTTATAAGAAAATCGGTTAATTCGGTTTTCAAAATTTTAAAACCGCATGAACCAAATTAACTGAATGCTCACCCCTACAAGTTAGTCAAGTCTCATAAAGTCTATACCATGAAAAATATTATAGATCGAAAAATAAAAGTCTTGTTAAGAAGAAACAAATCTCCAATAGGAGTTAATAAAGGAAACCAAAAGAAAAAGACATGAAGATTGTTTGAAAAAAAGACAAATTATTGAAGTTGTTGTGAAAACGAATTAACAGGTCGAGTAGATTAACCATCTTAGTTGTCTAGATGCCACATTATAACAACTGCATGCATTATGATATTAAACCGATGTTTAAGTTCCCAAGGGGCACCTTAAAGGGGAAAAACACAAAAATTTCCTGTGCTCCTTCGTTTATCCTGTGATTATCTAAAAAAAGCCTTATGAATAAAGCTTTCGAAAACATATGACAAAAGATCAATGTAAAACCTATACTACTCCAAGTTACCAAAAACGAGTGATATCTTACCATTTTAGCCAAAACCCATCCAAGTAGATGAAAACTATAACCATTTTTGCAATAACATTGAGCAAATAAAGTATGAAAATGATCATACTGATAGAGAACTAATAAATTATGGAGTGACAAATTTTAATTGGTTGACAAATAATGAGTTTGAGGTTGTCACGGTGAATTTTAAGCATTTAGGATAAAGACATGTCTTAGCGATCTAAGAGGCAATTTATCCAGATTTAGTTAGAGTTATTTTTAGTAATTTGACTTTTGAAGTGCATCATAAGTTACTACTTAGTCATACATGAGTGAAGGATGTGGAGATGAAGTGTTAGGTAAGAAATTATAGGTGAAATATTGGATTTACCTATTAATGGTATACGGCATTATGCCTTGCATAGTGCACTAAAAACATTAAGGGTTTTGACCTAGTTGATCCTATTATGATTATTTTAAAGAATAATGGTCTTGCCAAGGATATTAAATTGACTGCAATAGAGTTGTCATTACCACATCGATTAATGCATAGCATGATTGCTCACTTAATCACAAAAAAAAAAAAAGATAGTTTTGAAAGACTGACTCGTATGGATGTTTTTACGCTACGTAGCTTAATTTCTCATAAGTAAATTTGTTTACTAAACATTTTAATAAAGCACATTATAACAACACAATTTAAAAAGTCAATGTCACTCTCATTTGGGATGTGGCTGACAAAGTTCTTCTAATTTTTTAATGTATCATTGGATGGAGAGAAAATATGAACACTTTAAGAAGAATGGGTATTTATAAGAATGCTAAGGAAGAATGGGTAGCAAGGTCCAAGGTGTTTCAAAGAATGGGTGGGAATGCAGGATCTTCTAAAGAGTTAAGGCATGATGGGGTTGCATTAAGTGATGCTAGGGGAGAAGCTATTAGTGACAATAAATCTATTTTTTAACTTGTTATATTAATGAACTTGTTAATGAATTTGTTGTTGATAATGAACCAATGTTTGAACTCGTTGTTGAGCTAGTGTTTGAATTTGTGATTGAGTTAGTGTCTAAACTTGTTATTAATGATGAGACTACTGCTAAATCAGTTCTTAAGCTAATGTCTAAACTTGTTGCAGAGCTTGTCGTAAAACTGGCAAAAGCTACTATTAAACTTATTACAAAGGTTATTGCAGTGCCTAATGAGCTTGCCAGTGATGCAAATCTGGAGTTTCAACTTGAATTGGCTCTTATCTTATGCCACAAGTATATGTTCCCCTTGGTTTACCTAGACCACCAACAAAGAAAGATTGGAACAATAATCAAAGGCCCTTAGTATCGAGAATATTTTTGGACATAATGTACTCAATGGTAGTGTTGCGGGTGATTAAGTGATAGAATTATGACTTTTGCATTGGAGATTAACTGTCGACTTAAAGAAGCTGAGGATAGGGTTGAGAAGCTCGTGAATTTCCAAAATTATATCAATGAGAAAACTAAAGTTGCAGTGGATGCATTTATCTTGCAAGTTGCTTTAGAGTTGGATCCATTAAAAACTACGTTAGTAGGCATGTCTTAGCAAATGGGTTAAATTTTGAGCTACGTGAATAGGGCATCTTCAAGTAGTAAGCCAAGCTCATATGTATCGAGTAGGTATAGAAGATGATTTGGTAGGTGAAGGTTTGCAAAACGTGTCGTTGCTTAATGGTAATATTGTTGATAAGAGCTTTATAGTTTGTTAATTTTAATGTTAATAGTTTTTACACATATTTCGAACAATTTATAGTTTCTACACATGTTTGGAACAACTTAAGAGTTTTTGAGTTATTGCTTATTTTGTGTATTTATTATGATGATGTAATGTTGAAAGTAGATACTGTTGTTGATAAAGTTGTCTTGTAAATCTTAATATAACCTTAAATTAAAAGGCTTTATATAACTTTAAATTAAAAGGTTTAGTATAACCTTATATTAAAATTTTCGTATAACCTCAAATTCAAAAGCACCATATAACCTTAAATTAAAAGGTTTATATCTTTATATTAAAATTTTTGTATAACCTCAATTTCAAAAAATCCATATAACCTAAATTATGAAGGCTTTGTGTAATCTTCTTTATAAAGGCTCCATGTACCATTAAATTAAAAGCTTTGTGTAACCTAAATTATAAAGGCCCCATGTAACCTTAAATTAAAAGTTTTGTATAACTTAAATTGTAAAAGCTCCATGTTTCCTTAATATATGGTCTGTTAAACCTTTCTAAAACCTCCGTATAGACATGTTATTTAGTCTCTGTATAACCTTCAAATACAATCACATATTGATACGAGGTTCTTTCATAAAAAATCTCGAGAATTTACAAGGTTCAAATTTCCTTCAAATATCATTGAAATTGTCATATACATTCTAATGATATCAAAAACTTGTTATTAGCACATCTTAGCACTTTATACAAAATCAACAATTTTTTTCACGTTCTTTACAAAAAAATTTATTATCACTGTAATAAGAATTGTACAAAATCACTACTTGCATAATTAACAATGTACATTTTGTCCCAAAAAGTTCAATCTATAGGGATTGAATTGCCAAATATCTATAATACATGCCTTTCTTGATTTTCAATATTTCAGCTTGATTAACTTTGAGAGATTTTCCTCATACTAATGCTTCTAAAAATTTAAGGCAAAATGCACTACAATTACCTCTACAAAACAACTGAACCTTTTGTTAGTGAGAAATAATAGAAATAAAGGCAAATAATCACATCTAGCCAATCAATCTACAATATCAAACACTTATTGGTTTTGTTGTTGGAGGACTTTAACTTTTCTTACTCATCAATATGGGATATCATATGGTAATACTTCAACATTGATTTGGTTTTTGAAAATTCACCTTAAATTAACAATTTAGTAAGCATCCTCACTAAACCCAAAAGTTGTTTGTTGCAATGTTTAATGGACACTTTCTTCTTTTTTGAATTGCATATGATAAAGTTAAGCTGCCATAAGTTTATTTCAACTGCCACCTAATGGTATTCACTGAGGTTGCAAAGAACTAAAAGCTAAGTTAATACAAATATTTTAAAATGCTAACATAATCTTAAAATTAACTCATAAGGAAAAAAGGCAAAACACACAAATATGTAGTTGGTTCAAGACAAATGTACTTGGTGCACTTTATGCAGAGGGAAGCATCCATAAACCTTTAAACCTGTCACCAACAATAGCACACTTTCTTCCCATTTGTGACCAAAGCAATCCATGTTATTTGGTGAACTAAGGAAATCTAGATATTTTTGTATTTTTTTCCTATATTTAGCCTTTGCGATGGACTGCAATTGACCAAATTTGAAGTTATCTTGATATTAATACCAATTTAGCAAATTAGATTAGCATAATCATAAATTGTGTCTCAAAATAATATGTTCAACTTACATGAAGATATGGATTAACTAGACAAGTGTCTTGGTCATACTTTGTAGTAACACTTGCATATATGCTTTTACATGTTGAACAACATTTTACTATTTCATTAGTAACCAAAAAACACACAATAGTAATCAAGTAAAGCATAAAAGGTAGTTTGTTGTTTATAGTGTCTTCAAGCCAAGTCAAGTCAGTTACCAAGTTTGAAAATAATGATTGTGTTAGGTCGATGTCCATACTGATGGTTCACCTGCATACATGAGTCATTTAAAAAATCAAATAAAAAATGTCAATATATAAGTATTGTTCTAGTTATAAGGATGAAACTCACCTTGCATTACTCACCATGAATGTATCATATAGTATCACCAACTCAAGATTAAACTTTAATTTTTTATCCCCTATCTCTTTTCCAAATGAAAAAAAGACATATCTATGGATTGCACATCAGTCCAGCGAGCAAATTCCTTCAACCCTAAAACTGTATCTACATTATAGGTTGGTGGGATTTCAACAACATTAATAACCGCATTAGGTTCATTAGTTTGTCTTAGAATGTTAACCAGTGCTATAAGTTCAGTAGTTGCCTCTATGACCATAGGACTCAAATGGTAAAGGAATTGGATTTCATGTTTGAAATGGGATTTTGAGGGATTTATCATGGTAGGATTTGGATGCTCAACTAGTGTTACCATTATTTATTTTGGAACATTTGAGAGATAATGGATGAGAAGGTTGTTAAGCGAATGACTTAATTATTTTTATCAACTCATGATATTGCTCATCTTGTTGACTGTCGCTCTCTCAAATGGCGAACAGTATAAATTGTAAATCATGCCAGATATTCCTAATCTCTACGTCCATATTATCAAGTTTTCTAATCACATTTCCTAAATCAATTTGATTAAAGGCTCAAGTAAGGGCTAAGGAGTGAATTGTGTTAAGGTTTGAGGTAGGAGGCACTTTATTAGTGGTTTACTATTAAGAGAAAAGAAAATGCAAAATGGAATGATTATGGCAACACAAAAGAGAAAGAAAAAAAGCAAATGCATACGTGGTTTCATGTTACCGCATGTTTCCTTTTCTTGTAGTATTTTTTGCCACCACCCTCATGTGGTGGCTGTGTAATTTTGAAAGATTAATGACCTTGACCATCACCCTCTGGATTCCATTCTAACTATTTACTTGCCTTATTACGCTCAAGTGAAGTAGTAGTGCAATTTTTATAGGCAACATTTATCGTTAATTTGAGTATCACAACATTTTCCAACTTAATCAAGTACCTCATCTTTTTCTCTACTAGGTTTAGAGTAATCCTTAACTCTACAAACATCTGTAAATGAGTGTATTGCATTAGCTCAAATAAATAAATATAAATCATCAAGAATGAAGGTTAGAATTATGTTACCTCAGTAATAAAATATGAATAAATTTTCTTTGCCGGAGGCTTCTTACCATACTTATATTTGTTCAAACAAGGAAATGCATTTTATTTGATGCATTCAGCCGCATCATTGGGCAGGTCTGACATCATCTCAAAAATTCATATTTGTTAACAAGCAAAAACACAAAATGAATTATTTATTCTTATGTATAATGAAATTAAACAACTTGTAGAAAATAATCAAAATTACCTCTCTTTTACTAATAAAGGCATCTTAAAATCCATATAAATGAACTGCGTTTTTCTAAAGAGTGTAACCTTTGATTATATGCTTTCACCATATCAAAGAATGGTGATATAGCAGTGATCCCAATGATATTAGTCAAAGGTGTTAAGGTCTTTCACCAAATATAGTTACTAGTCGGACATTTCATTTCGCTCATCAAGTCCCCACAGGAAACAATTCAAAATGTACAACAATGTCAACTTTGGGTAATCATTGTGTTGTCCAAACTTGCCTTTTGATAATTTGTTCCTCAAACCTTCAAGTTTCAACTTCCTTATGGGAAAATATTAAGCCTTTATGTAATCCACTAGAGGTTTCTTAAAGCTACTGTCCAACCATGTCCCAAACTTCAGCTCCGTAATAAGACAAAAGTCGATCTTGCTAAAAGTGGAGTAATTTTACCCCAATATAAATCGTATATCATCATGGATATCGCAAGTGACTTCATGAAGTAATAATTGTTGAAAAAAATCCCCTCTAAATGTCATCTTTGGATCCATGTCAAGAAAATGTCCAAAGCAGCTCTTTTTGAACTTTTGAAGCATATCACCATTATTGTTCAGCCTTTCTAAAACCTTACGAGCCACTTGTAAACACCTTTACTTGTGAATCGGTAATGATAATATGATCACTGCACATATTCCTAAATAATTTGTAAACTAAGTTGTGAGATACTTCCATCCTGTGAGACATTGTAAAACTTTAGGGTGAACTTTCTTATGAATATATACAAAAAACAATAAACATGTGTAAACAATAAGTGTTAGAATATATACATAGTAGTGTTGTAACACATTAAGGCTTTGAGTATTATATAAGGTCTACATTAAAAAGGTTACATAAAGACTGTGTTATTGATATTATATGGAGGCTATACTTAAAGGTTACATGGAGTTTATATTAAAAAGTTGCACAAAGTTTAGGTTTTTAAGGTTACACAGAGCCTATGCTTAAAGATTACATGGAATTTATGCCTAAAAGTTACATAGATCCTTACTTTTAAGCTTATACGGAGCCTATATTCAAAGGTTACATGAAGCTTAAACTCGAAGGTTACACGAAACCTATGTTTTTAAAGTTATATGGGGTCTGTGCTTAAAGATTGCACAGAGTCTATACTCAATGGTTACACAAAGCTTATACCCAAAAGTTATAAGGAGACAATGTTTTTAAGATTACATGAAGCTTAGGGAAAAACTATTATATGAAGTTTATTCAAAAACATTCTACATAGCCTAGGTTTTTAAAGTTACATGGAACCTATGCAGAAAAGTTACACAGAGCCTATATAAAAAGGTTACATGAAAGTTATGGTTTAGCATTCTTCATGCCCAGAAAAATCTCACCTAAATCCTTGGTTGTGGCATCCAAAAGTAAATAAAAATCAATAGAAATAACCATCTCATCTCCCTCTCTAATATAGAAAATGCACACAAACCAGCTATGAAGAATAGGTATAGCTTCATCTTCTTTATTAACCTATTAATAGAACAAATAATAAATTATAATGGGATAATAAATAATCTTTTAATATTATTTTCACAAGATTGTTTTTTGTTAATTCGAAGGAAATTTGAAGATAACTTCACAGTTTGAAGAGAAAGAATGGGTGTTGCTTACATGACATGAAATGAAAAAGTAACTATAGAGAGATAAAGTGTTAGTGGAGAGAGAAAAGGTCGTTTGATCCAAGTTAATGGTGTTATTATAAATACTCTTGCCCTTGCATATCTTTTTTTCTAAAAAATATGAAAAGGATAAAAAAGAATCAAATTAGTAAAATTAGATATTTCTACAAAAAGTCATTTTATCTAGGCCAAAAAAAATCCTTATGCAAAATTGTCTTTTCATGCATATAATTAAATGAAATGATTTATTTTCCTATTTTAAGAAACTTAAATAGATTGCTTTCCCTTTCCTCCTTTATGAAACATAATTGTTAGAACTAAGATTGATTGTCTCATCCTTTTCACGACAAGTACACAGAGAATAAAATAAGAGGAAAAAAACCATATGCAACAACAAAAACATGTAAATGTTTGAGTTTTGTAACAAATGCAATAATTCAAATAATTGAGTAATGTTTGAGCTTTATTTCCATCTAAAGGTTGGTAAAAGACTTAAGAATAGTTTGGGAAAATAAAGAGTTTGAGGAATGATTTCTAAGTTTGTACATTTGCGTATCAACCACAATTAGTTTATCTTTAAGAATTATTTACCTTAAAGCAAGCAAAACCAATGTTTAATTTCATTTTCAAACACGAATTGATACCAAACTTTACAACAATGTCAAACACCTAAAAAGAAATGTTCAATTCAAACGCATAATGAAATGACCAAGAGAACTTTAAGTCGATATTCATGTTATTTTTTATTTCTTTGCACCATAAAAAATAATTAAAGCACCACCAAAATTTTTCTTCAAGCAAAGGCCAAAACATTTTTTTAAAAAAGATCTAAATTAAAAGCCAAATAATAGCCACAAACCATATCATTGACTCACATAAAAAATAAAACATTAAACTAATCAAGTAGAACTCTATCAACAACCAAAATAACAAAACACATGCACACACACATACACACACATGCACACGTATATACCATAACAACATTTAATCAATGAAAAATTATAGATTTGAAAAAAGAGCTAAGTCATTAAGAAAAAAACTTAATTGATCATACATTGATTAAAGAAAATCCTCAATGGAAGAAAACAACATCAAAAAAGAAAACTTGATTTTTTATAAAAAAATTGTATGAAAATAGAAAAATTGACCTAATATATATTAGAATTTTAGTATGTATTTCTAACTTAATTATATGTGTATATGATGATAAAATGGTTCTTGAAAAGTTATCACATCATTGAACTAAAGAAAATAAACTTTTCATATGTCCATAGATTTAATATCCACATCACTATAAGTAGATGTTAATATCATTTAATCAAATAATTATAATCATAGTGTTTTTTATTTATTAATTTAAAATAAAATAATTTCAATATATTGATATTTTTATACTCATACATTCATAATCATAATATTGTTTTTTTTTTGTTACTTGTTGATTTAAAATGAAGGAAGTTTAATATATTAACATTTTTAATTTAGTTTTAAGTAATATTGATTTGAAACTCAAATAGAGCAATCTTATTAATCTTATAAAATTTAAAATAAAAATGAAAATTTAAAAATTCAGTATTAATAGAATTCTACTACCATAAGAGAAGACTTTGAGAAAGGAAACCAATAAAATAGTAAGAGTCAATCATAATCTTTCTAAATCAAACAATTTAGGTCATGATAGGATTGAATAAGTTAGAGATAGAAGGGCTAGTTAGTTAACTGATAGAGCATTCAGTCGTGTTTGCATGGTTTAGTACTCATAATCTTTCCAAACCAAACAATTTATATCATGATAGGATTGAATAAATTAGAGAAAGAAGGGCTAGTTAGTTTCTTGATGGAGCACGCAGTCGTGTTTGCATGGTTTAGTACTAACATGCTAGGAATTCATCCAAAGGTGATTTGCCATAGTTTGTCGATAGACTCGAAAGCTAAACCTATCCATCAAAAATGACAAGCCTTTGTCTTAGAAAGGCAAGTAACTACTGAGGAAGAGGTTAACAAATTATTATGGCACGTTTCATTAAAGAAGTCCATTACCCTAAATGGTTAGCAAACATGGTCACATTACAAAAGACAAATGATAAGTGGAAGGTATGTGTTGATTTTACATATCTGAATAAAGGTCACCTAAAAGATTTGTGCCCACTATTAATGATAGATCAGTTAGTCAATAGCATTGTAAGTTACTAGCTGCTAAGTTTCATGGATGCTTTTTCAGATCATAACCAGATCTTGATGAGCATAGCAAATCAAGAGAATACTTACTTCATTACTTATCAAGGTAATTTCTATAATAAAGTGATGCCTTTCGGATTAAAAAATGTAAAGGTAACAAACAAAAACATAGAGAATAAGGTCTTTTAAAAGCATATTGAGATAAATATAGAGGTATCTGTCGACAACATGATTATAGAGAGTAAAACTAAAGTTGTCTATATAGGCATATCTAGCATGTTAAAAAAGCAAGACTTGAAACTCAACCCTATTAAATGCATCTTCAGGTTAGTGTCAGGTAAATTTTTGGGTTAAATAATCATAACTTAGGGGTTGAGGCCACCCTTGAGAAAAATTGATGTTGTAATAGACATGTCTACATAACGAAAAATAAGATACATATAACATCTGATTAGGGATTAACCACCTTGAGTAGATTCATAGGTAAGTTTATTAAGAAAAGCCTTTTAAAAAAAATGAAGGTAATATAGAGGATTTGAATGGACCTTGAGTGTTAGGAGGCATTTGAGTAAATCGAGACCTAAATATGACTATGCCATCCTTACTCTTTAATTGTATAGTAAGGAAAAAGCTATTAATTGCTTGGAAGCATCATATTAGATAGTTAATTTAGTCTTTGTTAGGGAAAAAATAATAGTTTAGAAGTTGATTTATTACAGAAGTTAAGTTTCTATTCAATAGCGAGGAAGGTGGTATGGCACATTTTTAGTTATAGCTAAGGAAATTATGATCATACTTTCAAGCCCATTGAATAATAACCATGATTAACCTCTTATTATGAAAAATCCTCCATAAGCCAAACAACTTGGGGTACCTGATAAACTAATTAGTGCAACATAGTGAATTTGATTGAATTCAAGTCTTGTCATACAATGAAAGCCCAAAATTTGGTAGATTTCATGGTAAAGCTAACGTGGAGGTCAGATTAGTAGAACAAAACAAGTCTTAGACATTATGGGTAAATTGAGCTTTTAATAAAAAGTCAAAATAAGAGTCCTACGCATAGATACTGATGATATAACAATCAAATACTTACTCGAGCTTCGTTTCTTTGTCTCCAACAATTAAGTAAAGTATGAAGCTAGACAATGTATGATCTTAGCATAAGGGGGAGTCTTTAACATACTATTTATTTTTATTTATTTTTATTTTTTAAATATTTAAAATTCAAGAAAATTTTGCTCCAAATGGTACTTAATTTGTGTTTGTGATTTCTCTCTTCTGAGTTCTAGATCCTTCTAATGCTTGTACTAGAAAAACAAAGATTTCATGTGTCTGAAATTGATTTTGAATTCTCATTTGCTGTACTATGATTAGTTGCTTTTAATGATATATTGAATTAAAAATTGTATGAGATCTAACACGTATAACTCTTTTTGGTGAGTTTTGGGCCAATGAGCATATATTACATTATGCTCAATTTTCTTCTTTGTGTGCGTCATACATAGTTGATTTTTCTAAAACTTGCTTCATTATACATGTCGAATCATTCCTTTGAAGGATTAGATGCATTTAATCAATAAGGTTATTTAGGCCAAAACTATTTTCTTTAACATATTTAGCCTTTTTTTGAAAAGCTTACCATATTCATATACCCCCAAAAAGCCAACTTTGAGCCTTAGCCTTTTCTTTGGAATTTAACCATGAGACAAGCCATAATAAACCTTCTTTTGATTTTTCTTTTGAACCCTGAATTAAAGGATTATATGAGCTTACTCATATGAAGCTTTCACTTATCTTAGAAAATATTGTGAAATATTAAGAATCAATGATCTAAGTTATAAAAAAAAAGGAAGAAGAAAAAAGAAGGTACGAAAGAATCAAGAGAAAAGAAAAAAAAAAGAAAAAAAGAATCTGAAAAAAAAACAACAATTCTGAAAGGATTGAGAAAAAAATAGTATAAATTCTCATTACTTGGATGTGTGCAATATGATTGAAGCAATCTTTTGATATTAAAAATTAAAGTTTTATGTGAAAAAAATTTTGTATGATTCCTTTAATTTCATTAACCCAAAACCTTTTTATTATACCTTACCTAAGCCACGTTATAACTCATTTTAAAACTATTAGATTTTTGTATTTTAATTCATTCATTGGTAAAAGAGACATGATATACAAGCAAGCTTATAGTAAAAGTTTTCTATGTATTGACTTGAGAGCTTATTGAAGTATTCCCCTAAAACACTTCGAGTGAATGGGTGAATCTAAGGAGAGGGTGTTAGATCTTATGCATTTTAAGTTCAATAAAATCACTAAGATGATTACTAATCATATATGTTATTTATGAGAATTCTTTTATGATCTTATTTTGGATAAGCAAAAGAAGAAGAAGGAAGGATGATGAGTTGAGATGATGAGCTTGAATTATTGTCTGCTTGAGGACAAGCATTATTTAAGTGTGGGGGAATTTGATAGAATGCATAATAATCATATATATTATTATATTTTCTCATATTTGATTGGTTATAATGATTAAATCTTGAATTTTGACTATATTTTATATTTAGTAGGGTGGATTAAGAAATTCAACTAAGATGGACTCAAATTCATTATTTGAAGATGAAAAGTTAGATTCCTAAGAGATGTGGATGAATTAAAAGATGTCTTTGGATAAGACACTGGCACACATAATTACGTTAGAATTTTACGGAACCAAGACTTTATCTTTTATTTAAAAAGCGGTTGTAGAATTTTATCTTTATCTTAATTTATCTTTAAGAGTCCTAGTTAAAATAGACTATTATGTTTAGGGATTATTATATGAAGAGGAGGTAGTCCCTTGAGTTTATTTTTTACCTTCTTCTTCTTTTAGGTCTTTTTTTTTCATGAATTGCTAAATATTTCTTCCGATCAAATGATAATCAAGTGTCTGATTCTTTAAGAATTGTGAAATCTAACTGATTTATTTGTTCTTTTATTTTTTTATTATTTATTTATCTCCTGTGCTTATTGAAAATATTATTTTAGTTGATTATAACAACAACAATCTTACTGAGCTCAATCAACAACCCATGATGCTTTATTTATTAAGGATAAATTTAGCTGACTCATTGCCCATAGTCTCTAGTTAGAGAAAATTTATGATAGTGGCTATAAACTACTTTACCAAGTGGGTAGAGGTTTACCTTTAATGCAAATCATGGATAAAAAGTGTCTAGATATCATGTATAGAACCATAATATGTAGGTTTGGCATTCCTTATGCCATTATATCAGACAATGACACTTAGCTTGAAGGCAAGCGTTTTGCTCAACCTTGCCAAGAGTAAAAAATCCAACAATAGCACACCTCTATCAGTCATCCCTAATGCAATGGGCAAACTTAAGTAACTAACAACACTATCTTAAGACCTTTAAATGTGTAGCTTGATTAAGCAAAAGGTGCTTGCCAAATACATTGTGGACTATTAAACCATATTGAGGACTTCCACGAAAGAAAGATCTTTTAGAAATGCTTACAATATTAAAGTAGTAATGCTAATAAATATTGGAATCTCTTTTTACAAGATTGAGCACTTTAATGAAAAGCAAAATAATGTAGACCTTGCCACATAAATAAATTTGATGGAAGAGCTTAGGGATAAGACCCAAATACGGATAACTTTAGCCCAAGCTAGAGTCACCCAGGTTTATAATAAGAAAGTACATTATAAATTTTCAATTTGGGAGATTTGGCTTTCTATAAAGCACTGATCACTACACCATAGAGTAATACTAGCAAAGTAAACTAAGATTGAAAAGGATCGTCCAAAGCCATTCGTATCTTAAGAACAAGTCTCTACTCTTTAGAAATATTAAAAGGAACAACTTTGCTTAGATCTTAGCATATGCAAAGCCTTACGAGAATTTATGCATAGGCACTTACTAGAATTTATGTATAGGCACTTACTTTAGATGTAAAAGCTATTTTCATATATGTTGAGTATCTTTGATTCAATATAAGTATAAGTTATTTTCACTTATTTGCACTTTATGAGCAACTTATCATGTTAGAAATACATAATGTAAATCCCAAGCTGTAACCACAAATAAAGGTAAAGCCCTTATGGATAATTAGTGGCAATTATTTAGCTTTAGTCATCGATCTTGCCCAAACACTTAACATCTACACTAACTCCAATTGGTATACCTGTTCAAACGCCTAATAACTACCCCAACCTTAGTTAGTAATCCTGTCCAAGCACTTGGTATTTGCATTGACTCCAATCAATAAACCTACCCAAATAATTAGATAATTGCCTCAAACTTTCTTAGCAGCCTTATCCATAAGAGATAGTTACCTTAACCTTAATTGACAGCCTTGTCCATAATTAGAATCACAATGACCCTAGTCCACAATCTCGTCTAAAAGTTTGGCAAAACAATAAAATGACACATAATCAAGTTGCTCATGCATAAGAGCACAATATTGATTACCCTTCATTTGACAATGTCCTCACCACCACTCACCAAGTTAAGCTTTAACCACCACCTTATTGTTTTAATGGTGTTAACTCATCTAGACATATAAAGAATACATCTAGTTGGTAACTAAAGGCATTGCGCAAATCTAAGATGATTACTAAGCAAGCCCACTTGATATATCTCAATTGCCACCCTTAGATAGCCCTTCACATGAGCAGCCCAACCATATTCACTCCTCTGATAACGCTTTTAACCTTGATATATTGGCCTATAATTGGTAACCTGTCCAACCATTTATAAGACAAGTAATCCTTACCATCTTAATTGAAAAAAAGGACAATAAACAACACTAATATTAATACTTAGGAACCGTGCTAATAAGAAATTATTAGTTCAACATAAGGCAAATCTAGAAAATTTTCAAGATTGATATTTCATTATCAAAGTAGAATTGGTAGCCTCACATTAGCCTATTGAAATCTAACCTTACCAATATAGATAAACATCCATAGTAAAAGAAAAGGGGGAGAATTAAAAAAACAAAAAGAAAGTAGAGAATAAGCATAATAGCATCTCTAATTTAAAAGAATGCAATATTCAAATATCAAACAAAAGAAAAGTTAAATTATTCATATTACAGATAGGAAGGAATAAACATCACAAGCCACTTAAAAGTTGACAGCATCAAGAGGTATCTTTAATCGAATAGGATGATTCTCAATTAATGGTTAAGGATAGGCTCGGTAACATCAGTCAAAGGGCTTGACCTCCATAATTTTTAGAGTATGGATGTTATGTAAATTAGTTATGATCTTAACCTATTCTCTTTCTTCCTCTTCTTCTTCCTCAAGCTCCATAATGAAGAAATCCAAGTCCTAATTAGAGGGCTTCACTTAGTGCTCTTTTTTTATGTTATCCTAGGCTTGCCAATAAAAATTCAAGGCATAGTCTTGCTTTAATGCAAGACATTTAATTGATGCCTTTAATTCTTTTACTATTTGAGCATAAGATTGCTCTATCTCCTATTGACATCGAGCCTTCACATAATTGACTTTAAGCTCAGCCTTCAATAAGGCGTTGGTCTAAGTAGTGTTATTTCTTAACCACTAAGGAATCTTTCAACTTAGTCACCTTGGACTTCAAGCTCCCAACCTTTTCTCATAGCTCAATTGAGGTATTAATGGCTTGGGTCATAGTCTAATTTAACCTAATATTCAGATCTTCAAACTTGATTAAATTTTAAGATGTGGTCACACCCTTTTCATGACCATGGTCTACTTTTACAAGATTTGCCGTACATGGCACTAAAACACATAAATAACACAGAGAAGTCAGTTCAAGAATATAAAAATCAACACTAAAAAAAAGGTTTATAACGAGAGGGTGTCATGGCATTAGTGACAAAGTGGCTATTGTCACATTCAACTAGAGACTCAATGTTTTTTGTCAAGATTAACTTAAAGCAATAGGTGAATGTCATCATGGGAACTAGACCAATTCGTTCAAGGTTAGCTTTGTAGATGGTAGGTCATCACTAGTACAGTCCATAATACCTCAATTCTTAGTTAAGGCAAGGCCAAACTTACCATGATTTAGTCATCAAGGTCCATGGACTCTTACTTTTTTCCCTTTTTTTCCTATTTTCTCAGGCCACAATTTTTTTTCATAAAAGAAGCGATAGCAACAATACCTAAGGTAGCTCAATTACATGACACTATCAATATCAATATCACTATAATGGGCAGAGTTGACAAGGATAGTTAAGCTCTACTAATAGTTAGAATTAATAGTAGCTTGTCTTAGCTTAGAAAAACAGGTCAATGTCTTTTTTTAAAGTTACAACCATGATGTTTGTAAATAAAAGCAAAGTTAAACATCGGCTCAAGAGAAGTAGGTAGAAACAAATAAGAAGTCTTATTTCAGAAAATTATTTAGTTCAACAAAAGAAAAAAGCTAACAAGTAGGAATAGGGTAAGGTCTAATTATTCTCATTTTTATTATACTTATCCTTAATATCACCTTGATATGGATATGTAACATTATGCATAAAACCAAAAAAGAAAAAAAAAAAGGAATTAGAAATTACCATTGGAAGGGACAAATTGAACTACTACTGAAGGTCTTTTCTCATTTGAAGCCAAGTAAGCTTCATTAAGCAATGCTGGTCTCCCAACCCAAGATGTTTAAGTTTCCTAAATTGGTCTTCTAATGGGGGAAACCCTTGGTTTTACATCACGAGTTGATTTTTCTAAGGACCCCATGAAGGTGCCCTTAGGGTTTCTTCTCAAACTTCTTTGAGGTTAAAACCTAAGCTCTTTTGCTAAGCTTTCCAACGGTAAGATATGATAAAGTTTTAGGAAGTGAAGGATAAATCTCATAGAGCATCCTAATAGTAAGCTAATTCTATATCTTTTAATCCTTAACCTGTTAAACAAGAGCTTCTAAAATACCTCTAAATTGTTTGGAAGGACTAATCATAATTCATATATTCTTAGGAGGCTCCCTTCACCCTTGATATTAGGACCATAATCGTTTTCTTTTAGCATAGAAAAAACCATTCTTCTAATCCTCGCTAGAGGTGGGGATACTTCTACACGTAAAAATAAAAGATTTATGATGACTTATATACTAATAATGAAATTCAAAAACCTCAACTGACTTCTCTATATAGAAAAAATGAAAAACCACCCTTAAAGAATATTGATTTTAGCCAAGTTCCCATAACATAACTACGTAAACAACTAGGCAATACTAGGATTTCAATATGATTAAGGTAGAAAAATCTCTAACCCCTTAACAAAATTAAATTGGACATTATGAAGAGGTAGCCTTAATGCATTCACCCTCATTTAAAGCCTCTTCAAAGGTGCATATGTGTGTGTGTGTGTGATACTAGGAATCTAAGGCTTAACATGTAGCCAAGCTACAACTAATTTGACATCATCAATGAAATGGTATTCTGCTTTAACTCAAAAGAATGCAAAGCAAATAAAGGAAAACACAAAAAAAGAAAACCGCAAAAGAGCATAAAAGTCATATAAAAATGATTCAAATAAAAAATTAATCAAATAAAAAGTAAAGATAACTAGAAAGTACCTAAGATTTAAGAGTATAGCCCAAAAAACTACAAATCAAAGCATAATTTAAAAGCAATTTACAAATCAGAGCATAATTTAAAAGCGATAGTAGAAAGAAATAAAGAGAGCAAACAAAAGACTTTAAGGTAAAATGACATTCAAATAATACCTTTTGCTTTAAGTGGTACCAATTTTTGACATGACTAATCACTAAGTGACATATGATAGGTAGCTTATGAAGAAGCAGCAAGTGATATATATATATGTGTATGCTTAGCTGAGCCAATTAGAAAAAGTCATGTCACCCTAATGAACATTAGCCAACCAAAGAGTGACATATGAAACATATTCGCTCGCTTAACTTTAAATGTGGAGCACTTACGCTAGCTCAGCTTAAAATCCTTGAGATAATGATGCCAAATTAGTTGGAATTTCAGTCTCTTCATTCTAGTAGTTATCACATTTAATGCCAAATTTTCACTACCATAATGGCCAAGTATCACTCTTTTACTCTCTTAATTTCCACTTGATTGTTGAATGCTAATTTAAGCGTTAAAGCTTTTTCTATTATAAGATGATTCGGGCTCCCAATTTGACCTAGTTTAAGTCTAAAACATTTTTTGGTGATAATATTTACGTAGTTCTTAAGAGATTGTTACATCATTTAATTATAAAAAATAAATTATATATAATAGATATTAGATTAAATGATGAGATAACTTGAAACAATTGGGGTAAATATAAAAAAAAGGTAAACGTTCAATAAAATTCACTTCGATGTTTACTTTATATTACTAATCAAACCATTATATTTAAAAAGTGACAAATCAAATCGATTGATCTACCTTGAATTTTGTTAAAAAAATTAAAAAATTAAATGTATTCAAATTGAAGACCTTATTTAATAAATTTTGACTTAAAAATTTTCATAAATGTAAAAAAACATACAAACTATCATCCCCAAAAAATTTCATAACTTTTTGATTATTGAAAAATATATATTTTTAAATTTATAATATCAATTTTTTTAAAAAAATAACATAATTATTCAAAAAATAATGAAAATTTTTGTAACAGTAACTTGAATATTTCTTTACATTTATAAAAAATTTTAAATTAAAATTTATTTTATAAGATCTTCAATTTGAATACCTTCAAATTTTTAATTTTTTTGACAAAATTCAATTTAAATCAAATTGATAAATTTATGTTTAATTTATCATTTTTTAAATATAAAGTTTGATTTTAACGCAAGATAAATATAAAAGTTTTGTAAAATCTTTATTATCAGAAAATCTTAAACTTTGTATAGATTTTAATTAAATTTTTTTATTTTAATTTTTTCAATTGTGCTTTAAAACTTTCAATTTGAATTAATTTAAATTCTATTAAAAATAGTTAAATCAAAAATTTTATATAATAAAATTTAATTTGATATGAACGTAAAAAATTGTTTAAATTATTTTTAAAATTTATTTGAATTATTTTAAAAATATTTTAATAATAAAAATACTATTAATTATTTATGAATAAATTGAGATACAAATTGAAATACATTAAAATTTTAAATATTTAATTAAAAATTAAAATAATAATATTTAAATTTAAATAAATTTTTAATATTTATTTTAATAATTAAAAAAAACCAATGTTTCCATATATGTTATATTTTTTTTCCTGTTAGGGATCAAAGGGTTAAGCAAATAAACCATTTAGCACACCAAGTTGACCCATTTTATGACTAAGATACCATTTTAAAGCTCAATGGGTGTCACACTCCCTGCATCTTTACCCATCTAAGGAAACACTCCTCTAGAAAACTCAGTGGCCTCAAGGACCACACGCACATAACACAGCGCATCCAGACCCTTCACGCTTTCAGGCTCCTCGTCATTTCCATTCCCATATTAGGGTTCCATATCAAGCTCCATCCATGGCGGAAGTCATGAACATGGCGGTCGATTCCCTCGACCGACGCCGAGGCGACCGCAAGGAGACCTCCTCTTCGCCCCCGCCACCAACCGCACCATCATCATCGTCCTCGCAACCGCCGCCGCCCGCAGCGGCGCCGACCTCGAGAAGACGTGACAGGGATTCCAGGGAAAGGCGTGACGAGAGGGACCCAGACCGCCCCCCAAACCGCCGGGCTGATTATTACGATCGCAACCGTTCCCCTCCACCTCCGCCGAGGGACTACAAGAGGAGGCCTAGCCTCAGCCCACCCCCGCCGCCGCTCTCTTATAGGGATCGAAGGCACTCTCCGCCTCCGCGGAGGTCCCCTCCCTATAAGCGGTCCAGGAGGGAGGATGGTGGCTATGAGGGTCGCAGGGGGAGTCCCAGAGGTGGCTTTGGGCCCGGGGATAGGAGGTAACTCCTTGTCATTTCTTATGAAGCGCGTTTGATTTGTTTCTTATGGTAATTTTGTGATTTTTTTTTTTTGAGATGTGGGATTTGATTTCCTTGCTGGAGCATAAATGGACAGTGAATAATTTGGCCTGGGTTTGCTTGAGTGGTTTTATTTAAATGAGAGGTTTTATTTAAATGAGGGGTTTTATATAAATGCAGAGAGAATATGTCTTGAGGATGGGAAGGCAGTTTAGGGTTTCATTGTTTACAACTGGAGAAAGAGTGACATAAGAAATAAGAAAAAAGGCGAGTCTGATTGAGCAAAAGGTAGAGATTGGTTGTTCTCTGAGGAAAACAATTGACTTATTTAAGCTGATATGTTTCGTAGGTCACTCTTATTATTTTGACTGTGACTGTACGAGGGTTCCTTTTGATTTCCTTTCTGATTTTATAAGTGCCTTGGCCACCTACCCGAGAAATTACCAAGCATGAATAATTTAATCTGCAAGCAGACCAAGAAAACTGGTTGCTGCTAGGATGCTGATGTCTACAGTGTGTTGGGATAGCATCAGGATTAGTCGTAGCATGTAATTTACTTTGACGGGAATAAGGTCTGTGTTCATGGATTAAGCCATGGATACTTTATCAATTTTTCTTGGAGGGCTAGTTGAAGGGGGAAATAAGGCAGAATTTAACTCTTTTGATTTTTTACTCTGTTTTACTGATAGATAAAAAGTTAGTTTAAAAGGAAAAAGAAGGCGGGTAAGAGATGGTCCATTCTGAAGTTTCTCAAAAGATAGCTATCGTCAATAGGTAGTATGCATGGGTGGAGAATTTAACATAGTTATTTTGTCAATCCTGACATCCAGTTACATGCAACATTTGAATAGCTATGCAATAAGGTTTCAATGAAATGACCTGTACATTTTAAAATTTATACGTGTGCAGAGTAACATTCAAAGTTCTCTTTTACACGAAGTGGCCTTGCCTTGGGTGGGTACTTGGTTTCAAAAAGGAAAAAAAAAAAAAAAAAAAAGAAAAAAAGAAAAAGCATTCAAAGTTCTATCTTAAAAATCTTTTCAGATCTGTATTCCTCAGTTAACAATCAAGGAGCCAAGTACAATAGGATTTGAGCCAGGTCCAATTTCCTTCCCCTATATAGGTGGAGTGGAAATTGAGGTTGTTGATTTAATGCTGTTTGAATGCCTAGGTTTATTTGGAATGCTGACAAAAAAAGCCTTACTTTCTGTTCTACCCAAAAAAAAAAAAGAAAAACAAAAAGAAAAACAAAAAAGAAACCCTTACTTTCTGACTAAGTAGTCCATGGTGCTGGAAAATTTTGTTTGCTGCCAAACTTTATGTGATAAATTATGATTAAAGAACACTTTATGTGACCTAATACTGAATACTATTCTGTTTACTTGGGCTTCTTGTATACTTTTCAAAGGCAGCTGCCATCATAAATTTTGAAAGCAAATATCTAGTAATAGCTTATCAGTCTCGGACAATCTGATAGATGATAGAAGATAAACCGTTGTGGGACCTGTTTCATGGTTCAGTGGGAGCTACTCAGATTTATCGGGGGCCATATATCCGTGTATCTGGACATTCATAATGCTGTTATTGAAAATTAAGGATTGTTCCTATATGTAGTGTCAGCTTTATGTTATTTTATTATTCTGATCTATGATTTGAGGTGGCCAATTACTTTTATACAAAATTTTCTCATTGCAATGTGACATTGTAAACTCAGAAATCGGATGTGTTGTTTGTTTAAATTTTTTGTCTTGAGAAAGGAGTTTGTCTTTAGATGTTGCATACTAACTGGATTAAGTATATCTCCTTTCTCTCTTATCTGAAAAATCAGAGTTTATGCACTGTAAAAGATTTTGATTGAGTGTTTCTTTACATCTTTGACTTCTTAGTTCTTGGTCCACCATCGCTCACTTCTTTCTACTGCCTTTTATTCTTTTTCATCTTTTCTTTTATGATCAAGTTTGGATGTTCTATACATTGTTTCTTGACATATTAAGCCACCTTACCCATTTATTTTGTCATCTCGACTTGTTTTTCAATTTTTTTTGACTTTATTTTTTACTGCAGTAAATATTTGTTTCTTTAAAGGAATAAAAAACTGGGTTGCATTCTAGTGTGATAATTTGGTGCAACAGGTTTGGGTATGATTATGCTGGTGGATATGAACGAGAGATCGGGGGCAGGCCTGGCTATGCTGATGAGAGGCCTCATGGCCGGTACCTTGGTCGGGCTGGTGGTTATCAAGGTGGTCCTTCTTTTAACTGCTTACCTGCTTTATAGTTGCTACATATTAAGGATCTTTACTTGGTCTGCATTGTTAGTTCAAAGTGGAAGTTTTGGCATGGTTTCTACCCCATAAGAGGTCAAATAATGAGCATAATTAGTGCAGGGTTTGATGATGATGGTTATTGAGTTTTTTTTTCTTACTTTTTCAGTTTTCTTATTTTCTTATTTTCCCCTCCCAATTTCATGATTAGTGGATTGGAATCGTCGTCTTAATATTGCTGATCTCTATTACTTGTATAACCAAGTAAAACAAGAGCCCAATAAACCATAGTTTTGATGTATTAAACCATTTCCATAACATTATATTTTCAGGCAATCAAAAAACCCATCTATTCCTTCTGAGCTAAACGAAAAATTGCTACAGGAACCATGGAATTGTCCTCTTTGCTTCCTTTGAGACCTTTATCTATGACCATGCCCAAATGTCATTACCATCTCCAACACTGCTTGAGAATAGCCTCGTGTGTATTAGAAACAACATATTTGTAAACTGGAAATAATTGATAGGCATATATGATTTTAGGTGGTAGCTTGATCGCAATGAATTTGGGCTGCAGCTCACCAAGAAGGATCATTTTTAACATTTGACAATAATTGGGCAGTGATGGAAGATGTAAGGAAATTTGTTTGGTAATAAACACGAGCACATGGACAGGGCAACTCTTAAGACATTGATTTTTTGCGGAGTTTGATATCTACAACAGATGCTTATTATTCTCCTTGTGTCTCTATGTTGTTTCTTCTGCAGACTGGGATTCAGGCCGTGGCGGTCATGGTGACACTTCCAACAGTGGGAGTACTCAGAGGTTAGCTTTCAACCATTCCTGTGGACCCTAGTTCTCAACTTCTGGCTCTGGTTTGATTTATAGTTTCGTTCATTTTTTCTGGTGACGTTTGCTCTATTTTAGCATTTGAATTTCTTTTGAGTTTGTTAAACTGACCAAGTAAATTTTTTCTTTCATTTATCACAATTCTTACATATTATGTTTGAGAGTGAACAATAAATTGCTAATTTATTTTTTCAACTGTTCTTTTGCATCTTTGTTTCTCCTAGCAACATGCTATTATGGTTGGTTTGTCCAAGTGATAAGATTATGATTGCAAGTTGAAAAGTGAGACATATATAAAGCAATAGTCCATAAATGCTATGGGAGAGTCCTGAGTATGATCCATGGCTTTTTTCTTTCATTGCCATTGCAAGTTAGATGCAGTAAAATGTATGCACATGTCTAGAGTAATTAAATATCTAGTTGTCAACTTTTGTAAGTTCTTTGCCCTTCCCTGTTCTGCTGATTGATCTTATGTTTTCTTTTTCTTTTCTTTACGGGTGCTTGTATCTTCTTTTCCCTTACTCGAGGAATGCTTTTCTCTATTTTCTTGTTTGCTGCTTGGCTTATGGTCAAAATTGCTGTTCTTGGTTGAGAAATCAGAGAGTTTTGTGCCACTTATGATGGCTGTTCTTTTGGAGTAAGATCCAGCTGAACATGCTATGAATGCTATTTCTATTTTGTTTTCGGAGTCTTATGTCATTTTCTTGAGTTTGAATGGCTGTGGGCACATGATTCTCCTGCTCTCATCTATCCCTTCCCATTTTGCTGCCTGGGTGCTGTTTTTATTGATTTTAGCTGAACTTCGCCAGAATTGTCAGTACTGTAGTGGCCAGAAAAAATCTAGGAGGCAAGACTTTGTTTTGTGAAGAACAGGTGCACTGTCTATATAAGATAGAGCTGGAGCACTCAACCTTGGAAACGTAAAGAATGTATACTGAGATCAATTGGTCGGCAGATTTGTTTATTTTTAGGGATAGCTTCTGTTTTGTGGAGGGAGTATAACTTTACCCACCATGTAACCTTGAGGTTTGCATTTCTAAGTAGTTCTGTAAAATCTTTAATCTTTTCAAAGGTTGGTGAAGATAAATGAATTTGAGATATTATCTCTCTGGAGAACTTTTAGCATTGCTGTAAAAGCACCAGTTTGCGCATTCATCATGTGATATGGCTGGGAAATGACTGGATTATTTGCTAGTAAAAAGATGCATACAGGTATTATTCCTTGATTCAGAAACTGGGAGTAGCATCAATTGGGGAAACCACCTAAAATAATGTCAGAAATATCCTTTGGATTTCTTGATCATCAAAATTTGAATGAATAATCTAACATGGAAGGAAAACTGATGTTCATCCAGTTGAAGCTGTAAGAATACGGGAAGACCAGAATCATTAGCATTAATGCAGCAGAAAATATTTGTTATCGTAGAGTATAACATAAATGAGACCATGAATGGAGTGAATATCACAAATGGTTTAGAAAACCATAAAATCTTGGTTTAGGCCTTTATGTTGAGCTTTCTTAAGTTGTGGCTGTGATGAGCCAGTTTGTGGTTTAATCCTGGACTATTCAATCCAATCTTTTGAAGATTGAAATTTCAGTGTAACTTAGTACTGTTAGATTTAAAATTTTAGTGTGTTTCATATCTACCACACTTGGGTTGTCAGAATTTATTACACTGTGCCGATGTACTAGGTCTTGAAGTAATATCAAATAAAATCTTCAGTACTATGCTTGAGCTTGAGAAGTCACTTTTGTTTTAATACATACATATTTGCTCACATGACCTCAATAATGTTATGAAATGAGTAAACTCTTTCAGAGAGGGCTTGATGTCATACAAGCAATTCATTCAGGAGCTTGAAGATGATATACTACCAGCTGAAGCAGAGCGCAGGTACAGGAAGCAGACTAGAGAACAAGTCTTTTTAGTCATCTATCTTGGAAGAAAAAACGTGAGATGACTGTAGCTTTCTGTTATGCAGATATCAAGAATACAAGTCAGAATATATTTCCACTCAGAAACGAGCATTTTTTGATGCTCATAAAGATGAGGAATGGTATTTCTCGCATTCTACTTCATTTTGTTATTTGCTTACGCCATTCTTCAAAACTCACATGCTTGCCTATGTAGGTTGAGAGACAAATACCATCCAACAAATTTACTTGCTGTCATTGAAAGGTAAGCTCCGGTTATAGCTCATGAAAAGCTTGTAATTGGCTGACGAAACTTCTTGGGCTGCTTATTTAGTTTGCTAGTTGGACTTTCCAATTTTCGCGTCACCTTTGCTCTTTATTAATGTTATCTCTTTTATGGAATTCTCTTTCTAGGAGGAACGAACTTGCACGGAGGCTTGCAAAAGATTTTCTGCTTGATCTACAAAGTGGTACACTGGACTTGTAAGATTGGTGATTCTGCACTTACGTCTGCATATTTCAATCAGGCCACCAACCTTTTGTTTCTATGGTTGCTTACCAATTGTTTTCATTTTGTGATTCAGAGGGCCCGGAGTGACTGCCTTATCATCTAATAAATCAGGTCAGACTAGTGAACCAAATTCTGATGATGAAGCAGACACGAGTGGTAAAAGGAGAAGGCATGGTAGGGGCCCAGCTAAAGAAACTGATCTTCTTTCAGCTGCGCCTAAAGCTCACTCAGTCAGTTCTGAACCAAGACGAATCCAAGTTGACATCGAACATGCGCAGGCGTTGGTACGTAAGCTAGACTCTGAAAAAAGAATTGAGGAAAATATTTTATGTGCATCTGACAATGACAAAATGAGTAGAGAGAAATCCCATGGTGGCTCAAGTGGCCCAGTTATTATTATACGAGGCTTAACCTCCGTAAAGGGCCTGGAGGGTGTTGAGCTGATGGATACTCTCATTACATACCTTTGGCGTGTTCATGGATTGGATTATTATGGAATGATTGAAACAAGTGAAGCTAGGGGCCTAAGGCATGTGAGAGCCGAGGGAAAGAGTTCTGATGTGACCAGTGATGGAGCTGAGTGGGAACAAAAGCTTGATGCACACTGGCAAGAGAGACTAAGGGGCCAAGATCCGTTGGAAGTAATGACGTGTAAGGATAAGATAGATGCTGCTGCAGTTGAAGCTTTGGATCCATTTGTCCGAAAGATTAGGGATGAGAAGTATGGATGGAAGTATGGTTGTGGAGCCAAGGGTTGCACAAAGCTCTTTCATGCTGCGGAGTTTGTGCACAAGCATCTTAAACTGAAACACCCTGATCTTGTCATGGAGCTGACTGCCAAAGTTCGTGAAGAGCTATATTTCCAAAATTACATGAGGTAATTAATGTTTCCTACTAACTTTTAATTTTTGCCTTCTGTGACTTCATGAATGAGGTGACAAATGCTTCATTTCCATTCACAGTGATGCAGATGCTCCAGGGGGGATACCAGTTATGCAGCAATCTTTGCCGGTATGAGTCATTAAATTAGTTTTTTGTCATAGTCAATATATTTACTTGTATTTTCTTTGACTATAAGATCATAGTTGTAAAAATTGTTGAAAGTATGTCGTATGGAAACGAACGAATTAGTAGCTGCGTGAAATTGGGCTTTCGTTCCTTTTGCTCCCCACAATTTTAATGCAGGGTGTTAGTGTATGAAATGTTTTGCTTTTCTTATTGGTCTCCTTTTTGTTTCTTGAAGGAGGGGCAGGATTGGTCCTGCCAATTTCTTTGGTTATGTTGGTACGAAATTAGGACCAGTGTCAAAGTGCCATTTGAAAAGGGGAAGAAGTAACAGCGTTTTTTGAGTGTCTCTGTGATGCAATATTACATACTGAGTGCTGAATAATTTAGTGCTGGTGTATTTCTGATCCCAAATTGTCTGTAGGTCTATTTACCAATATTCTAAGCGTTTGTTCATGCCTCATCATGCTTGCTGGTGCTTTTTGAGTGACTGGGCAGCCTAATATATAAATTAAGATTATTGAAGTCATTACTATTACTTAAAAGTCGGATTAAACAAAGTGCGGTACTATTCTGCACATTTCTGTGCGTCTACTTTCTTTGGCTGCATTGGTCCCTGATTTTCGTCGTGCCTTCTGTTTCCTTTTTGTCTCTTCTAAAAAGTAGCTGGATCAATTTGATTTTTTTCTTTAGTTGATTATTTTCTGATCGAGATGGATGGAGCCTTGAATATGTGCCTGTATAAATTCTTTCCATGGATCAACAAAATCATGCAAAAGCTCTACTTGCCTCTGCCATTCTATTTGTCTATTCCTTTTTGCATATGGCGTCGCCATTCCCTTTGGTAGTGTTCAGAAGTTAGTTTGACTCCCATGTCTGGACAAGATCATTTTCAGGATTCCCCTAATGTCCAACTGATGGCTAGGGCTTTTCCTTGTCTGGATCTTATCTCAATGGGAGCTTGATGAGTTGGTCCACCTAAATATCTACTGTGTTTGGGGTTTCTCAACGTATTGCTTGACGTAAAACAGATGGTGGCTTTGCTTTATGTTTTGGTATCTTTCTCGAGGTTGGATAGATAATTGACTAGTCAAATTGAAAAATTGGTGTTTCTGTTTGCATCCTTGATGTAAAATCATACCTGATGGTGTTGATGTGCACTAGTGGCTTTTTTTCAATATGGATTTAATCTTGTTTGAAGATTGGGAAGAAGCATCACCATGAGCAGTATGGTCACATGTTAAGAATTACTGATTTTCAAATTGCTTAAACAAATATATATGAACAACTGTGACTCGAATTTCAAGAAAGCCGTCAACTGGTTAGAGGAGTTCTATTATTATACGATCAATATGCTGGGGAGAGGCTACATTGCCAAATTTAATTAATTCTAAACTAAAGTTCAAATTTCATCTTCTTCTGTCTGTCAGAGTTAGAGAAAGGGATGGGGTAAACCTTGTTTTCAACCATATATAATGACATTATCTAGTTATTTCTTTAGAGGATTGTGAAAAGAATTTGAGCTTTAACGTCTACAAATGTTATTCGGCAAAGTGTATGTGGATTAGACATGGCAACTTCCCGACTCTAAATTTTAGAGAGGGCTATGTATGTCAGATGAGCATGCACTAGGGTGTTCTTTCTTTGTTACATGTGTTGATTGAAGTGTTGTTGGCTCTCCTTTGAGAGTCAAATTAAGATGCTGAACATCCATATGTAAATTTGTATGTACATACTCTGAAATGGACTAGTTTACATACATCGAACAAGCAGGCAATTTTGAGTTTTCTCAGTGCATTTATGAGCTTCTGTACATAGATTCATGCACCTGAAGTCTAACTTATTTAGCCAAAGATGTGTCTGCATATAATTTTTCCACTTGTCACTGTTTTCTGAAAATATGCGAACAACCAAGATGGATTTTGTGTTTATGTAAACAGTTGCTTAATGTAGGAGTTGAGCTGGACTAGGTAACGGTGTTTTCTGATTAGGTAGAGGTGTTTTCTGAACTTGTTGATTGGAGCAAATATTTCATCAATTATTTGGTCATGCATTTGCTTATAACAGAATCAATGAGTATGGTGATATTTATTTCACCACCTGTCCAAACAGCATCAAGCATTCTAATGCTGAGAGTAGTGTGGTTGACATCAAACATGTGAATTAGGTGATCTATGGGGTCTGAGCTACTAGCTCCATTACAGGGCTTCAGGAAGGTTTTCTACTGATTGGTTGGCTTTTTTGTTCTAGTATGCTGCTTGCTCTAGTGGGGGACTACATGGATACACAACTTATTACTTCTTTTTTCTCTCTTTTATGTATTTTACCTCCATGCAATCCTAAGTTAGTTTGAAAGATAGAGGAATGGCAGCTGGAAAAGCATATGCTGCTGCATGGTAGCTTAAGCAGGTTCCAATTCAAGTCCTTACTTTGTTGCTTCAAAGGTGCCTCTTTCCCTTCCCTTTAAGCTTGTTCATCATCTAGATCATGATGTTCTAGTTTCTTTTTGAACATGAATCTAATTCAGCAGGAAGTAAACAAAATGGTCACCTGTTAATATTTTTGTTGTGCTTTCCACCAAGTCATGATTTTATGTTACTTTATCGCCTTAATTTGCTACTTTAGTGATCACCCATTAAAATGATGGTGGTGATGACTAATTTAATAGCCTTCCTCACCTATTTGCTAAATCTAAGCATGCTAATCATTCGTATTGCTTCAGAGATTTACTGGTTTGATAGAAATGCATAGTTGTTCATGTTGTCTTGTGTGTCAACTCACCCTATTCTGCTGGGTATGGTATTTGCATGCCTGACTTTTTTATTTTACTTGAATCCGACACCCAACATTTATATTCACATGCCTCATTATTTCTGTTTCTCTGTCTTCATTAAGGTTCATGATATACATTGTCATTATTGATTTTTATGATCTTTTTTCTTGGCAGAAGGACAAGCCATTGAGGCGGAAACCAGGTTCAGAAAATAGATTAAAAGATGAACGTGGTGGCCGTAGAGAACGTGATAATCGAGCTAATGGTAGCGATAGATTTGATAGGTCTGAGAATCCACAGTCAGGAGAGTTCCCATCCAACAATGAGGATCCTGATGGGGGGAGTCATGATGACCCCATGTTTGATGCTTTTGGTGGACAAGGCATGCGTGTTCCTCCTTTTTCTTCGGATATGCCCCCTCCACCAGTACTGATGCCTGTGCCTGGTGCTGGGTAGGTCAATAGTTTTCTTGTTCTGACAGCAGTAGTTAGTTTATGTGGTTCACTTTATTTAGACCTTATATATGTTTGTATTTGCAGTCCACTGGGGCCTTTTGTTCCAGCTCCCCCTGAAGTTGCAATGCGGATGTTTAGGGAGCAGGGTGGTCCTCCACCATTTGAAGGTAATGGTAGGAATGGACGGCCTGGGCCCCAGTTAAGTGGCCCAGCTCCCTTTCTTTTATCACCAGCCTTCAGACAGGATCCTCGACGCCTAAGAAGGTAAAGCTCTGAGATTTTCTTAAATGGAATCAATTGTTCATCATCAGAATACAATTGAAATAAATTTTTGTTATGGTGCATCCCTTATGTTTCTCCCCTTCATTTCCCTTTTGTTTGTGTGATGAAATATGATAGAAAAGTGAGTTTAAACTACCTCTCTTGGAATGCATGATGCTCTGTTTGCATCAAGGAAAATGGTGAAAGGTTCACTGAGGATAGGCTAGAGGTTTTTGTGGATGTTAAAACTCTTGTGTATATATATATATATATATGTATATATTTTGATTGAGATGAGTGCATCTACATAAACTTTGAATGTTGTTTATTAAGTTTTAAGCACTGAAGCATGGAATTGTTGCTCGGGGCTTATATATTGGATTAAGCAGTCTGGTGTCTGTTCTTCACAGAAACATTGTTTGCATTGATGTCCCCACTGTTAGTTTAAATCTCAGTGTAAACTAGGTGTAGATGTTTTGTGATTAAAAGGTTCTAGCATAAATAAATTGGAACTGTAGACATGCATAAATGCATAGTCATGCATGTATGTGCCCCTTTCAAGTTAGGGAATCTCTTGAACCTTGTGATTTGATCTTAGGTGGTGATGCACTTGAGGACACTGAATCTGAGCATATACAGATTTCTTGGGCAATGTTTTGTGAAGGCATTGCTTTTAGATTATAGGTTAGAACAGGAGCTCAATGGATGTTTGATTTTGTTATCTTTGGTTGTTGGGTACGTAATTATTTATAATTATAGTTATAAAAAAGTAATGGTTATATTTTTGGTTATTTCAATATGGTAAATACTTGCGTAGGTGACGTCCTACAATTGGGTTAGATTGGCTCATACATTCATTTGGATGTGAAGCTGTTTGGATTTTGTTGATTTGACTTATTTCAAGTTGATATACCTTTTCAAAACAAGAGCATATATGATTTTGTTTTATTTCTCCCTTTGTTGGATCATGATGCTAAAGTTGAACTTAACAATTTTGTGCAGTTATCAAGACCTAGATGCACCGGAGGATGAAGTTACTGTTATAGACTACAGGAGCTTATAGGCATCAAAATAGGCTGGATGGTGAAAATGATTTTGGATTCTTCTTCATGAGAGAAAGTGACTCCTGAACCTGTTAGACCATATTGTTTGACATGGCAACTGCCGCCTGACGGATAATGTTGGTGGTTGCTCACTGACTGTTCCCCTCTGTGTGCTAGTGTTAATGCTTCATGCTGAAATATGACTAGAAGACATGTTAGTGCATTCCAAATGTTATGTATTTTTTTTGTCCCACTCACCTCTTATTCAGTTGGAAGAGAATTTATGAATTTAGGGTGGGATATACATTGTTTGACATGACAAATATCTTGTGTAAAATGTGACTTTGTAGAGAATAGATTCCTTCTGTTTTGCTCTGGTATCCTTTCTTAGAAGTATTGAAGGGGTGTCGTCTACCGAAAACAACTTGCTCAGAACTTTTCTTAGGGAATTTCTATTGTTATTAATTGGTTGGATTTTATCAAGTGAAAAAGTTGCTGCTAACTTTCTTTTGGGGGTCATAGGTGTGCCGAATTTAGGAAGTTTCTATTGTGTTTGTGAGTGTTATTAGAAGGGATGTATTTGTTGGTAAATTGTAGTCAAAATGTGAAATGATCTTTTCTCATTTTGGCCTTCTTTCTTCTCTCTAGTATGATATTTATGGAATCAATTGCTTCTTAACATCACATTATCATACAACTATATAAAACATAACAAATGTGAATTAACCCAAATAAATGGCTAGCAATTTTTTAAAGTTTTCCAAGCTCAACTCCAAATCAATGGATATAGTTGTAACTATGTTAAAACAGAAGCCAAAAAAGCAGCAACCAAACATGAGCAATTCCCAGCCGAAGGAAACATGGCAAGGATATGAAAAACGAGAGTTCTCAAGGTACCTTAAAGCATCAAATGGAACTCTTTCATATCTTGAAATTTTGTACATGTTCACATATGTTACACCAGAAAGCTTACATCAGAGGCATGGAAGAGATGTTAAACAAGACAAAAAGGAACTGAAAAAAGAAAAAAAAAAAAAAAGAAGAAATGAAACCAGAGAAAAAGAGGCCAGCAAAATACATGAGACATGAGTTAAAACATACACCCCCAACCCACAGTCATCACCCACAAATACAGCTTACACACCTTCCCCCTTCCAAATAATTTTGATCTCTTTACTTTCGCTGCTTCTTCAGTGGAGCTTCTGGTTGACCCTCTCCCTGAAAAACAGAATCCCCCATGTCTGAAAGAGATTAGAACATAATATGCATGGAAGACAACCATTATTTCATAAAAGGTAGTATCTCAGAAAACCAAATTTTGTAAGTCACAAACTTGTGAAATATACAGAGTAAAACTAACACGACCTTCATAGAAATCCCACATTTTATTTTTTCAAAAACGTCTTCAGAGCTCTAATTTTTCTTGGACATATAATTGCAGCATATAGCAACAGCCATTGGATCAGATCACTAACAAAGATCCTTTCATGCCAGCACTTGTTTGAGAAGCTTTGCACGTGTAATAATGAAACTTAAGCAGCACTGAGATAAATCTTATAAAAAAGATGGTCATAAGCGGATCAACTAATCATGAGCCCCCTTATCGGGATCAAAAACACAATGGCTAACCTGAAGAATTTGTTAAACACCACTTCTGATGAAGGAAATCAGAGAAAAAGAGAAATCTGCTGAAGGCTAAGGGTCTAGGACTTTAGTTTCTAGACTTCTCAGATATGGAAGAAATTTGCAGAAACAAACAAAGGCTATACAGAAGTATCTTAAGTATAAAGATATAAAGATACAGAATTCAAAAGAAAAGCTAGTGACAAGATCTACAAGACTAAATATATCAAATTTACAACTTGCAACAACTGAGGAAGAGAGAAAGAAAAAAGAATGATAAACAGAGAGAAGAGAGAAGGAGAGGAAGTAACCTATTGCCATAAACAGCACTTATTGTTAGCATGCAGACACTGGACCTGTATATTTCCAGAACCCCGACCAGACGCAAGAAGTGAAATGGAACATACACCGCTGGAATCATTAAAATCTTTAAAAGGATGGGAGTATGATGGACAATACTAGAGAGACATGTGTCTTCAGATTAAACATCTATCCATTCAATTATAGAAATAGTACCACCACCCTGGATTTGAAGAATCCCTAAGTATCAGAACGTCATTGCTGGGCAGTTTGTTTCTAAGTGTTACATGTGAGCTTCACAGAAGCAATGTGCTGTTAAGCTTTCACCTACCAAAGAAGTTCCTAGAAATAAAGATGATAATTAAAATATTCTTTCAGTAGATATCTGTTTTTTTTTTTTTTTTTTGGGTATTTGGATCAGCAGTATATATGTGCTTCTTTTCACACCTAACTTCAAGTTACACGGTCATTCATGTAAATTTTGATAGAGTATCCAAAATTCAATTGGTAAATGCAAGTTAATCACTAAGCACATGCCATAATCAATCCAAACCAAGGTGGCTGACAGCCAAAACCCAAAGGCTCACACTAAGGAAACAGCAAGCCTAGCATAGAGTAACTTTCTTTTGTCTCTGCGCCTTGAACCATTTTAATCTCAGATAGAACCTGACCAAAAAGGACAGTATCCTATGAATAGCCCCGCTAAAGCTCATCTACCTTGTCCTTACAAGCACCCATTAAGAACAAATCGGAGGCTTGGCACTAAGAATTACATCTAAAAGTTTCAAGAAAGTAAATCATATTGTCTTCTTTCAACTTTCTAATGGAATATGGCAGCTTCATTTTAATGAGAATTGTTCTTTGAACAAAAGCATTATAAACTAGACCTAACAGGGCCCAGACCAGGATATAAAAATAAAAATCTTATGACTGGAAATTTTCAAAAAAGATGACACCTTGAGGCACATCATGAACATTGAAATCCAACCTAAATTTATCTGTAGCACTCTCCAACAATCTTGTAAATACCCCCTATAAACAAATTATCCTACCAAAATATCCAATAGTCTCAGGAGGCACTTTCATGTGGCTCATTGGCATCCCGCAAAATATTTACTTCTTCATATGAAAAAATGAAATCCTCTAACTGCAATGACTGAAAAATCCTTCAGAGCATGTCTGCATATGTTTCAGATCTTTGGGCTACACAAGCTACATGAAGGATCAAAATTATCCTGAGCCTTATGAGTATAATGTAAATAGACGAGTTACCGGTCTACTGGGTCCAGTCCCATCTTTTTTGTAAATTGTCATGTAAATCAATTCATATGCATTGTTCACCAGAAACACACGGCAAAGTCCACTACCACCTAACCTTACATCTTTCTGGTTAACATTATGAAAGCAGGGCTTTCTCTTTGAAACCTCTTGGAGAAGTTATCATTTGATTGTAGTGACAACAGTAGAAGAATGAACAATCTAAAATCCCACTGTGTTCATCCCCTCAACTGGTTTACATGGCAGCCAAACAGTGATAACTTACCAGCCTACTATATCCATCAGGACAATGTCCTGCATCAGAATGCAATAGACAAGGAAAACAGGAAGACCATTCCACTGGAAGATCTGACACATAACTATGACATGCTTATGTTGAGCAGCCTAAAATGCCACTCATATCTTCTCAACTTGGGAGTCACAATGGTGGTAATGAAGACAAGCATAGCCCCCAAGAAGCCAGATGTGTCCCCCTTCCATTCATCTCTATTTCTGTTGATATGTTGTTGAATAAAGTAACCTTATGATAGAAAATATAAAAGAGAACAAATCCCTGAATATATAAGTAATTACACCATGTTCATCACAGTAAAATCTAGTAACTCATGTGCCATTTAATATATATAATCACAGTAAGAAAAAGGTGAAAATGCTTACAGCATTTGACAGCTGCTCACGGATGTAGGCCATTGATCTCAACATGGCACCTAACGTATCCCTGGAAACCTGAAACTTGACTTCTGACTCCCCTGAAGTTGTCTCTGTATCTTGAAGCTGAAATGATGAGAAAAAAATAATTCATTCATGAGAAATTAATTTCTGCAAAAGAAAATGACATTTTGTGCCAAAACATCTCAAGTCAGGACATCAACCATCCAACCATAGCTTTCACAGTGTAACATGCAAGAATTTCTTTAGGTTGGGGGAAACAAAGGCTTCAGGAAGCATAAGGATGATAAAGGACAGCTAAAAGCTATACGTTTATGTTTCTCTATATTGCTGACTGATTTAAACCATTAAGTAGTTAGAAACTATTGATCGGTGAATTGCAAATGAATTCTTCAACTGTCTAAGGAAATAGGCCTTAGCAAGCACTTAAGGAGGGCCAAGTTCTACTACCAAGAAATATAACAGTAAAACCGGAGAATAACTAGAAATAGATTATGAACCAAGCAAGACCTCAATTAATGTCATTAAATTAAAACACAAAAAAGATTCAGAGTTCGAGTATAAACATTGAATACCCAGATCTCCATCCTCTTGCTCATGCTCTAGTTTCTTTATAGAAAAAAAAAAAAGAGCACAATAACCTAAAAGCTACCTGTCTTTGTATTGAAAAATCAGATTGGCAGGGGAGAAAGCCAAAGCTCACACCACAGAGAGAGAGAGAGAGAGAGAGAGAGAGACTACGGTATTGTTCTGTCCGATTTCAACCAAAAAAAAAAAAAAAGAATAATAAACTCAAAAGCTTTTTTCCAAACAGAAACAAAAGTATAAGTATTATTTACAAGCACCAAGGGGATACAACCCTTTTACACATCTCCTACTCTATGTCATTAGTAGTTCTATAAAGTCAATTGCATCTTCCTCATTTACAAAAAAATCTCCTGAAACCCAGTACTTTAAAGTTCTAACCCATGCCTAAATGCATCTAGATTCATTCTTTGGATTAAAAGACATTAGAAGAATTTCTGATCCAAAAAACAAAAAAGAAGAAGAGTTCAAGATATAGCACCATAAGATATGACAACCAAGAAATCCAAAGGACATATTAAAGATACACAGGATAAAGTAATAATGAAAACAAGAACAGCTGATGGAGAGATTAGTTGCCAGAGAAGTTCTTAACCACTAAAGATTTACATTGGCATGAAAAGGCCGAAAGTTAACGATAGAAGGGGCCAGGGAACAGATGATGACTAACAGATGTGCAGAATCATCAAGCACTGACATAATTTTGCGTATTACTCGAGAACAAAGGAGTCCAGAGTACAAAATCACACATATACACCCCGGTAAATGTGTTGCACACTATAAGAACTGTCCAGCCCAATTGCATTTTGAATTGTCCACTTGGAACAGACGTACTCAAGGCTCAATTTAAGCAAACCCATGAATCCAGCCCACACAAAAATGTTAATACATAATTCTAAGTGCTCACTAGTAAACTACTTATTTTCAAAGATATTGATTTTGTCCAGGGTTCAAATCCCCTCAAAGCCACCTGAAGTTTTCTTCTTGTTAATTTCAAGGCTCCGAATAAGATGGATCTTCCATTCGCTAGTAGGATTCTCTCTCACTCCCTGTGATACCTCATCATCAAGGAGAAAAAAAAGTCACGAAAGAAAGCTCAATGCATTAATTCCCCTTTTAATCTTTTGGTTACTATGGGACGAGGGGAATGAAAAGGCTTGCGAAGAGGTGGAAACATCTCTTATAGTGCTTAGGAGTAGATGAATTTTTACCAAAAGCTTTGGGCAACGAGGAATTCTTTTGTAATGAGGACTTTGTAGAGTTCTTAGATGTTCTCATCCCTATGTAGAAACTAACTACAATGTACATGGGTGGCAGCCCCTGGGCGCCTTTATTGTTCACATAAATATATTCCTCTGTTTCTGTGATAAGTATGTACATATGTATGTACGTATGTATGCATATAAAGAAGATTACAAAGTCACCTGAATCTGAAAAGCACCAGCAGACAAGTGCATTCCTAATTGTCAGAATAAATAACAAGATTTCCACAAGGTGAAAGGCAAGTCTTTTGTAGGGCTTAATGTTGTGCCTCCAGCTAACAAGCAATAATCTTTTGGAAAAGCTTGGAGCTATCCTTGCTTACCTTCCATCTACTGTATTTAAGCACCCTTTCTTACGTGTCATTTTGAAGGCACAACCAAAATATTTGTGCTTCTAAACATGTGAAACCATGAATAAACTATCCATCCCTAGCTGAAATAAGAAGAAAACTCCAACCCTATACGAACCAAATGTCGCCCTTCAAAGCAAAAAATAGTTTTTAAATAAAAATTCATCTCTACAGGGCATATACAATTTTAACAAAAGCTAATCGCTAAACCTGTCTCACAGAGATATGCAACTAATACTAACAGAGAAATAGAGGCAGACTGGGTAAGTCTGAGCCCATTCCTAAACATAATTAGGGTTCAAATGACCCAACATGTAGTTAGACTCTCAACTAGCCCAGATCCAACAACAAACCAGACCAGCAATCTCTCAACTCTCTGTCTAGCTAGCCAAATATTATAAGAGATAGCAGAGATTGCTGCATCAATACAACACATATGGGAGCACAGATCTTCTATAATGAAAACAGCAGTCCACACTTGTGCAAAATTATGCCAAACATTTATCAGTATTATTTTATTCCAAGATGGTACATTGGCAGTGCAGGGATCTAAAATTAGATACACATACCTTCAAGTTGATAACAGCAACCCTGTTAGCTGGGGTTGAAAGTTGCTCACTTATATATGCCATAGACCTTAGCATGGGTTCCAATGTAACCCTTGAGAGCTGAAATTTCACCTCCAATTCTGTCGATGGAGTCTTACCATAATCTTGTAACTGGAAATATTATTGAAAGTAAGCTTCAAACCAGCTACGACAGAAGTGGCAGTAAAAAATAATAATAATAATAAATAGCGGCCAAGCAATGAACCCCACTCAACCTGTAGGAAAGCTAGAGTCAGCTCAACAAAATAGCCTAAGTAAAACATATTTGTAGAAGGGTTACATGTGCAAATGCGTTAACTCTGTGCTTTCAACTGTCATATGGACCATTTTTCAACTTGAAGGAACTCATGAGACAACAGTTACCATTTGCAACTAGTTTTGAGTTCATATATCCATACCTTCAGGTTGATTATGGCAACTCTATTTCCAGGTGTTGAATTTTTATTCTCCATCACCCAAGTCATTGACTTCAGACAAGGAAGAACCACCTAAATAAAAAGGGCTTACTATAAGGGTTAAATCTAAAACTCACACAAAATAAAAGAAAAGAGAGCAAAAAAGTTTCTCTTCCATACCATGTTATCAGGTGGACCATCATCTCGAAGAAGAGACACAGGAGCCATGCGTGGCAAATTCAAATCAGCAACAGATTGAACGGGAGCACCAACATCATTAAGATTAAATCTTCTTGTCATTTCATCTTGCTGTGGCCATAGCAAAGGGGTTGTATCTGACGCTGATGTAGAGGTCTTCTTATCATCATAACCAATGCCACCAACCTGTGCACTGGGAGGGGCAACTTTGGCAACATTTTTCTTCACAAGAGCAACCTTCTTCCCACCATCTCTAAGAGCACTCAATGCAACATTGTAAGTCTCTGCAGCTATTGCCCCTTCCTCTGCATATCTGATGCCTTCCCGACATAGATTGTTAAAGCGGAATGTCAGAGACTCTTGGCCATGTAATTCGTTACTACGCTCATCAATGCCAACCCCACTCTTAGCATTTCTTGTCCACCGTTTCAAGATATAATGAGATGGTAGTGTAAGCACATTTGTCACAGTGAAGACTGTCAAAACGTGTCTGCACAGAATGCCTGAGTACTCGAACATTTGGCAGCTACAATTTGCTCTAGTTTCAGGATAGTTTAATGTAACAATGTATGCCTTGTTGTCATCTTCGAATTTCGCAACCCTAAATGTGCTGATAGCTCCATCACCTTCAATTCTATTTGCAGTATATACAAAAGTTTCAACCAGCTCTTCTTGAAATTTTGCAAATACTTTCCTTGTATAAAGATTTGCTGCTTGTTTCTCCATAGGAGACGGTGTCCTCAAGATTGGTGTGGTGCAAATTGTGTCAAAATCTGCTTCTATCTCCTTTTCAAACCAATTCTCTATTGCTCTTTCATACTGTCTAAAGAACATTGGCAGTGTGGTCTGCTGATTCACATAACCGTCGAAGAAGGAACCAGCGAATCCTTGGTTTGGAGATATTGCAGCAAAAAAGGAATCTCGAAAGTACGCTGGGACCCATTGAGCACGAGCATTATATATGGAATGAAGCCAATCATGCCCTCTTAGATCATATTTATCAAGGATAGAACTCCAAGATAATTCAAACTCCTCTATAGTTTCAGTCAAGTTTATGCAATTATACAGTTCTACCTGAAAATTAGGATGTGCAACACATACATGAGCTAACTTTTCCTGGCCTTCTCTTAACACATGCCATTTATTAATACAGTGGCGAGCTTCTGGAAACACCTGAGCAACCGCAGTCTGTATGCCTCTGTCCTGATCTGTTACTATGGAGACAGGTTGTCGGTCATTCATTGCCGTGAGAAATGTCTTGAATAACCAAATAAAAGAAGCCTCAGATTCATCCAGTAATAATGCGCAACCAAATAGAATAATCTGACCATGATGGTTGACTCCTGTAAATGGAGCATATGGCACTCTGTACTGATTTAATCTGTACATCATGTCCAGAGTAACTGCATCACCAAAATGACTGTAAGCAGCCCTTGACCGTGCATCAGCCCAGAATACATTAGCCATTCGATTATCTTCATCAAGTTGTATCGCATAAAAGAAGCCAGGGTTCTCAGCCTGCATTTTCTTCAAATAATCCAACAAATTTTGAGCATCTCTCCCTAGCGTCCTCTTCCTATTGGCAGGCCTAATAGCATAGTTCATTGTTCCCATGCTCTTAACATGGCGATTTGATTCTATAGGAGTGTTCCTGACTCCACGGTTATTTGTCTCAATAGAGGCACGATTTCCATCCATGGAGACATACATCACACCACTAGGTACAATTCCCACCCCTTGATACGTCTCGGCCAAGGTCTTTGCAGAACCAGCAAAATGCCTGCGAGGTCTAAGGTAATGCACCTTGCTGGGACTCACCATAGAATGGTTATGCTCCTTTACAAATTTTGTGACAACCCACTTGTCTTGACCTTTGTACTCTATCCTTAGCATAGCATCACAACTATCAGTAGACCTTCTTTTCAACCCTTCTCTGCCACATATGAACTCCCGAGTAATGACTGTCCCATCAGTTTTAGAACGGCCACACTGACCAGCTTTAGAACTAAAACCTACACGTCTAGCATATTCATCATAGAAAGTTTTAGCAGCATCTTCATATTCAAATTCCATACCCACATATGGCTCAGCAATCCCATCCTCATCCTGAGCTGAGGAATTGTCAGCATTATTTGTTTCTCCACCTTCATTCGTTTCAGCATCTCCATCGTCTGCCATCCCACGGTGTCCCATTCCAGATTCCACATCAATCAAATGAACATCCATATCAATCCACTGTACAATAATAAGTTATTGAGTTTCCTACTTAAGCAGCATTTGTATATAAGCTGTCTCCATCTTCTACTCCTGCTGAAACTAAAGGTGATGCAAACTGCACATAATTTTAACAAAAGAAGAAGAACCAATTCACTATAAAGATATAATCAGAGACAACAGAACTTAGAAAATTATGATGCATAGTAGAAATATGTTAGAAAGTATAAAAATGAGGAATTCTTGATTTCTATCCCAAACAACACCTGTTCGCTCCCCTAGATATCTCAAACATTTATGTGTAATTATTCTTACATGTTTCTCTGTAACCACATGAAACAAAAGGAGAAATTATTATATAATGGCATACACACTGCAATGCGAACATACACAGAACGCAACTTCACTGTCAAAGTACGATCAAGGTTCTGAAATGTCCCAATAAAAGCACATACACCCACATATATATAGACATGTCGCAGGCATGCTCGAGTATGCATGGAGCAAGAAAGCAAAAATACAGCAGAACAGAAAAGGAAAACTTTCACATAAAACTCTGCACTTATAAACTTCAACTGGAATAAAATCCATTACTCACCTTCAAAGATAACACTCAGAAGCATACGTAATAAAGAAGAGAAAGAGGCTAATTTCAAGATTCATTATAAGCAGAACCCAACACATATAACATATACACACAAATTGAGAGAAGAAAGAACCTAGAAAGGTGAGGTTGCAGAATTGAAGCGAGATTATCACGTGAAAGAGAGAGGAGTTAGCAGACAGAAGAACAGTTAGAGAGGGAGTGTGGGTTTGATCACTTGATTTGGGGCAGAATTTGAAACCCTAACTATGGCTGTTTAAACATTTCAAATTTACATAGACTTGTCTTGAGAAAAAAAAAATGCTGACAATAAAATTAATTTGAGTCGGATCGTCGTGCTGGTATGATTTAGCGGCCCAGATCAAGCTTAGAGTCCGGGAATGTCAATCGGGTCCTACCCGATGGTAACCTGCTGCTTTTAAGCTTTTAGTTTGGCCATTGCTTTGTTCGCGCGAGATAATTTGATCTTTTATTGTTTTATTTACTTTATAATTAAAAATATCATTTTATTATAAAAATTAAATAGGTTAAACCCTTTAATTAAATAATTGATGCGATAAGAAATTGTAGGAAAGGATGAGGCCTCAAATGATCGAATTTTGGCAATGTGTGAGATGATTTTTGTAAAAGAAAGAGTGAGGTGAACCTAGGTGTGTTCATTGAGGTTACTTTTATGTTAAAGTTATAGAGAGAGAAATTGATGATTATTGCATATATGAATCAAGATTTAGATGTCTGGAACTTAAGAGAGTTTTTGTGGGTGTGTACTTGATATTTATAGATGTGTTTCAAGGGTTGATATGCAATCGCAACTCTATCATCGTAATTCTTTCATTTGCACCTAGATATTGCTAGTGGTAGTTGCAAAGAGAGTGACAAAAATTGGAAACGAGGAACCCTTATCTTTTTCTTTCCACATAACTTCTTAAAGAAGTCGAGTCTAAATGATGAGTTCGCGAGTCGATTTGCTAGGTCGGATTCATTTCAAGGAATGGGCTTGTAATGACTTTTAGGTTGTCGAATTCTTAAGGAGGCCAATTCTAGGTGATAAGTTGACAAGTTGATTTGCTACGTTAAATTCATTTCAAGGAATGGCCTTGTGTGAACTTTTAACTGGTCCTTGGATTTGGACTTTGATAGCGGGCTACTGAATACTAATGATTTACTCATATTATAAGCCCCCAACTCTTAGATTTGGAAAAATGCTTATCCATGAATCAAAATTATCTTAATTAAAGAGAATCCAACTGGATATTTGATTTTAAAAAAAAGATAAAGAGTTTTATTTTGAAATGTTGATAAAACGTGCCACAAAGAGCTATCATGCAAATCCACTCACCTGTTGCCTCCTATTTTAAAATTTTCATGCAGGATCTTAACCGTTGATTCAAATCCAACGGTGATGAAGGCATTCTATAAAAGTTGACGTTTGATGAGTATTTTCACTAGCTCATGCATATTTCTATTTCATTTTCTTTAATCCACCTTTTTGTAGCAGTCCTCTCACTAAGTTGATAACATAGCTTAAGAATCTAATCTTACTTATTATTGTTCAAAATAACTTATAAGTTGTTTAAATTTTGGTATTAGGCTAAGTTCTTGTGGGAATGATTTGGACTTCATCTTTTATTACATGAAACGACCCATGTACTTGCGGATTTAACATATCAAGCTTTTAGCGTCATTGCCAATGATTTCAATCTTGATATCATAAGTAACACCTTTTAGATTAGTTTAGACTTGGTTTACTTATTAATATATTTTATTTTTAATTTTGTATTACTTTCTTTGAGTGAATTTGTTCCCTATTTGCAGTTAAGTAGTGCATGAGATGTACATAATTTAACAATTCCAAGGAACTCAAATATAGCAACAAGAGTTGTTTAAGGAAAAAAAGGAAGTTAAGGAAAAAGAAAGGAAAGTTAAGAAAACAAGGAGCAATGAGGATGACAATGCTGAACAAAACTCCTTAGCTAATGGTAATACTAAGCCTTTGAGGGATCATACAGTCTTAAACTTCATTGGAGCAGACTTAAGCATCACTCGTCTTACAATTGCTGCGAACAGTTTCAAGATCAAGCTATCAATCATTCAAATGATTCAAACTTCAATAAAATGTAGTTGGCTACCCAGTGAAGACTCGAATGACACATTGCAAATTTTTTAGAAATTGGTGACCTATTCAAACTAAATGGTGTAACTAATGATGCGATAAGATTAAATTTATTCTTATTTTCACTAAGGTACAGGGCTAAGACATGGTTGACTTCTATACCTTTAGGTATGTTTACTAGTTAGAATCAATTAGAAGAGAAAATTTTAAATATTTTCCTCCTTTTAAAACTATAAAGATGAGAAATTATATAACTCAATTTATATAATTTGAATTTGAATCTTCTTATGAATCATGGTAAAGATATAAAGACATAATACGAAGTTATCCGCATCATGGTTTACCTAAGTGATTGTAGGTATAAACTTTCAATGATTGATTAAATGCACAAATTAAACAATCATTGATATTATTGCAAGTAGAGCTTTGATGAGTAAAACTATTGACAAAGCTTATGACTTGTTCGAAAAAAATGGCCTTCAACAACTATCAATGATCAACAAATAAAATAACTAAGAGAACTTTAGGAGTTTATGAGATAAATGATATTTTTACTTTAGCAAATAAGGTTGACTCTTTAACTCATAAATTTAATACTTTATTACTAATGTTATTCAGTATGTTTAGGCTTGTGAACTATGTAGGGGAGTATAGTTGAGTATGAAGTGTTAAGTGGGAATCATTTTGCACTATCAAATCAAGAGCAAGTTTAATATGTGCAAAACTAACAAAAACATAACAATCCATACTCTAATACTTATAATCTCAGGTGAAGGAATTACCCCAAATTTTCATGGGGTAATAATCAAAACATGCAAAGACTGTCTATTAGATTTCACCATCCTCAGCAAAAGAAGAAAAGATCTTTGAAGGATGCCTTAACCAAGCTAACAACGACTACACAAAATTTCATGGTAAAAACTGATTCTACCTTGAATAACCAATTTACTGCAATCAAAAATTTAGAGACTCAAGTTGGCCAAATTACTACCGTATTGACTGTAAGACCACAAGAAGCTTTATCTAGTAATATAAAACCTAATCCTAAGGGCAATGAATAAGTAAAAGTCATCATTATTAGAAGTAGTAAGCAATTGAAAGATCTCGAGGTAAGTCTTACTAAAGATACTCAACATAGAGATAAGGAAAAGAAACTTGAAGTTTTTAATGCTAATGATAATATAGATGATTCTTGTGTTTCTACCTCTATCAAAGCATATGTTCGTCCTATTCCATTTTTCAAAGATTAAAGAAGCATAATGATAATAAATAGTTTGTTAAATTTTAAGAAATTTCTAAGAAATTGCATATTAATATTCTATTTGCTGAAACATTAGCTCAAATGCCTAAATATGCCAAATCTTTTAAGGATATCTTATCTAATAAGAGGAAATTGGAGGAGTACGAAATTATTACACTTATAGAAGTGCTTATATTTAGAATAAGCAACCCCTTAAGCTTAAAGATCTAAAGAGTTTTACTATTCTTTATACTATTGGTAAATTTTGATTTGATAAAACATTACGTAATTTAGGTGCTAGCATAAATTTGATGCCTTTTTCTATTTTTAGGAAGATTGGATTTGGAGAAATCAAAGTAATAAAAATCTCCTAATAACTAGCAAATCACTCTGTTAAATACCCTTTAGGAATGATTGAAGATGTTTTGGTAAAGGATGATGAGTTTATCTTCCTTGTTGATTTCATAGTACTTGATATAAAGGAAGATAGAGACACTCTTTGATCTTAAAAATACCATTCTTGGCTACCGATAAGACCTTAATTGATATTCCATAGAATAAGCTAACTCTTTAAATGAGTGAAAAGGAAGTTACTCTTAATGTATCTAGGACTATGAGAAATCCACAAAGTAATGAATCTTGTTGGAAAACAAAAGTGATAAACAATTGTATCTTTAGGATGTTTGAGCACAAACAACCAAAGGATGAAATAGCAGAGGTTGCAAATTATTTAGAAGCTTCTATGATATTTTCAACAAGATATCAAAGGTTTAAATAGCTACAAATAAGTCCTACTAAACCTAAACCTTCAATGGAAAAGCCACTTTAACTTGAGCTTAAACTACTATCATCCCACTTAAGTGTTTTTTTTAGGTGAGTTTTCTATTCTTTTTATAATTATTCTTCATTATTAAGTAAACTAAAGGAAGAGAAATCGATGAAAGTATTAAAGAAGCATAAAGAGGTTATAAGATGGTCCATTGCTGATGTTAAAGGAATTAACCCTTCTCTATGTATGCATAAAATTTGAATAGAGGATAATTATAAATGTTGCACTAAATATTAAAGATAATTGAATCCTCATACGAAAGATGTAATTACGGTAGAGGTTATTAAACTCTTAAAAGCAAGGATCATTTATCCTATTTTTGATGGCCTTTGGGTTAGTCCAGTTAAAGTGATGCCTAACATAGGTGGAATAATAGTTATTAGAAATGAAAATAATGAATTAATTTTCACCAAAATGCTTACAAGATATCGAGTGTGCATAGATTATAGAAAATTTAATAAAGCCACTCAAAAAGACCATTTTTCCTTACCTTTTGTTAATTTAATGTTGGAATGGTTTACTAGGCATTTCCATTATTGTTTTTAGATGGTCATTTTGGATATAACCAAATACCAATTGTATTTGAGGACCTTGAAAAGACCATCTTTACTTGTCCTTATGGCACATTTACCTATAGATGAATGTTATTTGGTCTTTACAATTAATCAGCTACATTCAGCGTCAATGGCCATATTTTGGTGACATGGTTGAGAAATGCATTATGGTCTTATGAATAATTTTTTTATTTTTGCTTAATCTTTTGATCATTATTTATCTAACTTTGATTTATTACTTCAAAGATGCAAGGAAACTAACTTAGTATTTAATTGTGAAAAGCGTCACTTCATGGTACAGAAAGGTATAGTACTTGGTCATAAAAATTTGACCAATGAAATGGAGGTGGATAGAACAAATATTAACATAATAGAGAAGCTACCACCTCCAACGTCTATCAAAGGAATGAGAAGTTTTTTGGGACATGCTGGGTTCTATAAAAGATTCATAAAAGACTTCTCCAAGATCACTAAACATTTATGTAATTTATTAGTAAAAGATGTTTCCTTCAATTTTACTAACGAATACCTTGTTGCCTTTAGCAAATTGAAGAAGGAGCTCACCATAGCTCCAATCATTGCTACCCCTGACTGGACATTACCATTTGAGCTGATGTGTGATGCAAGCGACTATATTGAAGCAATATTAAGGCAAAAATGACAAGAAGTTGCATGTATACAAGTCACCCATTGTTTGATGTGTAACTTAATTTAGCAGTAATGTTTATATTTGACAAGTTGAGGTCCGATTTAATTAGATCAAAAGTGATAATCACAAACTGCTTTGCAATCAAATACCAACTTGTAGAGAAGGATTCTAAACTAAAACTTATCAAAAAGATCTTTTTTTTCCTAAGAATTTGACATAAAGATCAAGGATAAGAAAGAAACTGATGATCTTATAGCAGATCATTTATCTCGATGGGTCTATCAAAGAAAAATGACACACTATTTTCTATCAAAGAAAAGTTCATTAGTGAGCAATTTTTTGCTCTAAAAGATGGTCAAGTGCCATGGTATACTAATTTTGATAATTTTTTTTTTGTCTTGTGATTTGACACCTTCTAATTTTTCATTTCAGCAAAAGAAGTTCTTTATGAATGTGAAGTATTACATTTGGGAAGATCTTTATTCATTTAAGTAGTATACAAATCAAATAATTAGGAAATACATTCCAAAGAATAAGGTAGTAAGTATCTTATATCAATGCCATTCCAATCAGTATGATGGTCACTTTGGTCTTACCAAAACAGCAGCAAAGGTATTGCAATCTGGATTTTATTGGCCTACTTTATTTAAAGACATACACTTTTGTTCATGCATATGATAGATCTAGAGAATTAGCAACATCTCTAGGAAAGATGACATGCCATTGAATAACATACTAGAAACAGAAATAATTTGATGTATATGAAATAAATTTTATGATGGATTGAATTGTAACTTTACCCACTAATTGTTAGAGTTATAGTAATTTTTTTGAAGCAAAACATATTCTCTAAGTTTGAAGTCCCTAAGGTTATTATTAGTAATAGAGGTTCTCACTTTTAGAACCGTCAATTCAAGGCACTCTTCTTTAAATATGGTGTTAAGTATAAAGTCACATTAGCTTATTACCCATAAACAAATGGTCAAGTAAAAGTTTATAATAGAGAACTTAAAGAATTCTAAAAAAAATTGTTAGTGCTTCTAACAAAGATTAGTCTAAATAATAGAAGACACTTTGTTGGCATATAGGACTGCTTTTAAGGCACCAATAGGGATGTCTGCATATAAGTTGGTTTATGGAAAAGCTTGCCATTTACCTGTTGAATTTGAGCTTATTAGGCTACTAAATTCTTGAACTTTGATTTGAAAGCTATAGGTAATAACAGACTTTTGCAAATAAATGAGCTTGATGAATTTATACTAAATGCTTATGAGAATATCAAAATCTATAAGAAGAAGAAAAAAAGTGGTATGACAAGCAATTAAGAAAAAATGAATTCTATATGAGGGAAAAGGCTCTTTTGTACAATTCAAGTATGAGTTTGTTCCTTGATAAGCAAAAATCAGGATAATTTGGTCCTTTTGTAGTTATGAAAATGCTGCACTATGGAGAAATTAAGGTATAAAGTGAAGATCGAACTTTCAAGGTCAATGGAGTAAGACAAAAACCTTATTTGTAAAGAAGCTTTGATGACTAAGTCATTTCCTTCAAATTAGTTGATCGCTAAGGTTCAACTTGAGAAAGTTTGGCTAAAACTATAGATGAAGCATTTCTCAGGAGATAATCAAAGCATTCTAAAGTTACTTAGTTTGTTTTTCTTCAATTGATTTAATATTATATTAGTAGAGTTTAATGAAATTTGTTATAGGTAGAAAAAAAAATGAAAGAAGTATGTTATTCAAAGTTGTGAAATTTAGAAAGGGAAATTTTTTGAAGTTTGAGACCTAGAAATGATCTATGAGCATTATAGTCAAATAAGCCTCCCTTATTTTCATATGCTTAATCTTTTTTACATTGAGGACAATGTATACTGTATGGGGATACTTCGAGTTGATTTCTTTTACTATGTATTAAACTTAATTTTATATTTGTGCCTTTGATGTAAATAATACAACTATTATCTATTATTTATGTTATCCTTTTGTGGTAATGATATATTTTAAGTATTTATTTTGTGTTAATGATGATATTTAATTATCGATAAGTGTGACTTGTGGATGAATTGAATTGGGATATGGGTCTGCGATGAAATCAAGAATTGATTTTATTCGATTATGCTATCCATATATACATGTCTTAAAAAATAAATTATGTATGCTTTTAAGGAAGGCTTATGTGTTCGTAAAACTACATGGACTGTCAAATTTATGAAGATATTTTGGAATTTGTTTTATCTTCTCTCAAGGTGAAAAATTTTAATTATGCGTAATTGAAAAAATAATTTAGGCCATGTTTGGAATATTTAAGCTTTTCATGCCTACCTGATTATACTTTATCCCTAATCACCTCGTTTGATTCTAGTTATTAACTTTTTTCTTATTTCACTTCATAAATGTCAGCTTAAAAGTTTCTTTTCCACTTTTACCTTACTTTTGAGTACATGAATTTTGTTAAAAAATTTGAGCTAAATATATGTTTGTTATTAGAAAAGATGGTTGAAAAGGTTGAACTAGTGTGACAAAAAAAAGATGGTGGTTGAAAATGTTGAGCAAATCATGGGTTTGGTAAAAGGGATGGATGTACAAATATAAAGTTCTTACTCATTTTTTTTTTTAAAAAAAAGATAAAGCAAAGCTTTTCATTAAAAAAAACAGAGAGAGAAAAAAGCCAAGTTTTAAGTTTTCTTTTGGGGAACTGAGTTAGCAGTTGAAAGAAGTAAATGTGGGGGTTATTCTAAAATGCTCAAATTTGACCAGAAAATAGAAAGAAAAGCATGCTTTAAAAGTTGTTAACCCAAAAAAATTTCTTTTTCATACAAAAACCTAAGCCTTACATTACAAGCTGAATAGAGTCCTATTGATTCTTAATTAAATGTATTCTACATTAGTAGAGAGAGAAGTGAAAAACAAATATATGAAATGTAATTGTACTTTGATAATGTGTGTTTTCTTCATGTTGTATAATCTCATCCGAATATGCGTATAATAAGGTTGGTAGGTGTGTGCACGAATGGGTACACATAAAAGGAAAGGAAAGACTTTTGCATGAATTCTAATATTTGTGCTTCAATTTACTTGTCCATTTGATTATACTTGTTAGGCAATTGTTAAGAACATCATAAGAATACTTGAATATATTGACACCATACTCAATTTTCTTTATTAAAAAAAAAAGAGTTCTCTTCCTTTTTATTTTGTTTTGCTTGAAGATTAATAAAATCTCGAGATTACAACAAAATAGGCTTTTGTTTATAGTTTTAAAGTGTATTTGTTTACAATTTTAAAATTATGACTTTTTAATAAGAATGAAAGTGGATTATAATAGTTCACAATTTTTGAACTATAAGTAAAATAGGTAATAGTTCACAGTTCCAAAACTATAAACAAAAGAAAATATAATTAATAGTTCATTTTTAGATTTGTAAACAAAAAAAAAAGTTCATTAAAGTTTTTATTCACATTTTTAGATTTGTAAACAAAAAAAAAAATTCATTAAAGTTTTTATTCACATTTCTAGATTTGTAAACAAAAGAAAGTTCATAGTTCATTAAAACTTTTATTCATAGTTTTAAAACTATGAGTAAGAATAAGTATAGTTCAAAACTATTTTCGATCTTTGTTTACACTAATAAAATTATTAACTATTTATTTTAATTATTTTTATAATATTTTATTCACAATTTTATAAGAATTATGAATAAAAAGTGATTATTTATTATTTATTTGTTATTTATTTTTAAAAAATATAATAAAAATAAGAATTTAAAATGATAAATAATTAAAATTTTAAATTATTATTTAATTTTTAATTTTTAGTATTTAACAATTTGAATTTTTATTTGTTATTTAACTTTTAAATAATACAAAATTTTAATTATTATTTAATTATTTAATTTTCTTTTGCAAAACCAAAATTTTTTCTTATAAATTTACTTTTTTTCTTTATATTTACAAATATTCAATAATATTTTATGTAATAAATAATATGAATCAATATACCAATTTTTTTCATACTTTACTTTTTATCACTACATCTAATACACTAATTTTTTTTCATATTACATGTTTTATCAATATACCAATTCCATCAACACTCTTCACTATAACATTTCAAACTTTCTTATAAAAATTATAATGACCATATATATGACGACAATTGTTTCAATATTACTAGCACACTTTAATGACATCTAGCAAACCACCACTATTTTTTTCATCAAAACACACTTCAATAATATCAACACAACTCCACTACAATTTAATACACTTCCATCACTTCTTCCTCCATAACACACTTTAATGCAATCTAAAATACTTAAATATAATCTAACATCGCTATTACTTCCTCCATCATAACACATTTCTATATAATCTACCACATATTCATTACTTTTCATCATAATATACTTTAATAACACATCTTTATCATCACTTTTAAACTATAATGAATAATAATTCATAGTCATAGAAACATCTAGTTATGTATGAAACACGAGGAAAATCAATTTATAAATTAACACTATTTTTACAATACAAATTAAAAAACAAGTACTTACAATTCCCAACAACCATATTATATATTTTCAAAATTTGAAACATAAGTCTTACATTTTAATTTGAAGCCTAACATGATGCTCTATACATACTATTCAAACTCTTGTCTAACATTATTAAGCTGGGACTAACTATAGGTACCAATATCTATTAGCTATATATATGAAAAATAGAAAAGTTAGTATAATTGCAATTTACAATATTATACAAATCATTTACACAAACAATTATCTAAAAACTTACTATATTCGAGGATGAGACATCATTGTTACATTTATTATGACGTCTCTTATAGACTCCATCATATAGTATCCACACTCATGGTTAAAAGGTTGACGTGGATACTGCATTAGTATAATTCAAATGTTATAGTTTATCGAAAAGTAATTAAATCTAACGTGACACACGATCCTTAGTATACATACTTAAGAATAATACTTAGGCAATTCTATCAGCCAATCGACGATATGCTTATTGCGAAGAACATTCTAAAAGAGCTAAAAAAAAATCACTAAGCTTGAAACTTCAATTACGTATACCAACATAAGTATAAAATAATTTAACTCATGTGAACATGATCTAACTCAACTTAAGAACTATGTCTTAGAGGATCAAAAATTATGTACATAAATGTGAACGGCTCAACAATCACTAATATTTAATGATCCATAAATTATTAAGCAATATTACTTAGCTAACTAATACAATTAAGAATTAAATACATTCTCATGCATGGTTATATGAGAAGATCACTACTCTTTTGTTGCATGGTTGCACCAATCTACTTGTAATATGACAGGCTTGATCGTTTAGCCTTATACCACTCTATAGCAAATACCATTGGCGAATAAGTAAATACAAGATTTTGACTCAAGCCAAGTGTAACCAAATCAGTGTGCTAAAAATATAAAAAGCATACAAAAATATGAATATTATGTAATCATAAGATCAATAAACTAACGAAATAAAAAAAAAAATAAGTACACAATGTAAGCTTGAATGCTGGTAATATTTATTTCATTCATATGATAAAATTATGTTACATCATCTTACATCATATGTACATAGCCCTCATAAGTGTATACCACTTTTTTGTTTTTTTTTTTTAAATAGTGACAACACGGTCACCATCCATTAACTTAGTTACATGTTCATGCATTACCTTCAATGATAGTGGTAGCCAGTAAAAGACAACTACAGTGATGATGGTTATTTTGTCGATGTTGATGCATATTTAACTTGTAACTTTAGTGTCTTTGTTCTATTTAATGGCTGAAAATCAAATAGTTAACAAGTTATCTCTAGTAATGCACAAAAAAAATTTTAATTTTTGAAATGAAAATACCTTATATTCACATGTGATTACCCAATCTCGTGGCCAAGGAACATGCGTGCCAATCACTTCAAATACGATGAAACTTTTTGCTTTTAATATTAGGTAAGGCAAACGAGCATTGCTACGAATGACTACATCCACTATCACCCTAATATCACCATTAGGCAAAGGATGCCCATGGATGATCTGATTCATGGCAATATCTATGAAAACTAATCCATGGGCCATGATATCGTTCAAAGAACTAATGCATAAGTCACATTATACACACTGCAATGAATAGTCAAGTACAACTTAATGCCTTACAACTATTAATATTTTATTTATATGAATATAATAGTGACATACCATATTGCTAGATGGTGTAGGCTCTGATGGACCAACTGGTGCAAATTGAGGAGATGATGTTGGATATTTTTCATTACCTTCTATTCGAGCCATATTATTACTAGCTTTACATGAATAAAATGGCATTTAAACGATGTTCGACTAGTTAGTAACTCTATCTCTCACAGTATCATCTAAAATATCTTTATGTTAAGTGAACCATCTAATCATGTTTACAAAATTCTATTGCTCAAATAATGCTTCACTTGCTGGCAAAGTACACATTTTCATTCTTCCATGATATGAGATGATAGTTAATCTAATCCTTGACCTTTGACATAACCAGGATGCTCAGGTCTGCCCAGAGCTTTCGTGAGCAGATCATTTACAAGTACAGGCTTAAATGTATCTTGATTACTTATGTCATCAACTCATCTTATAAGGTCATAATGCAATTGTTACATAAAAGTGAGCCTTGTTTAAGCAAAAATCAAATAGAAGTAAAGACTCATTAGGTACTTACAATCCTTCAGCACACTATCTATTCACTTCATTCATATATCATCCTTGTTTATTACATTGTACTTCTTTTCAAAATGTAACACAATCAATTTCTTCCCACTACCCAAAGATATTGTTTACTAGCAATCATACAAAGTCATCTAATTTAGTTAGCTACAACAAACAAATGGATCCATCACATGATTAGAACTTTAAAAAGAAAAAGTGAGTTAGAAGTTCTATCTTTTTCAAGTAAGACGATGGATGTACACATTCTTTTTCTTTTTCTCCATTAAAATAATTCTTTTACACAATAATAAAAACAAACATCAATATTTAGTGAAAGTTTCACAAATAAACATCAATATTTGGTTAATATAATACTTGAAACTCCTTTGATAGGTGAGAGTTCACAAATGCATGCCATGCATTTCAATCTATGAAACTTCTATCGACTATAGGTAAGATCCTTAAATATTCCAAGTCATCCATAAAATGCAAGATGTATTTCCTCATAAGAATGGTTTCAAAAGCTTTTTCATTTTTGTGCAACAGATTGGAGTACATACCTTTTCAAAGTCATATTAATGTCATATGTCTTTTACAAAACACAACTACATAAATTAATTAACATAAAAAATAAACAAATAATTCAATTTTAAATGTAAAAAATTCATATTCCATAGTACATACCGAAATTGTTTCCAAATCTTATTCTTCAATCATTGAGGATTACTTATCCATTGAGTGTAATAGGCACTATATGACATACAATGACACTAATGTAACTATTCATCATTGCACCATGCTTTTTGATAGGTGCCTTTGTCATTTAATTGGATTGGTATCTTTTACCCCGTTGCTTTAGACTTAATGACATCAGACATATTAGTAACGCCTTGTGTTTTATGTTTTTTGTAAGTCATTAGCTAACTAATTCGATAGATTTATTAAATCTGTAAATTAAACAGTGAAAAATTATTATTATATATTCATAAAACATGTAAAATTAATAATAAAAAACAAACTAGCATGTAACAAGGCTTAATTTATAAAGAAAAGTAAATGAAAATAACTATAAGGCATATGTGAAGTTGAACATTACCTATCAAATTAGTCAAACCGATAATCCTTCACCATTTTTCCTAACATATGTTATCACATTGTCATCTATTTGATCAAATAGTTCAATAGATGGCAAATCGTTATAAAAGGGCATTTAATCCATACAATGTCATCCAAATTGTTCTCTTCATCATAGTCTTTTTGAGATGTTAGCATTACATGTAACCATTTTATGTCTATTGAATCTTCAACATAAAATACTTGTCTCGATTATGAAGGTAGTATACATTGATCATATTTGTGTCTGATCTACTTAAGGTCAACATGGATAATTCATAGATCATCAATTTTCGTGCTAATATTATCCTCAATCCAATTGCATTTGAAAATCAAGATATTGAATATTATGTAATGTAACTTCCATTTCTCTTGCAATACCCTATAAAATGCCATACCACCATATAGTCAATTCATATCTTTTGCACTAGAAATTTGCATGGTGTTAGAAATTAAAGTGACTTCACTATTTTGGTGCACCCTTGAGTTGTTTCTTTCTTTTATGTAAAATTGACAACCATTAATGATGTGCCCAACATATTCGATTATTATGAATTAAAGCCCATGAGTAATCTATCATAAAGTTGATAATTAGACAATGAACGTTAACAACAAACCTACATTAAACAGTATATTAGACCAACTATTATGGAAAAATATGGCTTAATAATGAATAATCATTCTTACCTGTGTGCACAAGCACTTGATATAGGTGCGACTATGTTCATCATGCAACCATTTACGTCTTTTCAATTTAGTAGGACTGTCAATACTTAATTGGTTCAAATGCTCATTGCATGATAGGATTAATTCATGTTAACATTCGACCTTTTTTTTGATGTGGTACAATTAATGAGTTATAAATATTACCTTATGTAAGGTTGAACTTCACTTGTATTTATCAAAACATATAATTTAGCTTGCTAAAGAAAATCATGGTGAACTTATTTAGCACATTCACCAGCTAAAAGTCTTACGTTTTGAGTTAAATAGCCAAATGCATTCTTCCTTAGAGGAATTTCAATGACATCCACATTGGATAAATAATTTACACAAAATTCTAAAGCCTCTTCCATAATATATGATTCAACAATTCATCCTTCAGGCCTATTATGGTTTTGAATGTAACCACTACAAGAGAAACTATTTTTATGATCTTCATTAAAAAATTGAATACATGATGATTTTGAAAGACTGTCATAAAAAACGTAACATACATGACGGTTTTGAGAGACCGTCATAAGAAATCTATAATTAGAAAAAAAATTTGTGATGAAGACTCGAACTCAATCTCTCTTGGAGAGATTTGTCAATGTTGTTGCCATCTGATCTAAAAAAACCCCATGTGATGTGTTTTTTTATGGTTTTGTTTTTAATTTAAATATTTGATTGAAAATACAAGCCAACAAACTCGAACCTAAGTCTTATTGGAAATTATATCACATTTTTAACCATTTGGTCTACAATTGATTTTGGTTAATTATGTTGTTTGTTTAATAAAAGATGTATTTCAATTATTTTGAGAAAAAAGTAAGAATGCTGACTTGAACACAAGCTCTCTTAATTAACCTTATGAGACTTTACCACCCGGTCAATGAAAATCTTATGTAATGATTTTAGTATTAATAGACTTTAAACTGTATACATGATCTACTTTAATACTTAAAGATCTTCACCCACGCACTGCCAATGTTATTTCTTCACTCTCCCACGAAAAGACCATTCTTTTAAACAAAAATTTCTCTCTTTCAATATCATATAATCGATGCAAAGCTTTGTTCTTTCAAGAAATTTTGTGAAATAGGCTTCATGCACTGTTGAATGATATCATTAAAGCAAGGACAATGGTATGAGAAACATTAAACCTTCATCTCACATTATAAGAGAGAAAAATAGATTTTTTTTTCAAGTTTTGCAATTTCTTACTCAGTTTTATTCTAAAATTTTCTTCTCTTGGCATTATGCACTGTCGGATAATACCCATGTTTGTTACCCTTGTGATACTAGAAATTGTAAGTAAATCAAGGGAGAAAATTTTTATTAAAGCATGTTCTTTGTGAATTTGGAAATTAGTGTTACTGTTTATATTCTTGGAATGCAATCACCACCCACCTTAAGATATATCAATTAAATTATACCTTTTTGTCTGGATAAAGTCATTGTTTGACGCTATAACTTGTTAAGATGCATCATATTGAAGCAATTTTTCTTTATTTTTGTCTGAATCAAAGATCTTGGCCTGTTCTGTGAACGGTTATTAATGTTTATTATCCATAGTTTAACAAAGTTTGGTTACTGGTTTATAGTAAATTATGTGCCTCTTACATCTCTGTAATTCAGCTTGGTGACCTTACAACTATTAATTATTTAGTTGGAAATAATTGAACTAGTAAAGCAGGCTTAGTCTGGTTTTGCAGTAACCATTGAACTAACATATTTAGTAATATTGTCATCATATCATGAGTTTATACATCCTTTTTTCCATCCTTTCTACATTGATAGCCATTAAGGTTGATTTCTATCCCAATTTTTTCTGAATTCTTGTGAAATATGAAGGCCTGGTACAGAATGTCTGGCCTACCAAAGCATTCAGGCTGATTGGTTAATGATGCATTCTTTCTTGATTTGGTATGAAAGATAAAGGCTTGTTTTAGAATATATGACCCACCCCTCTAGGCTCAGACACATTACTTGCTTAAGAGTAATAGTAAAATCAAATCAATCTTGATTTTTCACTAGTTTTTTCTTCAAAATATTCATGGCGAAAGTAACACATGTGCACTACATAATTAGGTAAAGTTGAAAAACTTAACATTGTCTATGTCATTCATTCTATGACATGAGTTTTAGAAGTAGAACTGAAGCACTTCTCGCCTACTAGTGCCGCTTTCTCTACAAGTAAGACCATTTGGAGTACCACGTTTTACAACTGTGTTTCTCCCCGATGGATCTTGGCCTTTCTAACACCATTCTTCTTCAACCCAACAAGTCCTAGGCTCAATAACACACACTCAGAAAGTATTATCATTTTTTGGCTATATACGACCAGATTGTGATGGAACTTGGATTAATGAAGCTTACAAGTAAACTTTTTAACTCAAGGCAAAAAGGTTTGATTGTTTTCTTTTTTCTTTTATAACAGTATTATTTATTGCAAAAACTAGTATCATATAATGAATTATGCTCTAACTATTTATTTGGATTATGTTTTATGTTTATAGGATTGTAGATATGATTAAGAAGTTGTCAGAGTTGCCTAATAAATCTAGAGGACCAACAAAATTATTAAACCAAAAAATTTTGGGAACAAAGAAGGTGGTATAGTTTAATTCAAAAGGTGTATCACATGGTGCTGACGCTAAATCCCTTATGTTTACTCTTGGAGTTCTTACACATATCACGGTACCTATAACTTATAATGACTGGCAAAAGGTTCCTAATCATTTAAAAGAAAAAATGTGAGAATATGTTCAAGTTTAACACTTTCACCCTAAATATTTAATTATACTTTTCATTAACATAGTAGCTTATCAAATTTCATTTGCAGGATGAATTTGAAATTGATCATCACATGAAAAAGTCTATCTTACAATCAATTGACAACAAATTCAGAACGTCCAAGAATATCCTGAAAATAAAATATATATATATATATATATATAATACTTTTTGCCAACAATCTTGATGCTATAGCGAGACTAGCTCCGATCTACAATCTCATTTCACAAAATGATTGGGAGAGGTTCATTAAATCACTCCTTTCATAGGATTTTAAGGTACATTTATGTTGTAATATATTTTTTAAACAATAAATATTTCATGTTTCTTCATTAACTACAATCAAACATTATAGAAATTAAGTGAGGAACAAAAAAAATGATAAAAACATAGTAAATATCCTCATCGATTGAGTCAAGGTGGATATACAACCTTAGAGCACAAATTGGTAACTTTCTCACTCTTACATTCTTTATGACTATTTTATGATACATTCTTTCTAATTTTTAATTTGTTACTCCTTTTTTACAGAAAGTAGAACTCAAGGTAAAAGAGAAGATTGATTATAGCGAATTATGGAAGCTTGTGCGACAAGATAAAGAAAGACATTATGCATAAAAAACAATGCTTATCATTGAAAAAATTGTAAGGTTTTTTTTTTTATAAATGAATCTTACATAAATGTTAGAAACCTTGTCTTTATAAGATTGTTTCTAAAGTTTGAAGACAGTGAGGCAGTAAGGGAAAATTGAAAACTTTCTGATTATGTTTGGCATGATAAAAAAATATGAATGGAAAACTGTATAAGATTATTACATTGTTTATATTTTTCAAGCACTGAGGTAGTAATGAAAACTTTCTATGTGTGTTTCGCATCATGAAAAATATGATGGGGTAAAATGCATAAGATTAATGGGTTGTTTATATTTTTCAAGCAGTAAGGTAGTATTGAAAACATTCTGTGTGTGTTTAGCATGAAAAAAAAATGAAGGGGTAAAATAAATAAAATTACTATACTGTTTATATTTTTTAGGCAGTGAGGTAATATTGGAAACATTCTCTGTGTGTTTGGCATTGAAAAAAATATGAAAGGGTAAAATGCATGCATTACTGTACTGTTTATATTATTTAGGCAGTAAGGCAGTATAGTCTAACCAACTGCAATGCCACTTTTTCTTGGCTTATTAACAAAGACACCCAAACAGAAAGTATTCTGTTGTTTTCTTCCCTGCTTGTTTTCTTGACACACTTAAAGTTAAGTTGCAATATTTTCTGTTTATTGCATGCAAGTCATGAATAATAGTTTATAAACCTAGAAAATTAATTTTTATATAATTTATACTTAATTCGGCATGGTTATTATAGGATGAGTTAATGGAGCAGTTAAAAGCTGGTGGCAGTGATAACATATTAAGCAAAGCTCTTGGTACTAATGAGCATAGTGGTCAAGTTAGAGTAGTTCGAAAGTTTATCACTCTTTCGATATTTTTGTGTACTCCTAATAAGGTAGCATATCTAGAAGCTCGCTTGGCTGAGGTGGAGTAGAAATTGTTATTATTGACTCAAGGAAGCACAGATACACATTCACTTGTTATACAACTTGAAGGTTATAGCTCTAACAAGATACAAAAACTCGATTCACTAATGCCTATGAAGGATTCTTGCGATGTTTCTGATGAAGATTTGAAAATGAAGGTATTTACTTATTTATTTAATATCGTAGACATTTTCTTACTATTAATTACAATTAATAATGTCTTTTTTTTATGAACAGAGTGTTGTATGTAAATTAGCAGTGGATACACTAGAAAATGTTATTGCAATGGACACTATTATTGATGGTTCTTATGCCAATTTTGTGATTTCGTTGATCAAATATTCAGTCAAGATGCTGGCCTACCTATTGAAAATGAGAATGAATATCTTATATTTGTTAAAGAAGCATTAGGTCATCATGTAAGTTGGCCTAAAGACTTGGTTTCTGTTCATATTGTTAAGGAGGTATGAGACAATTTTAGTTGTGATATATTATCTTTGTTTTTTTTTTATGTTAAAATTATTTGACTTTTTAAATTTATTATTGTCACATGTTTGGAGATAAAGGAAAAGAAAATCAGTAAAAAGGTGGGATCCATTTTTGAGCAAGTTTTGGAGCTGTTCGCCAAAGCAGCTTATCCATTGATGATTAATATGCGAAATGAAGTTAGAGTAAGATTTAATGATGATGTTTTTTGCTGTCCATTTTATTGCTATTTTGGCTCAGAAGATTGCTCTATTATGATTGATAAAAAAGAAGTGGGAGAAACTAGTATTTGTCTATATATTAGGTGAGATAGAATTTCAATATCAGTTTATTTTAATATCTATGTTTATATGATTTAACTTTCAATTTGTTTACATTCAGATATCTCCAAGCTAATTTGAAGGATATGAAAAAAGTTGAAAAAATTTGGCTTCATCAATCCCACGATTGTCTCACTCTCTGGTGGATTAAACAATAAAAGTAGGTTGAAAGATAGAGCACAATATATTGTAGAATGGTTAGAAAAAGCACATTCAAACCAAATTCTTTTCATGTCTTATAATCCAAAGTAAAAAATTTCTAGCTTAATTGCTTTATCAAGACATATCTCATTTTGCTATTTATCATCTTTTGTTTTTCTTACTACAAATAGATTTTATTGGGAATTAGTGGGTTATTGATATGGCATCACGAATAGTGTATCATTTGGATTCTTTGGGTCATGAAGTAAGACCTGATCTTAAAAAAATTATGGCCATGCGAATACAAGTTTTACTTTATGTCTTTTGCTTATTGGTTTCATTATTAATTCTAAATACTACATGTTTTCAAATGATTATTGGTTAATGATACAGGGGCTTTCAAATGTCTCGTGTGAGATCAAATATTATATGGCAAGGAAATCAAGTGAGCTTATTTTGTTTTTTCATTATTAATAATATTGAAAATAATATGTTAATAATTATATTTCTACATGTATAAGCACCGATTCAAAGAGGTAGTATAGAATGTGGCTATTTTGTGATTCGATTTATGAAGGAAATAATTAAAAATCCAAAAATTATTTGTGAGAAAGTCATATTATTTATTTCGTTTACATATTAAATGTTTCATATTTATAATTAATATCAAATTGATTATGTTGTCTTCTTTTTTGTTTTAATTTTAAAGTTTAATAGTAATGAAGAAATTGATGAAATAAGTGGTGAACGAGCTATCCATGTATAATAGTTACTATCATGACTAGGCATGTAATCCTTGTTGGCTCATTAATGGTTGTATTTTAATTGTGTATTGTTTGGCTTGGTTAAATTCAAGTATGATGAACTAATTCTATTCATTGAGCGCTTTGCCCATTCTATTCATTGAGCTATCTGCTAATTCTGTTGAGTTCTTTGTCAATTCTGTTGAGAATTCTATAAAGGTCATCTTTAAGAAGTTGGTAAACAAAAGAACAAGTAAAAGTATTCAAGCATGCATATGAAATAAACATGTTGATGATCAATTAATTTTCACATTTACTATTGCATCACAAGAAGTTACACTTTTGATATTTAGATGTAAGGAACTAGAATAGAAAATTGTGTATTATGATTAATATATACCTTGTGAGTTGCAAGAAGTTGTTCTTTTGACATCTAGATGCATTCCCAACCTTTAATTATGTTTGATTTTCAAAATTTATTACAATTGCTTATTTATTTTGATATGTAAATTAATCATATGTTAAATAGAGATGATTTAATAATGTAACTTTTCTATAGCTATTGCAGGAGTGACACATCTTATTCACTGGGTATTTTTTGATATAATGGAAGAGCAGAGCAGTGAAGATGACATATTGTATAATTTAATTTGTAGATATTTTGTTTATTTTTGATACTTAATATTATTATATTTTGTAAAATGATAATAGTTATAGTTATAAATATATGTAATTTTTGTTGTTTGATATTTTTTACACTGTTTGACTATTATAATTGCAAACACAAATGATATATTTTAATTAATTAACTAAAATTATAAAAAAAATTATGTGATTAATTAATAAAAAATAAGAAAACATAAATATTTTTTATGATGGTCATAATGACCATCATAAAAAAATGCATTTTTTTTTATGGTCACAAAAACCATCATCAATAAATTAACATTTTTAATGACAACTACAAAGACCATCATGATATCATGAATATATTTTATGACGATCCATCATAGACCATCATTAATATTTTAATTTTTTAATGACAGTTAAAAACCATTAAGAATTTATGATGGTCTTTTAGACCTTTATAAAGTTTCTATGTCACCATTTATAATGACAGTTTCCTAATTATCATAAAAAGCTTTTTATCATATTCATAAATTTTAAGGTTTAAAAGGTTGATTTCTCTTTATTAGGAGCCTCCATACATGGGTATTCTTTGGAGACATGTTATCACATCATCTTTAGCTTGTACTCTAATGATATTGTTTTCTATTTTAATGTAAATTGCATGGTACTGCTTCCGTTATATGGATTTAAGGCATACTCAAAAAGCATTATTTGAGGGGGAGGATCTCTATGATTTGAAATTTCATGTTGCACTTTACTAGTCTAATCTTTATTAGGATTTCCATCATGTCTAAAATTGAATTATCAAACCCATCAAATGCCCTTACTATTAAGATGTTATTCTTTATACGACTAAGGTCAATGAACAATCTATTTAGTTTACAATGTGGCATGACATTAAAGATGATTCATTAAGCACTACGAAGATAGTACAACTTTTATATGATGCAAATATATGCAAGGCTTTAGTTGACCCCCTCTATTTTAGAGGTATTTCATCATCTAAGAAGTGTAAATGCCTAATTTCACTTTCACAATAAAACATCTTTAAAACGATTTGGTAAGAAAGTCAATGGAAAATATCAAGATGTGGATTAAAGTAGGGTCAACTAGACCCAACAATTTAGTTTAACCATCCGATAAAAAGAAGTAGTTTAGTTTAGATCCAAGGGGTTCAATCCAGCCATTTACTCAAGGGCATTCCAATATTAAAATTTAACAAGGAAAATGATTTTTGAAACTTGAAGCTAAGGCCAAAAGAGTTCACATTGGAGAACAAGAGAATGTTCATGATGAGTTCAGTTTAAGAAAAGGCTTGACCTTAGTTCTAGGTATAAAAAAGCATTTAAATGAATCTAGTCTTTGAGGGAGTTCAAACGAAAATAGAAAATAATGTTCTTCGTTGCTTCAGAGTTATTGTTTAGTCTAGAATGTTGATTCAATCTAGTTATCTAGTTAAATAATTGAGTTTAGATTTAATAAGAAAAGGAATGTGTTAGTAAAGAATAAAGAAAATGAGATTTTATTGATGAAAAGTGCAAGAAAGTTGGTACATGATTTAAAATGTATAAAGAAACTAGATTTTTTTTTTGGGCCACCACAGGTTATTCAATATCAGCAGCAAATACAAAAGAGCGTTTAATAGGTGTAGAAAGGTTTGCTGACTCAATGTTGGTCTTTGAAGCCATTTTAACTTGAACCTACATAAATTCGAGGTTCAACTCAGGGTATCTCTCTTGAATTTTTTCCTCAAACCTAAGCTTGAACATCCCAATAAATGAAGCCATACCCCATAAGTATAACTCATTAAATGCCTTGGGTATCTTGTAGTCTTTCATTACTACTTTAATGGAGAATTTGAGCTTTTTTTGGCTCTACTTCATTTGTTTTATCTAAAAAAAGATTAATTATCTTGGCTTTCTAAAGTTTATTCAATGAAGAGATGACTCCATTTTTGCTTTCCTTTCCCTCTTTTAAGCTCTTGTAAGTTCAACTTTGAGCTTAGCATCCTTGCCATTTACAGGTTTCATTGCCTCATGAATCTTTTGTAGCACCTTTCCTAAACCTTGATTGGTCTGGAAGTCTTCTAGGATCAAAGTAGTTTTATGGGTCACTAGATGATCAACAATAAGGTCAGCCAATAATAAGATCAGCTCTATACAGAAGTTGAAGAAAAATTCAAAAGAGAAGGGAGAACTAGCTTACACTTGTTAAATCTTTTATTAAACCTACAAAGAGGCTATTTTTTTCTCTTAGATTAGAGCCTCTACTAGTTAACTAATGGAACAAATTTTTATGGGAATTTTCAGGCTGTTATTGGGTTAAAAGTAAAGCTTGAAGTAATTAGATCTAAAATAAACTTGTTTGTTGGTGCCAAAAGGTTCAGGTACCCTATTGCAATGAGGACATGGCTAGACTCAGTTACCTTTATCTTTTACCTAGATCCCTCTACTAAATTTGGAAAGGCCAGCCTCTTAGCTAAGAGCTCTTTCTTCTTGCTTGAAAAGAAAAGCAGAAGCCTAACTATCTTAGATTATCAGTTGCTAAGCTCGGAGGAGTTTGATTGACTTTGTCAACCACCAACTTCCTTTTACCTACCTTATTCATCATAGCTTGATTTGCATATAAAAAAGAGATAACAAATCAAAAGCTAAGCATTTGAAAATAAAATATGAAAGAATTTGAAAATAGGGAACTACTAACATAATGAAGTGCTATTGAGCTTGACAATGCTTAAGACATGTTCTCTCAAGGGGAAAAGACTTGCTTGAGAAGAGAGCTCAAATAAAGGGCTTGAATAGGGATTTAGGACTAAAACAAGATCTAAGGTTAAGAAATGCTTAAAAGGCTTAGGGTCAAATTCTGAAAAGGATTCTTCCTTAAGAGATCTATTCTTATCTACTTTAAGGATCTTTTTTTCTTTGGTAAAGTGCTCATTAACGTTGACCTCCCTATTGCCTCTACCTAAGGACTTGTATATCTCAAATAAGATAAGGGAAAGCTCTTATCAACCTTAAAATTTTTATTAAGAATCTTTCATATGTTAAGTTCAGGCCGGATTCCATTCTAAGAATCCTAAAGTAGCTAAGTTTCTGACCTTTGTTGATTCCTAAGAGACCTTTCACTACCTTACTAAAGATAAAAGGCTTTTTGGCACTTAAAGTATCAAAATTAATTATTTGTGTCTAACCTATAGTTTTTTCTTACCTTATTAAAGATAATGGGCTTTTTGGCACTAAAGTATCAAAATTAATTATTTGTGTTTAACCTATAGGTTTGGTACTTCAACGCAAAAAGTCTAAGAAACACTATAGAAACTAAGTACGTAAAGACTGCCAGGCACCTGCAAGCATTAGGTAAAAATTAAAATAAGGAAAGGTTCACACATAAAAGAACTAAAGTGAAAACAGGTAGAGTGGAAAGTATTGGCTAGCCTAGAGGCATTCCTTAAAGACCATGATAGCATTTGTTAGACCTATCATCAATACCAGGGAGCTTTAGCATGATTAAATTGGTGATATTATAGGTACCACTAATCCTATCAAGGTTGGCAACTATAAGGTGGGTGGTTGGGACATCCGACATGGCTTGAAGGAGGAGATATTACCAAAAGAAAAGTAAGAGGACCATAAAATCAAAAAAAAGTTTGACCACTTGCAAAAGAAATTCAAGCATGTGGGTATAAATAATGCTAATGACATTTTAGAAGTGTGGAGAAAGCAAAGCAAAAGAGTTCAATAAAGATTAGAATGGGTTACATACTATGCGTAAGGGGTGTTTTTTCACATATCTAAACTAGTTATTATAAGAAAAAAGCCATCAAAGGATTTAAAGGTTCAATTCATCATGCTAAGCTTGGCCTCAATCTTAACTCGATTATAAAGATAGTAGACTCGATTGAAGGGGTTCAATTAGCCATAAATCCTAACCTACTAGTGAATTCATTGAAAATGCCCTCCATACCAATCAGCTAGAGGATTCCACCGCGAGGAGAGCTCTGGTGATGAAGAAAAAAGAAGGTAAGGGGAATTACATTATTCAACCCATCTTTAAAAAATAGACAAACACCATCCCCACTCAATACTCATCATAACAAGGATTTCAGACTTTTAATCTAAACATATGGGAGATTCCATAACCTATGGCTGCCAAACCTCCTTAGAATAATAATAATGATAACAACAAGCAAAGACAAAGAAAACAAAAGGTCTAGATTCATCCTATTCCACTGATATATGTAGACCTATACCATCAACTGCTAGAACAAAAGCTAATAGTGTCAGTATATGTCAAGTCATTGCAAGCTCCTTACTTGCCATGGTATGATCCAATGGCAGATGTCAATGTCATTATGGTGCAGTACAACACATATAAAAAATTATCTAGCATTAAAATACGATGTCTAAACTTTATTAGCCTATGGTTTATTAAGTTTTGAGCTAGAGAATGGACCAAATGTAATGGACAACCTTTTGCCTACTTATAATCAACACCAAGTTAACTGATTGAATGGTGTAAAGATATATTGGTGATTGAAGAAGTTAAACCCTTCACGGCAAAATTCAAAGTTCAGCCATTAATGATGAAAGATTTACCCTAAGCTATAGCGATCAAGATTCCATGATCATTCCCTTACAAGAGTTCTCATGTAGTTTCATAAAAATATTAGGTGGAACCCTTATTGGAGAAAAAAGAAAAATTTACCAATTTAGTCGAGGCAAGCATAAGAAATGGTCAGTGCTATGGTTCCACTAGACCAATAAATAAACAATTAGGACCAAGCAAGGAAATCACTGATAAGGAGAACACAAAGGAAAAAAAAAAGGAAAAGAGGTTGAAGAAAAAGAAAATCTCCTTCATGTAATTAAAAAGGAAGCAATAGAATATTTGAAGCTTATCAAACATAGTGACTATAGTATTATAGACCAACTATAAAAGACACTAGCAAAAATATCAATGCTGTCACTAATCTTTATTTTAGAGCATCATAGGAAGATTTTGATGAAAGTTTCGAAAAATACATATGCTTGCATTAGATCCCCACTGATAAATTGGAAGGAATTACAGCCCACGACTTTATAACTTTTAGTTATAATGAGTTACTACATGAAGGGTAAAGATTAACTAAAGCCTTATACATCAAACCTAATTATGAGGGGCACACGATCTCTCATGTTCTCATAAATAATAGTTTTTCTTTGAATGTGATGCCGAGATGCACATCAAACTAGTTTTTTTTTTTTTTTGGACTTGAGCCTCATTAGGTATAACCCAATGATAGCCAAAGCGTTTGACAGTAAGAAGTCGAAGGAGGAAGGTTTAATAAACTAAGAATGAAGATCAATCCAAGTGTTTCATGAATATATAATCGTCATTCAATATCCTATTAGGATGACCACGGATTCACTTAACAAAAGTCATATCTTCAACCTTGCATCAGAAAGTAAAGCTAATTATCAATGATAAGTTAATATCCATTCATGAAGAAGAGGATATAATAGCTTTTATCGCGACTTAATTTTCTTACATCGAGGAACTAAAGATGGAAAAAAGTGCATTCCAACCCTTTGAATTTTTCAATGTGGTAGAACATCTACAGTAGCCTCACCTTTCTAATAATTTAATGCTCCAAGCTAAACAGACTTTAGGAAAGGGCATGCAAGCAAGAAGAGGCCTAAAAGTGAACCTCCAAGGAAGACCTAGGACCATTGAGTTGCTTGAAAATAGAGAAGAAGGGGGTCTAAGACATCGACCAATAACGGCTGACAAAAAGAATAAAGAAAAAAAAAAAAGAAGAGCTCACTAAGAAAGATCTTACATTGGTTGGTTAATTGACTACGAGAAAACCTTCAAGTGAAATTTTAAGTCAGTAGGATTGTACTTACCAAGTGTACTGGTGAAGCAATCAAATTCTACCGGAGTATAACTGATATAGGAGAATAAAAAAAATGAGAATTTCTACATAAATCTAAGATTTGTTTTAAACAATGCAAATAGTAGTGGATTGATTCATTCTAGCCAAAGAGCAAAAAAAATGTACTTTACATGGCTTTCGCCTTTATCAATAAGGAGGATCATTTTTTGAAGATCTTCATTTTCTTGCTTTTGTTTCTTTTCTAAATTAATTGCATCTTAAATTATCAACCATACATCATATTCTCATGGTTCAGGGAATCTAATGATGAATACTCTATAACCAATAATAAAAAATTAGAAAGATTGGTTCTTTAAATAATTTTAAAACTAAGAAATATGATTAAAATAGTGAATCTCCACCAAAAATTAAGAGGCAGATGATTCAAAAAGAAAAAAAGAAATCTTACATCATGAAGAGAGAACTGAAACAGTGAATGTGGACACAGAAGAAGAGGAAAAAAAAGAAGTTAAAATTGAAACTTTTATTTCTTTCTTGATAAGAGAAGCCTTGAGTAAGTTATTGAAGAAATACATTGACATCTTTGTTTGGTCATACAAGGATATACTAGGACTGGATAGAAGAATAGTTGAACATAAGTTGGCTTTTAAGCCAGATCACCCACTAGTACAGCAGAAATTAAAGAGATGAAACCTAAAGTACTGCCAAAAATAAAAGAAGTTCAAAAGCTACTGCATGTCGAATTCATTGTTGTAGCAAAGTACCATGATTGGTGGCCAACATCATACCAATTCTCAAAAAAGATGGTTGAATATGTATGTGTATGGATTATAAATACTTGGATAGGGCTTGCCCTAAAGATAACCTTCCATTACTTCATGTTAGCACATTGGTGGATAATACAACCGAATTCTTATTGTTCTCATTTATGGATGGATACTCTAGATATAATCAAATCCATATGGTTGTGGAAGATGTGAAAAAGTGATATTTACCATAATGTAAGGTACATTTTGTTACAAGGTAATGCCCTTCAGATTAAAGAATGACAAGGAAACTTAGTAAAAAAGCATGGTCACATTGTTCCATGACATGATGCATAAATCCATTGAAGTATATGTGGACAATGTGATAGCTAAATCTAAAAAATATGGGAATTATCCAGAAGATTTAAAAAAGCTTTTTAAAAGATGAAAACAATATGAACTCAAATTAAATCCTAGCAAATGTACCTTAAGGGTAAAATCTAAAAAATTGCTAAGATTTGTGGTTAATGGTAAAAAAAATTAAAGTTGGCCCCGATAAGGTGAAGGCAATATAGAATTTATCCCCTCCGAAGACAATCAAGGAAGTTTAGGGATTCTTAGGGAGGTTAAATTATAACTCTAAATTTATTTCACATTTAACCAACATCTAAGATCCTATATTTTAGCTATTCAAAAATACAACCTAAACGATAGAACAAAGAATGTTAGGTGGCATTTAATAAAGTGAAAGAGTATTTTTCAAGTCCTCCGATATTAACGCCTCATACTCTAAGCAAGCTGTTAATTTTATATCTGATAGTGTATAAAAGATCTGGATGTATACTATCTCATGTGGATAAAACAAGTAAGGAGCAGATTGTCTATTACTTGAGCAAAAAATTCACTCATTATCAATAAATTACTCATTAATTGAAAAAATTTGTTATGCCTTAGCATGAGATGCTTACCAATTGCATCAATACTTGCTTAGTCACACTACTTAGGTCATTGCAGAACTTGACCCAATTAAGTACTTATTCAAAAAACCCTCGTTGCCAAGGAGGCTAGCAAGATGACAAGTATTGTTGTAGTAATATGAGCTAGTATATGTATCTCAGAAAGCAATTAAAGGAACTGTAATGGTAAAATTCATGGCAAATGGAGCCATTGATGACTATTACTTGGAGAATTTAAGTTTCATGATGAAAATATTATTGCTTATAATGATAAAAAAAATGGATAAAGATTGAGGATGGATAAAGATTGAGGATGGTAAATGTACTTTGATTGAGCTTCAAATGCTAGGAGACATTTGATCGAAGCTGTCTTAATTTTTCCAAATATATAATATTATCCTTTTATGGCTAGGTTGGATTTTGATGCCACTAATAATATAACTGAATATGAAGTATGCATCTTGAGATGGGTTACTGTTATACAACAAAGAATAACAAAATTGAAAATATATGGAGATTTCACCTTTGTAATTTATCAGTTGAAAGCCGAATAGATGATTTGACAATCTATCATAATAAAATATCATGAGTATGCTAAGGATTTGATTAAGAACATAGAAAAAAAGCTCCTTTTATTGTCTATTTAGGGAAGAAAATCAGCTTGCGGATGCATTAGCCACCCTTACAGTAATATTTTGGGTCAATAGCCTAGAAAAGTTATTACTTATAAAAATGAGTTTTAAAGAATCCTTGGCATATTATATGATCATAATAAAAGGGAAGAGATGGACAATCTTGATTTTATGCTATTAAATGATTCATCAAGGACCGGTTATACCCGAAAGGGGTAATAAAGAATGATAAGAAGACATTGAGAGGATTGTTTATTAATTTTATCTTAGATAGAGAATTCTTATATAAGAAGAGTTTTGTCCACACCTAGTTTGGTGTATTAACAAGGGAGAAGCATAAAATATAATAAAAAAGATACACGAGGAGTTTATGGTACACATACTAATGGTCACATGATGACTAAGCAAATAATGAGAGCAAGACATTGTCAGTTAAGAATGGAAAGAGATTGAATCAATGCCTGCATAAATGCCATAAATGTCAGATTTATGAAGATAAATATTCATGCCCTGCTAACCCCATCACATATGATGAATGCACCACAGCCAAATTTCATGTAGAGAGTCGATGTAATTAGACCGATCACCCCAAAGGCTTCTAAGGGGCATAAGTTTATTTTGATATTTACTGGTTATTTTATGTAATGGATTGAGGTAAGATCATTTGCACATGTGATGAAATTGGTAGTTAATTGATTCTTTAAAAAAGAGATCATATGTCAGTACAACCCACTAAAAAGAATCATTTCAGATAATATTGCTAATTTGAATAATAAGTAAATGAAAAAAAATTGGCAAAAGATGAATAGCATAGAAAAAAGCTGCTAATAAAAGAATCAAAAATATTATCTAAAAAATGAAGTTAACATCAAAAATATTATCTAAAAAATGAAGTTAACTTACGATAATTAGCATAAATACTTCCTCTTACTTTTTTGACTTATAAAACAAATGTAATTAGAACATCCATTAGGGTAACGTTGTATTTCCTGGTATAAGAGACTTTCTTTCAGTTGAGATAGCAATCCCTTCGTTGAGAGTAATAAAAAGCCAGCTTGACGAAGATAAATGGATCAGAGCTTGATATGAACAACTTAATATGATAAAAGAAAAATGATTGAAAGCTTTATGCCATAGTTAGTTGTACTAAAAAAGAATGGAGCAAGCTTACAACAAGAAATTTTTTCTAAGAATCTCTTCCAAGAAAAGGATTTAGTCTTCAAAAGAATGCCTAACAATGTCTCGGACATTAGAGAAAGATGGGCACCCATTTAGGGTGGGTCATATATTGTTAAAAAAATATTTTTTAGAGGGACATTAATACTGGCAGAAATGGGTGGCCTTTTCTGCCTAATCCTATTAAGTCGATTGTGGTAAAGAAGCATCACATCAAAAAAAAAAAAAACTGAAAACTTAAAAGGGCAGCTAAAAAAATAAAATAATGAAAAAGGTCAACATTGAAAACCTGAGAGGATAATTTGATCAAAGAATACCAGTTTGGGCAAATTTCAATGAAGGAAAGAGATATCTACATTATTTCTTTTAACCATAAAAGATAAAGGTGGAAAATTGGAGGTATTCATCATTTAAGAGAAAAATTGGATATGGTTAATGCTTTTCTTTTCATAATGAGTTAGAATATGATTCTATGTAAAAATTTTTAATCCTGAACTAAATTAATAATTAAATAAAATCTCAAGGTACTTTTGTCTTAAAACTCTAAAGTTTTTCCTTTTTCTTGAATACATGGGTTGCATATTGGCATTGAATGATAATATTACTACCAAACAGATTATTTAAATCGAATCTTGGGAGATAAATGTAGAAATTTCCTCCTCAAGAGTGTTATACAAGAAATTAAGAGAGGGAAATAGCTTCGAAAAATATTTCGACTAATTTACTAAATATATCACACCAAAAATAATCCTAACTCTAGAATAACCAAACCATGAGGACTGGGAGGAGATATAAAGGTGGCTAGAATGTATGGCCTTATTTGATAATAATAATAATAATAACTAACACATAGCAACAAAACGACAACAAAAACAAAGACAAATACATTGTGCATCATGCATACACAATTATTGTTATATGTAAATGAAGTTTTATTATTTGAAGTGTCTTAAGAAGGAATAAAATGAAACTTCTTGATGAGAGGAAATAAAATGAAACCTCCTAATAGGGAGAGAACAAAAACAAAATTTCTCGATGGTGGTGAACAAAAACAAAATTTTTGGAAGAGAAAGAATAAAAAAAAATTCTCCGACGATAGGGAGTAAAACAGAATGTCACAACTTGAAGCGACGAATAAAAATTTCTAGATAAGAGGGAAAGGAATGAAAACTCTTAATAAAGACAAAATCAAAAAGAAGATTCCTTATTGAAGGATGAAGAAGGAAAATTCCTAATAGGAAGAAAAGAAAATATATGCTGTTAGTTGACTTACATTCCTACTTGATGATTACAATAGCAACCGTGGCTATTTATTTACAATGAAGGTTGGACGACTCTTACTTGAAGCCTACCTCTCTTTGTGATAATTCTCTCTCATGCGTGAACTCTTTGTTAGGACTTATCCTTCTTCCTTCGAGCTTATCTCCTTTTGGCTATGAGGCTTATGTCTTGAAATCAAGTTCATCTTTGAAGCATCGCTTCTCCACTAAAACTCTCTCAACTTACTATATCAAGGGCTAGGTATAGGTCCTCTTCTACTGGGACTTTGCTTACATTACTATAAAAGAATGGAATAAAATATACCTTGAAGTTAAAGGTTGTAATAAAACCATCAATAGAAGTGAATTAAAGAAGCATAATTGATGATACATTGTGAAAGAATTGTTAACAGAGATAAAAAGTAAGTTTTATCCTTAATTGCACGAGAACAGAGGACAAAATATGGGGTGTTTGTCATTGGTTCCTTAGGAACTGAGGATAAAACACCCTTTTATGCTTGGTTCCTGAGGATCCGATGATAAAACCTTTTAAATGATAGACTTTTATCATTATTTCATTAAGAATTAAGGAAAAAAACTATTTAAAACAAAAGCTTTTATCCTTGATTCTTAAGTAACTGAAATAAAAAGACCTTTTATCCTTAATTCTTAAGAAATTAAGGCTAGAAGTTTTTGCCCTAAAAGAACTAAAGATAAAGGGTTTTGCCCTAAAATCACTTAATAGTTGCTTTTTTTTGTTCCCCCATACACACAACAAGCCTTTTCCTTTCATTACATCTAATTGTCGCCCCTCTCTCTTCCTTTTTCCTCTTTTTTGTCCACCTAGCCTTATTCCCAAAATCAATTTGTTTTTGTTGAAGTTAGCCTTAAGTCATTCAAATTTATCACAAATTTATTTGGGTAAGTGTTTTTTTTTATGACAAAAGGAGCATAACTCATCTTGTGCTTGATATTGTGAGAAAGGAGGCTGATAATTAATGTGACCACGTTCAAGCTATGACATCTTAAAGGTTGGCTATTTTTTTTGTTATCATATCTTCACTCATTTTCATGTTCTATACATGGATAATTATGATCCAAAATGTTATTAGTTGCAGAACTCCTTTTTGTTTGTTAATGGTGGAAAATTGTTGTTATGCGTTTTCCTAGCTATCTAACTTATTTGGTATAAAAGATTAAATAGTTTTGGCTTTAAAATGCTATAATATATGAGATTTAAATTAACAGTTATTATTTTGATTTTTCTCTTATAATGTATTAGTGACACTCTAATATTGCTTTTTAATTTAGTTATTAAAGTGATACTTTATGTATATTTTAGTTTGCGTGGTTTTATTTTCTAAACAATTCATAGATATCTTTGATTCCAAATACGAAAATTTCTTTCGAGTGCTATTGAAATAATTGAGGAGGCAAAAGAATAGGAAAAAGGTTTGCTCCCAAATTCTACGTTACCAAGTTGAACGATTCTTCAAGTGATTGTTTTTTTATGAATTTTGTAATTTTCATACTTTTTATGTTTGTTCTTGCCAAAATGTCGATATTATGACTTTGAAATCTAGCATTTGCTTGTTTCATTATCTGTCCTTTGACTAGTGAGCATGCATCACTATAAATTGAGCAATTTTGCTCTTTTCATACAAGTTTTGTCAATGAAAGCACGTAGTTTATGTTGAAATGTTGTTTAACATGCAGGATTTCATGTCTGACACTCATTGGGTGGAGTCATTGGTTCTAGCATGGGTACGTTGCTTATCTCAAAGATAAAAGAGGAACCATGCATGGTTACGTTGCTTATCTCAAAGATAAGAGTATCCTAACAGGATGATGCCAACATTTTTCGTGTTTCCCTCACCAAAAGTCTTTGACACAGTTATTGAGCCATACAATTCCAGCCTTTCTATTCATCAGCTTCTTGAGAGTGCAGATCAGTGCATGATCCTGAAGAATGAGGCTTCGCATGATATCTACTTCAAGGCTCTTAAATTGACCATTTTGAGCTATAAGTAAACATAAAAATTCATGGTTCCATATTCTGATTCTACTATAAATTTGATTTGCATACCTTCTTCATGCTAGTCTTTTGATTTGTCAAATTGTGAATAGTTTTACCTAAAATTATTGGTGGGTTTGGGAGGTTTAACTCATATTTAAGGGGTTAAAGTCACAATTAAGAATTATTAACTTTCTAATGTATAATTGCATCACTTCTACACTTGGATTTTTATTTGGTTAACCTTGCAAAATTGACAGTCTTAATGCTTCATTATTCTTTAAGATGATAAAGAAAATTAAGGTTGGGTAGTATTTCACTTGGTCCGAATTTGATGAGGTTAGGAATGAGCTTGGGCTATAAATATTAAGCATCATGTTAAACACAACATCTGATATAAGGGTAAGACTTGTACTTCAAATTTGCAATGATATGATATATTGTAAAAATAGTGTTAATTTATATATTTGATTGTTCTCATGCATTGAATTAATGATTGAATATTTTTTGAACAGAAATTATGATTAATTAGAGTTTAAAAATAGCAACAAATCCATATTATAATGTAACGTTGGTATTACATTGAAGTATGTGGTAATGGAAAAAGTGATGAAGTTGTTTGATAATTAAAATATTAATTTAAACTAATTTATTAATTAAAAAATCAACATTATTAAAAAATAACTATATATTATTTTAGTTTTATTATTCTTAAAAATCATATAATTTAAATTAAAAAATAATAGTATAAAATTATTTATGATTTCGAATTAAAAATATAATCAAATTTAAAAATAAAATAGTAATAAAGATGTAAAATTGAAGCTTTATCATTATTTTTCTAATCGATGACAAAGCATTGTTGATAAAAAATTTATTAAAAATTTAATAACAATTAAAAATAAATAAAAAGAAAAATATTAAAACATGAAACATTATGAAATTGAATAGTCATTGATAGTATTTTAAAAGACAATTGATCGATTTTCATAATTAAAAGATAATAGTAATAATTAATTTTTATTTCAAAGTAGAAATGTTGATTAAAAATCGTCAATAAAAGCATTAATGAATCATACATTATTTTACATTTTATTGATGATTTTAGAATCATTAATAAAGATGTTAATAATTTGATGATTATTTTTTTAATAATTAAAAATATTTAATTTTTTTAACCTACTTTTATTGACACTGAGATAATTGATACTTTTAGAACCATTAGCAAAAATCCCTTTAACCATCACAAAAATTATTATTGTTATCATTATTTTGTAATAGTACTAACTTATCGTATAAGCATCTCTATGTTTTTAGTGGCCTTCCATATTTTCTTTAGGGAACATGCCAATCTTGGTTGTGCACATTTCGCTCTATGCCATCATTAATGAGCATTTCTATAGCCTTAGGAGCTAGCGCATATCTATGTAGTCTTTGTTGATCCTTTTTAATGTGGAACCTTGGGTTTGTGTGCCAAAAGCAACCACCTTAACCCCTAAATTATATTTATATTTATATAATTTTACAAATTTTTGGGTTATTTGATTTTAGAAGAGCTATAGGCTTAATATCTAGAATGATTTAAATTTAAATAAAATTATATTAAAATAATTTAATTTTAGATTAATAAGAAAAGAGATGAAAAATCTTTACCATTAGCAAATAACTTTTTTTTCCTTCTTTTGAGTTTATCTCTTCTTTTTCTTATTCTTTTTTCTAGATTCATACAAGCATCTCTTTCTCTCACTTTTCTTGTCATTGAGAGTATTGTTGATTGATTGAAGCATCATTTGGACAAACATATATTAAGTTTTGTTATTCTTTATCTATATTACTTTCGTTGGTTTTAGTTGTTTATTAATTTCATCTTTAGTTTTGTCAATTGATTGTGCATTTTTAACTTTTACACTTGATGTTAGTGATACAAATAGGGTTCTTAGAAAATATCAAAAAGGAAATCAAAAACTAATTTAAAATAAAAAATAAAAGAGATTATTAAAACTTAAAAAGGTGCCCTTATAAGTTTTGTAAGACAAATTGTTCAATTAAATATTTAGTTAATAAATTATAACAGTCTGGTAATTAAAAAATATAAACGATCATGTCCGAATAAGTAAGAATAGTTAAGAGAATTGAAGATATTATTATTAAAGATAAATAATTGAGAGCAAGTTATGATATTAACTTGAATGAAAAGGTTGGTGATATATTTGAAAATGAAACTGAATTAAAGCAAATAGATCAAGATTATGATATATATGGTCTCAGAACTTGGTACAATATTGATAACAAAACAAAGGATATGTAAATAAAAAATGATCTTATGAGAGAAAGTAATTTTTAAGTTTCTTATGAATGAACTTTTTAAACTTTTTCATATTCTTATTATGTAAAAAAATTATTGAATGAGGATAATCAAGATAAAAAATATATAGTGTACTCAAAGGATGTAAATAAAGTAATAGGTTTTTGTATTGCACCCCTAAAAAGGTTAAGATATACCCTAGTCTCCTTGATTATTGGGGTTGTCCATGAGCCACCAACCTCCACTTCATGGTAATGTTGATCATCCACGTCTGACCTTTATGAGTAAGATGATTGATTCCTAATCGCATCTCTTTCATCTACATCTTCCCATAACATATAACTCTTCCGTGCTTTAGCATACTCTACCTATATCAGTGTGTATCAAGATTCAAGCATGGAGTAAGATGAACATACATATGTTCGCATTCATGAATTAAGGTTTCATGCTTATTATCTTCTGTTACAAGGTTCACATTCAAACATTATATGTTTAAAGCTTTTGCATTCTTAGTAATATGGATTTTATATTATATGTCTTCGGTTAAGGCTTTATAATGCACGATTAATTGCAAATATTTCACTTCTTGCTTATGTAATATTGCAACCCAAAAAAAAAAAATCATGGTTGAAATATTCTAAGAATTAGAGAAATGGAAGTCATCGATTTGAAAGGCTTGACACATTGACAAGCATGATTCCCTTTGATTCTTCATTGTGTGCCTCATATTCATTGTTAACAAGTTGATGCAGCTCGAGGCCTTTTTCCTTTTGTTGTAGCTTTCAACTTCAGATGCAAGGATAGTTAAATGTCTCCTTCTCGGCCTAATGTCACTCCCCGCGTTATGATAACAAGCACGATAAAAGCAAGCGAGATCGACTAATGTGCTAAACACAAAAGGAGTGATTAAGTCAAAAGGCCAGCTCGCACGTTAAAACTATGAAAATGAGTCTAAACCTCTCGTGCTTAAACTGATCGAGGACTAGAGTCGCTGTCTTAATGAAGCCCCAGCAAACTAAAACTAGTAAACAACCATACGAAAATGTTGAACTTACAAATAAGGTAAGCTTAGAGGTACTCCATGAGTGAATTGCACTGTGAAACCATTAGCTCACAAGTGGTATGAGGGAAAAACCTACCCCAATTTGCATCCGCTTTTGAAGCATCAATATCAATGTGGGCAAGTCCCCTACAAGATAGAATGTGATGGATTAGCAAGAAAGAAAGTCAAATGGATGTGACCCTTCTAAATGCTCACACTAACAAAATGATTCTCTATGATGGGTTCTATTGTGACGAGATGAGTAAGTGAAGAGTTCAAATGGACTATTGATCGATCTTCAAAGATCACGTCATGTGTTAAATAAAGAGCAACTAAATTCGAGGATCAGTTCGTATGTCGAAGCTGTGATGATAAGTTTAAACCTATCGTGCCCAAATTGATCAAAGACTAAAACCGCTCTCTTGATGAAACCAAAACAAACCGAACAAAACGATACTCATACGAAAAAGTTAAACCTATAAGCAAAGCAAGCCAAAATAATATGCCATACTAGAGTTATGTTCTATGAAATTTTTAGCTCATGACACTAAAATGTGAGCTAAGAATAAGTATAAAGCAACCTCCCTGAGGCAATTCAACATTGCACACAAATTGTCTGACAAATATTGTTGACTTATTCAGAGGATTCCATACAAGGACTGATGCAATAGAAACTAAATACAATGTTAAAAAGGTCTTTTGAGTAATTTTAAGAAAAATGCAAATGAAGCCAACTGGGGGGCCTCCTTATAGCATCTTCAAAGGCCGCCTTTAATGCCTAAACAGATTCTTGCCAACGAGTACACAAATCTGTGCATAATCAGCTGGCCATGGACCATGACTGTTGAAGTGGGTACCAGAGGACCTACAGACTGCTAGCTTGACCAGACTCAAGTCACTGAGGTTGGCAACTTTGTACCCCCTGCTTTCACAGCCGGTGGATGGCTCAACATCTATAATTCACATATTGGAGAAGATGGAAGAAGACTAGGTAAGGAGAATTGATTAAGCCAACAAAGTTCCTAACGCGTAGTTGGTTTATGCACCACCCTTCCTGCATTGGTATAAAAAGTTCAGTCTTGCAACAATCTCCAGGGTACAAGTTATATTAGTAACACCTCTTAGCTACCAATCACATACAAAACCGAGAGAAAAGGATCTCTTAGTCGTAGCACACAAATGGCAACCGATATATTCTCTTCAAGTGAATAAATCCTGAATGTCAATAATATCGGCGAGCACACCAGCTGCTGTGGTATCATTCCCAGCTCCAGCACCTTGAATAACTAATGGTTGTTGATTATAACATCGAGTGTATACTTCCAGCTGCAATTGCATTATAAAGAAAATAGGTCAGCTTTCACATGTAATAACTCAATTGAAAATGCCTCAGTAATACGTAACTAGTAACAGTTTGGGAATTTAGTAATAAAAGAAGTGCAAAATAGCTAAGCAATATAATTTACAAGAAAGTTATTCTTGTCGCGAAAAAAGAAATTAATGGCCTTGTCAAATCAGATGCAACAAAGTAGAACCAAAATCACATGTTAAGGCCATTTTACGAATTATAATTTTATCCCCGTCAAACTAAATCATATTGACAGCCAACAGCCTCTAGCTGCATGCCTCCATCCTGCCCTTAAGTGCCAGAATGCTCCGATAGACCTCATGAAGGTGGGGTACAGGGATATGCTATAAGGGAAAGCCGAGGCCTGCTCTATCGAGCGAACAGGCACAGGGAACGATAACTGACCACCACATAAAGAAAGTCAACATATATTAATAGTCTCTTGCAGGCACAGCCATGCTTAACATCATCTCATTATTTCTTCCTCTTATTGAAGTCTGAATTCACAGCTTAAAACCTTGAAACAGAATTAGAATTGACCAACAAATCTATAGAATTGATTAACAAGCCCGAAGATGCCTAGAGGTGTGATTCACTAGATTCTGGGCTCCCTCCTATCTGCATATGCTTTATTTTGTTCTTTCCTTTTCTGTGCATGTGGGCTTCAACGAAGAAAACAGACTTTGAACTGGGTCAGGTTGCTCAGCTGGTTAGATCAAAGAACTAAAAATCCTTGCATCAGTTGTTGGAACTCACTTTTAAGCAGGCAAAGAGTCCACAGAACATGTAAGAGAGACCAAGCTGGGTTTTGAAATTAAACCACAAGAAGGGAAGACATATACTGCCTGAAGCAGATTCTCTGTCACCCCACCCCCCTCCTCCCCCACCTCCCCCCTCTTCAAAAAAACTATATATAAAAAAAAAGGTGTGGATTACTAGAATGAGTCTGCCATTAGACTTTTCTCTTTACATGTCAAATCCTGTCTCGAGGGCATTTTATAAAGGTTTTGAAATACCATGTTTTCATCTCTTCAATTGTTCCGTGCTTACTTATGGTTGATATCAACCTGTAAATTTGTAGGACTAAGATACTGAGATCCTCTACCTAGAAACTTTTACAGGAAGTACATAAATTCTACAAACCTATTTACCTATTTAAAAACTCAAAAAGGAAAGAGGAAAAGCAATCATTATACTAAGATAAATAAGCACTTGTGACCAAAATTCCCTGCTACCTACGGACTCATTAAGACAATATTATAACTTCAAGAAAACGAATTATTTTTCATTACATTAAAACCACCAAGGAGATCAGACTGATAATTGCCTCATATATTTGGAAAATTAATTCAAGTAAAAAACAACAGTCACAAAAATAATGAAAGATATATCTTTTTTTCTAAGAAAAAGAAATTATATTTATAAGAATACGAAGGGTGCCACCCACGAACAAGAGGAGCTAGTAATATAAAAAAAAAATCTCCAATTTCCATTGAATCCTTTTTATTTACAAAGGAGTTTCCCTTAAGCCATAAGTTTAACGCATGCCACCACCTCTCGAATTACTCAAATAGAATTTTCTGCTTCTTCAAAAGCTCTCCGATTCCTCTCATCTTATACTAACCAAAATATAACTATAGGAACTAATGAAATTGGTCTTTTCATTTACTGTGAGCCATGACTACCCAACAAATGGTAATGGTGGAAAGGACCAAAGTCTACTCTCTCATCCATGAGAAGCAAGTATGCCATGGTGGGACACAACAAATTGGACAATCTTACTAGGTCATGTCGGGTCATGAATGTTTTGGTTCGAACCATTTTTGGCCTTCTTCTAATTTATTGTAAAAATATATATTCTGTAAAAATTAAATTTAACAATTTACACAAAAAAATTAAACAAAAAAATCCATATTTTATTATAAATTACTCCAAAAAATTACAAATTATTTATATTCTTTATAAACAAAGAACATCAATATACATAACTCTGATTTATTATAAAAATTAATTTTATCGTTGTAAATTACACTTTCAAATATATAACTAAAAAAAACAATATCTTCAAACTTATCTCTTCAATCTTTTAATGGTCTTTATAAATTTCATTTTCTTCATCAAACGCATTAATTGTTACATCACATTCACCTCGGTCTTGCTTCGACATATAACATATCTACGAGGCAAATCAACACCCCATCATCATTGACATCACCGGGCTACTATCATCGAGCACCCAGTTACTTACCCTAAAAGAAGACCCCCATGCTAGACACCAAAGTGGTGAGTAGATCACAAACCATGATGGCAAGAATAGGCAATGATTTTTTATTATGTTACTACCATATTAATCTGTCAAATTTTACAACTTTATCTCTAGAAAGTTGACTTATGTTATTATCGACTAAATGTGTGGTTTGTTCATTTCTAGATGAACTACTATATCAATAAGCGAAAGCACCAAGATATTATTTTGTTTACTCCAATATATATTACAAATTGTACCTCAATTCTTCTAACAATATTATATTCATTAGCAATAGGAGTGTTAGTTTGTCTTTATGGTGAACTTGCAACTATTTAGTCTAAATTCTAAAGCATATAATTTATATATTTCTATTAATAATATGTATATATTATGTGATACTTGTGCTACATTTTATATCAAATTTATTTTAAAGTAAAATTCTTCTAACTATAAATTTACTCCATTTAATCTAATCCTAGGGTCCATTGATGTCCCTACTAGATATAAATGTGGTACCCTATCAAAATGTTCTTTTCCAATTTCAATTCCATTGCATTTATTATGTTAATTAATATATTACAACCTTTAATGGATGCAAACAAACTATTAATCACTACTAATTGACTCACTACTAAGTACGTTGTTGGAAGTACAATTTTTTTAAAGAAAAAAATCTAAAATTATTTGGATACATCATAACATTCATCACTTAATTGCGACTGAAGAAAATTTTCAATAAAATAGAAAGAAAAAACGTATCTATATGGATGTGCACATTCTAATACGAAATATATTGAATTTTACCTAGTTTTCATATCTAAAAGGAAAGTTTTAGCACTTTTATTATTGGTGCTATAATAATTTTTGAAATCTTGTCTTTTATTAGCATTTTTTTCAAATGAATTTAATACAATTTCTAATTTTTTCTATATATTGTAAACCATCTTTTACACAAATTAGTTATATGATATGTACATGATAAACCATCTTTCTACTTGTGTTTAATTCTGTTTGTGTGTGATCATCTACACCTGCATGCTTATTCATGTGCATGCCCCTTAAGATAGCCAGATCCACCTTTAGAGTCACAAATAAAGTAGCCTTACATTTGTTGCAAATGTTCCATTTTCCCTTCACTAACTACTGTAAAAGTTTAACTGACATAGGGAAAAATTTTTAACTATGAATTGATGGAAAGAGAGAAGAAAATTGACCTACAAATGCACTAGGACTAAATGAACATGGACCACTAATATTTCCATCATCTTTTTTTCATTAAAAGCTAATGGTTGTAATGTCATGTGAAGTTCAACATTAAAGTTTGAGCGTGATGATGAACCAACTATTTATATAAAAAGACTATGCAAAGATGATGTTAATTCAAGAACTAAACTCATAGAGATTATCTCAGCTGAAGATATTTCAAAATTTGAGGAAGAAAATCATCAAATGTTGAAAGAATGCTCGAGTATGTAAAGAGATACTTTAACAAAATAAACTAACAGAGAGTAGAAATTAGAGAGCTTAGGAAGAAATTCATAAGAGTTTCGACAGGAATTTGATTGAACAAATTTGAGAATAAAAAAGCTTGAATAATTTTATGTGACAAAATGTGTAAGAATGTGTTGTATTTATATTTGTTGATTTTTTATTACCCAAATACGCGTAACTGGTTGCTTATAGTAGTTGGAAGAGGCATCATACATCATTTGAAGTTATAATTGAATTATTTGGACAATTACACGCCTCAAAATAGTTGTTATATAGTTGTTGAGGTGGTATACAGGTCATGTTAATGTTGTTGACTATTTGAAGGGGAACTGTTTTATTATTATGTATTTGTGATAGCATGTGTGCTTACATGCCAACTAATAGCCCATCATGTCATAGGCCAACACAACATGCAACCAAAAAAATGTTAGCAAGCACATCAAAGGTATTAAGTTGTGCCTTGCATGACATAATTTGTAAAGTTTACAAGCTGTGCTTGGTATAGCTTATATCACGATGAGTCGGTACCAGCGCACATGCCGGTCAATCCATTTGCCAACTCTAATTAGCACTAGAACAAGAGATGCTACATTGTTTCGGCATATTGTGTCATTGATTTAGCATTTATGGTTATGTTCTTTATCAATGCTACCTCCCAATTAAAGAAGACCACCTTAGAAAACTACTGGTTAATATTTCAATAATCTAGTCATTCAATACAAGCTTTGTTTTTATATAAATTGACAGGAACTTTTGTTACTTAAGAAATTGCTACTTTTAATATGGGAAAAATCTATAGCATTTGAAAAGAAAAAATTTGCAGATTTTCATATTAAAGAATTGGGTTGGAGACACTTTTTGGTACTTTTCCCTATCTAAGTTTTTGATTTTCCAACCACTTTGGAAAGGTACGAGGGTGGTAAGTTTTTGGGTACAGGTCTAGAGTTAAAACAATATGCATGGCTAGCTTGCAAAGTGCCCACAACATAAGTCTTTTGCGTCTCATCCACTTGCATAAATTGAGCTGGATGTGATGCTCTGCATTATAAACCATATCTATATAAACCTACAATGTCAATTGAGGATATGTTATAGCTATGAACTTGTCATTGAGAACTTTTACTTCATGGAAGAAATCAAATCCACTAAGTATATTACATCAGTAGAAAACAGAGTCAATTCAAGCAATCATGGGCTTCATCCTTGATGCATGATATTGCTTAGAGTTAGCAGCAGATAGTCTGGCACGCCATTCAAAACAACTCATCCTAACATAAGTCATACTATGCACAGCCTAGGAGCCTTGCAAATAAGACCTTACCTAATATATTCGATGTCTTGGGCCAATATTTTGTTGTTGCATGCCTTGCTACCCATAGCATAATGGACCATGTCCTAGCAGGCACAACATACATGGTGAACTCATTTCTTGAACTCATCATCACAACTCATCCTAACATAATGGACCACGTACTCTTATATCATTTCTTGAATCAGTGTCATCTTATCTTTCTTCATATAAAATACTCAGTTCATTATAATGCTCAAAATATAATGGTGAACTCATCATCACAACATAAAAATTAAATTTTAATGAAGATTGTGGAAAGATATTATGCTAGGAATTTTAGTATATTCTATTATAGGAATAAGATTTTGTACTTTATTTCTTGCTTCCTAACAAGAGGGTAAGCCATTGACTGATTCTCATAAATTGCTAACCATCAGGAATTCTTTCCCTTTGTACTATGACTGTACTTCGACTAGAATCAGTATAAGAGGACTAGGGTTGTATTCCTTTGAAGTATGAATAAAAACTCTAACTCTTCTCTCTAATCTTTTCATGGCATCGGAGGAAACCTCTGACTCACATCTCTCCTTCACTGCCCACCTCTTGTAATGGCAAAAATCATCATGAATACCCAGTTCTCAGAATCAGAAATCAGTTCCAAGATTGAACTGAATAATCAAGCCCCACTTCAGTCACCAATCAGAAACTCGATGGCCATAACTATCTCCCTTAGTCACAATTAGTGTTCATGTTCATTTGTAGCAAAGGAAAGGATGATTATCTCACTGAAGATGTCACAACTCCAAACAAAACAGATCCTTCATACCGCATGTTGAAGGCAAAAAACCAAATGGTAATGTCTTGGCTAATCAATTCAATGATTGTCGAAGTCAAGGAAAATTTATTACTATATAAAACAGCTCAAGAAATTTGAGAAGCTTCTTGAGAAACCTACTCTAGCTCAAAGAACACCTCAGAGTTGTTTGGAGTTGAAATGAGGCTTCATGACCTGCAGCAAGGGGAGTCAAGTTTCACTCAATATTTCAATTTACTCACTTAGTATTGTCAACATCTTGACATGTTCGAAAGTTCACTCGCGGAAGTGCCCAGATGACGCAGCCTTGTACAAGATTGTCGAGCAAAAGAGAATCTTTAATTTTCTTCTCGGTCTCAATAAGGATCTAAATGAAGTGAAGGAAACCATGGGGACTTAAACCCCTTCCAAGCATCAAAAAGGGTTTTTTCAGAGGTTCAAAGAGAGGAAAGCCATAGGAAGGTGATGATGCTGGGAGATCCAAATACCATAACTGCTGTTGAAGGATTAGCACTACTCATTCATGGATCATCTCAAGAAAACCAGGATAACAAACCAAGAAAGAGTAGACCATGTTGCGAGCATTGTAAAAGGTTGGGGCATACCAAGGATACTTGCTGGAAAATCCATGGTAAGCTTTCTGATTGGATAGTTGATTCTAAAGCTTCAGACCACATGACAGCAGACCGAAGCATATTCAACAAATACAAGTCTATGTAACAAGACCTCCACAGTCCACATAGCTAATGGCTCCCACTCAAAAAATAGGAGGGCATGGGACAGTTCACATAACACAGGATCTCATTCTTTCCTCTATTCTTCTTGTTCCAAACTTGGATTGCAATTTGCTTTGGATTAGTAATCTCACTCGTGATTTGAATTGTGTAACTAAATTTTTTTCAAACTTGTGTGAATTTCAGGAGGTGGATTCAAGGAAGTTGATTGACAGTGTTAAACTGTGTGATGGTCTCTAATTGCTCAAGGGAAGTACTACACTGCAAAGCCAAGCTCCTAGAATAAGTTGTTTCTCCCAGTCTTGTTTTAATTCAGTTTTGGTGTCAAAAGAAAATGAAATCATGTCATGGCATTTCGTTTAAGGCATCCAAACTTCGTGAACCTTCCAAAAATGTTTCCTCATTTGCTCACCAACAAAATCCAAACTCTTCTCATTGCAAAATATGCCAACTAGCCAAACACACTCGACGTTGTACCCAAGCATTCAATACTCATCATCTTACCCATTCTCTATGATTCATAGTGACATTTGGGGACCTTCAGCAATTAAAGGCGTAACTGGAAGTCATTGGTTTGTATCATTCATTGACAATCATACTAGAACTACTTGGACATTCCTTATGAAAGACAAATCTGAGGCAAGTGCTATCATCAAATCCTTCTACTTGATGATTAGCACTCAATTCAATAGCAAAATACAGGTTCTAAAGATGGATAATACAAAAGACTCCTTCAATTCAATCTCATGACCTTACCTGTTAAAAAAAGTGATTGTTCACATAAGCTCATGTGTTTGAAAGCCTTCAACAAAATAGGGTGACAAAAGAGAAAAAATAGACACTTGCTAGAAGTAGCTCAGTCCATCATGTCCTCAAATCATGTTTCTAAGCAGTTTTGGGGGGAAGCTATACTCACAACCACTTACCTCATCAACTGAATGCCAAGTCGGGTTCTAAAATTTCAAACACGTAGACAAGTTATTAGCCAATCTTTCCCTCACATTAAGATGTTTTCCACTGATCTGCCACCTAAAATCTTTGGGTGCTCCGCCTTTATACATATCTATAGCTAACACCATTCTAAATTTGATCACAAGTTACTCAAATGCATTTTCCTAGTGTAAGCATCTAATCAAAAGGGGTATAGATGTTATTCTTCTCTCACCAAAAAGGTTTATGTTACTATGGATGTGACTTTCTTTGAACATTAATCTTATTTTTTCAAACCTGAAATTCAGAGGGAGTACACGAGAGAATATCAGCTTTGGGACACTCTCCAAGAGATGGCCTCACAATATCAACTCGACATGGCCTCACAATATCATCAACCTAAACCATTGGCACTGTTATCACTTTCACCCTCTTCCAACAATGATACAACCTTCTCTCACTCTGAACCTCAGTTGCCAATGCCACAATCAGATCAAACCAAGTCCCTAAACAACAACATGACACTAATAAAGAGCTATGTGTCTATACTAGAAGGAGGAAACCTAATGACCAATTGGAGCCCACTTTACAGGCTCAACAAAGCAATAAACCTGATTTTGGATCCTACCAACCTGCAAACTCACATAGGTACAAGTCATGAGTCCCTTGCTCCTATCTTTGATGATTTGGATATACCAATTGCTATAAGGAAGGATGTTAGATCTTGTACATCTCATCCAATCAGGAATTATAAGGCATATGATAAGCTATTACCTTCTTACAGGGCATTTGTTTCAAATCTTGATAATATACAGGTCCCCAACTCTATCCAAGAAGCATTAAAGGAAATAACATGAAAGAAGGCTGTGGAAGAGGAAATCAAAGCTCTTGAGAGTAATGGAACATGGATTGTTATAGAACTACCCCAAGGCAAGAAACCTGTGGAATGCAAGTGAGTTTTCACTATAAAATATAAGGTAGATGAGAGTATTGAGAGATATAAAGGTGGTCTTGTAGCCAAAGGATTTACACAAGCATATGGAATTGACTATGAGGAGATATTTGCACCTGTGGCAAAGCTCAATACAATCTGAGTAATTCTTTCTCTTGAAGTGAATCAAGATTGGCCATTACATCAACTGGATGTCAAGAATGCTTTCCTAAACGGTGACTTGCAAGAAGAGGTGTGCACGGAGACTCCTTCAAGACTGATGGTGACCCACTGATATGCAAATTGAATAAGGCACTTTATGGCTTGAAACAATTACCCCGAGCTTGATTTGATAGATGTGCAAGAACACTAAACTCAAATGGATATGAACAGTGTCAGGCTGCTCATACATTGTTTATGAAGTTCTCCATCAATCGAAGAGTAGCAATCCTACTTGTTGACGACGATGATATAATTCTTACAAGAGATTGTGCCATTAAAAAAGTTGTTGACTATTGAGTTTGAGATTAAAGATCTTGGTTCCCTAAAGCACTTCCTAGGAATGGAAGTTGCACAGTCAAAACAAGGAATTTTCATTTCACAAAGGAAATATATTCTGGATCTACTCAAAGATACAAGTATGCTTGGCTGTACACCAATAGACACTCCAATGGATCCTAACAAGAAGCTAAGAGGAAATGAAGATGTTGCTCCAGTTGATGAAGGCGGATATTAAAGGTTGGTTGGGAAATTAATCTACCTCTCACACACTAGACTAGACATTGCTTTTCCTGTTAGTATAATGAGCCAACACATGAATGAACCAAATGAGGATCACTTAGAAGCTGTCAACAAATTTTTAAGGTATCTAAAGATGACGCCAAGACATAGCTTACTGTTTAAAAAGGGTGATAATCAAGGTATTGACCTATATACAGATGCAAGCTGGACTGGTTAACTGACTGAAAGGAGGTCTATTACAGGCTACTGCTCCTACGTATGGGAAAATCTTGTGACGTGGAGTAAAAAACAATTAATGGTTTCAAAGGAGTAATGTGAAAGTTGAGTAATGTGCACTAGCTCTAAGAATCTGCGAGGGAATGTCGCTTAAAAATTTGCTTATAGAACTCGAAGCTATCACCAATGCTACAATCCGAATGTTCAGTGATAGCCAAGCTGCCATTAGTATTGCCAAGAACCTTCTTCATCATGATAGGACAAAACACATTGAAATAGATCGACATTTCATTTCAGAGAAGATCAATAATGGAGTGATTCAACTATCCCACATATCTTCAAGACTACAAATCACTGATGTACTTACCAAAGCCCTGCCTGGACAAAGCTTTGAGGAATTCAGTTCCAAGCTAGGATTGAATAGCATATACAACCCATCTTGAGGGGGAGTGTGGAAAGATATTATGCTATGATTTTTAGTATACTCTATTTTAGAAATAAGATTTTGTACTTTATTTCTTGCTTCCCAATAAGAGGATGAGCCATTGACTGATCCTCATAAATTCTTGATCTTTAAGAATTCTTTCCCTTTGTATTATGACTATAATTTGACTAGAATCAGTATAAGAGGACTAAGGTTGTATTCCTTTGAAGTATGAATAAAAACTCTAGCTTTTCTCCCTAATCATTTCAAAGATATAAATATTAGTGTTCTAATTTCACCTAGTCATAATGCTTTTGTATGTCAATGTCCTTTTCCTTCCTCACTACTTCATAATGAACTTCCTCGTGGGTCAGCTAAAAAACATACTAGTAAGGTTTGAAATTACTTCACTATTAAAAAGTAGCAAGTAAAAAGAAAATCGTTGTTCGCAACAAATGCGATGTTGACTTTAATTGTGATAGTAAAAGTGAAAGTAACCACCTTGAGAGGCACATGAGTAAGCGTTACAAGTGGATGTAATCACACACAAACACAATTAAACACAAGTAGTAAGATAACAACTAAATTCAAAATGTTAGAGAAGAGATTGCTAAACATGCAAGAACTGAGCTATAATTTTCAAATGTAGAAGATAGTCAAAAAAAAGTGATTCAACATGATTTACAATCAAGTTCTAAAAGTTTTTGCAGGCATACTAGTAGAATTGATATTTATCAACATTATAATAATATTAAAAAATTTAATTAAAACTTTTTTAGCATTAATTGAAAAGTAGCTCTTACATCTAATATATGGACTTTGCAATTTTTTAATACACTTATCAATGATGGATGGATCATGCAAAAAAATAAAATATATTTAAAAAATTTGATTACCACATGCATCATCAACTACTTTGTTATCTTAAATGTCATAAATGAGTTTGGTTTTAGAAATAAAATACTTTCATTAGTATTATATGCAAGCAATAATAATATTAATGTTAGAGAAATTTTGAAAACCGTCAAACAAAAATAAGGTAAACAATAAATTTGTTTCATATTATATGTGCATCTCAAATATTTAATTTGTATAAAAGATAATTTACAATACACAAAAAATTTAAAAAAAAATAAAGATCCTATCAAATTTATTATACAATATGCTGACAATATATAAGATGTCAAAAATTATTGCATCACCAATAATTAAAGTGCTACAAATTTTCATCTTAAACATAAAAGCTAGGTGAAATTCAAGATATTTAATGTTAGAATTTTCATATTCATAAAGAGATTTTTTCTTCTTATTTTGTTGAAAAATTTCTCCAATCCCAATGAAGTGATGAAGATGGGATATATCAAAAACAATTTTAAATTCTTTGTTCAAATCTATGTTGCTAGTATGTTTACTATCCAACATGTTTAGTAATAAATCAATTAGTGGCTATTAGTACGCTATTTGCATCAAGTAAAGCTTGTAATATATTAAGTCACATAACAAATATAATTGAAACTGAAATTTGAAAAAAAAAAATTGATAGCATACCACTTTTATATCTATTAGCTACAAAGATAGGCCCTATAAATAAATTAAATTGAGTAAACTTATATTTAGAAGAATTTTACATAACCACATAAATTGATGTAGGTGTAGCACAAGTACAAGAAGATACATACATATCAGTAATAAAAATATGACTTACATGGTTTAAATTTTAAATTTTATTATGAATATTATGGTGGATGTCCATTCATATTTCAACATCTTCATATTCAAAACGTCTCCTCCCGCCACCTTCCTCGCACTACCTTAAGCCCCTTTAAGGCCCATTGATTATCATAACTATAGTACAAAAAATTTGTCTTTTCATCGTTGAAGGATTGCCTATAAATAGTTGTATTTGGACGAGAAAGAGACACGAAAGGAAAAGAAAATTACTCTTCCTTTTGTTGCAAGTATCTCTCCTCTCCTTCATGTTATCTTAATTTCGAGGCCATAGATTTCTTCTTTATTATTTAAAAGATCTAAAATAGTTGTAAGTCTTTCACTAAGACAAACTAATACGCCTATTAGTAATGAATATAACATTGCTAGAAAGTTTAGGCACGATTTATAATATATGTTAGAATACATAAAAGAATCTCAGTACTTTTGCTTATAGATAGTGGTTCATCTACAAATGAACTAACCCCATATTTAGCTAACAATAAATAAGCTCACTCTCAAGAAAAGAAGTCGTAAGATTTGATATTTTAACATGACAACAAGATAATAAAAGATTATTTCCTGTTCTTACCACCATGACCCATGATCTAGTGTCCTTTGGATATCTACACTAGCATCGAAGTCTTTTTTTTAGCACAAGTAACAAGGTGCTCGATGAAAGGAGTTGTATGATGCCTATGATAGTGGACACGTTGATCTACTTCAAAGATCGGTTATATACTAAAAGACTTAAAGAGGACCAAAATCGGTTATATACTAAAAGACGTAAAGAGGACTGAAGCAAATGTGATGTAACAATAAACGCGTTTGATTAAAAGAACGAATTTATGGAGATTAGATCAAAGATTAAAGAATAGAAATAATTTGTAATTTTTTATATATTTATGTTTTTGTTTATAAAGCACATAAATAATTTTTAATTCTTGAAGTAATTTATAATAAAATATTGGTGTCCAATATTTAATATTTTTTTGTGTAAATTGTTATATTTAGTTCTAAGGCTATATATGTATATATATATATATATATATATATATATATGTATATGTATATGTATATGTATATGTATATGTATATGTTATGTATATGTATATACTGCATCGACCCGAAACACGCATAACCCAGCAAGAAACATGATTGGGTCATTGCCATGCTTGATCTTCTGCCAAAAAAAACATGGCACAGCATATGACACAATATGTTATTGTAATGAATTGTGTCAAGCATGTGCCGTATTCATTTTGGCCCTGCAAATATCGTATATTCTGCCAGCCCAGCACGACACACATGCCACCTCTGATGTTGCCCTCACAGCTATTCTCCAAACAACAGTATCACCAACTAGTATCCTAAATAATCTTCTGGGCTGCTACCAAATTGCAGGACATCACCAGCTAGAAACATTGAACATCAAAAGTCCATGTTGCCACAATTCTGTTCCCTCTCTATTAAGCTTTCCATAATATTTAAATTTCAACCAAACAGCCCAACCAAGTTTTTATCAACTCCTTCAAATATGGTAGCAGCTTGACTGATCATCACCTTTTTCTATGAGAAAGAATTCTCTTCTTTATACCCCTCCTGTATATAAACCATTCTTTCCAAAATGATTTCTTCTAACGTCTTCGCCAATTACATTTTCCAATCCCTCCAAGAATTTAAGCTGCTTGCAGAGTCTGATAGTTGCCCTGCACTGATTTCTTTCCTTCTCGATTGTATTAAGCCACCAAAATTAGATCCTATAAATACACTTCTGATCCCCAGAAATGCTGCATCTTTGAACTATATTCCTAATCACCCACAACCCAGTCACATAGCACATAAAGCTTAAGAGAGTTTAGCAGAGGAATTTCCCATAACCTATCTGCTGCTCAATCTACACAGAAAAGCACTTCAGAGTGCTGACAAACTAACTTAGAGAAGCTTTCAACTGATGCAAGAAGACACATAACAGCATAGATTCACAGAACCATAGGAGTCCATTTACCTCTTTCATTTCTCATCTTATGAAACCAACTTTACATATGGTATACATAGAGCAAGGATCTTGTATTCCATGTTTATGAATAGAGTAAACATCTTTAAAAAAAAGGAAAACGAAAGAAGAGCTTACCACATTATCACTTCCCCTCAACCTTCCCAAGGGGGAATCCTTAGGAAGCTCTTGAATGCCAACCTCACATCTGCAGAGAATAAGACAGCAATACCACGTGAGGGATTTCCACAAAATATACCTTTAAATTCTAAGAAAGACTAGTGTCATACAGCAAACAAATGCACTTTTATACAGAAAAGTGTTCATGGTATTATTTGATGGAACTCAATATTAACCAGCACAATATGCAATAACAAAATGACGCGTGGATCTCAATTCAATCATCAATTATGTGATCAACCATCAATATACAGATACAGACTACAGAGACAAGTTATAGTGACCTTTAATTATAAAAATAACAATAAATATTGGTATGATTAGAGTCCTTTGCAAAGTTATTTTGGTCTCATTTCAAAAACCTAACAGTTTCAAAACACTAATTGAAAAAGAAAAAATAAGCCCATAAAATCTGCTAATACTATATATAGTCTATATTTTCTTTAAGTATAAGCCAAGTAGCTATTTTAAATAAATTTTACAGCTAGATAATATGAAGCTGAAGGATGTTACATTTACAGCAGAAGCAGAAAGCTCAGTCCAGTTGGGCATGTGCTAATGTCAAATTTCACTCATCAAATGATTAAAGATGATGGGGTATAAAACATGTTCAGAAGACATAAATCATATTTCACAAAAATTGTAAATGACTAGCGAGGCAATAATTACATATTCATGCACATATCCTACACATACAAGTTAACTACTAAATCAGTTTTTTGGAAAGAATTGTATGAATACCGTGAGCCCTCAATCACACAAACATAACGAAGTACATTGCCATTTAGTGAAGCCTTTTCAACTCTTTCCTGAATATCCTTATCAAGCAATACAATTCCACTGCTAAGGAAGTCTTCAACAGACATCACACTAGGACCCATCTCTTCAGGGTACAAGCTCTCTACCTACAGAACGTAAACAATGCATAATTAAATAGAGATGTAAAAATTATCTAGGTTTCCAGCTGATGGATGAATTTTGTCAATGCAGTAGAGTTTAAGGTAAATGCAAGCAATAGAATACCACGAAATTTGCACTTTGGCACTGACCTTTATGCTATCCATGTTAATTCTCCTCCCAAGAAGTCGGGCAAGGATCAAAGCCTACAAAAGTGCAGAGAGATCAAGGAATGAAACAAGCATACTGCACCAAATTATATCTAAACAATTCATCCATTCTCACGTAAACAAAAAGAGTTGCTTTGTATGGTAAATCAGCAAGCACATTTTTACTTCCCATAAAAATCGTAAATCTGTAAACATATTATCAATCTGAATGTGCCATGACAAAAAGAATTGTGCAACCAGCCAATGATGCCCCTAACTCCGAGCATAAATCAAGTAAAGATCATGGGACACCAGTTAGATGATTATTGACCAATCAATTGACGTATTCATAAGCCCACAAAGGTCTTCTACAAATTCTTTTTCTTTGATGCTAACCGAGAAGTGGCTATCCAATATATGACTCATCCAAAGCCCAAAAAATTTGATCATTACCCATTAAAAGATATAAAATAAATAAATGTAACTGGATGTGATGCAGCACCTTTTTATCATTCATTTCTTGCCTATTATGTCATTACAAGCCCAGATATTCTAAATAATATAAAAATAAATACCACACAGAAATACAGACACATATTCAGACCTTTCTAGCAACATCCATGCCACCAAGGTCATCACGTGGATCTGTACCAAGTGCAAAAAAATACTATATTAGACTATCTATAACTCCGCGGACCAGAATTTTATGTTCACAAAACAACCATGCAAACAATAAAGTTGAACAGAAGTGCCATTAATAACAACATAGCAATGCAACTATCAAACATGCGCCAGTTTATTTAAATCCTTTCCAGGTATGTGGAAGCAAGAGGTGAGCACATGGCTTTTCTCTAAGACTGACCATGCTAGAAATATCTATTTACACTTTATTGATAAGAAACAAAAAGGAAAAAAAATATATTTACACAGCACCAAATGGGTGCCACTTTTGGAGTCACTATTAAATTCCATCTTGAACTTATCGCAAGCAATCTTTTTTATTGTGAAAAATTCATACAAGGGAAATAATTCCAAATATCCCAAGATGATGAGTAAAGAGTTTAGCTCCAACATGACTAAGAGTAGGACAAAGTGGAACACTAGAACCAACACTGAAGGCTGATTTTGGTGTAAAATTCAATTGATCATCAAGATTGACTAGTTCTTTGATTTCTTCTCTCAAAATTTCAGTTTTGCTCCTCTTTAACAACTATATAATGATTAGTTGTAGTGCTAAATATATCATTTGGCCTCTCTAACTTTAAATAATAAAGAAATACTAAATTAGTCATCCCAAAACAATAAATAACTAGTTTCTAATGATATTTTAGATAGTCCAGAAAAAAACCTTAATTCTCACAAATTTCATGACATCTGTTCTCAGCTCTCTTAGTCTTAAAATCTCAATCTCTCCACCAATTTCTCTCTCAACCTCTTTAATCTTTACCCTCTTGCAAAATAAACTTCTTAGTTCTCTATATTTCATGCTTCCAATCTCCTAATCACCTTAATTCTCAAGTGCAACATTTGGGAAGTTCGTTCTACAATTGTGAAGAGCTTAAGTTGAGGTAACATATTTCAATATTATTTTCTCCAATCAGTATCACAATTCTTCATATATAATGGTTGGTTTTTCACACTTCATTCAAGCTTTACTGTTGATAATAAACTCAAATTTACACCAGAATGTCTTTAAAGTTTATTCTAGTGTTTCACCTAGTGTTGGTCCTCCTATAGCTGCAACCCCTTTCAGATCATCTCATAGTCAACTTCCCCTAGGACAATGAAAACATACCAGTGACGTGTAAAAACATTTTGCCATGACAAACACATATAACCAAGGGTTGCAACAAAGCAAGGTCAACTTCAACTATGACTCCAAAGGTGAAACTAACCACCTTATGAGACATATTGTCACACATAAAATTGCAAAAGATCAAATACAAGCACAAATAAGCACAAAGAGAGGATCAACAAGTATGTTCAACTACTACTAAATGATTAACAAGCAAGAGCTTCTCGAATTTCTTATTAATGCTGAACAAATACTTTCCTTAGTTGAGAAAGGTTGTTTTTTAAAAATATATTATAAATCATTATGACAAGCTTTTGAAAATATTTCGAGAAATAATTGCAAAAACAATGCTTTACAAGTTCATAAAGTTCACAACAAAAGCTTAATTGATGCAAATCAACATATGGTTATACCTATATATGCATAATGTTTCACTTTTACTGATGAATTTTGACAATACAAAAACAACGACACACACAAACACAATTCTAAACCACCTAATTTCTCACATAGTGCTTTTCTGGTGATCTGTATTTTAAAGACTATAAATGAATATGGAATTAAAGGGGAAACTTACCAAGACTTCGTTTTGATAATGCAAGTAGTTATAGTTGTGCTACAAAAATATTACAACTTCAATTAAAACTAATGTTAGATGCTAACTTATTTCATATTAAATGTGCATGCCATCTAATGAACTTATGAGTAAGACATAGTTTACAATTTTTAGAAAAAATAAATTACAAAAACTAAACAAATTAGAAAATTATGTTAGATATATTAAACAAAATGCTATAGATACAAGGTTTCAATAGTTTTTATTTTTTCAGAACAAGATTTTAACAATTATTGCATTACTAATGATGAAAGTATGAGAAGTTTCATTTTAGATGTAAAACATAGGAGACATCCAACCCATTTAATGTCAGAATTACATATCCATATAATGCCACTTCCCATTCTCATTTTTCAGAAAAACTTCTCAAATCTCATTTAACCAATAAAGATTGAGATTTTGCAGCACACTTATGCAATTTTTGAAACAGCTTTATATTGAGATTAATACTTTTGGTGGTGACTATTATCTAACATCATGTTTAGTACTACATCAATTAATGGCAATCAGTTAATTATTTGCATGACATAGGGATAAACAAAGATTACAACATGTTTTTACATGCAATAGTGTTAAAATTTAAAAAATACTTTGAAAATATGCCACCTTCTTATATATTAGCTACAACAATCGATCCTAGTATTAAATTAGTGGGTGTCAAAATTGACAAATTCAAATGTATATAAAAACTTCAATAGATGTAGAACATATGACACAAGATATAAATAAAAACTTCAATATATCCATATAATGCCACTTCTAATTCTCATTTTTTAAAAAACTTCTCAAATCTTATTTAACCAACAAAGGTACAAGATAAAGACACCATATCAATCCCAACATTCTTTTAAACTGCCCAAATTTCCATTTCAACATATCAAAATCCCAACTGAACTCCCTTGCGCTACCTTAGCCTCCCACTCAATATTCTGCCTACTCCACAAAATCTTCAACACTCTCAGAGTCATCTCTTCAATTTTAGTCTTGTGTAAACAAATAATGTATGCCCTCCATTTACTCAGTGACTCTTTAATAATGATTCTTTTATCCATGTTGTTTAACCCTTTAACATTCTAAGACAATTTTAAAAACCATCAATGCAACTGCTCTTCTCCTTCCATTTTCCATCCTTTTCATAATTGACCCCAAAATTCTAGCCTCCTAAGTTCCCTACTGATGTCCCAACTATTTCTCCTTTATTCACTTCCTTACCACTAGTTGTATGAGCATAAATGCTCTCTATTTTTGCAAATAGTGCGAACATCTCCTCCTCCATGCCTTCAAAGGTTATCCTTATCACAAATTTTAGCCAACTTCCTCAATAACCTCTTGGAAACCTCCTAATGTCAACTGGTTACCTCATCTGCCACTGATTCATCATACACCACCACAATTAGCCTATCCTTCTTTTGTAGCCCTGCCTTGTTTTGAACATGTCTATCATCGCTAGTATCCTTTTCCTCCCTCATATCACTGTAGCAAACTACTGATGGAATGAGATCTATCTCATGTGCCTCCCCATGCTCAACACAGTTGCTCAATCCCATACCCATTTGTCCCGCCACAAGCAAACCACTTTCCTTATTTGTTGTGACCTCTTCTCCCTCGTAACCTGCATACAACAATACACTTCTCCCAGTTAGAGGAAGATTGAACCCCATCGTTGACAAATGTCCTATGACTGCACAAATTTTTGATCAATCTCTATTGCCTTTAGATCTTTGCCTGGTGGTACCCAATTCTTACAGTTGCATTTTAGCCCTAAATGCCTTACACGCACATCCCTAGCTTCGAAAGGCGAATAAAGTTGCCTAGCCAATTCTTGTGGGCTAAGTGAGCTCCTCTCCTCCGCAGCCCCCAATTGATCTAGCCCATCACATACCATCATTTGGATCCAGCCCAAGTCATCAAACATCCAACCCTTCCCTCAACCTCACCCGACCCACAGACTTTTAGATTACTTGAACTAAAGTGGGCCACATAGACATATGCTCCTAATTATTTCTTTTGATTGTCCAGGCCTAGCCCAATCGTGTAATTTTTTTAACTCTCACGCATATTTGTTGATTTGGGCCATCGGCATAGCATAGGCCCATGCCTCAAGGGAACTTATGAATTTGACCCAACAAGTTCGCCTCCTTCATCTAATTGTCAAACCGAAAAACCCTATCCCCTTTTCATTCCATGTTCTCTTGTCGTTGACTACCACCCCTTTCCACATTTTCATAGCATCTCTGGCCTACCTCCCTCTTGCAATCTATTAACCGTCGCACTCAGTCTCTAAAACCCATAACATGGGCATACACTTGCATCCGTCTTCACCATTATCGCTTCCTTTTGGCCCTGATTAGTGACACCCTTCTCCATATCGACTGCTCTCATTATGTAGAAATCTCTCACCCACGCCCACCAACCAAAGCCCTTGCCACCATACGACATACAAAGCGATCTCTTGCTTCCATTACTAATGTCAAACATCTGTAAGAATGCCTCGTTGCTATTCGATCCAACTACTACCAAAATAACTCTTTTTTTCATCTTTTCTTTTTCTTACCCAACCCTCTCTCCTCTTGGCTACCACTGAGCTATTCATCGATAGCCAAAACCACTTCATATCCTCCAAATTCAAGTGCAATGAAACCTGTTTTCCTTTACTCTGTGCAGTTATCCATAATCCTCCCTCATCTCTTTCTACATCAAATTCCAAAATCTTCCTCTTAATCCTAATGGAAAAGATTGCCATCTTACTTCCATACAATTTCTCTCCATACAATACTAAGAGAACAATCACTCACCTATTTTCCTTAAGGTTGTCCTTCAAATCTGCATCTACACACTGAATAGCAAGATATTCACCGAGATTTCCTCCCTTTCCTTCTCTTTCACTTTATACATTTTATCTCTCATGCCAACATCTTCATTGCCACTCAATTAAAAACCTGTTCTTTCTTGCTCAAGACTTTAATGGAATCCAAAATCTTCCACCAACTAAACGCATCAGCTTCATTGAGAAAATAATAGCCTAGACATTGCCAATATTCACCTCCATCAAGATATCATTTTTTCCCTCTCATTGGATCTAATCACCAAGAAAAGGAACATATCATACGAATGGATAGCCTACTCCTACCATAATCATAATCCTTAATGATTCATTAACTTCACTTTTAATTGCCAAATAAAACCCTTTCATCTCAATATTGGCGGCTTTCTTCTTTGAGATTTGATCCATCTGCCTAACCTTTTTATGAAATTGTTGAAACCTAGATCTGACTAACAACCATGGTTACAACTCACGAGGTTTCTTTTCAAAACATGAACAAACAAAATAATTCTTCAGTATATTCAACAGATGTTGTTTGTTCCTGGAACTACTTGCCATAAATGAAAAATCAAGTAAAAAGCTCTTCAAAGAAGACTTGCTCCAAAGTACAAATGAATAACACAAATAACTCACAATGTCTACATAAAAGTGTCGACAACATAATTATCTTACAAAGTGCACAAATAAATATTCAATGTTTCTGCAAATGTAAAATGGTGTGTACAAATATTTAAGCCTAAAATCGCAACTATGTGTAATGTATTAAGTGAATTTGAATTTTACCTTGAAAAACTACCTATGTAAAGGGGGCACCCCTTTGGTGCATGGTATATAATATAATTCTTTGTTTTTGCTCCAAAAAAAATTAAATTTTGTGAATCCTAATTATAATGTTCCAAATCATGGTTAGACTCTTCAATATCCAACATAAATTAAGCCCTTTACTACCTTATCTAAACCTAATAATAAAGACCTATAACCAAACCCTATTGGTCGACTGATGATGCAACATGATTTATTTTAAGTAAACGCATGAGTATTGCATAAAACAGTACTTAATGCCGTCATTATAACTAGACATAAATTTTGTGGCCAAGTTTCCCCAGGTTAGAGTTCTAAAGCAATCTTCTAAATCATGCACTGAACCAACCAACTAAAGCGTTGCTCAACTTCTTTTTTCTTTTTTTCATGTGCTTTCCTTTTGATCTCAATAACACATATCAACTTTAAATAGTCTCCAAGAAAACCATTTTATTCCCTTATGGGTTTTATGCTCTACATTTTAGTTTCATAATGTAGTTCTAATAACATATTGTGTCCTCCAACCATTGCTACAAGTCCAAAGATGAGATATTTTATGCTATACTGATTGTGATTCATCTTTGAGAAGATCTACATGAATTTCATACAATTGCTAATCAACTGATTTTCTACCATTATGATTTAGTTTCTTCCTTCTTTTTCCATTTTTTTCTTTTTTTGATAGAAAAGTTTCTTCCTTTTTTTTGTTTCAATCTTTTGTCACCAAGAAAAATTTGTAGAACGTCAAAATTAGTTTGTTTCATTAGCAAGGTTTTCACCATATACCTGACTAAGGAATTATAAAAGTTTTGGACAAACTTATTGCTTTGGCCTGAATAATTTGACACTTATGTACAACTTTGTAAAGACATGATACTAATTGAACTATGTTTAACAGTCGAGAGCAAGAATTGGAGTACAATGCAAGAAAAATTTCTAAATTTCTTTTAATAGACAAAGAAGATGAAACTTGGATTAGAATCAGATGACAAAGTCAAATTCCAAGTTGAGTTAATAATACTATGATCTAAAATTCCAAGAGTGCAAAATATATGCAAACACATTCCTGCATACATGTAAGCAAACTTAGCAAAGGATATAATATTCATTTGTCAAGAATATGATTTATAGCAAAAGTGCTAATCTTAAATCAAATAAAAACCTGGCTCAGTGTATCCGAGGCCCTTAGCAACATTGACAACTTGGCTTAACGGTTTCCCATCTTCAACCTCACTCATCACATATCCCAGTGTACCTAACACAAATATGGTATATGAAACACAATTTCGAAGCCAATATATCTAGATGACAATATAGGAATGCATGCAGGTCTCAGTGTGCATAAACCAACTGTATCTAAGCAGAATCAATGCCTTAAAAATAATTACCACTTAGACTCCCAACAATTCTATGGACAGGGTCTCCTGATGAAAGTATGCGATTCAAGGATGATATGATAGGAAGGCCAGCACCAACCTATTAAGAATAAAAATCCAATCAGTATAAAATGCTTGACATTCACTATAGTTACTGATAAAACATTAGATAGTTTCCAGCAGGCTAGAAACTACACTTACTAATAAGACAATTCCCCATAAAGCTAGTATTGGATACTGACATTAAGTAATTAGTCAATCACACACAATTTTATTACAAAACCAAGTATCTTAAGTCCTATTTTTCCCTAAGAAAACTATGAACAAGATTATAATACTCATTCTTTTATTACTCACACTCATCTTCTGCTCTCACATTAAATTGAGATCCACCCACATGCCACTTTTTTTTTTTCTTTTACCATTTTGGAGTGGGAGGTAACATGACTTTGTGCAGATAGAACCATATGCTTTTTCAAACAAAAACTTCACTTACAGTTGATTCATGCCGAATGCGCCTTGGATGTAAGACCAGTTTATCATAATCTGCCTGCATGACAAAGAAAAGAAAAAGAGAGAAATTGAAGTTGAAAGGCATTTTCATGTATAAGGCATGTAATGAAACAAAATTAATGGCACGACTTGTGAATATCACAGAATGGCATACTAGGACAGCAACTAGAAAGCTTTCAGTCAACAGAACATCTCTTGATTGAATTGATTCCTTATAATGTGCTTAGCATCTATAGAAATATCATTTCACACATATTCTGCAGAGACATTAAAAGCACATCTGATCGCTACAAACTGATGTTGGATCTGACTAGCATTAACAATCATGAGAAATTTTGACAGAAGAGTGCCACCCAAACAGCTGGAATAGGATTATTGCAGTCACTGCTCAAATATCACTATGCCAACTTGCTGAAATGCTTTGGTGGTTGCCAATTCAAAATGAACCAATTCATAAACAGAATAGAAGTTGAAAATATCAGGATTCACAAATATTCCCCTACCATTTGGACATATGAAGTAAAAAGCAGGCTTACTTCTTATAAAAGCAAAACAAAAATTATGCTTACGAGACTATATTACCATTGCAGAAGTAAGAGGCTTTTTATTTGCCAGGACAATACAGCAACCAAAATCAACCACTTGGGTCAGTATTTTAGTAGTCTCAGAACTGGCAGAGCAATCTACAAAGACTAAACCTGTTGCACCACATTTAAAAAAATTAATAATAAGGTAATGTGAGATCTGAATGATCAGTTTAATTTTGCTCAACCATGTTTCCTCTATGAAGCTCCAGCTGAAATCACATGAGGGCATTCCACAATCACACCAATACTTTGATGATTTCAAAAGGCTGTTCATTGAACTAGCAAAACTACACCTCACACACAGCATAAACCTTTTTTTCTTGGAATACAAACCTGGTGATTTACCCAGAAGTTCAGCAATGTCCATGACTTTAGTTCTTGATTCTGTGTTCGTGAATACTTGGGTACCACCTTCACAAAGGGCAGAGAAAAAGAGTGCATAAGTAAAATCCAATATTGTAACCAAACCCATTAGCTAGATATGGATACAGCAGAATTACCTAAAGGACCAAGTGTGGACAAAGAAGAACCCCCCGACTTGATGCTGCAAACCTCTAACAGAACGTCATCCTCTAACTCCCTTGTGACCACATCCAATGGAATAACTAATGATTTACTATCACACACTCCAACAACTCGCAAATGGACTCCCTGGAACACAGAAACGATACTATAAACCGAAAAGCTGAATTTGTGTACTGCAGTCAGTCAATAGGTCATGCATTCTCTGTACATTTGCTTCCTAAAAACCATGAAGTCATATGCATGAGATAAACCCAGTAGTAAACCAAACCTCCAGTATCAGGAAAAGAAAAAGAAAGAAAGAATCAAGTACTCTTCAAGCAACATCAAACTTCAGCACCAATTAACGAGGAACTTATGAAAGTAGAAATGGCAGTAGAGCTGCATCTACAAGAAAAATCAGAAGAGCTGCATTTTGTCTAGTCATATAAAACTTCCCCATAAACAGAAGAAAAAGAGCAACAGGAAATGTACCAGGTTGGCGTGAAGGGATCTGCAAGAGACGATGTGGTAGAGGAGCTGACGGCCAACACCTCCACACCCCATCAGAACAAGAGGGATTCCCTTCATCCTGTGCTTAGTGTTAATCTTCTTCTTGCTTGCTTGCTTTTCGGCTTTCTATTGTCCTGCGACTTTGTAGACACCCAAAGCAGGTGCAGACGGCGGGCAGTCCGCGGGCCGTGCCTTGTAGGGTTCAACACCTGCATGTTGGGCTTGACATTCTTGACCCATCTGCTGTGCCGGCCCGCAACCTCAGAGGACTGCAGTGGCTACAGAACGTAAGCATACAGCAGACGACAGGCAAGTTGCAGTGCGGCTTTTCCGGCGAGCCCTTACCTGGAACCTTATAAAAATCTTCCACTCTTTCATGTCGCTAAATTGATAAATGATCACCCAAACAATCATGTCTGTTGCCAGGATTTCGTGGACTTGCCTTATCACCGTTGGAGAAGCCAATAACCACTATAGAGGAAATCTACTTACCGGGTTTTGAGACTCAGAAAGAAACTTTCATCTTTTGATGTCTATGCACTCAAGTTTGTCATTTCTTGCAACAGAGTATCGGTGAGTTTAAAGAAGCTAGAACCATAAGTGAATCTTATTTATTTGTTATTTTCATCATAAATATATGTACATATATGTATATATATGCACTACAATATAATATAAGACTACATTATGGATTTGTCTATCTAGACTATATGAACTTAAGAGAAAATTGAGAAAATTAAGGTTAACAATTTTGTGAAATTGAGTTATGGTTAATCTTTGGGTACTGATTAATTTAAACTTTAAATTTTATTTTTTTCTTTTCAATCAAGTTTTAATTTTTAAAACTTTTTTAAATAAATCATTATTTATTGATTTTATTTATATTAGATTTTAATTAAAATAATTATAAAAATTAATGATATTTTTATTATTAAAATATCTTTAAAAATTACTTAATTTAATAAATTTTATGATCCATTTTAATATTATCCTTCAATCAACTAATGAGCTATTCTTTAAAAAAATAAAATTTTAATAATATAAATTTTTAATAAAATATTTTTGATATTTAAAAAATTTTAAAATTTTTTATAATGCTAACTTAAATATTTTTTATATTTATAAAAAAATTTAAATTATTATAAATATTGTAATCAATTTATGGATGTTCATTCATCTCCCTTATTTCTAAGAGAAACCCTTTTATGTATCAATTTTTGGTATTCATGACTTTTTTCCATTTTCATACTTTTTCATCTTCTCATGTTGTACACTAATTGCACTGATGATATCATTTATTTATGTTTTTTATTGTTAATGAAGATACTTATAAATAAATGATGTAAAATTATAAATTAACAACAAAAAACATGGATTAATGAAAGAAGATAACTCTTTTTATTATTGTATTACAAGTCTCTCTCTTTACTCTCTCTATTTAGTATTAGTTTCTTTACTATCACTCTTTTTTATATATGTATATAACATGTTATCAGTATAAATTCGCTCATTTTTCGAATCATAGTTTAGGCAATATTCCTTTACTAGTTGTGAGTCATATATTATGGTTTATCTTGATACTAAAAATGTACCTTGGCGATTAATAATATTATTCTCATGTTAGTTTTCAAATTGCTAATTGATACTATATGTGTCTCTTATCATTATTATCTTTAATTCTTTAGACGCACAATATCGATTAGATGCTCAATAAATAACTTTCTTCTTCGCATTAGCATTTAATATAATTATTGTTTTAGACTTTAACATCTTGATCTTTCTTTTATATATACATAGTTTTACTTTTCATATGCAAATTTTATGAAAATTGCTATGTGTTCTTATTAGAACACTTTCACAGCCACTAAGAAGACTCTCCTATGGTCTATCTTAGGAAGAGTGTGGCAAAATCTTCCCTATTCTAGGAAGACTCAACTATGGGCTGTCTTGGGAATAGCAAACTCTTCCCTATTTTAGGAAGACTCTCTTATGGCCTATCTTAGGAAGACTTTGGCGAACTCTTTTATATTTGAAAGGAGTGTCCCATAATCTGGTTAAGTGTAAGAAACTTTCTAAATGCATCTTTAAACCTTCTTTGGACTTTTTTTCATGATTCCACTCTCCAAGGCAGACTCAGAAACTCATAATTCAGAGAGTTTGTTCAAATTTATGGGAACATTAGGCAATCTGGAAAGACCTTCAACGAGAGTCTTTTTAGATTTATGAGACTCTACCATACTCATCCAAGGCTTCTTCGTATTGAGTTTTCTTTGAAAGTTCAGTTCTTTCATTACCAAACCCTTTTATGTTACCTTTTGCAAGAGTTTACCTAAAAGCAATGATGTTTTTCTTCAAGTTACTTAGTAATAGTGGTTCTTTCCTTTATCTTGTTTTATAGTAGGAGTAAAATTGGGTATCGATAAATAGAAGACCTTTTGAGGGAAAGATAAGCAAAAAATGATGAACATCAAAATGAGATCAAGCATTTGAGACATAAGCTCAATCAAGAAAATGAGATAAGGATGAATTAGATGATAGACCAAGAGGCGATGAGGGCCAAACTAAAAAAATGAAAGGAAAAGGAGAAAGAAATCTATGCCCAATGGTGTCAAGATAAAGAATAGTAGGTTCTTTGAGCAAGCAAGAATCAAAAAAGCACCAAAGATATAATCACTCAAATTGATTAGACATATAAGGTGGCCTCTTTACTTTGCACAAAATTAGATGAGTTTCGAAAGGAGATTGCGTGGAAAAATGCTTACTTGACAAAAGAAATCAATAAAACTCTTATGAAAAGACATCTAATATGTTTAATTATAGACTTAATGTGAGATCCCTATATCTTTTCAAAAAGAAATCAATAAAACTCTTATTTTGTTAATATACTTTTGAGTAAATTTTCCTATGTCCCTTTTGTACAACCACATTAACCCTATATTTATATTCATATATATGCACTCATAATCTTGAAAGAACTAAATTTATTTTTAAAGGAGTAGGATATGTGAAATAAGGCAATACTCGATCACTAAATACTATAACACTTGATCTTAAACCTCACAACATGATATGGAAGATCAAACATCAAGGATCGAGAGATCATAAAAGCCTTAGGCATATATGTAAAGCTAATTAGCCTACGACCAAGGTCTCATGCATGAAAGGATGATTAAAAATCATCAAAAGCTACAAGTAAAGATATAGGATCAGTTTCCATAGATGATATTGTCCATCAGCTAGGTTATAAAAGGGAAAAGACCAACTGACCCCGAAGTCCAAGAAAGAGCCACCAATAAAGAGTTTTAACAAACTAGAGAATGTGTAGGGATAAATATCTCCCATATGAGTTTCTTATCAGGCTTGATGACACCACCAAAACTTAAGGCTCTTGAAATCGACAAGTATGATGGAGCTTAATGCTCTCATGCCCATCTTAAGATGTATTTATATAAAATACACATATGCCAAGGTAATTAGCAACTCTTAATTCATTATTTTTAGGATAGCTTGAAAGAAAAAGCCTTAGAATAATACACCAACTTGGAGCCATCTAAGATTCAATCATGGAGAGATTTAGCAAATATATTTTTAGTGCACTATAAGCACACAGAAAGCTAGGTCTAAACAAAATTATACTACAGAACATAAGTAAGAGACCCAATAAATCATTCAAAGAATACATTGCTAGATTGAGGGAGATAACAACCAAAGTGCCCCTTATTTTGCCTAATGAGAAATTTTTTTAACTTTTTTCAAAGATGTTGAAACCCCTGTTTTATAACCACCTTATCATGATGATAAGAGAAATTTTTATCAAAATTGTACAAATGGGAAAGTTCATGAAAAATGCTTCAAAAATGAGGAAGTTGGAAGACCCAACATTAGGAAAGTCAAGTTGATGGTGGTTGCAGAAGGCAATGTGAAAGAGATATAGATTAACAAATGAAAGGTGGCCATTAAAGTACCAACCCCTTTTCATTATAAAAGTGACCATACAGTTTTATGAATTTATAAATCATAAGTAAGTAATGAGGAGATAAGGAACATAACAGGATCTATCATATGACTCTTAACGAAAGATGCTGGAATCTTACTAAGCCAAAAGAGAAATGACCAATCTCAGATGCAGATAAGGAGGTTACCCAAAAAGAAAAGGTAATCAAAAAATTGAATGAGAAGGAAACAAGCTAGTTATAAACGGAGAAGCTTTGGAGTTCCTCAAGTGCATTAATCATAATGAGTTTAGCATTATTGATTACAAAATACACCTATTAAAATATCGCTTTTATCACTAATCGTCAACTCTAAGACTCGCAGGGAATCATTACTAAAAGTATTGGACAACGTGTATGTACTCCCCAAAATTTCAATAGATAAGATAGAAGATTTATGTTAATCATATTATAACTCATAACGTCATCACGTTTTCAAATTATCTATGTTCTAAAGGGAAAGGATCCGTGAAGGCATAATATGTATTTGTATTGCATACGATATCTCAATTATTTATTAATAATATATCATTGTTGAATGTGATGTCAAGTTGTACTTTAGAGAGGTTGTTAGTAGCTCTAAGTAATATGAGGCATGGTAAGGTAATGATCATTAGAGCCTTTGATAGAAATCAGATTGAGATCCAACGTAGAATTGACTTACCAATGAAGATTGGACCATGCATTTTTATGATGCAAAATTTCAGATAATGAATATGTTTCCATCTTTTAATAATTTATTGGGGAGGCCGTGGATATACATGGTAAGGGCGATACCTATAACATTACATCAAAAACTGAAAATGATGATTGAGGATAAGTTGGTAATAGCTGTAGACACCTAATTTTGCAACTAAGAAAATTTTATTTTTTATATTTAAAAAAAAAAAGATTAAAGACCAATGGGACTAAAAGATGAAAGGAAAAAAAATAAGTGGAAATTAACTAAGTATAAAGAATAGTTGAACTAAGATCAGGATCAATTAACAGAGTTAAATTCGGATCAGTTAAAGAAAGTCAATCTAGGATTGGATTTGCCATGGTTTCAAATAATAGTATCGAGTTTTGGAAATTATTAGTACTAGTTTATTTAATTGATGCTAACATCTTAATGAACAAATCTTTTTGATTAGTTTAAAGGAAGTTAGTGAAGGAGATTAAGATCGAAAAGAAATTAATTTCATAAGTGTAAAGAGTTATCATTACAAAACAAGAAAAGCAAAATACAAAGTCATTACCAAAAGAAAGAAAGATATGATGTCAAGTCAAGCAACAAGAGCATCGATAGAGGCAACATTAGCATTAGCATCGACTGAATTAAGACCTTCAATAGAGCTGGGATTAGTAACTTTTGGAATAGATGAGGGAACAAAAGCATCAGAATTGTTAAGAGCAAAAGTAACATTGAGCGTTACGACTTTAGTAGTGCTAACCACTATCAAAGTGTGATCGGCCGTATCATCACTATGTTGATCCTCCATGAACTTAAGATCTAGATTAGGATAGACACCTTTCATTTGATTGATTAGGCATTGTTAAAGGCTTGGCCATAAATCTGATGCAACTTCAATCACGTCAACGTTGAAGGTGTTGTTGGCTTTGTACTCTGCCACAGTTTCATCTCGAGCCTATGTCACCATCCATTCATGTTTTATAGCTACACCCTTTATGGCCCTATTTACCTACAGATTAGTGTTGTTTTTTGCATCAAGGAGCTTGATCGAATCCATGGATAACTTCTTGTCCCTTGAGGCCACTATGTTCTTTAGCCAATTCATTTCAGCCACTGTTACTTTAGCTTCGACCACTACATCAATAATAAACTTATTAGTAGTCTCCACATCTTAAAAAGCTTGCATTAAGGCTTGGTCGCAAAGTTCATAATTCTTCAGAATGAGAGTAACTTCATCATAGACTTGAAAGCAAATAGATTTCAAATTGAAAAAATTATGGAATAAATAAAAACAAAAGTACTAATGTCAGATTAAGAAACTCTTATGAGATAAATGACATACCAAGTTTAGATGATAGTTGAAGCCAGTTACCAGTCTATAATTTCCTTTCATTGAAAAGCAAACTCAATCCATGGGCAAGATTGCTTTCTTCATTTTCTCGAAGGCCACGTCTACTTCCAATATCGCGTATGCGACATTCATGTTCCACCTCGATTAAAAATAGTATAAGGCAAAACACTTTTTGGCAATAAGCAGTGGGGCATCAAGGGCATTGATAGCCACTCGATCTGAGATCTTTCATAAAGTATTATTGATGAGAATCTCCACTTTTTAATCCGTGTATTGGGCCAGACCCTTGCCCTTTTTTGTCATAACATCAAAAGAAGACTCCTCTGTTGGTGCTTTTTTGACTCAAATCGAAAAGGAGCTTTTGGTGTGGTGACTTTTATAGCAGGTTAAGAAACCCAATCTCGATCTCGATCTTGATATGACATCAACGAAAGAAAAAACTAGTGGAGCATTTTAAAGGAGATCAAGAGAAGGAGTCTTAAAAGAATTAGGTTCATGATTGAGTATAAGACTCACATTGAGATTAGCGTTTGAAATTTTTGTATAATATTTGCTTTGTTTCCAAGTGTTTGTACTTTTCTTATTTCATTTCTTTGTTCATTAGTACTTAGCTTTGTATCTTGTTGAGTGTTAACCAACAATCCTTTTAAATGATCATTTTGGCCATGCATTCAAAACTACACCTAACTTTTAAAATATGGTTAATCTAGATCATTCAAATATGGCTTTTTCATTTCTATTTCACCCTTAACAAATTTAATTTTATTCAATATGACCATTGCCTATGTGCTTGAATCCCGATCTCCATTACAATCATTTCCACTCTCTATCATGATCTTCATCATTTGTATCCCTAATCCTGATTAATGCCTTATAGAATGATCGACCAAGTTCATTGACACTTAAACCTAATGAAAACCGTTAGTATGATCTTAGTTTATCTCATTAATACTGAACCCGATGAAAATAGTTGATTCGATCATGCCTAATCCTTTAACCAAAGTTTAAAAATGTATTTTACTTTCTGATTTTCTTAGTAACAAAATTAAGTGTTTACAATCGTCCTTCTTTCTCGTACTTTGAGAATCATAGATAAAACAAAGGTAGGAGACTTCTAATTTTGCTTCTAAATTATCAGTCCTTTCGCTCAATCTTATTCAAAATTCGTGAATTTTTTTTTTCAATTTCAATGTTGTGTCCATCTATTGATGGATTCTTCCTCATCACTTAGATGGTTAATAAGCTTTAAAAATTATCATGTCCAATCTCCTCATGAATTCTCCCTCATCATTCGATTTTGACAAAAAGGGTAAATTGCCCAATTTCTTGATTAATTCTTCATTGCCATCTAATCTCACTGAAATTTTAGATTGACAATGCTTAATTTCTTGATAGATTCTTCCTTTCTATTTAATCTCATCGAAATTTTAAATGGAAAATGCTTGATTTCCTAGTGGCTTCTTCCTCGTCATTCAATCTTGTTAAAAAGGAATATTGCTTAATTTCTCCATAGATTCTTCCTCGTCGTTTAATCTTGCAAATGATAAATTTCTTCCTTGTTATTAATCTTTTGATAATCCACTCGAGATTTTTATTTTAATGTTAGATTTCTTCCTCGCCATTAATTCTTTTCAATGGATTCTTCCTTTTCACTTATTCTTGTTGATGATGGATTCTTCCTCATCACTTGAATGATCCACAAAACGGGCATGACCCATGATCTAAGAGGCTTTTGAATCCCTAAGCCGTAGGTTAATTGATAGGTAGTAACTAGTAATTAAATATGTTAGATGACATGGCAAGCACTAAGAATCTTAATCATTAAAACTATGATCTTAGAAATCCAATCATTAAAACACTTGATCAATAAAAAAGGAAAACTTAAGCTCACCTGATCATTAAAGAGATGAAGCCTAGCTTGATCAATTATTTGACATAGAACTAGATATTAGTTGGATTTTAATCTGATGTTACACTAAAAATAGACCTTGATCAATAGAATTATGAACATGTCCCTGACCATTTGGCAAAAATGAAGAAAATGACACTTGATTCGACCATGTTGTTTGAAAGAAGAACATAAGCAATCAAAAATAAGGATAAATGAACAATAATTCATTTCAATGATTGGGGATTGAAGAAGAAGTTGATTTTAATTGTTCCTAGTGTATAACAAGATCAAATATGAACAATAAAAGTTGAATGTCTTAAAGATTTGAGTTGATTTCAAAGTGGATAACTACCTTTAAAAAGTGGAAAGCACTACAATCTTATAGAAGTTCTTAGAAGGTGTAAAAAATACACAAAGTGAAGTACATACTAGTGCATAGGTTTCCTAAGAGGAGTATCTAACGTACAATATTCCCTTTTACTTATTCACAAAAAATAGATTTTAGGTAAAAGCCCATTAAAAATTCTATTATGAATAAAGCAACGCTTAAAGGGAAAGGGACATTTATGTAAATTCTCATTTTAAAAGCAGTATAATTTTTTTTTCTTTTCACTTTCTCTTTTAAGTTTTCTCAAGCTTTCCTTGAGAACTTTGCAAGCTAGATATTGTCTCTCTTTTTGTGGTTCCATAATTTGCGAAGGTACAGGGAAAGTAATAGAATCTTGTCTACTTCAAGTAGATACATCTAAATTATAATTTATTTCTTTGTATGCTTCATGATGGTTAATTCCTTTAAACAAGAACGAATAAAGTTGTTGATTATTTGATCAATTCTCACATTTTTGTTGTTTATTCCTACATTAATAAGATGAGTTAATTGACTATTGATCATCTTTTTTAGTTAATTTTGCTTGTCATGTTTATTAAAATGAATTTTGAAGCTTAAAGAACAAAGCAAAAGCTTATCCCTTTATTCTCAAATAAAATGTTCTTTAAATTTTTAAGAGGAAGGATTTGAGCAAGTGTTGAATTTGAAATTTCATCAAAAATAGCATAAAAAATGTTTTAGAACGTAGGAAGTTATCGTAGGTGCGAGATCAAAAACTTTCTCTAAAATTATTGGGAGTGAAAAGATGGATCAAGTGTGAAGTCTTGAAGCTTGTTTATGCATATGTTTATATTTATAGAATCATCAACTCTTGACTACTTTCTGATATTAGAAAATTTTTCACTTAATTGTTACCATTCCAGGACGCTATGAAATTGCTCATCCTTTTCCATGCAAAGCTGACTTATAGATGTAAATTTAAAGAAGTAAAAGCAATAGCCTTTTTATTATGTTTTAGATTTTTCTTTGCAAAAGATTTTTCAATAATAACCAGCCAAACAAGTTTTTCATATGATCAATTTTACTTTGAGAAAATTTTAAACCTTGTCGTGACCGTTGACGACTCCACTTGAGATCTTCTTAGAGAGTTAATTCAAATATTGAGCGAAAAACTTTTTGATTTTGAAAAACCAATAGTGGATTTATGATTCTTAGCTTGTTGTTATGATGATATTGTAGTATGCTTTTAGTCCATGAATAAATTGGTGTATTTGTTTTTCATTTTTTGGTTTTAAAAAGCTCCATACACGTCATTACCCATGCGTTATAGAAGCTTTACACCTGAGATAAGCTCTATGTGAGCGATATCGTTTTTAGAAGTGATAAAAAAACACAAGCATTCAAGAGGTTAACTAGCTTCTATGCATGCTATACATCTCATCCCACTCAAGTCAAACATTAATTATCTTATCATTTTTAAGATTGATGTTACATACCACAATGCATCCACAATGTTGATGAAACTCAAGTTTTCCCTTGTGCTGACCCAACATGTGAAACCATCTAAGAACCCGTAAAAACCTTAACCGAACCCACATAACTCAATTATGGTTAAACCTTGCATATAGCTAAACCTTAACTTGACCTAAATAAGAAAAGGGTTTACGTTGAAAGAGAACCATGTAAGACAAGAACTAGGTAGACATGATGATATGTTATGTTATTGAAATGTTAGGTGTTGACCTTGACTTTTATTTTGGCCTTTGCATATACATTTCATGTTATCAAAAAATTATTAAAAATTTGGCATTTCGATTTTGTTAACAATTTTTTTTTTTTTTAAGAATCCTGGATGAAGAGTTATATTAAATAATTTTAAAAATACTTAAATAATTTTATTTATAATTTTATGGAAATCATAATAAAGAATTCATTAAATCATTTAAAAATAATTAAAAACTTATAAAAATAAATAAAATCAAAATTTTGTAAAATTAAACCTTCAACTATTTTTTTAAAATAATAAAAAATAATTTTATTATATAATAAAATAGTTCATTGCATGTAAAATAGTAAATAAGAATTTAGATGATGCTAGATGGTAAAATTTGTGCGCCTCTGGACTATAAAAACTGAGCCATGGAGACATGGGAGAAATCGTTTTGAACATAAAAACGATTTTTGGGACGCTGACATATAGAATTGATGCGTATGCAAGATTGAAGTCTGGCGCACAGCGGCCAACAATTACCTATTGACAGTTAATTTTGATAGTGAAGGGATGACCTTCAACCCATTTGGTTTTATTGCTGTGCCAACCAATCAGGATATAAGGGAATTAATTTTTTTTATTATTTTAATTTAATATTGAATTTTTAATAAATATTAAAAAATATTTATAATTTATTATATTAATATAAAATATAAAATATAAATTATTAAATTATCATTTATTATTAACTTAATAAAAACCTAAAAGAAATGGGGAGCTGACATTTCATTTTGCAGAACAAGGACGGTTGTCGGAACCTGACTTGTATTAATTGTGAATCCTTTTTATTTTTAATTAAATTATTTATTTAGTTAATAATTTTTTTTTAAAAAAATTAAAAATTAATTGTAATTAATTGCCTACTTTTATGATATTAATTGTGGTTGTTGTGTAGACGTGAGAGCTGGTCACATGAAACGTGTCAGACAACCAACACCTCAATTTTCATCTTTCACTTTGGAATTCCAAAGCTTTTACAACTCAAAAATCTAATTTTTCTTTCTGATTGATCACTTTTTTCTTTATCAAATTTAAAGATTGAATATTTGTTTTATCTGAATTCATGTCCAATATTTTGAAAAAAAATTTAAAAAATATTTTTATAATTTACATGTAATGTGAAATAAAAAATGAAAATAAAAATTTCACAAAACTATCCAAAATTATCAATTATATTTTATATTTAAAAAATAATAATTTAAAATTTATTTTAAAATTTTAAAATTTAAAGATATTTTTATTGAAGATATTATATAATAAATTTTAATTTAATTTTTTTGAAAATATGAAAATATATTCAAGCTATCGTTATAAAATTTTTAAAAAAATTTTACAAGTACAAAAAAATATTTTCAAATTTATATTATCAAAATTTTGTAAAACTCATAAAAAATAGATTTTACATTAAAAATATTTAAATTTAAAAAATACATCTAAAATAAAGTAAAAATTTTATTTGAGTTATTTTAAAAATATTTTAATAAAAAAATAATTTTAACTTTCATTTTGAGAAAATGTCTAATTTGAACCAAATTGATAGATTTATTGCCCATTAAACATGAAAGTTTAATTGATAAAATAAAATAAATATAAAAATTTTATATCACTTTTATTTTTAAAAATAAAAAAATAAACTATTTATCATATTAAATTATCACATATCAACTTTTCATTAAAAAAATTTTGATATCTGACATCAAATTTAAATGTATGACAATTAATATAATTGTATGAAGTAATAAATCTTTGACTAAGGCTTGGCACAAAATTGAATTTGATGCAATTATTATGATTTAGGTTGCGAGTACTTTTGTAAAGGCAAAAACTATGATGTTGGCTGATAATGCTTGAATAAAATGGGCAGCTCCTTCAACCATAAACAGATGCCATTACACAAAAAGAAACAGCAGGAATTAAAGATGCCAAAGTGATGGGGTAGACTGCTCTTTCTTCTTTGCACAGCGCACATTGAATGCTTTCATTGCAATGTCAACATGGCATCAACCTCCCACTCTGCCTCTAGGAAACCCCCAAACTTATACAATACAACTACCCACATGCACTTTGCTATGCGTTACCCGATCTTACCAAATGTTAATAGAATGGGTTCAGGTAATACTTGATCAGATTTGGGTGGGTTCAAATTCAAATTTTAATACTCGAATTGAGTTCGAGTTGGATTTAATTTTAATTTTTAAATATTTGTTATTCAAACTCGTTTACATAATTATATTAATATATTAAATTTTTTTAATTTAAAATTTAATAATATTTAATTTTAAATTTACATTTTAAAATTTTATTAATTAATAAAAAATTATCTTATTAAATTTAAGAAATATATTTAAATATATAAATATAATGAATGGGTTTAAACAGATTCGGATAGCATATGGATAATTATAAATAGATTTGAGATAGATTTGGATATTAAAATTAATTTCTTAAACAAATTTGAAAGGAGTTAGGGTATATATGTTTTGATCGAGTTTAGATTTGAGATTTTTTGAATGCACAAGTACCCGATCCGTTGCCATCCCTAGCATCATCGAATCAGGTTTTCACATTTTTATCTATTTTAAATTGAAATATTTTATTATAATAAAAATTATTGATTATTTATAATATTAGTAATTTTTTCTGGGATTTATTTTTAGTTTATAGTTTTTATTTTTTTAAAAAAATTGTTTTAAATGAAATTTAATAAAAATAAAAAATTTAAATTTTATTTATAATAAAAAATAAATAAAATAAATATTATATAAAATCTTAAAATTTACTTTCTCTCTCCAAATACATTTTAACCTTGAAAAGATTTTTAGATAAATTATGATCTATTGATTGTATTTAAATTATATCTTAATTTAAAAAAAATTGTAAAACTTAAGAGTATTTTTATTATTTAAATTTTTAATGATTTTTCAAACCTTTAACAACAAAAATTTTAAAAATATATTTTTAGTACTCAATAAATTACATTTTTGTGATAATAATTTGAGTATTTTTTAATTTAATAAAAATTTCAAAATAAAATTTGTTATTAAAAATTATTAAATTAATATAAATTAATAAATTAATATTTGATTGAGGAATTTTTAAATTTTTAAATTTATTTAAAAAAATAAGTCTAAAGATTTTACATAACTATTTGTCTCAATTTAACCTTTACCCAAATAAACATTAACTGTAAGTTTTTACCCTTTTTACCATTTGTCTTAATTTTATTTTTATTTTTAAAAAATTACATGTATTTAGTATTTACATTTGAAAAAAGAAAAGAAAAAACAACTGGCAGTAGGTGGTTGTTACCACCTATATTTATTACAATTTCGGCTACTAAAAGTTAAGGCGCTATCCATCCCTCCATTCTATGGACTCATATTATACAATTGCCATTATTTATTTCTCTTCCACAGACTGAGTGCTCGACGCTCGCTGGCACACCCATAGCTACTTGCTGCTGCTCATCCTTCAGATCCCAGCACAAAATGGCCGCCACTCAGATGATCGTCACTGTCCTCATCGCTACATCCTTTGCTATAACATTCTGTGGGGCGTCGGGACCGGCTTCAGCTCCGGTGCCTCAGCCGATGAGCAACTCCCCTGCGGAGGCGCCCATGCCGGACTGTATGACCAATCTGTTGAACATGTCGGATTGCTTGTCGTACGTTGAAGCCGGAAGCAACGCCACGAAGCCGGATGCCGCGTGCTGCCCTGAGCTGGCGGGGCTCGTGGAGAGCTCGCCCCAGTGCTTGTGCTATCTGCTCGGTGGTAGCGTCGCCAAGCAGTATGGCTTCGACATCGACATGAACAGAGCTCTGAAGCTTCCTTCTGTCTGTGGCGTTACTACGCCGTCTCCTAGCTTGTGCTCAGGTACTCTCTCTCTCTCTCTCTCCAGTCTTTTCTTTCCCAAGATCTTTTAATTTCTACTAGAAAAGCAGATCACCGTAAGAAATCTAGAAATTTCCTGAGTTTATCCTTAGAGAGGATATTGCAGATTTCTTTATCTTGAAGAAACACATGAGCAGATGAATTTAAATTGTAAAAATAAACAAAAAAATGACCTATATTCTGTTCATAATCTGAAAAATAAATATCAGTGCCATAAATTTCAAGATCTTATTTCAAAATCTCATAGCTTCGATGGTATAATCAATGAGAAAATTAAAAATTTGAGAGAGCAATCAACGGGGAAAGAGAAGGGCAAGGAGCATAGAAAAGCGAGCTGCCTGCTTTCCCGTTTTGATTGCTGTCGGTCATTTGAGAGCCGTTGCGTGGTTTTGTTTTCCCAAAAAGAAAAATGATAACAGCGATGGTTCACGTGCTCGTCTGTGGATACCATGTTGCAGAAGTAAATCAAAAAAGAGAAAGTGAAAAACAAGCCGTCTGGATTTAGACTGTGTGAAAGGCCGCATTTAATTTGGAAACGATTGATTGAAATTGTGTAGAATGATGGTTGGGTTTAGTCCTCAAGTCTTTATCTTTCCACTTGTACAGTTTTGGGTATTCCAGTTGGAGCTCCAATGGCAGATGAAGGGTCTACATCCCCAGGTTCCTATTCCTCTTTCTCAACTGTTCATCAGTTTCTTCAGTTTTAGGTTGAATAACCAGATGAGATTAGCATGTTAAAACCATTCACTGCTTCCAGTTGATTTTCGTTTTTGTTTTTTTTTTTCTGGGTTGAGCTGAGAATATGTTATTGCCAGGTGCTGAAGCGCCAGGAGGACTAGCTGCGAGCCCTTCAGCAGGAAACAACCGAAATGGAGCTTCACATATTGCAGGAGGCTCTCCTCTGTTCTCTCTTATTGGCTTATCCATTGCTCTTCTCATGCCATTCTTTTAGACTTTTATTTTTGTTCCCCCATTGGTATTTATTTCTCCATCCATCAGAGATTCCATTACCACTACCAATGCCAATAATAATGTTATGTGCACTAGGTTAATTTGTGTTCAATTTTTTTATTTAAATAATAGCAATGATTTGGATCTAATGATGCAGAATTTTGGAAATGCTTTATATATGTTAATAAATCGCGCCCATGGATTGACACTTACGAAAGAACTTCAAAATAAAATTGTTGTCAATAAGCAAAACTGAAGATGCTGAGGGAAGTATTATAGTGCTTGACTGCTATATGACAAACCCTGATTTGATTTTTCACTAAAAAGAAAAAAATGTTTTTGAGTGAAAATAATGCAATGGCAAGTAAATAGGAAAGAGGCTCAATGGCATCTGGATTGTTTATTGAATGCTCATTAGGGCAAAATAATCAAAACATGGGGTTACCAAAATTTTCAATGGTTAAGAATCTCAAAAATTCAAACGGACAACATCCCTGAAATCAGAAAAAGCGTTGAGTCATCCAAATTGAATGCGTTGTTCAATATCCCTGCAAAATTGAATGCCCGGAGCCATTAGTTATTTCGATTTTAGATATTCAATTGTGGTTTACGATCATCGTCTGACTTTTCTTATCATGAAGTGAAAGAGCTATTAATGTGGTACAGGGAAGGTTTGCCACATTACTTGTGCCTTGGTGGGTTAGCTTTGGTCCTTAGACTACGGATGAGTTATGGGTTGCTTTTGGGCCATTTTCAGTATTTGGATTGGACTAGTGTGCCTATTAAGTAGAGCTTTGGAAGTTAATGCGTCCGAGTCCAAATTAACATCTGCCCCCATTAAGTGCTCCTGGTGATTGCCAGTGCATCTTGGTACTTTGATGAGTGAAAGAGAAGAGGTCTAGACTGATGGCAGTCTCACTTGGGCTCGTGTTAGGCTAGAGATCTCCATCGTCGAATGTGGAATCAGTCTTTTTACATGGCGAAGGTGACTATTGTTTTACTCATTGCCTCTATCAGAGTTTCTCCACTTCGCTTGACCATCAAGTTTTTCTCTCGGAAGGTGCTTTTTAGGTGAGTTTCATTTCTTAATCTCTATTTTTGAGTTTGCCTTGTCGTAACCATGAATTGATCTTTCAGAGCTGGTAACCCATATGACTTCCTTGCCAAAAACATTAACTCATCTCATGTCTTAGTTGGTTGTCGAGATCAACTAATAAAATTTTTACTTGAAAAATAAAAATTAAACTGTAATATATATAAATAAGGTCGTTTTTACGAAAAATGGTTAAATTCATTTCTTTTAAAATAAAAAAAATTTAAAGAATTAAAAGTAATAAAAAAATCAATGTAATAAAAGATCTAATCAAATGAGTAATTTTATGTTTGATTTAAAAATTGATCATCGATGCAAAAACAAAAATCTTTTGATCTTCACCGAATTAGTTATGGTTATTGGTACGACCTAACAATCAATTTTTTCTTACTTCTTTGAAAATTAAGATATGATCTCTAATTGTTTCTCTTGTCAATAAATAATCTTAGACACGATTTTAGGATTCGATTTACCAATAACATTAAATATTAAAGAAACTATCAATTCTAGCCAACAAACACATGTATAAATTTATTTAAATTAGACTATATATTTTCATAATATAAATTGAAAACCAGTTTTATAATCAACTATTTTATTTACCACTTATATTAGAACATTTAAACAATTACGAATTTAAAGTTCTATCAATTTATTATCTTAATGATTAAACAAAGGGCCCTTTTTATTGCAATTAACTAAAAGAATAATTTCAACAAGCACAGAAGATATATAAACAATAAAGAAATAAAAAAACTAATAACATTAGTTAGATCTCACAATCTTGAAGAATCAAACCCTTTATTATCCTTTCACTGGAAAAGATGTTTAGCAATCCATGAGAAAAAAGTCCTAAGAAAATAAGAAAGTAGAAAATAAATTCTAGATGTTCCCTTCAAAGAACTACCTCTTCCTAAACCTAATATCTTATTTTAACTAGGATTCTTAAAGACAAGTTAGGATACAGATAAAATTTCTAGAATCACTTTTAAAATAAAAGATAAAGTCATGCTTCAGTAAAATTTTAATGCAATTAAGTTTGCCAACGCCTTATCCAAAGACATCTTCTAGTTCATCCACATTTTTTAAAATCCAACTTTTTATCTTCAAATCAAGTGAATTTGAGTTCATTTTAGTTGAATTCTTTAATTCACCATACTAAATATAAAATGCAGTAAGAATCCAAGATTTAATTATTTACAACCAACAAAAACATGAGGAAATATAACAATATATATGACTATTGCATTCCATCAAATTTTTTCACACTTAAATAATACTTCTCGTCAAGCATACAATAATTCAAGCTCATCATCTCACCTCATCATCCTTATTTCTTCTTCTTTTGCTCATCCAAAATAATATACTTTTTTCATGCATTAAAATATAAGATCATAAAAAAATTCTTGTAAATAACACAGATGATCAGTAATCACCTTAGAGATTTTATTGAACTTAAAATGCATAAGATCTAACAGCTTCACCTTAGATACACTCAACTCACTCGAAGTGTTTTAGGGAAATATTTTAATAAGCTCTCAAGTCAATACGTAGAAAAATTTATGATAGGCTTGCTTATATATCATATCTTTTTTACCAATGAATGAATTAAAATGCAAGAATCTAAAGGTTTTAAAATGGATTGTAATGGGGCTTAGGTAAGGTATGATAAAGAAATTTTGGGTTAATGGAATTGAAAAAATCATACAAAACCTTTTTTCGCACAAACTTTATAAAGTAACATCATAAGATTGCTTTAATCACATTACATACATGCAAGTAATGAGAATTTGTACCACTTTTTTTTTTTTTTTTATATATATTCCTTCTTAGATGTTTTTTCTTTCTTTTTTTTTTCCTCTCAATCTTTCTTAGATTTTTTTCTTTTTCTTTTTCATTATAACTTAAATTATTGATTCCTATTTAGCAATCTTTCTTAAGATAAGTGAAAGCTTCATGTGAATGAGCTCATATAATCCTTTAATTCAAGGTTCAAAAGGGATAGAAATCAACAAAATAGTTTATTATGGCTTGTATCATGGTTAAATTCCAAAGAAAAGGCTAAGGGTTAAAGTTGGTCTCTTATTCTAGGAGTATTTGAATATGGTAGGCTTTTTAAAAAAGGCTAAAAATGTCAAAAAAATAAAAATAAAAAATGGTTTAACCTAAATACCCTTATTGTTTCAATGCATATAATCCTTCAAAGGAATGATTCGACATGTATGACAAAGCAAGTTCTAAAAAAATCAACTATATATGACACACACAAAGAAGAAAATTGAGTATAATGTAATATATGTTTCATTAGCCCAAAACTCACCAAAACGGTTATATGTGTTAGATCTCTTATAATTTTCAATTTAATATACCATCATAATCATAGTACAGTAAATGAGAACTCAAGATCATTTTTGCACGCATAAAACTTTTATTTTTTTGGAATAATCATTGGAAATATCTAAAATCAGAAAAAAGAAATCACAAACACGAATTAAATACCTTTAGGAGCAAAATTTTCTTGAATTTTTAATATTTCAAAAAAAAATGGTAAAAATAAAAAAGTAAAAACAAATAGTATGTTAAAGACTCCCTCATACCTAAATCATACATTATCCTAATGCATCAAAAATAAATGCTAAAAGAATAATAAAAGAACAAGAGGAGTAGAAGACTTCCCGAAATATATTGAGCATCATAGAAACTTACTATTGAGGAAATGAGAAAGGTGGATCAAATTTAATCCTTTTATGGAGTGCTATCTGATTTATTTTCATTCTTGATAATTGTTGTTAGGTGCATTCAAGTTGCTCATTATATTGCCCTTAGAAAAGTGTGATATGCTTTCAACCATTGACCTTATCTTTTTTTTTTCTCTTTTTTAAAATAAAAAAATCATAAAAATAAATTATTGAAGAAAAAAAATTAAAATTTGGGTTACCTCCCAAAAAACGCCTTTCTTTAATGACTTTGGCTAGACATTTTGGATAGATCATACCTGCATCAAGAAGTTTTAAGATCTTTTTCTTTACAACTTCCATCATAGACAAATTTAATTTGTGTTGGGGTTGCTTGGAGGGTACAATCTTCCTCTAATAGTTTCCTATGCATGCATGTGGAAAGGTTCAATCCCTTAATGTCGGTTATGGTCCAACAAATTGCTTCTTTATACTCTTTAAGTATTTGAATCAATTTTTTCCCTCCAAAATAGAGATTTTATTGGAGATTATGATTAGAAGAGTCTCTTTTTCTCCTAAGAAACTGTATTTTAAATGATCTGATAGGGGTTTTAGCTCCTAATTTTATGCCTGTATAATAGAAGAAGGGAGTTTTGTGTGAGAAAAAGGTGAATCAACATAAGAAACCTCATACCTCATAAGTTGTAGTGATTTCAATTCATGAATTGCAATCTTGCAAGTCAGAATCCAATGTAAACTTCTGTAAGATTTTCTGTGATCTTCCAAAATTGAAACTCTTATTAAGTACAACTTTTAATTTATCTTCATCACTTAAATTAAGAATTTTCTGTGTTAAAGGTTCAATAACATCCATAGCAAAAATAGAAGACAAACCACTAAGATATCTCATGGCATTATAAATATTAAATTTAATAATGTCATCATCAAATTCCATTGTGAGTGTACCATAATGCACATCAGTTTTTGTCTTAGATGTTTTCAGAAAAGGTATTCCGAGAAAAATTAATAAGTTAGATGAATCATCTTCCTCCTTATTAAGACATACAAATTAGCAGAAAAAATCAATTCATTGACTTACACTAAAACAACCTCCAACACTCCCTCAAGATACACATTAGACCTATTAACAAGTTGAATAATCACATCATTTTCTTTTAATGGTCTAGGATTTAAAGATGAATAAACAGATAATGGCATGACATTTATTGAAGCACCTAGATCTAATATCACTTTCTCAATCCTAACATTACCAGCTTTGTAAAGAATACTAAAGATACCTGGGTCCTTACATTTAAGAGGTAATTTTTTGTGGATAACAGCTGAAACAATTTCCCTTATACTTACAAATTCATTACCTTTTAGTTTTCTCTTGTTAGTGTATAACTTCTTGAGAATTTTGGCATATCGAGGTACCTATTTAATTGTATCAAGTAAATGAATATTTACTTTGACCTTGCGAAAGGTATTAAAAATCTCATTTTCTTCCTTCCCCCTTTTTTTTTTTTTAAGATTTAGATAATCTAGAGGGAAATAATTAACATGAAAGTTTTTGGTTGCTCTATTGGGTCCCTTAGGCTGATCAAGCTATTGTTAAGGAACTACTTTTTCAGTCTTTTCTATTGGGATGCATCCTCTGGTGGTCTTACTAAGTTATTTTAACTCAATTCCACTTCTCAAGGTAATTGCACTAGCAGTTGTTTTGGGTTGACAGTAGTTTATAAGGCAATGTTCCTTGAGATTCCAATATGTTCATTGAAGATGCTAATTAACCTACTTGATCTTCTAACTTTCTAATGCTTGTTCTTGTCTCCTGCTAAAGTTGTTATGTTTTAGCTATAAGTGATTTAACAATTTATTTAAGAGACATACCTAAATTTAAATAGGGTAATGGTAGTGGAATTGGCTATCTAGATTAAAATTAATGTCTTTGCTCCATAATTAAAATTAGGATGATCCCTCTATTTTGGGTTGTATGCATTTCAATGAGGATCATGTCTCTTTTGAAATCCTTTAACTGCATTAACATGTTTATAGGGATCATCTTGAAGTGTAGGGCACATGTTAGTTAGATGGCCAGTAGCAGCACTAATCCCATAAGGTTTAACTTGTTGCATATTTCTTACAGTGAATTATTGAACAAGAGAAGTTAGATTAACTATTTGATTTTCAAGGGAAGATATATTTACCTTATTAATCCTTTTTAGAGATGTATCTTATTTGAATATAAATTGTTATAAGTTAGCAACCATGGTGAAAATCAAATCTCTTACCTCATGAAGAGTTTTATTCACTATAGCACCTTTATTAGCTACATCTATCATCCATCTTTCCATGGGCATTAATCTTTTATAAAAATATTGAATGAAAAGTTGTTAAAAAATTTTATGTTGAGGATAACTTGTACATAGTTGTTTAAATCTTTCCCAATACTCATGAAAGGTTTCAACATTTTTCTGTTTTATTCCATATATTTCCTTTCTAATGCTAGTAGCTCATGAAGTAGGAAAATATTTATCAAGAAATAATTTTACCGTCTCTGTCCATATGTTTATAGAACAAGGAGATAAATAAAAAAACCAATCCCTTGCTTTATCGGTAAGTGAGAATGGAAAAGCACGCAATTTGATCTACTCTTTAGTCACTCCTTAAGGTTTTAGGGTTGAGCACACCATATGAAATTCCTTTATATGCCTGTGAGGATCTTCATTCTCAAAATCGTGAAACTTAAGAAGCAAATTGATCAAATCAAACCTTAACTTAAAATGTACTTGTAAAATTAGATATTGAATGCAGAGTGGCCACTAATTTACTTTTGGTGCAGCCAAGTACCTCAAAGTTCTCTTTTCATTAGCTATGTCTTGTTCTATTTTAGAATCACCAGATGAGTCAACTAAAGTGCTAAATTCAATCTGAGAGATGAAGGTGAAGATTCTTGTTGATTTTGTAATTTAGCTTCCTTCCTAAATCTTTTTGTTGTCTTTTCAATATTAGGATCGTATAGAACTAGATCACCTGCACGAGAAGAATGGAGCATTAAAAATAAATCTAATTAAAACCAATACTTGGTAATAATGTCAAAAATTTTTGGTTATCGAGACCAATAATTAAAATCTTATTGAAAAAATAAAAATTAAAACTGTAGTATAGATTAGCAAGGTCATTTACATGGAGATTGGTTAGATTTATTTTTTGTAAAATAAAAAATAAAATTAAAATATAGGGGTTGGAGAATTGAAAGTAATAGAAAAGTTAATGAAATAAAGCATTCAGTCAAAAGAATTATTTCAGGTTTGATTTAGGAACTGATTAGTGATCCAAAGATAAAAATCTTTTAATCTTCATTGAATTAGTTATGGTTGTTGGTACGACTTAACAACCTATTTTTTCTTACTTCTTTGATAACCAGGATATGATCTCTAATTATTTCTCTTATCAATAAATAACTCTAAATATGATCTTAGTATTTAATTTACTAACAGCAATAAAAATTAGAGAAATTATTAATTCTAGCCAACAAATATATATGTAAATTTATTTAAACTAGACTATATATCTTCATAACATAAATTGAAAACTAGTTTTGTAATCAATTATGTTATTTATCACTTATATTAGAACATTTAATCAATTACAAATTTAGAGTTTTAATTAGTAATTTATTATCTTAATAATTAAATAAAAAGTATTTTTTTGTTGTAATCAACCAAAACAATAATTTCAACAGGCACAAAAGATATATAAACAATTAAGAAATAAAAGAACCAATAAAATTAGAGAAATTATTAATTCTAGCCAACAAATATATATGTAAATTTATTTAAACTAGACTATATATCTTCATAACATAAATTGAAAACTAGTTTTGTAATCAATTATGTTATTTATCACTTATATTAGAACATTTAATCAATTACAAATTTAGAGTTTTAATTAGTAATTTATTATCTTAATAATTAAATAAAAAGTATTTTTTTGTTGTAATCAACCAAAACAATAATTTCAACAGGCACAAAAGATATATAAACAATTAAGAAATAAAAGAACCAATAAAATTAGTTAGATCTCATAATTCTTGAAGAATCAAATCCTTTATTATCTTTTAACTAGAAGAGATGTTTAGCAATTCATGAAAAGAAAAAGACCTAAAAAAAGGAAGGTAGAAAATAAACTCTAGATGTTCTCTCCAAGAAATTAACTCATCTTCATATAATAATTCCTAAACCAAATATCTTATTTAACTAGGATTCTTAAAGACAAGTTATGATAAAAATAAAATTTTTACAACTACTTTTTAAATAAAAGATAAAGTCATGCTTCAATAAAGTTTCAATAAAAGTAGGTATGCGAATGCCTTATCTAAAGAAATCTTCTAGTTCATCCATATCTTTAAGAATCCAACTTTCATCTTTAAATTAAGTGAATTTGAGTTCATCTTAGTTAAGTTCCTTAATCCACCCTACTAAATATAAAACATAGTCAAAATCTAAGATTTAATCAATTACAACTAATAAAAACATGAGAAAATATAGCAATATATATAACTATTATGCATTCTATCAGTCTCCTTAACGATTGGAGTGATTGAGGAGCAAGTATGAAATTCTAAATGACATTAAGTTATTTCCTGCAGATATGTTGGATAAGGTTAGTATTGTAAAGTTTAGTAGCTTGGCTTTTTACGAGGATTCTTTGATCATTGGTTTGCATTTTTCAATGCACCCTTTTGTTTGGAGAGTTTGTAGGGCTTTTAAGATTTTTTCTACCCTATTAGTACCCGATATTTGGCACGTTGGAGTAGGTCATACGCTATTGATGTCTTTAGGTTATGATTCCTTCTCTCTACCTCTTTTTCTTATATTATATGGTATAAGGAAATACTAGAGTCCAATGGTTTGGTAATACTTATGCTATAGAAGTGGGAAGTTGAATTTTTCTAAGCCTTCTTTAACAAAAAGTGGAAGGAATTTTTTTTAATGCTTTTTAGACAAGCTTATATAGTTATTTGTTGCCTTAAGATGTCCCCACTACCATTAAGCAAATCATACGTATTGTTCAAGATGAGGTTGTTGATTTGCTAATCCAAATTACTGATCACGAATGAGAGATAATAAAGTAAGGTGATTTTGTTGCTGAAGAGAAATTTTAGGGGTTGAAACGAATGGTGTGGCCTTCCTCAAATGTGTGTTATGGGTTCTTATTCTCTAGACTTTTTAGCGATCATAAGTTATGGTAGGATTAGTGTTTGGTTTACGTCGATAAGTGCTTTAGTACTTAAGATGGTAGTTCGGATGATGGTTAAAGATGCTTTACTTCCTGGGAGGCCGAGAATATGGTTTTTGCATTTTTTTTTTATGTTTACTTTTCGGGTTTGGGTTGATGTTGTTGTTATTTTTTTCTTCTTCTTTTTCCCTTCGAATTGTTTGCTTTTACTTCTCGTCCTTCCCCCTTTTTTTTAATTAAAAAATCTTTATGCACTTGGTCAATCTTAGGATAAAAAGATATGTAGCCAAACCTTCTCTTACTAACCTCTAGGTTAAAAAAGAAGCATTAGTGAAATGATTGTTTGAGACTAGTAAAGGTTGATTAGAGCATCATAATTTAATGAAGAAGTATGAATCCTAGGGAGATGTACTTAAAACTCCTTATTTAGTCTGTGATGGAGATTAGTGATGACCCTTCTATTTTTCCCATTGTAATTATTAAAGAAGCTTTTATTGTTGCTACTAATCCTTCGGTGGTACCTACCAACATCCCAATCTTGTCGATCAAATACGCTGATTCTATACTGATGCTCAAGTTAACATCCAAGATGTTGTAGGGCATTACTCTAGAGCCTAATAAGGTTCGCTTGATTAACTCCATGCTTACGATGGTCGTAGTCTAGGTTGAGACTAACTTGATTATGGTAAGTATGATGCCTTTGCTTGAGTTTTCATTCATCATGACGTTTGGTATTTCATAAAATTTTGTTCCTCGGTGATAGGGTTCGCAGACAACGTTTACTTATAAAAGTTACTATAGTTAGCTTAGGTTTTGGCTGCTGCTCAGAAGAAGAATGCTAAGCTCTAAAAGCAAGTAAAGGCTTTAGAAGATCAAGTGCAGGTGGTGGAGGAAAGTAAGAAACAGATGGCAAGGATCATTTTGTATTTTGAGGACTATTAGAAAATTATTAAAGGTTTATGTAAGGATCACAATGGAGAAAGAAAAGGGTGAAACGATAAAGGAATTTCTAAAATATTTTACTTTTAAAGAGAAAGCTAGGGAGTATAAGGACTCCATGTTAGTTATGGCTTATAAGCACTCTAAGAAGGAGTTTTTGAAGGTCTTCCTTAATAGACTTGAGCTTCTTCATTATTGGTGATCAAGATTGGTCCAAATAAGAATCTCATAGCAAAGAGATCTTAGACCAGTGAGGTGTGCCCCTTGCTAGTAAGATCATGGATGCCAGATCTAGTTATGTTACTCCTTTTTACCAACTAGGCCTCTACCTACTACTTCAGCTCCACTTATAGATACCTTGATTGTTGCTACAACTCATGACCCTACTACTGAGAGAACAAATGTTGCCATTGAAGGAATATTTTCTTTTCTTACCCTTGATGATGCTCCTAGTGCACTTAATGTAGAGGCGTTTTAATTGATCATATTAGGTGTGTTGAGAAGGCTACCTAATGTGATTTTATGAATAATTTCTTGATTTTTTGTTCTAATTTTATTGTGGTAAGGGCTTGGATGTTCATTTTTGTCTATGGAATGCTTGGTTAACTACTTTTGATGACTTGGCTTTTCTTGTGCATGCTTTAATAAAATTATGGTAGCTAAAAATGTGACTAACTCTTACTTATTTGCTTAATGTGTGAACAAAAGCTTTTCTTATGATCTATTGACCGAGTTACATGCTTTCAACATAAGGATAATTACCTTAATCTTTTCATTTTATGCTTAACTACTTTAATAAAACCCAAGTGGAACCAAGTAAGAATATATGCTAAGTTATATGTTTAACCACTTTAAGTAATAACCAAAGTGCTTCTTGGAACTAAGTAAGAATGTTGGTTAACCATTTTAAGTTAGAATCAAGGTGGTTCTTGAAACTAAGCAAGAATATGGGATAAATTGTATGCTTAACTGCTTTAAGGTAAAACCAAGGTGCTTTCAAAACTAAGGACATATATCTATTTGTCGAGATAAAGGTTTCATTGATTTAAAAGTGCATACATTACATGAGAGTATTAGGCAAAATACTTTTGCAAATTTTCTACATTCTTAGTGTGTAGTATTGGTTGACCACCCATGAGCGCCAACTTATAGGTTTTTTGCCTGATTTCTTTGATATCTTACATGGATTTTGCCATGTGGCTACCTAAATTTATGTTCGTTCCCTTTTCTCTTCTAGTAAATCTAGATGTGCTCTTAATCCTTCATAGTATATTATTCTAAAAAATTTTTCTATCAAAGTATAAGAGACCCAATTTGTAGATCTCAGCTTCCACCTTGAAGGCCAAAGCGAACAAGGTTTCCTTAGTGGCAAAAATTGGAATGATGTGGTAGACCTTAGTACAATGGAAAGCTCCTTTACCCATTGTGTAGTAAATTTCTCGAGCCTTTTTTGCAGGCTTTTAGCATTGTCTTGTTAGCTAACTCTGCATGTTGATTAGTTCTTGGATGCCTGATGGAAGTGAGCATTATTTGATTTTCAGTTCCTGATATTTGACTCTAAACTTTGTTCCTTGAAATTGCAACCTATTATCTAACACTTTCATTTTTGAAATCCATATTAATAAACTAAGTTATTATAGATAAAACATCAAGCCTTTAATTCTATGACTTATGCCATTGACATGACTTCAATCCACTTTTTGAAATAGCTTATGGCCACAATAAAGAACTTTTGTTGCCTCGAAGTCACTACTAAAGGCCTCACTAGGTTAATTCCTCACTAGATTAAGGGACATCGGTTGCACAAACTTGTTAGTTCAATCGCAAGTGCTTTCAGCACATTGAAATAAAGTTAGCACCTTTCACATTCTCTTAAATATTTCATAACATCTTTCTACAAGGTTGGATAATGATGCGTTTGTTAAAGGAGCTTGTGTGCCAGTGTGGTCCTCCTATATGGTTTCCTTAGATGCCATCATGTACTTTTTTAATAATGAATTCTTGTTTTACTTAGGGCAAATACTTTAACAAAGGCAAAGTAAAAGATTAATGGCATAACTAATCATTGACTAAGCAATATTTTAGTCCTTAATACAGAGTTCTGTAGCCTCCATGTACTCTATCGATCTTGTCCATTTTGCATGTAAGTAATGATGGGTTCCATCCAGCTTGTTCTTAAACTAATGACTCAACCTCTTCCAGTTGAGTGGATGGGCTCTTAAGTAACTCATAGAATATTGTAGGGTCTTTGGGATGTCATTCCTTGGTTGTTAGTTTTGCTAATAAATCAGCCATGCAGTTCTTAGTGCTAGGGATATGAATGATATCAAGGTGGTGGAGTTGAGCTAGTAATTGTCAAATTAGGGTCAAATATTTTTAAAGTTGTTCTTCCTTAGTATCGTATTTTACTTTTACTTGTCTCACTACCAATAAAGAATCACTACAAGTAAGGAGTCTTACCACCCTTATTTTTACAACTAGCCTTAGCCTTAATACCAAAGCTTCATATTCAACTTCATTATTTTGAAACATAGAACTTAATATTGATGGCCACTTAGATTTGGATGAGGTTAGGTATAGGTAAAATTTCACTGCCCTTTGTTCCTTCCTTCTTGGAAGCCCTATCTACCTAGAACTTCTATGTGTTTCTTGACTTTCATTGGGTTAACTACATTCCACCAAGAAATCCAACAACACTTGGGCCTTGATAATTTCCCTTAGTTTGAACATCAAATTGAATTCTTTATTTTATCAGCCATCTTAAAGTGTCAGGTGTTTGCAGTGTCTATTTCAAGGGTTGATTTGTATATACCACTATCGTGTAAGATTAGAAATAATGCCTTAACTCTCAAGCAACTTTTTAGTGCAGCTCGGTTCCGTGGAGTACCGTGATAAGTGATAAATTGGTCGTATCTTCCCTTTATCTTGCCTGACTAGGATTATTATTACCATGTCCTCAGTTATGGAGAGGTACAGGTAGAGCTCTTTCCTTCATCTTTTGACTTAGTTAGCAGAGGTAGCAAGTTGAGATATTCCTTTGGTTTCTTAAAGGCTTGTCGGCATTCGTTGGTCAATTCAAAATGTTTGATGTGCTTTATAACTTTGAAAAGGAAAGGTATTTCTTGACTGCTCGTGGGAAAAATAAACTCAAAGCTAAAACCCTTTTATCAAGCTTTTGGATTTTGCAAACTATTCTCGGGGATCTCATTTATAGGATTTCTTTAAATTTTTTTCTTTGGATTAACTTTTATTCCCTGATAGGTAATCATGAATCCTCGAATTTTTTCTAAGACCTCAACTTTAATGACATGCTAACGTTCCACCTAAAGTTGCTTTTCTTTTAACAAATTGTCTTCTAGGTTAGATTGATTAAGAGTTGGTAGATAATTACCTGATTATTAATACTGTGCCTTTTTTATGTTGTTTAAGAGAACACATCTAAAGTTCGATTGAGAAAATCTGCCAGTTGGGTCTTTTCCTTCATAAGTCGGATTGCATTGACATTCATAGTTCTTCACTCCTTAATCTCAACCTCTTTTAGTTGCTCGACGGGCTTAGCTCAGTAGGTCTTACCTTCATCGCTTTGGTTAGAACATTCCACCAGACATGTTTTATTCTTCTTTTACATATGTTGGTTCAATGTATTGGCAACCTTACTTTACCAAAATTTGACCACCTTGTACTTTCCCCTCCCCATGTAGAGTTAAGGAACCTCATTGATAGGTGGTAGCTTGATGTGATGGCTTGGTAGACAATCAAGCCAAGGTGACCTAGGATTGTGTTATAGGTTAATGGAACTTTTACTATTAAATACTTGATCATTTGGCACACTTACTAAGGTGGAGTGCTTGTTAACATGGTAAGGTGATTCATTCTTAAAGTGCTAACAGCTTCCCACCCTTTTATGACCTACCAAATATGACTTATATGTTTGAAGCTATTTTTTCCTTAATCTTAGTTTCTTAAAAGATTGTTGGTACATGATGCTCACTAAACTACTATTACACATTATTACTTGTTGACTTCAAAGTAGGCAATTATCAGGGTTATGACTTGTGCACCTTCATGGGAAATGCATAATCCTTAAAGATCCTTATCTAAAAAGGTAAATGGCTTCTTAGATGGGAGCCTTTCGTATTGTGCAAGCATGGGTTTTGCATGCAGATGACATGTTTTTGCCTGTTGTGAGTTCACCAATAATAATGAGCACCATCCTTATTATGGTTGTTAGAGGTCCACATCTTGGGTTTGGTGGAGGGTCTCGATGGGGATTTTGTGACGATTTGTACAATTTTCCAATAAGGATACTTAAACTTAGGTATCTGGGTCACTTATATCTAAGGTTTTTTTTTTTTAAATGATCGATAAGAAATAATACTTTTTTAAATAATGGTTTTTATAGCAACCATCATTTACTACATTCGGTTTTATTTTAAGATACTTTTAATGACGTTTTTGTTAAAATTGTCATTTGTTAAGCATCATTAAAAGCCTGTTTTATTGTAATGCTACTTCTTGTTGTTTGAATATTTTACTTGAAGCTTTTATAGATCTTTATGTACCATTTTGCTTGTTACTTTAATTTGTGATTTGTTTAAATAGTAGCAGACACTAGATAAATGTTTTACTGTTTATTAATCATTTTTAACATGTAACTTGTTATGAATCATTTCTTTAAGTTGTGGTATCTTTAACTTTTACAAATAAATGGACATGCTTTATGCACTTTTAAGGTTTTCATTTAAATTACATATAATGTTGTCTAGTTATTATTGTTGGATTTCATCCATCATATTCAATATAATAGCAAGTACCCTTTACTTGATTTCTTTACTATTCTTAGTCACCTTCCACATGATTTCTTCTCCATGCCATATCTAATTATGATAGCAATGATCAGCTCCATGGATAAACAAATAATCTTGTATTTCATGTGGGGTACCATATTTCATATATCACATTTAATGCATGAGCAACATGTGAAATCTCGATTCTCAACATTATAAATCGTGAAATCCAAGAATTTCTTTACCCTTTTATTATACTCTTTTAACCTTCTTTTAGCAAACATCCATATTTTATCCATTGTTATGTCAACGAGTGTATCCTATAAGTATATATATATGTAAGTATGCATACTGCCCAAACTATAAAGGTATGTGATCCTATACCATTTAGGAATATACATTTATGTAAAGCATATGGTAAGTCTTGTTTATTTTATTTCGTAAAAATTTTAGCAGCATATCCCTATAGTTCTCTAAGTATATGACTCATATAACTATCAGTCAGTGTTTTTTTTATCAAAACACTCACTTATATCTATTAGTATATACTTAAAAAACAATGAAGAAACTATTGCAATAAATTTTTACAAAATAAAATATACAATACTCTATGTGTCGCACATGAATATAACATTTCTAAAATATTTAATTTGAATAATTAAAACATTATTAGTAAACTATTTATCTCAATTCTCATGTGAAACACGTGAACGATAATAAATGTTCATTAATAAATCTCAAACGATATTTAAAGGATCAATGTCATAAAACTAAATCAACAATAATTATCATAAATTACCATTTAAAACTATCTCCAATGAAAACAGAAAAACGACAAATAGCCTTCTGCAATTTGGTGCAGCACTATAGCTGCATCAAATGTACCTTTAAATTTTTTTATTTAAAAAAATTACTTTTTTAAGGTTTTTGAATCAAATATATTTTTGATCAATAACTTAATAAACATATGACATTATTAAGAGAAAATTATACCATTGAGAATATCTCATCAAGATATTTAAAACAAGATCAATATTCAATATATAATTTTATTTTATTTAAATTAATAATAATATTATATATAATATTAAAATTTTTATTTAAAAATATATAAAAATTTTAAATTATATTAATTATTTTATTATTTTAAATAATTAATTAATATTTATAAATATTTTTTTGTTAATAATTATTATTTGTATTATTAAAATAATATTATAATATCAATTTGGTGTAAATGGATTGGATATGAAAAAAATTTGGTATTGAAATATTTTGAAAAGATTCTTTTTTAACACCAAATTAATGTTAAATTTGATGTATAAGATTTAAGATGGCCTAACAACATGTAATAATAAATCTTATGTACATGAAGTAACTAATTAATTAACACAAAATTAATATCTAGTTAATTAATTATTTCATGGATAAAAATCGCATAAAACTCTGATTTTTTACTCTATGTTACCAATTAAACCTTTATGTTTAAAAAATAAGAAATCAAACATTGATCTATCAATTTGATTTAAACTAGAACTTGTTAAAAAAATTCAAAAATTGAGAATATTTAAAATTAAAGATTTTATATAACGAATTTTGACTTAAAATTTTTTATGGATGTAAAAAAATATTAAAGCTACTTCACAAAAAGTTTCATAATGTTCTAAATAATTATGTTATTTTAATTTTTTTTGATATTATAAATTTTAAAATATATTTTTTATTATTCAAAAAATTATGAAATTTTTTGTAGCGGTAGCTTAAATATTTCTTTACATCTATGAAAAATTTTAAATCAAAATACGTTCTATAAGATCTTTAATTTTAAATTTTTTTAATAAAGTTCAATTTACACCAAACGGATAGATTAAGGTTTAATTTTTTATTTTTTTAACACAATGGTTTGATTGATAATACAGAGTAAACATTAAAGTTTTATGAGAATTTTATTTTTATTTAATCAATTAACATTTAAATACTTAATTAATTTTTATTTACCATGCAGATAATATCAATTTGATATCTCATTTCTTAATAATATTTAATTATAATTCACCTAACGCGAAACTAACATCTAACTCACATTTAATGAATTAATTAACATTTAATTAACTAATATATTAAGAATATGACGTACATACTTATTTTCAAAAATGCCCAAATCTCACTTGAATTCAAATGGAACTTCTTTCTAATAAAATATAACATGATCATAGGTTGAAATATTACTTAAAAACACAACCCATAACAATACCTAATCATAGTTAGGTACGTTTCCACTTATTCACCAAACGTAAGTACGACAACTATTTAATAATTAAGTCAAAAGTAGTTATCTTATGTTAATTAGAATCGATGATACGGGTTTTTATTAACTAAATTAAAACTTTGGCATGATAGTTCTACATCTATAATCATTTAACAAATTAATTAAAATTTAATTAGTTACTTAGTTATCATTTAAGCACGTAATGAACACCTAATTAACATTTATCCACGACTAACAAATAAATTAAGGGTTAATTTCATAAAAAAGACTTGTAGTTTGTTTACAATCTCAAATTAAGACCTATACAAAAAATTGTATTTATTTGAAACTTACGTTTTTGTTAGATTCTTAATCTGAGACTTTTGTATATAATTTTTGTTAATATTAACAGTTTTATATACAGACTAATATTTTTATTTGTACAATTACCTTAACACATTTTCAAACACTATAAAAAAATAAAATATTTTTAATTTATGTAAATATTTATAATATTTTAACATATTTTTACTAAGTTTGATGTGAAAAAATATATTTTTTATTTTAATTGTATTTTAAAAGAATATTTAAATAATTGCATAAGTAAAAGTCGTATGCATACTACGTGTGTACACAAAATTAATTATCTAATTAACATCTAACTAGAATCAAATTATTTAATTATAATCTAATTCATTAATTAATTTTTTTATCTAAACATCTAATCATCATTAAGATAATTAATAAAAATCCAATTAATTAATGAACATCTATTTAATTAACATCTAAATTTTTAATTAACTTCTAATTATAATGCAAATAACATTTAATTGATATCTAATTAATTATTTATCTAATCAACATCCATTCAACATCTACTTAACATCTAATTCACATCTAATTAATTAAAAATATCTAATAAATTAATATCTAACTAAGATCTAATTACTTAATTATCTAACTAACATCTCATTCATTAACTAATATCTAATTAATTAATAATCTAATTAACATACTCAAATTAACTAATTATAAAATAATTGATCAATTAATATATTATTACTTAATTAAGAAATAAATACTTAATTAAATATCTAATTACTGTTAAACTAACGTTTAGTAACTGAATTGTCTAATTACTTACGTCTAATTACTTTTTTATTTGAACATATAAAACATATAAATAATTAATAAAAAATCTAATTAATTAATGAAATTAACCTCTAAAATTTTAATTAAATTCTAATTATCATGTAAATAACATCTAATTGACATCTAATTAATTGTTTATCTTATTAACATCCACTCAACATCTAGTTAACATCTAATTAATTAATAAACATCTAACAAATTAATTATCTAATTAAAATCTAATTAATTAAGAAACATCTAATTAATTAATTAATTACTTAACTAACATCTAATTAATTAATTATCTAACTAATATCTAACTAAACCCTTACAATTTAATTAATTAATTAACATATAATCTTTTAATTAACAACTAAATACCCAATTAACATCTAATTATTTAATTGATATTTAATTAATATATCCATAGAAGACTAAGATACCCGTACATATATATTTGAACATTACCATACTCATGTACCCACATGCACATTGAAAATTAAAAAAATTAAAAAAACCCATATGCACATTGAAAATTAATATACCTATATAGACATTGGACATTAAGACAACCATATACACATTGAACATTAAGAAATTAAATAATCCTTGCAAACTTTCTTCAGCTGAGTAATTATACAGATTCATGAAAATTGTTTACAATTCTAAAAGTTTCAGCTAAAACTGAATTTGGCATGATTTCAACAATGAAAACTTTTCCCACATAAAGTTGTAAGATCAAAAACAAAGCACAGTGATGTGAAACAAGAGAGTACTTGGGATCAGATGGAGATCATGATAGCATTTGGTATCTCAGTGTAATCAATATGATTCTTTGGATCGGAAGCCATGTTCCCCAGCCTAAGCAGACTGCCCGTCGCCAGGATCGCTTTAGGATTTATATCATGCAAAGACCTCGCGTACAAACTTCTGCAGGCTGCAATGGCTGCATCGACCACATGCTTATCATTCTTAAGACCCAAGAGGCAATGCCCTAATATCCTCAAAACAGGTTGCAGAAGCTCCCATGGCAGAGGGATCCGCCCTTCTGTTCCTACCCTTGTGTTGCCGCCATTTTCACCCGCTGTTTCGCTTTCCTTATACATGTCTCCATCTTGACCAGACCAGACCTCGCAGAACTCACAAAAATCGAGCTTGGATCCCACAGGCATTTCAGATATCTTACTGTAATACAACTCTAAGGCGACACCCACGATTCTTGCTCTCTTGGTGGACCTCACCGTCCCATGAGGCTCCAAGCTCGGAGATATCACCGCAATGTTTAAATCGGTGGCGTTGTTCTTCACAGGCGACTTGGATTCGTGGTAGACGCTGGGGTGCGAAAGATCGGGCAGGTTGACGGTCAGGGACTGGCCTGCGCGCGAGGTGGTCTCATGGGCGTAAAGAGCTAACAGGACGGCCTCGAACCCAGCCTGGGGCTTACGAAGGGAGACCCGGGAGAGGTACACGCCGGCAATGATGGGGAGGAAGCGGAGGACGACCAGCTGCATCGAGGGATCCGTAGTCTGAAAGGTGTCGTAGAGCCAGCGGCAGAGATTATTGTCTCCGGCGCCGGAATTGGGGCGGCGAAGAAGTGAAGAGATTTGGGAGGAGACATCTGGGTCATGGAGAAGGAAGGCAGGGGAGAGAGAGGGAGGAATAGTAGTGAGGATGGACGAAAGAGATAGGATGGCCGATTGGGCTCGGTCACCAGAATCGGATGTCAAAGGTTCAGCATTGGCAACCGCAGCCGCGGTTGGGGTGGAGGTGGCGGAATCGGTTGATTCAGAGGAGGTGAGCTGATCGGCCATTGGTGTTCAGAGAGAAAGAGAATTGAGGGGATCTGAATTAAAGGAAGAGAAAAATTAGCATAACCGTTTCCATTACCAAAACAGAACTCGATTGAGGATGACACAATATAATGTTATGTCATTGTCAAATAAATGTAATTTAAGCATATGATTTTCTTTGACATGGACCATCAACACAATTAATCTAAATGTTAATGAATAAATCACAAAAGACATAAAATCTTATCAAAGAAAATAACTTGATATAACTTTTTAATTAATACAACAAAAAGACCTCAAATTAAAACTTAAACCTTAAAAAAAATAAATTGTTTTTTCGGTAAGATTTTCATTTTTAATTTTTATTAGTATTAATGTTTTCAAGCCCTTATGATTTTACTTATACTATAAATCTCAAATAAATATATTTTTTAATAACTTTTGATTTGAGGCCGCAAATGATATAATTATTTTATTATTTGATCCTATAACATCATCCCATGCAATTGTGTATAGATTGATAAGGTCAAGTTTGAGGAAGTAGATGGTGAAGGGTGATAGGCCGGCAAATGGTGGAGAAGGGCTGTCCGGCCCAGGCTGAATCAGCTAGCAAGGAGTTCACTTTCTCTGTAGGATTGTACAGATCCCACCACACATGATCAGCTTCGTCACAGGCCATGTCCGCAGATAAACATCCGATCGTTGCACCATATTCACCCAGCCCACAGCAAGCATTCTTGGTATCTTCGAAACCTACATTCGTAAACTCACCAGAACTGAAGCTTCATCTACACGGAAAATGGAGAATGAATGTGTATGTGAAGAAAGGTCTGCAATAATATTACCGTAGTGGGTAGGATTGGTTATGATGTCCATTATCCCTTGGTATACATCACAGAAGACTATTTGGACGTCCTGCAATTCTTGATTAAGCTCGGCAATGCTCTTCTCCAGCATTGTGTTGTATTCCAAAACCAGCCGATTGATTTCTTCAACGCAGCCGACTCCATAACCAGCATCTTGATGATGATCATCTGTTGAAGAAGTATGCCATTCAAGAAGTATACGAGGTGTGCAACCCAAAGGCAGTATCCCCATGCAGATGATCTTCCTCACGTTCCAATCGTAAAGGCTTCTCATGGCATGCGCCATCTGGTCTACCAGCATCTGAGTGAATGCCAGGCTGCTGCTGTTATTGTACAATGCACCTACGGAGTTGCGCAGCAAGAGATCGATGTAATCGTCTTTACCAAAGGAAAGGTAGAATATGGAGGAGTTGATGAAACGAGGAGCTCTCTCTTCAGTCAGCTGCAGCTGCAGTAGTTGCAGAGTCTCAAACAGTTGGCGTAGTTGCTCGTTAAGTGACTGGTAGGTTGCACTGCTAGGGTTCATGATCGTTGCTTGTGCAGACCCGTAATTTAGACCACTCAATAGCCCTTCAAGCGATCCATTTTGACTGTAGAATGATGGGGTATGCGGCAACCCTATCTTTTTGGCTGCATCGATCAATAATGAACTCCTCCTTATATGTCATCGTAAAAACAGCAAACCCATTTGGAAACAAAGAAATGGCAGACAGAGAAATTAAAATACCTAGAAAATAGGGAAGAAGACTTGAAGATGATCCATTACAAGGAAGCAAAGAGAGATTGTGGTGAAGAATAGGATAGAACAGAGTGTTGTCTCCACAATCAACAGAAGAATCACCTAAGATGTATAGTGCACCAGGGACATGCAACTCATTGTCAGTTGAAATTTGCCCAATGGCGATGCTGGTCATAGTCATTAACGCAATAACCTCAGCAAAGAGAATAAGAACATCTCTCATTCTTATTGTAATCTCCAGCTTCCTGACATTCAAAACATGCTTCCCTTTCCCCTTTGGCATCTTAATTTTTGACGATTTCTTTCTCTCATGCATGCAGTTAAAGTTTCATACCCTTCTGTTTATGTTGTTCTTAGTGGGTGATGGACTTTAGCCTTAACTAGCTAGGCAACCGCATACTACCTGAAAATCACAAATGAAAGCTTGGTTCAATAAGATATGCATGATCCTTGCATTTACCATTATCTTCCTACTTTACTACTCAATTCCTTCCTAATTAGCTACTTTACTGATTGAAGGAAAAAAGAATTTTTTTTTTAAAAAAGGGAATCATTTAGCTCTTCTTTCTCTTGGATTACCACTCACAGTGAATGCTCTACCTTTCTGTAAGTCCACAATACAGTACTTTACAGCTTACCATCTACCTTGGTAGACTTCTTGTTCAAATCTTCAAACTCCTTTTTGATTGCCCAAAGTATTTCCCACATAACTTCACCTCAGCCTGCAGCTTTTCCTCAATCTTCATTAACTCAGTAGGTTTACCACCCAATTTCCAATTTCCTTGCGATGGATCCTCCTTTTCTCCGTTATCTTCTTTTTAATTTAATTTCCTTCTCAAGAAGCCAAAGATTATTCCTTCATTCAACTTCTGATTATTGAATGTTAGTGAAAGTTATATGTTTATGAAAATAATTTGTACTGGCCAGGATGAATGCTATAAGTATGGATACCCTGCAAGAAAAACATAAATTAATAATGCCGATATAAGAAGATTTTTGAAAATTCAGCACAAAAATACAATTTTTTAATGATAATTAATTAGTAGTAATTTTAACTATTGTCATTATATATATTATAAATTTTTTTAATGCTTTTACGTCTTTTATTCAGTAGTTGTTATTTATAAATATATAATGACAATTATAAATATTAATCCTTTTACCATATGTTTTTAATGGTTATTGTTATACCAATGCTTCTAAAATAAATTCATATATTTTTTTAAATTTTAAATTATCTAATTCAATAAAAATTAATTTGGATATAATAAGAATAATGTTTATTAAATCAAACACATTTAAAATTAAATATATATTTAAATAAACTAAAAATTAAAAAATTAAGAATATAACTAAAAATTGTGAAGTAAACAAAAATCTTGTCATGAGCTTTTAAGCTATGAAAATAATAACTTGAAGAAACACATTTTAAATGTATGACACTTGCATAAAAAATTAGGTGATCTTGTAAATACATGTATTCAACTTAGTGAATCTTAATTTAAGAAGGGCTATATAACATTTTGAGATTAAAGGTAAGAGCATATATAATAAACTTGAAGAAAAGAAAATCAACTCAAACTTCGTGATATTGGTTCTTGCCATTTGAAATCTCTCTTTCACCTTTTTTCTTTTTTGTCGGGCTCTTACTCTATGTGCAAAATAGTCAAGTTTATTGATATCTATATTAATTTACTTATAATTCCCTTAAGATCTTTGCCTTCTTCTCATTTACATGGGAAAATGTGAGTAGTCAAAGGAAAATTGAACGATCTAGAAATCATCTTCATTGGATCTCTGTAAAATAGCTTTTGGGACAAGAAGTATTGAAGTTCACCTAAGATTCGATTTTTGCTTTCTTTTTCGTTTTTTACTGTACTGGTAACTAATCTTATCTATTCTAATTACATGGATGAACCTAATTCCTTGTTCACTGAAGAAAATTTTGTTCATTTCTCTCCTCTTGTTTTGTTATTCAGAAACATTGCATCTTATTGCAATGAATTTGCGAATTTATTTATTTTTAATTCCTTTCTTTTTTAATAATCATGGACTAAGTTGCAAATGAATGGTAGGGAGTTTACACGTAGATGTGTTTGAGATTGATCTTCTTTATTTAAGAATTGTTGCTAAGAATATATTTATATATTCTTTAACAACCATAGGTTTCTTTTTCTCTTTTTACCTTCATTTACAATTATGACTCTTTCCTTCTCTTTCCTTCTATTTGCTGTCGGTTTGCCTTTATATGTATTAGAGTCCCACATTAATCGATGATATTGTAATGATCTAATATATAAGGTGAGGACAATCCTTGCCTAATAAGTCAGTTTTGTTAGAGTATGTTAAGCCCAATATCCTTTTTAATGTGGTATCAGAACATATTTAATCTATCCATTATTATTTATTATTACTGATTTTTCCAATCATTACTCACAATTTTCTTATTTCTTCATTGTTGCGATGGTGATGCCAAATTTCTCCAAATATAACAATTTAGGTTCCATTCAAAGCCAATTGACAGTTGATGATCTCTTAAGCTTCATCACATTAATGATCCTAGAGTCGTTCTTGTCTTAATCGATGAAGACAACTACGTATCTTGGAGTAGAGCCATGATTATTATTATCTTTATAAAGAATAAGCTAGGTTTCATCGATGGATCTATTAAAAAAATTAAAAGCTACTCATCTTGATGTTCTTCATTTTTGTTTCAAAGAAATCTTTGCCAGTCTTATATTTGCTGAGATTGCACATGAGATATTGATAGATCTCTGAGATCGCTTTTAGTAACAGAATCTTCCACGCATTTTTCAACTATGCCATGATTTGGTATACTTAACACAAAAGTAAGATTCTACCAATACTTATTTCACCAAATTGAAAACTATATGGGAAGAATTGAACAATTATAAATCTTCATGCACTTGTGAAAAATGCAATTATGATGGAGTAAAATATTTCACTTCCTACCTTGAATTAGAATATGTAATGTTGTTTTCTACAGGATTACATGAGTTTTATTCTCAAGTGCGCAGCCAATTATTGCTGATAGATCCTATACCTCTTATAAATAAGATTTTTGCATTAGTTGTTCAAGAAAAGCATCGAAAAAGGATTAGTGTCAATGTTTCTAATATTATTGATTAATCTAACATGATGGCCTTTGTTACCAAAATTGATGACATACAGAAACAATCATTTGGTTCACGCATTCAATCTGGCAATTTTAAAAGATAAAGAAAAATGAACCATACTATACTCACTATAAGATTCATTATCATACAGTTGATAAATGCTCAAAATTCATGGTTATCCACTTGGATATAAGTTGAAAGGTACATATGGCCATAACACTAAAAGCAATGTAGTAGTAGTGCCTTAAGCAATCAAGAAACATCAACTGCCAATATCTGCACGAAATGGCTTCAATAGGAACTCGTGTTAACAACTCTTAAACATGCTTACAAAACATCTAAATTCAGCATTACAACTTATATCTGAATTGGAAACTACAACCACTACTCATACTGCTAGTATTTGTTTTTTTTTTTTTTTGTCTCATGCAATCAAAATTTTTCTTTAACATGTCATTGAATTGTTGATTCAATAGCTAGTAGACACATTTGCTTTATAGCAACAACATTTGTTTTATAGCAACAACATTTGTAGATTTAAAACCATTAGTGAATGTCATAATTATCTTGCCTAATCGTAATTGCATTCTAGTTCATTATTCTAATATTGTTGAGCTTAACCCTAGTTTTAATACTTAAAGACATCTTGTTTGTGCCCTAATTCCTATTCAATTATTAGATCTACACTTATAGTCAATTTGTTCCTAATTATTTTGTTATTCAAGATGTTAACACCAAAAATATGAATGGTAAACGTAAAAAGGATTTAGAGGCTATATGTTTTAGCTATTGAGAATTACATTACCATTAGTTATGTAAACAAAGTGTTAATACACACTTGGCATAGTAGGATTGAGCATCTTTCAACCAGAAGATTGCAACTCCTACTAAAAAAATTGAATTTTGATGTGATGCAATACATACCAACATTAGTGTCCTATTTTGATTAGTTATCTATTTTAACTTAGTTTCTTAGTGTTAGTCAGTTTCTTATTTTCTTAGATTTTACGTTCCTAGTGTAACTCAATTTCTTATCCTTCTTAGGTTTTTTTAGTCTTAGTTTATTTCCTTGCACTATCTAAAAACTTATTGTAATAATTAGAAACAGTTTAATATAATTATGAAAGTTATTCTTTGAAGTTTAAGATCCTATTATGATCTTGAATTTGTTATTTAATTTTATTTTGCTTATTTCTTAAAGGAAATCTTTTATTGCATCAACTTGGTGTTAAAGCAAGGATTTTAATGTTATTCTAATGGTTGATGATAGTTTTAGTGGGCAATAAACCATCAATAATGAATGACGACTAGATAAAATTATGCAATGACTTGATAGGATCAATAAAATCTTTCGCAATCTTATGTAGATAACGACTGCAATGAGTATGGAAAGAAAGTGTAATTATAAGAACAAAGATCAAATCAATAAGACAACATAGAAAATGATGGGCAATAAGACCTAAGTCATGTTGATTTTGTTACAAGCAATTATACTGGAGCAAATCATGTAGATTTACAACTTACAGACTAACCACTTACTGACCTAGGTTTAAGAGGTCGACAACAAGCAGGTTAGACAATTAATACCAACCATAATTGGTTCAAAAATTGATAATGAAGCCCTAATTACAAGTAAAACCAAACATGAATCTTGATTTTCAAAAGCATGCTCCATTGCGAGTCTATGAACAACGAAATCGAGAAGCTCTTATATGGTGACGTGATGGTAATTTTCAATGTCAGGAGTAGAAGAATTTTTATCAAAGATAGCCATGGAGATTGAATTATTCATCCAAAGAAAAAGAAGATTTTCATTTCAAGGATAAACATTGGGGTCCATACACTCAAGAATTTAAAATGAAGATGAATTTTTCAAGATTTGAAAGTTGATTAAACATTAAAAATTTTCTCAATTTGGTAAGTACTATTTAAATTTTTTTAATTATTTGAATATTTCATAAGAAAATCAAGTCAAGCTCGTGGCATATAAGTTAAAAAGTGAAGCCTCCGTTTGGTATGAACAACTTTGAGTATAATCATAAATGCCAAGAAAAGCAATGTGTTTGCACTTAGCTTAAGATGAAAAAATTACTACAAAAGCTATTCCTTCATCTAAATTATGAGCAATTTTTATATTAAAAATATCAAAATTTTTGACAAGTCAATCGTACGTTAATGAGTACACAAAAAAATTTTACTGTTTAAATGCATGAGTGAATTTGCTTGAGATAGAAGATTAATTGATCCTTCATTATATTAGAGGCTTGAAATAGGTTATTCAAGACCGACTTGCTCTCCAAGGGATTTAGACCATGACAGATGAAGTTAATTTGGCAATAAAAGTAGAAAATCAGTTCAATATGTCTACTATAAATCTTTTGAGTAACTTTCAACGACAAAATTAGAAGCTTCTTTTGCTTTAAGGAGTCAACAACTTCAAGCAATAATAGTAGTTAAAGTAAAAACATCCTTTCAACTCAAAATGTGGTACAAAATCAAAGTAGAATTTTAACTCCTATTTGGTCGAGGATCTAAGGTTGCAACCAGTAGTAATGAATTAATAATGATCCTTATGAACATCTTAATCTTCAGAAGTGTTTATGGTGCTACCAATTAGGCCATCTTTCAAATGAATGCCAACATAGATGATTTGTTAACTTTGTAAAAGAAGATGGTAGTGATAAAGAACAAGTACTTGAAGAAGAAATTTATGATAGTGCTGAATTTGGGGAAGGAGATGTGGGAGAAGTAACATATATTGTCCAACGTCTCTTGCTTGTCCTAAAGAAATATGATAACTCTTAACAACATAAGATCTTCTTAACCTAATACACTATTCATAATAAGGTATGCAATATCATTATTAATAGTGGTAATAGCAAAAATGTTGTTTCCAAAGTTTTGATGAAAGCATTAAAATAAAAAACTAAGAAGCATCCTTCTTTATATAAGATTATATGAATTAAGAAAGGTCCAAAAGTTCAAGTGCTAGAAGTTTGCAAGGTTTTTTTGTCTATCATGAAGTATTATAAAGAAGAGGTGGTATGTGCCATAGTGGATATGGACACTTGTTAAATCTTATTGAAAAGACCATGGCACTACGATGTTGATGCCACTTATAAAAGACGAGACAATACCTTCATCTTTTAGTAGTTTGGAAAGAATATCGTTTTATTATCACTATCTACACCTTTGGAAAGCAATTCTATTATTAAGAAAAACAAACCATTATTCACTAATATAGCAAGCTTAAAATTTTTTAAGCAAGCTAAAGAGCCAAACTTTGTCGTAGTATTGGTGGTGAAAGGCTAATCTAAAGTAAATATTTGAGGTCCAAGATCCAAGAGGTACTTACTGATTTTATTGATTTATCTCCGAATGAATTACTTAATGAACTACCTCTTAAGTAAAATATTCATCATATCGATTTAAAACTTGAAGCTAGGCAATTCCCTATTATCAAATGAACCCAACCGAGTATGAAGAGTTAAATTGGTAAGTTAATAAATTGCTTGATAAAGGCTTGATTCATGAGAGTAAGAGTTCTTGTGTAGTCCCTGCTTTGCTCGCCGCAAAAGATGGTAGTTGAAGAATGTGTATGTATAGTCGAGCTATTAATAAACTAACGATCAAGTATCGCTTTTTCATCCCACATCTTAATGATTTGTTTGACAGGTTGAAAGGTGCTATGATATTCACCAAACTTGATTTACGAAGCAGATATCACCAAATTCATGTTTGACCGAGCAACGAGTAGAAAACAACTTTCAAAACTAAAGATAATCTCTAGAGTGGCTAGTGATGCCTTTTGGGCTATTATATGCATTAGTATATTAATGTAATTAATGAATCAGGTTAATTGTTCATTTATTAAAAAAGTTATGGTGGTTTATTTTGATGATATTTTTATCTAAGTAAGAATGAAGAGGAGCACTTATCATATCTCACTCAAATTCTATTAGCTTTGTAAGCTAATAGGCTGCATATCAATCTTAAAACTTGCAACTTTATGAATGACAATCTTTTATTCCTTGGCTTTATAGTTGGAAGAAATGGTATTTAAGTTGATTAAGTAAAAGTGAAGGCAATTCATGAGTGGCCAGTTCCTAAAATCGTGCATGAAGTGTCGAGCTTTCATGGGTTAGCCACTTTTTATAGGCTTTTTATTCAAGGATTTAGTGCAATTATGGCACCTATTACTAATTGTTTAGAGAAAGGCCAATTTCAATACGGCAAAGCACAAGTGGACAACTTCACAACAATAAAGGAAAAATTATGTAATACACCAGTGTTAGCACTTTTTAATGTTGACAAAGTATTTGAAGTTGAGTATGATGCATCAATTTTATGATTCGAAGCCGTATCATCCCAAGAAAGACGTCTGATAGAGTTTTTCAGTGAAAAGATTAATGAATCCTACAAAATTAGATTACATATGAGTTAGAACTTTATGCTGTTGTTTGGCTTTAAAGCATTGGGAGCATTATTTGATTCAACAAGAGTTTATGTTATTCACAGATCATTAATTTTTAAAGTTCGTCAATTCTTAAAAGATGATGAATCAGATGCATGCTTGATGGATTACTTTTTTTGGGGCAAAAACTTCACTGTTGCTATCAAACATAAATCTGACTAAGAAAATAAGATAGCTGATGCATTTAGTTGATGTGCCTCTTCACTAATCATAATAAGTACTGAGGTGGTTGGGTTTTATTATTTAAAGAATATATATGCTATTGATGAGGATTTTGGCAATATATAGGCACAATGCAAAAATAAGGAATTTGTTCCTTATTTTCTTATCCAAAATGGATTCTTCTTTAATGGTACATAATTATGTATCTTTCATTCTTCCTTACATGAATATTTGATTAGAAAGTTGCATGCTGGAGGATTATGAGGAATGTTGGTCGAGATAAAATAATCAATTTGGTCAAAAAAAGATTCTATTGACCTTAATTAAAGAGAGATATTGAACGTTTTATTCAGTACTTAATATGTCAAAGGGCTAAGGGACAAACTCAAAATACTTGATTTTATCCTCCATTGCCTGTTCTAAAGATGATTTGGCTAGATTTAACTTTGGGTTTCATTCTTAGTCTCTTAAGAACTCAAAAAGGAGTTGGTTCTATTTTGGTTATAATCGAATGATTCTCCAAGATGGCTTATTTTTTTCCTTGCAAGAAGACATCAAATGCTTATTAAATGGCTTATCATCCGCATACATTGTATTCCTTGTTCAGTAACTGATAAGGGATAAAAATTTCTTAATCATTTCTAGAGAACTTTATAGAAATTAATTGATACCTTGTCAAAGTATAGTACCACAAATCATCCTCAAACTCATGGACAAACTAAGGTGGCTAATTGTACTCTTGAAAATATGATTTGATGTGTTAGTAGAGACAAACCAAAATAATGGGAAGCTACTCTTCCACAGATTGAGTTTGCTTTTAATGGTATGCCTAATCGTTCAACCAAAGAGGCTCCTTTTGAAGGTGTCTATGCTAGTGTTTCAAGGTACACAATGGATTACTTCGTTTACCTTCTTTCCCTAATGTCAACCCTAACATTGAGGAGTTTCTAGAGTATATTCAATAGATTCATAACGAGATGAGGAAGAATTTAGAGCAGGTTAATCTTCATTACAAGACTACTATAGACTAATAATATCGGCACCTTAAGTTGTTCAATGAAGGTGACCTGGTGATGATTCATCTTTAAAAGCATTTTCTTCCTATTAGCACATACAATAAGTTTAAAGATAAAAAGATTGATCTTTTCATGTCCTTTAAAAGATTAATGATAATGCTTACAAGAACAATCTTTTAGATAATATGAATATTTCTAATACTTTCAATGTTGCTATAACATCTCCAAATATTTTTTTTAGATGAGTTTTTTTACAGTTAAAAAAACTTAAGGTCGAGTTTTCTTCAAAGTGAAGGGGATTGATGTAGTACATACCAACATTAGTGTCTTATTTTGATTAGTTATTTATTTTAACTTAGTTAACTAGTCTAAGTTAGTTTCTTGTTTTTCTCAGATTTTCTATTTTTAGTTTAACTTAGTTTCTTATTCTTCTTAAGTTTTCTAGATTTTTTATTCCTAGTTTATTTTTTGCACTATTTAAAGACTTATTATAATGATTAGAGGCAGTTTAATATAATTAATATCAAAATTATTTTATGAAGTGTAAGATATTATTGTGACCTTGAGTTTGTTATTTAATTTTGTTTTACTTTTTTCTCGAAGTAATCCTTTTGCTGTACCATGATGCTACTGATTTTAGTTATGATGGACTTTAATATATTTCTCCCTCAACCAAGAAAGGCATCTATCTTTTGAGTCTCACTATCACATGTCTAAATCTTCTTTTATCTTGATACAATATGATATTTAGGGTCCTTATAATATCATTTCCCATATTAGTTTTCGATATCATTTCATTATAGTTGATGATCATACTCGATTTACATAGATATACCTCCTTAAGTAGAAGTTACATGTTTACCAAATCATTCCCAAATTCTTCAAAATAGTTGAAACCCAATTCAATACAAAAATTAAAGGCTTAAAGTCTAATGATGCCAATGAATTGGCCCTGATAGAGTTCTATTAGTTTTACAGTTTGTCTCTACTCTCTATCTGCCTTTGTTTTCTGTATTAGTTCTTTCTTTCTCTTTTTTTTTTTTTATCATTCATCATTCTTGGTATTCAACCGAACCTCAATGTGGTACCAAAGTAAGGCCTAGTTTTGTAATATTAAGTCTTTTAAAATCAATTTCTTCGCAGCTGTATGGTATGGTCTATGTTATATGTAAGGGTGGTATATTAAAGTCCCACATTAGCTAGTAATATTCTAATAATCTAATATATAAGGAGAGCACAATTCTTACCTAGCAAACTAGTTTTACTAGAGTATGTTGGCCTAATGTCCTTTTAGTAATATGCAATTGTCTGACCTAATCTATATATGTGTTTATATGTTTAGTGTTCATAATGATTTTCTTGTAGCAATGTTGAGTAAAATTACTATGTCATTTGTTGTTATGTAGTTCCTAGACCTTGGATGCATAGTGATTTTTCTGTAGCAATGTTGAGTAAATTTACAATGTCACTTGTTGTTATGTAGTTCTAGACCTTCGATGAATATATGTGCCCTTTGCTTAAGGTAGTTTATGCTTGTTATTAATAAGAGGCGTTTTTTTTTTTTTTTACTTCTTGTGGTTGCGACCTTATTGCCTTATAGCACTAATTGAGATGGCATGGAGTATAGTATTTGATAAGTGCCTTTGCTTACAATGCTTCATTGGATTTAAATTGCCTTTGATCTATCTTTTTTGTTTTATTTTACAATTTTTTATCTTGTATGTTATATGATTAGTTAATACTACATTTATACATAACACATACCTATGTGTGTGTGTTGCTTATATAAAATTATATGCCATTGATTATACTTCAGAGGTTTGGTTTCGATGGACATATTTTCTTTGCTAAGTTCCAATGTTTTGGATCCCATTCCACTAGAAATCTTGATGAAGTATTCCTTGTTTGTCTTTCAGCATGCTCAAGACACTAGAGAGATGTCATATATGTTGTCATGGTATTATTGGAGCTAGAGGTAGCTTATCTATATCCTAGCCATATACTTCTTGCGTTACTAGTGAAACCAAATGCTTATAAATTGTTCTTATTAGAATCTCAGTAAATAGAGATCTGATGTGGTTTCTTGCATTAAAGTTCTCCATGTGAGACATTACTTGGTTTTGTTATTTTTCGCATGGTTGATTTTTCATAGTGGAGCAACTACAGTGAGGACATAATGGTGAAAGTAGATATGAATCTTAACAACATGCTTAAAGGTACTTAATTAATTACCTGAGCAATATATAATATATACTGTTCACAGTTCAATTGCTAAATTTTTCTTAATGAAATTTTTTCTTTATATAGGTGTATGTTATATGAACCAGTATACATTATATACCTTTAATGGTTCAATTCCAACTATTTATGTGAGTTTATAAGGAAACTAATTGAGAAGAATAATTGAAGATGTAAGTAATATAGAGCTCAAAACTTAATTCTTATGTAATATTTCAATCCAACAAAAGAGTTGTTAGGATGATCTTAATGAGTATTGGTGTTTAGTTTTGACAAGACAAATTGAATAGAGTGACGAAGTCTGATGCAAGTTCAAATCTTGATCACTATTGTGCTTGGGAATTTATAGGTACTTCTTTGGAGATTCACTAACACTTGTGTTCTTATATTTTCGAATTAACTATAACTTAGGTGGATAAGATATAGTTTAAATAATTTTCTTTAAAAAAAATCAAACTATTTACATTATTGATTTCTTTTTAATGTTTAAGACAAGCATAGTACCATTTATTTTTCCATTATATATGAGGGTTATAAGTTTATCTACATACTTTTTTTTTTAGGTAGACTTGCTTGGCTCTAGGATGAAATGTCATTTTGTGAAAAATATGGCATTGTATCTGATTGCCTTGTCTATCAATTCCATGTTGCATCTCATCTTATACTTTAAATTCTACCATAAAATGTAAATTCTTTGATGGCATTATCCAGCTATAAAGCGTCATGATCACAAAAAGAATTCTTGAAGTCACCCAACAATTGTTTAAGGTTTAAATATAAATGTAGTATTGTACAACCCAAATATAATGCACTAATAAACTATTAATGAAAACTATAATGTAAAAACTTTCTCATAAAGGTCATTGGCTAATGAATCACATGTCACAGGCAATGTAATGTGGGTTCCCTTCTTTGAATTATAAATTTTTTATTTATTCAAAGTCTTTTCACTATAATAAAACAAGCTTTTAATGATGATTTAAAAAGCTTTAGATGACGATTGTAAAAGCATCATCTTTGTAAGCAATGAGACAAATTTTTGCAAATAGATGATGGTTGCAAACAATCGTCATATAATGTAACTTTTAATGATGGTTGTTAAAGTATTACATGATAGTCAATAAAAACTGTCATCTAATTTTCATGCACTTTTCATGATAGTTTGATGTACATCAGATGACACTTAGATGATGATTGTATTACAACCATCATCTAATACTCTATTACATCATCTATTGTTAGGTTGTTTTATATGTTAGTTGTAAATACAATCGTCATCTAATGTATTCAAAATTTTTTTAAAAAATTTGTTTTAATTGTTGTAAATTAACATCTATATTTTTAAATATTTCAAAAATACATTATGAATTCTAAATTTGCAAATTACAATTATTATAATTTTAATTACAACATAATTATGAATTTCACTTACAAAATTATATGAATAATCTCAAATTCATAAAATTCTATCGTTAATTGATTTATTTTTGCTTCAGTGTACCTGGATTTATGCTTCAGCTGCATTTATAAAAACATATAAATAAATTCAATAATTATGAATAATAAAAAAATCAACTAGTTAAATAATTATTAAAACAACTTATTATTTTGTTAAAAAAAATAGTATCTCTATATCTTTTTATGATGCCTTTCATGTATGCCATGATATAATAACCATACTCAACGTTAGAGGGTTGGTCTGGATGCTACATTAAAAAATTAAAATATTAATCTAACAAAGAAAAAAAAAAAGAAACGTAAATTTCGGTTGCATTATAATCATACCAAAGTAGTAAAACCTTTAAAAGTTTTTTCTTGACGACCTTAATGCATGAATCACCACATATATCTTAAAAGCATTTAAGTAAATATTAATTATATATTGTTGCAAATGTTATATCTAAAATTTGACTTTAGTAAACATTTATAAACCATATTATGATAAGATTTTTCAAATCATCTCGACCATCGTGCTCCAAAGGATCAAAAATCATATATTGGTAGAAATCAGGCTCTATAACAGCCAACATCCAAAGTAATTTACATGTTTAAATATAATTTCAATAAAACAAATGATGTTCAAAATATATGTTTGCAATTTCAATAAAACACGTGCTACTTGCACCATCCTTGTAGCAAGATATCTTGCTTGCTCCTCAACATTATTGATGATCTCTGTTAATACCATTATAAGATCAATAAATAAGATTTACTATTCAAGTCATGTGTGACCAACTTAACCCTATGAAGCTTCTTGTAACATAAAATGAGAATTAAGCTTTCTTAATCTTGAAAATTAAGAAAAAATATAGTAATAAAACATAATAATAAAGCATGATAGACATACACAACGTAAGCTTAAATAATGGTAATGTTTAACTCCTCCATATAACAAAGTTACATGATATCATCTTTATAAATATATATCGTGTCTTGAGCATCAAAAATTATTTTGTCCAATGGAATGACTATCATCATATCTATGTCCATTGCAAGATAGACAAAACGATAATATAACCTGAGTGGTCTACATACAAACTATATATCTCGTTCTACATAAGCTCATGGCACCGATTTAGATATCACTTTCAAAAGTTCAAATATGTTATTTTTAACTATTAGTTCATAAATTTCATAAAAATAATAAGTTTTATGAAAATATGTTACTTGATATCTAAGAGTAATAATCCATTGTGATGGCCAAGCACATGGGCCCTAACTGCTTAAAAAAAAGTAAAGATATTTGCCTTATTTATCGATTGAAGTAAAGAAGTATCAAGCTTCATAACTACTGTGATTTGAACTTTTACATCACCCTTCACCATGTCATGCCCATCGATCATTTTATTCCTGGTAGGATTAATGAAAACAGACCCAAGGGCCATAACATTAGTAACATTATCACTAAGCATTACCGCATAATAGACACTATAATGAAAAACACGAAGTAATATTTAATGTGTGATAAATAAAAATAGCAATAAGTGAAGTGAAGAACACATGACATACCTTCGAATTTATAGGTTGAAAAGATGGTGCATGGATTGGAGCTAGTGCCAGATCTTCTTCATCTAGTAATGTTGTTGCTAGCCTTATCGAAACATTTAAGGTAATAGAATTGTGGTGCACTCACATCATTTAATAGATGTCAATGACTATCTATCCAAATCAAAATGTCCATCACTTTTTTTTAATGGTCACATCATTACATGGGATTGTTGGCACCTTTACTTTTCTCTCAAAATAAGGGATGATTAGGACCATAAAACCAATACATCTGATATGACCAAAATGCTCTAGAGTACCATTGGCTGTTGTGAGTAAATCTTCTGTGTATAAAGGTTTAAAAGTACCTTGTGTCGCTTATGTCATCAAATCATCCTACAAATATCCAAGCACAAACATATGGTTATTTGAAACTTGCAATTAATAAAAAAAAAGTATAAAAAACCAAAATACTTATTATGCTATTAGTACATTCTTTGACTGTTTCATTAATGCACTTATCTTTTAAATTAGCTGATGCTGCTTTCCACAATGTAGCATGGTCAATATCTTTATCTGCACTCATAGATTTTTCCTACATTGTTAGATTTAAAGTGAACCCATCTTTGTTTAGTATAAAGAAGTTAATTTGGATATATGGGCATAACTAAAATAAATTTAGGTATCAGGTGGCTTAAATAGAGAGCTTTCCTTGTCGATCCTTTAAAAGACTAACGACAAAAAAATTATTTTAAAGTAATTTCTCGTCAATTAATAAAAACCAATAAGAAATTACTTATATATTTCTCATCGATTATTTGAATTATCGATATAAAATATCTATTAATAGATGATGATTTCTAATAAATCTATCATTTAATGTTTTTGATTACTATTTGAACCACTTTTAGTTATGGTTTTGCTAAAATTATCATTATCAAGTGTTATTAAAATTAATTTTGTTGTAGTGTTTGTTCTTTCGTAGAAAGTGTCTTGCGCATCCATTGCTTAATAACTCTCTATAAATTGGTCAGAGCATTTATCTTTATACATTTATTAGCTTATGATTTCAATTTTAGTTTATCTGTATTTAATGGTTACAACTTTGAATATTCATAAATAATGTCGTATGATTTCTTTTAGGACATGTTTCCTTCAGTTGAGCATGAACTATTAATTATGTTTTATTCTTAGGTTTTGGAAGTGACTTTCTTTTGATTTCAAATTGTGCCTATTCTTATCAATAGCTTTGTGCAAGGGTAACTACTGTAAAAATTGTAATAAATAACAATAATTTAATTATAGTTATTCAAAGAACTATCATTAAAAAGTTTTCTAATACTTTTAATGATAGTTTTTCTAAAACCATCATTAAAAATGGGGTCTTTAATGTTAGTTAACAATAAAGTGATGTTAAAGATTTTCCTTTCACACCAGTTTAATAAGAAGTGGCATTAAAAAATTATCCCTAGATCTTTTAACACCAGTTCTTGAAGAACTGGTATTAAAGGCTTGAATCAAAAAGACTAGCGCTGGGGCCTTTAATGCCAGTTCCTCTAGAACTAACGTTAAAGGCCTTCACTCTCATAACCACTCCTAGGATAAGGACAACCTTTAATATCCTTTCACACCAGTTCTACCATAATTGGAGTGAAAGGCTATGTCTTTCAATGCTAGTTTTGCTAGAATTGGTGTTGAAGGTTATCTCGTGCTCTTCACGCTAGTTTTGGCCCTTGAAAGGTGGCCTTCAATGCCAATTCTAGCAAAACTAGCGTTAAAGGTTGTGACCTTGAACACCAGTTCTGTTCTAATAGAACGAGCATTAAAGGTTGTTACCTTGAACACCAGTTCTAATAGAACTGGCGTTCAAGGCTGTTCAGCCTTGGTTTAAGTAGCTAGGGATCCTTAATTTGTCTCCAGATCTCGCCAGTAATAAGGCGAGCATTTTTTACTCTTTCCTTCATCCTTATTCTTTTTTTTTTTTTGTCTAGAAGTAGTTAGATCAGGTACTGGCAGGCGCACTGCCTCTCTTTGGCCCTTCTCCTCTTTGCTCTTCGTCTATAAGCAGCTAGACCAACTATAGGCAGCCATATTTCTTCTCTCCTGCCCTCTCCTCTTTGGTTTTTATAAAGAAGCAGCTATGCCTCAAGTAAATAAATAAGCTTTTGAAATGGGGGTCGATTGTGGATAGAGAGGATCCATATCAGGTTAGGATGCCGCTGTTAGTGTGGTACCTCTAAGGCTAGTTATTTTTGACCCATAAGGAGAGGTAAGAACATAAGAAAAGAAAAGCATAAAGAAAGGCACAAAAGAAAAGCAATAAAGGTAAAGCAGTAATTCGAGCAATCACTCAATCAATTATCGAAGTCTGAAAGTAAAGTCATGAAGGCAGAAAAGAGCTGAATCCGGGTCAAAGAGCACAGAGAAGATTGCCCACCACTTGTTTTTGTATGCACCATAAGATATAGACTTTCTATGAAAGCTCGCAAGATTAGGCGGGTGATTCCTTCATGAGCTAGAAAGATATCAGTTTTGATTCATAGGCAGTATATAAAAATCGAACACTATTTATACCTAGTTACTTCGATCTCTGTGACTATAAAAGAATATGGTCAAGTGTCCCGCTTCGATCAGTACCATATTCCTACCTTAGAAATAGAGCATACAATAACTTTTGCTCTACCTTCAGTGCTTTCACCCTCTTCCTCCCGTCCTTATCGAGACCCCTTTGTTATCACTAAAATTAGCTTACTGAATGCCATACTGAGAGCTCTCTCGGGCCAAGCTCTTAGTCAGTCCAGATGGGAAGCCTAGGGAGCTAGATAGAAAGAATAAAAACCTACACCAGCGTCGTTGATGATGCAGAAAGCTTTTTTTTAATAAAAAAAGGGGGCTCTTGCGAGTGATTCTATAACCACAGACAGCCTAGACTTGACTTAATGATGGCCACAATCTTAAAAAAAAGGGGCTCTTGCTCCCTTCTCTTTCATTTGTCTCAATCTGCACAAGGAGCAGCCACACCTTCCACTTCATTCCTTCATTTTTGGTGTTCAAACATATGTAAGTATTTCGGTATAGATTCAAATTTTTTTTTATGAAATTTATGATTCATAATTTTTATTTAATTTAGTTAATTTTTGTATAAAAAATATATTGAGAATGTATATTATTTTAAAAAGTTCTTTATTAAGTATATTTGGTGAATTTTCATTGATGAAGTGTGAGTTTTTTTAAAAGTATATTTGGATGAATATATTTGGTATCAATGGGTATACATTGATGAATTTATTATTTGATAATTATTAAGATTTTTAGATTAATTAATAAATTAATTAAATATTAATTAGATGAATTTATATTCTAATGTTAATTAGATATTAATTATAATTATTAAGATTTTGGTTGCATATTGTAAAGAATTATATTGATGTATATGGTTGATGTGAACGAGATGAAGAATTTTATATATGCATGTTTTGGATACTTTGAAAATAGAAATTTTGTATTTATTTTAAAATTAATAAAAAATTTTATACTTTTAATAACACTTTTATCAGAATTATCATTGAAAATGGCAACTTTTAATTACAGTTCTATAATAACCGTCGTTAAAGGGAGGGTTTTTAATCACAATTCTATTAGAACTATCGTTGAAATAGATTCCCCTTTAATGACATAAACAAAAATGACAGTTCTACAACTGTCATTAAAAATCATTTTTAACTATCATTAAAGTTTTTATTTGTAGTAGTGGCATTAATATGAAGATTGGTTTATGCATAATTATGCAAAGAATATTAGGTATTATCCATAAAATGCAAGAAAAATAAATGAAACAGATGAGAATTATAGTCTTACAGTAATAAAATGCATGAGACTGAAATAATAAGTATGTTCAAAAGAATGTGAATCACAAAAAGACTAATCACATTCAACTATTTGACATATTTTGTTTCTCAGTAATTGTATTCTTTATCAAACTCTTTTTTATAATGTCTTATTTGCATGGTAAAAGGATTATTTTAGTATTCATTTAAAAGAGCAAGCTAGATATCATGGAATAAAATTAGACAAGTGAGAAATGTAGTCTGATTTTTTTTTTTTTTTTAACAATGAAAACAAGCACACGAAAATTGTTTTAGGTTCATGGTTTAATATGATAATCAAACTTAAGCCATTTGAGTCCATTTAAATCACATTATGTTATTTCATCAAATATGAGAATGTAAGTTAACTAAATTACATATTCTTATTTGTTTTCTTATGGTTAATGGATTTTTTATACATAAAGTGCTCACAAAAGTGTAAACAAAAATAATGAATGTTTGATATTTGGGTAAGTATTATTTATTTATTTTTAGAAAATACTTGTATTTTATTATTAATTTTTATATGTATGTTTTATTTTTAGGGCATACATTGTCAACTAACTATCATTTATTGGAGATTGATAAATAATATTTTGTGAAGCTAGTGTATTAACTTTTATCTCTTTAAATTTAAAAACATTAATGAACTTTTTAATTTGAATTGTATTTTATTAAATTACTACTTGACATTTGCATATATTTTGTTACATGTAAGAGATACAATATACACAATATTTAGTTATGAATGCTTTTGAATATATTTTGTTATAAATTATAAATTTTTTATTTTCTTATTTTAGTTTATAGTTTTTAAAAAATAAATAGTTATAATCAATTAATTGCGTATGAATGATTCCTTTAGTTGTTTTTGTTTAATGATCCATAATTAAACAATAATTTGGAACTTTTAATGATAATTATTTAGTAGTTGATATATGACAATTTGTAATTCTTTTAGCTACGATTCTTTTAACATTTAACGACAAAAATATTGACGTTAATAAAATGCTTTAATGATAATTATTAATTATTGCAAACAAAATAAAGATCAATTTACCTTTCATAGCAATTGTCAAATTATCGCTAATAATTTTCAATAATATAGTCTTTTTAGCAGTAATTATTTTTTTGTCATTACATTAATCCTACGTTGGCTTTTAAAAAATTACTAACAAAACTTTTAATGGCAATTACAAACCAAAACAATTATCATTAAAACTGTTTTATATTGTAAGGACCATCATAAAATTATGACATAATATATCATATGGATTCATTAGATAATGATTCAGAACTTGATTTTAAGATAATTGTGATCTTGTAAAAATTTATTTTATTATAATTATTTATTTTTATTAATAATTTTAAATATTAAATATGAAATGAAATCTATATAAGAGATGTTTTGCTTATAAGCGAAATATCAGATAATAACAGATTAAAGTAAGTTTATTTTATTTTTTTATATTAATAAAAAATAAAAATATTATTTATTAATTATAATACTTTTAGTGACATAGGCATACATCCAAAACCGATGGCGTAAAATGTGGAAGAAATATTTAAATATTTAAAAACTTTTTATGAGAAGTTGATAGGATTGTTTGTCATTAAGCATTAAAAATTTTATTTTTATAAGTTATGTAAAATATTGTTGTCCATTCTTATTTTCTTTCGCTCATTGAACTGCATGCAAGGTGATATATATTGATGAATTATCCTAGTGAAAGAGACTTACGCCTTTTTAATTTGGTTGGACGCCCTCTCTACATGGCTTTCAATGGGACATTTGTTCGCCTGACAACCAAATCAATGTTTTTAGAAGGCCCACCCCAGGCCTTAGATTGTTTTGCTTGATCGGACTAGCTCTAGAATAGTTTTTGACATTCCGCTGCCTAAGCTCAAAATTTAGGACATTAAGTGGAGATAGAAAATCATTTGGAAGGGAGATTTTGGCAGAAGCGTAGGATTTAAGTACTCTCCACCTATCATAGAACGGCTTCAAATTTGTCCATTTGACATAGAAAAACTCTTCCGCCACTTCTTATCCGAATTAGGGATCTCCTCGTCCTTCTTAATTCTAAAAATTGATGACCTACAAGGGCTAAGAGTACTAATAATGATACTTTTCTCGAAGAAATCATGGTTCATTTTTATACAAAAATAGTTAAATAACACCTTCAAACTATCCATTAACCCTAACCTCACTCTTGACAAATTTCCTGGAGAGTCTCAATCTAACACTAGCCATTTGGTGCTAATTGAGTCAAGAATATCTCTACTTCATGCACGCTGTTGACTTGTTCCAGTGAGTTCATAGACATACACCATAAATCCTAGATGTTTTTAGATTGTTCTTTAATAAACATTTTTATTTTCTTTATAGTTTCCATAAATAGATAACATTTCATTAGTTAGTATCAACTGATTATTGTCTAATCAAAAGCTATAACTAATAATAAAGGTGCAATTTATTTCTTTAAACCAGTCCATATGAATTAACTTGATCTTGGAAGTCACTCATCATGATTGCCTTAATCCCATTTATGTCCAATGGCAAGATATTGATGGACATCTGATTACCAAACCCTAGCCACCTGCCATCTTGCCAACACATTTTTCCAGGAAAATGTAAATGATAAAATTGTTCTATTAATTATTGAAATTATGAGCTCGCCATTATGAGCTCACTTGCCATATAACAAGACTTGTCATTGAGGGAAAAAAAATCTGGTTTCTTTGGGTCAGGAAAAGGGTTGATATAAGGAGGAAAAAAAAAAAACATTTTTGTTTTCTCAATCCATAACTTGGGTCGGTGAGATCCTGCAATTTCTCACTCAAGTTATGACATTCAGTTGATTCTTAAATAGAATTCTATAGTCTTGGGATATAACTCTATGGCATAATACTTGTAACTGTTACTATTGAAGCACTGCCACAAACTAATGTGCCTACAAAGCAACTTTGTGGGAAGGTAATTGCAATCCACAAAAGTAGCTTCCCATGAAGAATGTTGCAATGAACTTGGAACTACCTATCACACAAAAGCACAAATGCTACAACCACGGAAACAGGTACTATGAGACACCAAGAATTGCCAGACTTCTATAACGGAGAAAATGCCAACAAAACAACTCCCAATCAGAAATTCCATAACTTTTAGCAATAAATAAGCCAAGCAAAATGAAGTTGTAAACAAGGTCATAATACAAAAGCTCTGCAGTTATGCTAAAACCATGAAGCAAACAAGTGCCTGAAGAGTGAGTACCAGAACCATATAAAGAAGTGCCATGAGAAATCAAGAACCATATTGCCAATGCATCTGCAGCATTTTTCATACTTTTTGTCATGATGACCAAACATCTGAGTCGCATGCAGACAAACAGACAATATTCACAACATTCAAACCATCCACTATAACTAACACAATTGATTTATTGAGTGCAAACAGTGATCCTTTGAGCCATCAGTTAAGGCATCAATAAGATTCCAAAGTGTTTCACTGAATAATACCAGGAGAAAATATTTCCAGACACATGCCCTCCACCTCTATAGAGGCTAACACAGCAAATCTACTCCATTAATCAATACCAAAACCCTGAAGAAAATTTAAGCAAAGAAGACAACCACAAAATAGATCAATGAATAAGACTATCCATGAGTACAACCCAACTCAATCATTCACAAACAAACATGTCAATGGTGACACAGATACTCACAAAAGACCCTGTTCAAAGGATTTGCGGGGGCACATCCCACACAAGCCTACACCATTAATTTCATCAGACTTTGTCTTAAGCTCAGGTTCCAGCTCTAACAAATTCCATAAAATAATAAGATAGAAAGCTTAGAGTAGAACAGACTGTTTGCTTTCGCCATATCTAATATAGTCAGTGAACATAAGCACATTGCAGCAACGATCAAACTCTGCTACCATAAGGAAACTAACTAGAAAGCAACAGAAAAAAGCCCGAGTTATTCACATACTTGGTCTCACTATTAGCTATAGATCTCAGGCAGGTATCGCTCTCTGTTACCCCCTCTCTCCCACTTTCTCTTCAAGCATTAGATCAAATCACTTACCTCAGAGTCTAAGTTCAACTTCTAATGGGATGACAACCCTTCCCCCCCAACCCCTTCCAACTACAAGATGAAATTGAATTCAAATCTAACATTTGAAGTATTCATTATTAAAACAAAGAAGTCAAATATTTCAAGTGCATTCTCGACCAGCTCCCTCCTTTTATTCTGGCATAATATTTCCTAAATTTAAATTCTTAAAGATTAGGCCATATCACATCCTATCTCCTCCCTCACACCACCCCCCCCCCCCCCCCCCCAAAAAAAACAAAAAAAAAATCCACCATCAAAAACAGCGTTTTTAATGAGTTAAATCAAATGCATGCAGCAATTGAAAGATTGATGCTAACTAGAAGGTTTTTCCCTCCAAGACGCACCATCATCTTCACATCAATGAGTTTGTGTCAAAAGAGATGTTTATCACTTTTTAATCTTTTTTATCTTTTTTGAACAAAAATCAAAAGAGATGTATTCAAGCATCCTTCATACAAAGTATTGGCAAATAGAAGCATATAAACCTTGTCACGAGGCTTAAGCAAGACAGACATCATTAACATTTAACGGCATGTGGAAAGCTGGCATGGGCTAGTGAAAAACAAAAGCATGTTGATGGATCATACTATACTTGAAATGTCAAGATTGATTTAAAAAGAAAGACAGATGGCTAATGTGATACATGTTACAATATAAGTTGCATAAATCAGTTGCATATTTACCCAATGAAGAGTAGGGTAGTGATGCCTAGAAGCATACAGCATTTATTACCTATTGCTATGCCTTCAGCTTGCCACTCATCCCCCGTTTGAATTGCAAGACCCCATGGCTCTCACCATTCTTGTTGGCAGCCACTGAACACTGACCGGTCCTATTATTTTTAGTGTTCATCTCAACTTGGAGTTTACGTCGCCTCATCCTATTCTCTAAACGTATTCCTCTAAGAGCACGGGCCCTGCGCTCAATTTCCAAGGCTTGCGAAAAATTCCAAATCCTGACAACACCTTCCTCACCTCCACATACAATACGATCAGCACCAACATCCACCGAGAATAAGTTACATCTAAACCCATGTAACATCCTCTGTGGTGGCTCCGCGCTGATCTGATCCACATGATATAGCCCTGAATCCTTCTTCCCTATAGAGCGCCTGCTAGCCCTCAACAACTTCCTCACATCAATAAGAGCTAGTTTACCATCACCAGATGCTGAGACAAGCCAGGGAAACTCAAAGGCCAGTGAATAAACAGGACCAGAGTGAGGTATCCATGTCGCAACCAGCTCTAGAGTAGCCGCACCTCCATCTCTTGTGACCTCAAACATGTGTATAGCCCCATCTTCCCCTCCAGAAAAGAGAAAATCCCCTGTATGGCTCCGTGCCAAAGAGTAAGTATTACCAACATGAGCGCTATGAATAATAGCCACCAGAGTCCCACTATTTGTATCCCAGAAATACACATCAGATCCAGATGTGCTAGCAACTGTAGTATCATGAGGAACAAGGCTCCATACCCAGTCACTGTGCCTCAAAACCTTTAAGCATTTCAGTGAAGATCGATCCCATATGCGAACAGTCATGTCCCAGGAGCCACTATAGACCTTTGTTAGATCCAAAGCGAGGGAAGTAATAGGTCCGCAATGTTCCCAGAGTCGAACCTCAGTGTTCTGTTTCTCACAACCCCTAAGGTCAAACAAGCATGAGAGACCCTCCACTGCTCGCCAGCAATTTATAAAGCCATCAGTACCCCCAGCAACCAAGAGTTTCGTATCTGCTGCAACCGCTCTGATGGTGCAACCAAGTGGTCGTGATGATGCAATCAGCAACCCTTCCTCCATGTCCCACATTCGCACAACTGTATCATACCCAGAGGTAAAGATAAGCTTGGCAGAAGCCAAAAGGAAAACCGTCCTAACTGCTTCAGTGTGACCATGCAGAACATCCACGCTGTAACGTCCTAGAAAAATCTTACTCCTGAACTCCCTCTCAACAAACAATTCTTTCCATGACTTCTCATCAAACAATCCTGAACCTTTGGTTCCGGAGACTATAGGTAGTTCCCACCTCTGACAGTAAAATTCCTTCCAAACATGATGCTCAGATGCTAGCCTATAGAGCACTGTAGAAACACAGGAAACTATACCGAGTTCTTTAGGGTTAAGGCAGTTAAGAATTTCAGATATTAAGGCTGGAGGGAGATCAATGATTGACAGACAATGTTTGGACAAAAAATCACTACAAGGCAACTGTTTTGAACCACAAGAGCCTGATGTTCCCCTCTGAAAAGGAACATCTAATGCAGGCTTTGAAATTCCAAAATTTTTGGTTTCCGGGTTGTGTTTCAACTGATCTGATTCAATCTGTTCTTCCCAACTATTTTCAACACAATTTTCCAGACCATTAGAAACTTTGGTTCTCTCTTGGCATTGAAATGCCATAAAAAAATTATCGCCCTTAGCCTGAAGTCGAGGGTCGAAACCAAAATCTACCAAGAACTGAAACCCCGCAACAGTTTGAACCCAAAATCGTAAATCTTCTAAAAATTTCAATTGAGTAAGAGATTTCTAGCTAGAAACTGGAATCTAACAAACCCACAAAAATGCAAAGAACCTCGAAATTACACCAGACTAATAAAAAAAATAAAAGGTTGAAGTGTATACTTGAAGGATCTAAAGAGTTGTTTTTTTTCTTTGGAAGGTTAATTCCAACCTATAAAACCCCAAGCAAAAAATTGGAAGAAAGAAAACAAAATCTAAAACCAAGTACCTCCTAAAATCAGTGCCCGATCCACAAAGCAGAGAAAAATCGAAGTCTACAATTTGGCTTCGGGATTCTGAAATGAAGAAAATGTTGCAACAAGAAGAGGAAAAGTTCTGGCCTAAGCGGTGTAAGGTGATGTTTTATAAAACATCCCATAGCTAAGGAATCCAACGGTCCAGATAAGGGTAGTGCATGCCATCGCATGGTACGGGCCGTAGGATTCGCGTTGGTGCGATAGATTTGCTGTACTGCTAGATTTTCCTATTAAAAACTTCATTTAATCATGTCCAGTGGTTTCCTTGCACCGTCCATCACGTGACACGCATGTGAGAAACACGTGGCAAACTCATTGCATTTACTGGCTACAAACCCTAGAATAATAGCACCCCTGCAGTGCGCTAACACGTATTTCAGAGGCAATGAAAACCGGACCAATCCATAGATAATCTGATCCGGTCGGGTCCTCGAATCAGGTTAACAGAACAGCAATTGTATTTCTTATTTGGTTCTTACCTTTGTGCTTGTTTTATTTTTTTAAATATATTTTTAATTTCAAAATCTATAAAACAAACTTAAAATTGTCTAAAAAAGTATATTTTTTTAATTTTGTCACTATTATTTTTTAAAAATATTTAATTTTATTAATTTAATTATTTTTAATGTTGTTTGAATTTTAAATAAAAATTTTATACTCATACAGTCATTTTCAATTTTTTATTATTTTCTTCCACAAATTGTTTCACTATTTTCTCTTCGGTCTTTATTCAAAATTTTTGTTCATTTTGTTGCAGTTTTTGTCATTTGAACCAATGAACGTCTCATTTTTCATTCTTTTTAAATATAAGCTCGCATGATACGTGAAGGTAAATGTTGCTTTTACCAATTGTTCATTTTAGTTGTGGTAAGAATATAGGCAAAATATGTGTCAAGTAGTCTCTTTTGTGCATTAATAGGGATGCTGAGGGTTTTGATGTTTGTCGTACACATAAATGATGCCAAATGGAAAAACTAATGTTCTACTTTAGTGATTTTATTGCTTGTTGTTACGGATTTTGTAAATAGATATTGTTGGGTTTTTTCTTTATATTAAAAATCATTGTTTCATCATGTTTATTATGTGGATTTTCTGTGATTGATATTTTTTGTGTAAAATTGGGTGATTAGGCTTGATAGGCGTGCGAGTATTGTAAGGAGCATCGAGTGTTTGATTTTAGATTGATTTCATGTGTAACAATTAACTTTGTATTCTCCATATAAATATTTATAATTGTCTTTATAAAGTAGGGACCAACATGTGTGTAATTGTGTTGGGTTTTTTCTATGTGAAGGTTGTTCGGTGTGTGTTTTTCATGTAACTTATGAGCTAATCTCCATGCAAAGTTTTTCAAGTTTCCATATAATAGATTTGAAGTATATTGTTTAATCATTTATTTGATGTTCCATGTTAAGATTTTGTAAGTCTTGTGTAAAATCATCCACGTTTTTATGTAAATTAAGTTTTTGATTCCGTATTAAACTAAATATGTTGAACCCAATGAATGGTGTCTATCAATGGTCACAGTATCGACCTAAAATTATTCAAATGTTAAATCAAACTTAAGTCCAGTTTATAAAATGCTTGTATTTGAGTCGAATGCTATGACCCATGCATCGAAATGTATTGCTAATAACTACTTACTCCTAATCGTTATAGAATTGACACCTAAAGCAACAATAAATCATTAAAGATTCTGATATGTGGGTGGATGTCAAAATATCTACTCACTCATAGATAAAATGTTTAAAGCTCGTGAAAACTCAGCTAGAAACTATCAAAGATGATGGTTTTACAATTGGGAGGTTTTAGTAAAATTGCTTCTATCATTTTCTTGACATGGATATAATGATGAATTTTAATGGGTAGATTATCTACCAACTCCTATTAAGAAAGCTAACTCACAATCAATACAACAAAATGAATTTCCTAATGGGGCAAGAGATATCCACATTCATCAAGGTTGACTTCTACCTCACAAATGGACTAAAATTTACGAAGTTGTTTGACATAAACAATTACAAATCGATTGAAAATAATATAAAGGATAGATATTTTCTAAGCATGAAGGTAACACTAAACGCTGTGAAGGGATAATTAACGAAAGGTGAGTTTCAATAGCCAGATTATGCAATAAAGTTAGCTCTATTACATATCTTAAATAGGTTTTCATCAATTTGAATGAGCAAATGGTCATTAATGATTGACATTTGCACCTTGTTGAAGATGTGACACATCTAATGCTTTTTCATGGGCATCTTTGATCTACTATCATTTACTCACCTCGCATAAGTGTGTCATTGAGAAAAAGAAATCAATCAGTGGCGTCCTCTGCTATAATTTATATAGTTTTAGCTTGCCTTGATTGGTAAGTATTTTCCCTTTTTAAAACAATTGCATTCATTTGTATAGTTCCCATAATGTAATATGCATTTATCACATTGTCTAAATTTGGATTCTCGAGATGATGCAAGAGTTGGCAAGATGTGAGGTAGTATGCATCAACCCAAATGTCGTCCCTCAAATTATCAAATGAAAATTTGGGAAGCTTCTACCCATAAAGAACCTTCGAGCATACTGTGTAACAAACATATGAGTGTTTGTCTATTTTCCTCATCATATTGATTATTTTGTTTATGTTGCACCATTTGAGTTAATGTTTATTTTTCATTGTGTATATGTATTAAAACCTAATTTGACCCTTAGTGAAGTAAAGTAGCATATGTAGTATTATAACGGACAGAGGATATGATAATTCATTCACTTTTAGTTGAGGTGCAAGCAAATAAATCATCTTTTAAGAATAGACCTTAAAGGATATAAGGGTGGAAGTCTCTGCATTTAGCCAGCATATGATGATTAATTACAATGGGTATTAAAAGAGAGGGGACTAACCGATGTAGGCAATCCATTGAAAATTTGACAAAAAACTAAGTCCAAAAAGTATAACAGGTAATAATTTTCTACACTGTCATGATATAAATGTGTTATGGCCACTTCAATTTTTTTCTTCAATTAATTATAGCTTTCACTTTGCAAGTGCAAGTAACGATGATGATGCTAAGGCAGCAAAGTTGACACTTGTTTGCTGACTTAATACATATCAATTTTTGGAGGATTTTAGGGTAAATTAATTAGTCATTTCGAGACTTGATGGTATTAATGGTCAAATTCAAGGTCTATGGCATGACATGCAAATCTTATTTGCTTCAATACGTGAGAGTGAGTAGCAACGTGATGAATTGCATCGTGAGATAATTCATACATTAAGAGGGCCTAACTACACATCTACCTCCTCAACCTACTCAGAATTTATCCAACAGATAAACATGTATAACCTTCTAAGCATTATGTTAAAGCACGACGAGGCACTGTAGTATCCCTGAGTCCAATGGGAACCTGATGGTAAGTTTTTTGGCAACACATAAGATTTTGCCACTAAATTGGTTTCTCTTGGTGGGCATTATAATGCTCTTATTAACATCAATGGCCATCATGGGGTTCCCTATCCTGAAGGGCATTTTTGCAATGCTTCTACCTCTAAGGGTTACGATAATGCCATTTAATAAAATTTTTTTCATGCCATTTCAATTCGAGTTGATAAATTGAATGCAGTAAGTGAGAACCATGTCAGTGTGGGGTAGGACATCATAACTTTCCACCTCGAACCCCTAAGCATCTTAATATTTTTGACAATCCTTATATTTACCCATTCTTGCAGTGTAAGCAATCAAAAAAGGTCACAAAGATGAAATAGACTAACTTTGACCTTGCATTAGTCGTTAAATATGACTTATTCATGAATGCAACCTCAGAGTGTGTGCTATGACCATCTTTTAAGCCTTTCATATGATTGAAAGTTTGATTTAGATAACTTAGCACTATATGATTGCTAAATTGGGTATGCCACCACAAAATTAGAATGTTATAAATATATACGTTGCATATTTTACCTATTTGAGATTACAAATAGTTAGACAAATGATATGGTAAGTGCTATATGTTACTTTAATACGTCTCGCAGATAATATGACTAGATTTTTTTTAATTAATATTGCATTGTTTGACATTTTTTCTTAGCACATCGAAGCTTACCACTAGGTCCTCTATCGACAACAATCGCATCTTTAGATGAATATCGACAGAACATTTGCCTAGTTAACCCATACTTATATGTAAGGATATATTGTATTTTGAACTAAAATTCAATCAAATAAAGAAGTCATTGATCCATCAAAAGGCACTGATTACTTAAGCTATGGTGGGAAGATCTAGGTATGTGGAGCCAAGGCCAAGGATGTCTTCCTTGACACAATATTAATCAAGTATGTCGATTAAATATTTGATTTGCACATGATTTTGAAACAACATAGTTCTGCATTAACAGACATGAAACTTGACAAATTTGGTGTTTGCTTCATCCACCCTAAATGACTAGTGAATGTAACACTTATTTAGTTGTTTATAATGTGTTACCCTAATGTATCCTACTATTGACACTAAACCATCCTAATTTATACTCTTATTGAGCCAAAACCCATTGGGGTTAAAACTAACCAATTATGTGATTAGTTTATGTCTCGTTGTTGGTCAAATATGTTAACTTGATTCACTTATCATTTTCTTTTCCTATTAGTATGATTTTGCGTACAATTGTTGATCTTACATAACATTGGCAATTACTATTGGATAAAGGCACAGATCGACTTCCGCAGCATGAAAACTATGATATATGATTCATTTCAACATAAGGTTGTCCTTAAGATTCATAAAAGGTATCTAGTTGGTCTACGAGAGATCACTTTTAGGTTTATTCATCTAAGGAGAGTTCTTCAAACATCTTCATGGTATTGAGGCACATATTGGTGATATCTCGTGATGGTGGGCAAATAAGAAACCTAAGATCTCCAGTAAACACAAGAGGAAGTATATGTTGATGTAAACTATAACTTTTTTTTTTTAGCTTATGTGTTTGTGTTTGTTGACAACAGTTCAAACTAGTTTAAGGGTGAATATGGTGTATTTTGCTTGAAAATGATCAAAATGATAAGTTCTTGATGAATCCTTCAAGTTTAAGGTGACTTGCCCTTGATATGATAAACCATGGATTTAGAAGTTAATGTGAACTCAACTGATGCAAGTACCAATGATGATTAAGATGGCTAGTTATTTGGATAATTTTTTTGTACATTTTTTAGATTCTTTTTAAACACATTATTTCTTTAATTATATTCATCAATTGTAAATCACTTCATTAGTTATCCTCATTACTTGAGCTTCTTACTTTTGACAATAAGGCTTTCAACATCTTTCCTCTTTAATTTCCTTTATCCTTATCATAAATATTGTCTCATTAAGAAAAAAAAAACTCTTTTTTTTTTCAAAGATTTGAATTTTAACCTGATATAACTTGACATTCAATCAAACAAGAAAATCATACACTTTGTTCTTTTGTAACTTCTTCATTTTATTTTATTTTTTACAATAATAATGGTCCATCTCCTACCACAAATTCTTCATCTAACTTGTGTACTTAATGACATTTTTGTTCCCTTTTTAGTGACTATGATATTGATCGATGTCATTGATTTGAAATACATCGTTCACCTTTAAAATAAGTTTGTTAGATTGATTCCTATGTTTCCTTTGTTGTAGGCAAAAAAAATGCAAGCTAGTTTCACTTATTTTTTGGGCCTTCAAATTTCACAGCCACGACATTACAATAAATCGTCTTAATCCTATACCTTAAAGTTTGCCTCTTGCTTCTTAGGTTTGGTTTTAGTATGTGGCTCAACTTTTCCTTCCCTTTTAAAAAAGATCAAACAAGTTAAAATCATTTCAAAATAATTACTCCATGTTAACCTCTAGGCACTGATATTTTTACAATTTAGTAGAGTTCTAACTTGTAGAACTTTATCTTTTTCTTTCAAGATTAGATTTTACAACTTCTTTCTCCATCACTCTTCAAAAACTCAAAGACAAAAAAAATTTCCCAAAAAAAAAAAAAGGAAAAACGTAATTGAAAAAAATGGAGAATTTAATAAAATAACATAATAAATTTCTTTTCTTAAGTTATAATAGCAATTAAAGCCAAAAAAAAAATAAAAAATTGTAATTTCATAGAAGTGGGGGTTATAACTCTAATATCATGTGAAATAGTAACATAACTTAATAAGGTAAATTATATGTTTCATTAATACATACAACACTACCTTACGTTTTAGATATACAAAGATTACTATAAGGAAGATTTAGATGCATTTACACTTCTAAACGGATGAAAGTAGTCATAGTTTAATGATCACCATAACTTCTTATCTAAAGGTCGTTCATTTAGAAGCAAACAAATCTCATTTATTAAGAATAAAATGGTAAGAAAAGTAGCTCCTTATATTAAGTTTAACCTGTATAAGTGCTGCATGAGATTGATGACAGTAAAAAAAATTTAAATATGATCAAATAAATGGTTCAATTTGTAATATGTGTGGTTAAGAAAAAAAAGTATGTTTTCGGATCTACTTTATTGGAGCACCAACCTAATCCGACACAACCTTGAGGTTACATATATAGAGAATAATGTTTTCAATAATGTGCTCAACACAATTTTGAATGTGAAAGGAAAGACAAAAGATAATGCAAATTTGATGGAAGACTTGAAGGTATTTTGCTTATGGCCTAAATTAACATGGAATGCAATAATTAGAAAATACCCTAAAGCTTGTTATACGCTTGACAAGATATGTAAAGAAGCATTATGTGATTAGGCGAAAAATCTAACATTCCTTGATGGATATGCATCAAACATGGCTAGGTGTGTGGATATGAAAATTGTACAAGATGAAAAGGCATAATTGGCATGTTTTTATGTAAAGATTACTACTTGTTGTGTCGGGTGACACATAATCGAGAATCTTTTCTTTGATGCCTTACTCTTCATGCAACCCTTCTTCTTACTCTAATCCCCTTAGAAGATGGTTTCCATCCCTTTTATATTGCAACTCCTTACGTGACATTACTTGACCCAACTACTTATGTCAAGCTCCCTACTATCGCCTTCCTTCCTTAGATGTTCAGCCACGCCCTTTTATGTTTTGTCTTTACCATGCCTTTGCCTTCGTTTTTTGGTCTCTTTGTTTATACGTCATTGGCTCCTTCATGCATTACCCATCAACTTGGGCTTCCATCTGAATTAGGCTTAAATTGGCCTAACAAGTGCATGGGTCTTCTTTAGGGATGGCCCAAGTATTGGTGCTAGGCCCCCATCCAGCATTACCCATTGCTACTGTGATGTGTTGCCTTCAAATGTGTGATAGATACTAATAGAGTTAAGTCTTATTCTTAAAGAGCATATATTAATCATCAAGTGAAGATATGAGATGGCTTAAGAATGAGATCTCTATAATTCTTTATAATTTCGAGCATATATTCTCACCAAGCATCTTTAACTCAATGAAACATCATTTGGTGTACTTGGCTTGTTAAGCAAAGATAAAAGGGTCAAGTTTAATATCGACAGATGTATCAATTTGAGAAGTATTAATTGTACTTCCACTTAATTCATTATTTTTATGAGAATAAATTAATTTATTTGATCAATCTCAGTTATTATTATAGGCACCTTCAAAATTTAAAAAATAACGTAAAAATAAAGCAAAAATTGAAGGTTTAATATGCAAGGAATATCTAGTTGAGGAAGCATCACCCTTTTACTTGCATTATTTTGAACCACACGTCAATACATGACATCAAAAAATGCCATGAAACAATGCTGATGATTTTAAGTTAGAAGTGTATGAAGGAAATCTATCTATATTTAAACACTTTGGTTAGGCATTTAAAAGAAAGAAATTAAGATATCTAATAGAAGACAAATATTGGATCGCTCACAAGTACATTCTACTAACTGCATAAAAGTGAAATTGTTCATAGAATACATATTTCACAACTAAACCATGACCATTTATTTATCCATCTACACATAAAGATCTCTATAATAATCATTTTTGTTAAACTAATGGCTTATAGGATTGATATTTCTTAATTATGAGAAAATCATCCATTTATAACTAATCATGAGGTTGATAATCATCTAAATCTTTGGTTTGCAAATTGGTTTAACCAATACGTGAGCACTAGTACTCTAAATCCATATTACTTAAATATATTTGGTCAAATGTAGTCACATGACCTATTTTCTATATATACAGGGGCATGACCCATTTAACTTTGGTGCTAACTTATCAAGAATGTTCTAAAAAATCCATTAAGATTTATGAAATCATACCCAGGATACTTTATTAATGAGTACAGCTTTCACACTAAAAGACACCAGTTGGATAAAGCTACAATAAACAATGAAGTCTATCTTAAGAGGTCTAATTATAATGCAAATAAAAGTGGCTATTACGACAAATTGGTAAAGAAGACAAAATTGGATATCTGGTTTTGCAAATCAAGTGAACTATTCTATTCAAGTGTTAATGGTTTGATCCAATACCAAATATGAGCAACGAAGTTCATAAAGCTTATAATTTAGTGAATGTCAACTATATTAGAAGATTAAATAAGCCATTTATTCTGGCCTTGTCTATTTGCAAAATAAAAGCAAAATCTATTGTCAAACTTCTACAATCTAGTTCCATATCTAGATCAATTCAAGTTACACCTTTTCAAGACGATAAGATAAATATGCATCAAATTAAGATTGATGTGAAAAAAGATCATGTCTTTTTAAATGATCCAAAAATAATATTAATATATATTGATAATAAGGAAGAAGACATGCCATTGAAGTCGTACTTTGAAAGTGATTCACATGAGAAAGATAAGGAAAAAAGAAGAGGAAGACTTTGAAGAGAATAATTAATTATTTCTTTTATATGTACAAACAAGGTCAATGAATAGTTAGCATAAAAAAAAAAGCTGACAAACGATGCCGACAGCACTTGGGTTACAATCGAGCACATTAAAGGAAGAGGAAAAGAAGGAGGAAGCTCAAAAATTATCAAAAGAAATCAAAATTTTTGCATTGTAAACCTAAAATAAACAATGATGGGTTTGTATAGTGGATTTATCTCGCTAGTTCTAAACACGATTTTATCATTCAATTTCTTATTTCATGAGAAGCAATTTATCATTGGTTTCTCATGAACCAACGATAAATTGCATGATATTATCAATAAATTCATAAATTTATCTTTGATTGTTGAACAACTGACAAAAAAAAAATGTGTTTTTGATGACAGCTCTTGTAAAAATCGTCATCTATTCATTTTATTTTTTTTTAATCTTTAATGACAATTTTTGTAAAACCATCATCTATTAAGTGCCATTAAAAGCCTATTTTGTTGTAATGACAGTTTGAAAATGGAGATAAATGTGTGTTATATTGAAGTCCATTATGATAGAAGAAGTGATGAATGCGTGTTAGATTGTATTGAAATGTGTTATGATTGAAGAAGTGACGGTGGTGTTAGATTGTGTTGAAGTGTGTTACATTTCATTGAAGTGTGTTATGATGGAAGAAATGGTGGTGGTATGTTAGATTATATTGAAGTGAGTTAGGTAGTTCTGAAGTCTATTATGATGGAAGAAATGGTAATGGTGTCTTGGATTCTATTGAAATGTTGATAGATTTGAAGTGTATTTTGATGAACGAAGTGGTGGTGGTGTGTTAGATTCTATTGAAATATATTAGTAGTTTTGAAATAATTGTCATAATATATATTATCATTTAATTTTTTGAAGAAAGTTTTAATGTTGTAATGAAGTGTGCTGATGAAATTAATATGTTGATAGAATGTGTAATATAAAGGACAATTAATATATTGGGCATATTAGTAAAAAGTGTAGAATGATGAAAATAGAGATGTTGGTTTATTTTATTTATTATATGAAATTTATAGATATTTGCAAATATAAAGAGAAGAATGTGAGCTTAAAAAATTTTGGTCTTGCAAAAAAATAAAAAATTAAACAATATTTAAAATTTTGAATTTTTAAAAAAATTAAATAATTATTAAAATTATAAATGATTAAGAGTTAAATAATAATTCAAATTTTTAAACATTTAACATTTCAAATTTTGATTTTTATTATGTAAATTTATTATTTTAAAAAATAAAAAATAAAAAATAATTAATTATTTTTTATCCAAAGTTACATAAGAATTAATTAATTTTTTATTTACTTTTATAATTGTGAATAAAGATCAAAACTAACTATGAACTATTTTTCTTTTTGTTGACATTTATATAATTATGAATAAAAAATTTAATAAACTTTAAACTATTTTTTGTTTTATTTATAATTCAAAAATTATGAACTATTCTAACCCTTTTTGTTCACATTGATATAATTCACAATTTTAAAATTATGAATAAATATTTTTTTTAGAATTATGAACAAAAATTTATTTTGTTTTAGTAAAATATTATCTAAAAAATAAAAATAAAAACATAATGAGAAAGGTAGAATTATATTTTTAACATTACTTGTTAAATCCTCTTGATTGAACTTCTATATTTCACAATAAGTATTGCTAAAAAAGATTTTCAAGAAAAAAGAACAAAGATTAATATAAAATGAGCAATTGATGGAAGGTATATAAATACTATTGTTGTGTATGAAGAGCAATATAATTGTCTAAATACTTTTTGATTAATTAGGAGATAATATTTTTATTGTTATCATAACAGTAAAAATGATCTTTTTGTGATCTTTTAATTCATAAGTTCATAAGTAAAATTCTAATATGTATAGTAGAGTTATATAAACAAAAGAATTTTCGTGCGTTTTTAAGGTGTTCACATCATTGTCTACAAAAATTAATGTGGATTTTAAATTATATGTATTTTTTTAAAAAACAATAATTTAATTTTTTAAAAAATAATAATTTAATTTTTTAAAAAATATTAATGATGAAATATTTGTCAATATAATTTATACTTTGAATGTAACAATAGTCATCTATAAATTTTAACTTTGGCATATTATTGAATTATTATTAGATTTAAGAATATTTATAGATAATAAGTTTAATTTCGATTTTAATTTAGGAATAATTTTTATTGAAAATGATTTTGAATTCTTAAGTTTGTGACATCCAATTTTTAAGAATGTTTATATAAATGCTTACTATTGACTTAATTTTGAACTCTAATTACTAATAATTTTTTATTTGAAAATAATTTGAATATATAAATTGAAGAAATATTTTTTTAATTTTTAAAAATTGTTATTTAAATAAATTTAAATTTTATAAACATATTAATTTGATAATATTTTTATCAATATATATATATATATTTTCAATTTAGTGATAATTATAATCTTAAAATTCTAAAGTTTCAAACTAATACAATTCATAATTCAAATCTTAAAATTGTCGATCAATTTAAGTTTAAAATATTACCCACCATATATAGGTTAACCCCTTAAAAGAATTTTGTAGGTATGTGCATATCATTTGACTATTAATTCATTTTCTTTATCACATTGTTTTATTTTCATTATAAAGTTTTCAACATAATTTTTATTGCATTGATTTTGGGTTTTCGTGGTTTTGTTTTTATTTTTTTTTAAAGAATCGTTATCAATATAAAAAAGATTGAATAATTAGTTTTCATAGTTGTTTGGATCGATTTTGTTGAGTTTTTTTTTTTCCAATGAATTTAAGACTTTATAATTAATACAATAATGAATAATGAAAGGGATATTTTTTGTTTTATGCACATAATTTTTCTTAACAATTTAAGTATTTAAGCCTATTAATGCTATTTTTTCTTGATGTGGATGTTGTGTATAGAATACATTGTTACAAGTTAAAAATTAGATTTTGTTTAAAACCATATTATCAAAGTTTAATTAACAATAATAATATGTGATTTTATTATTACTTAAATTTTTTATTTATATTGTTGACACCTAATTTTGCTCTTAGAACTCTATCTCCTTTTAGTTCATCTGTTTTGTTGGTACATCGAGATGTAATAGAGCTCCTTTAAGACACCTTATGTCCTATTTATTTTACTAAGTACGAGGTTGAGAATCCTCACCAATACTGTTCCTTGATGACTCATTGGGACTTAATTCACTAGGACTTTTGTAGAGCACATCGAGTTTTTAGCTTAGGAATTACTTCAAGCTCACCAGGTTCAAAAATAAGGCCTACAATACACAATCAACTGGTAGAGCTTAGTCCTATTCTTTGATTTTCTCACGTCAAGATTTAGCAATATCATACATTGGGATTTTTACATTGTCGATGTTCATTTTTATCAAAATTTTTGAACACAGCTGATACGTCGAGTTTCACTCCATTGGGTCTGATATCAAGGACTAATCCGTTAGTGTTTAGTTCAGGAGTCTTTAAGATTTATACTGCAGATAACCCATCGGGGCTTATACTTCAAATGACTCATTGGAGTTGATATTATATGATAATGAAATTGCATGTTACAAATGATTCAGGGGTTCATGTTGCTGATGACTCATCAGGATCCACGATATGAGGTCTACCTTTAAACCTAATGAAGCAAACTTGATGTGCCATCTGTGTTGATAAACCGTAATGAGCTATCTCTCATAAGCCAAGATAAGTCAAGTCTTAATGTATCATCGGCTTATTAGATCTTAATATGATCAAGATTAAAGTCTATAATAGTTCGACACTAAACTAAAGTAAATGCATCGGGGTTGGTTTCATCAAGTTTGTAGTTAAACCTTTTATTGGGGACCTATCTGTTGGTGTTCAATTCTTTAGGAGTCTTTCACATTAGGATTTCAAGTTCTGCTTTCATCGAGATCTCCTTTATCATCAGGAACAAAGCTTTAATAGTTCGCTTGGATCTTTCCATCATCGAGCCTGATCTTAGATTGGCTATTACATTTTGTCATCAATTTTCTCTTATCTAGAGTTGATTTTCGATTTTAAAACGTTAGATACTCATCATCAGGGTTTCCAGTTATGACTTTGACTTCAAACTTATGGCAAATCAGGATTTTTATATAATCGGGATTAAGTGTAACTTGGTTTACATCAGAAGCCTCTTCCATCGAGTCTATAATTCAACTGGATATGTCGGGAGTCTCCTGTATCGAGATTTATAGGGCAGTTAGAGACATAAGGATTTATTCCATCAGATCTGCACTTCAGCTATATTCATCGAAACACATATTCAACGGGATTTGCTCTCATCAGGGGTATACTAATTAAGTTTTGAAACATTTGGTCTTACTTCGTCAAGGTTAAGTCTCACTGCTATCCTATAGTTTATCACTTTGAAGACTTAGATGGTTTAATCTTCCATCTACAAGGAGGTTCCAATTTGTCAAGAACTAATCTTCCCTCCTTTAAGTTACATGTGATACATTCATGCCACACTGATCATTAAAGTTGTCCGTGGCCTTGCTCTTCTCGAATACAACGACGGTATATTGACCATAACTTTTTCATTTGTGACCCAACTAAGGCAATTCAAGATGTTATAAAAAGCTAAGAGATAGTTCTATGACTTCTAAATTTTATGTATTTGAAGATTCAGCCTGAATTAGACTGCAAATCAAAGGTTTACTTTATGTGATACTAAAATAAAATGACTTACACTGTAGTGATAGTGCTAGGAACATAACTCCTCCATTTAAGCACAAAATGGAACACTTTAAGAGCCTTTTAATAGATAGAAGAGTGTCTCCAACTTTGAAGTTGTAAGTCTTTAAGCATTAGCACAGCATCAGGTTACAAGATTAAAATAGAAGTCACATGATAAAATGGAAGGAATAGATGTGTTACGATACTATTACTATAACTTTCTCATATGTGATCCAAATGAGATGATTCTAGTAGTGTTGGAATTCTAATCAAGAGAGATACAACTTTCATGTTAAGAGAAAGTCAAGGTCTCAAGCTATAGCCATGCCAAACTCCTAAGGTAGTTCCTCTTTTTTTGATGGATCTTAAGGTGAGGTGAAAACCCAAATAAAATTTGTATCATGTTGATCCAATATCGCTTGGTTGGGAAGACCTACGCCTACTTGAGCTCCTATAAATAAAGGTGTTCAAAGTTCCTTTAAAGTATAAAGAAGATATAGAAAAAAGAGATATAAAAGGCATGAAGAGAAGGAAAGATAGAAGAAATAGGGCAGAGACAAAAAAGTGATAAAAGAGGAAAAATGAATGGACAAAACCTTCGCATTTCTAGAAAGAAATAGGCTTTTTAGATAAGTGAGACTTGAGTGTTTGAGTGTTCTCTCAATTCTAGTTCTACTTGACAAGCAAAAGGTAAGGACTACGGCCCATCTAATAGGAACAACATGTATAAAATTTCATCTCCAACTCTTGTTTTAATTCTTATATAATTCTTGTATCAAATATTGTAATTATTTGGTGGTCTTATGAATAAGAATTGATCATTTGATCAAAGTCTTCACTATCTTGCTATCTAACATCTTCTTGCTATAATATTTGCACTTCTTTGCTACCTTGAGACAATCTTGACACTTTCTTGCTGTCTTGATAACCTCTCGATGTTATCTTAAGGCTTTCTTAGTACTTTTTTTTTTCTTGAGTTCTTGATATGTTCTTGCTGCCATAGGTGTTTTTCTTTACTATTTTTGCATTGCATGTCCACTCTTTCAACGTAAATGAATTTAAGAACAAAGTGGGTAAGGGACACGCCTCTTTGAAGTTTTAAATAAAACCATTTTATCTTAAGGGGATAGGAGCTAATGTTGCAACCTCCTCCTGATCTTCACCCGAAAAAGGTCATTCCAAGTGTTTCTTGGTGATGTCAAGAACCAATATTCTTTCTTTAAATTTCTTTCTAGATTCAAAAATTCAATGAAAATCAATCTTTGGGGTCTTAAACCAAATGATCTTGGAAATCAAGTTTCCATCATTCTTGCATTCTTTCAAAAAGAGTTTTCTCTTTATAGTTATATGATGCTTTATATGGGATATCAAGCTTGAATCTTTTTCACCACCCGATTTAATCTTTGTCATTTTAACTGATTTAAGCGTAGTAAGGATGATATTCTTCATCATGTATGATCAACTCAAGGACCCAGTTTTCTTAGTAAAATCTAACCAATGTCAAAATTCTTCTTTTGCCTTTCTTTGGTTTCTTTTTGAGAAAAAATATTTAGAGAAAAAGAAAAAGAATTTTCGGTGGCTGATCACACCGTAAAAAATTAGTGGTGACTCTTATTCTTTTTCTTGATTTTATTAATAAATCAAACAAAATGAATTTCAAGACTCACCATTCTCTTAAGAAGAAATAATTCTCCCATATTTTCTCGCAGTGGGGAAGTGGAGTGTCCTTTTCAGCTTCGACAAGGTTTTAGGCCCCTTTGTGACATATACTATTATTGTTATTATTATTAAAATTATCATCATCAACATCATCGTATATTTTTTATTACTTTGATTTTTTAGATTTTTTAATAGTTTTGTGTTATGTTTTCATTAAAATCGTTATTAATTTGTGAAAGACTGAAGAATTAGTTTTTGCAATTGTTTTGATTGATTTTGTTGAGATTATTTCATATGATAAAATAATTTCATGCATTGCAGAAGTTTAAAACTAATATGTATAATACTTTCATGATTTGATATTTTAAATTCAAATTTTTGTATTAATTTTTTAATTTATATTTTTTGTTTGAGTTTTATTGAATTTAAATTTTTTCTTTTTTAGTGTCGTAATTTTATACATATATTAATATTTGAATAAAAGTCTCATAAAAGTTCAATGTTTGATCCATGTTATCAAACACACCTTAATCTTTCAAAAGCAATGATAAAATTTCTGATGTTTGTGAATTAACCAAAGTAAATCTTTCAAATTATCAATGGTGTTAGTAGGTAATTAAGGGCAAAGATGGATTTCTATAATTTTTATTAATTCAAAACAATGTGTTTCACCACAATAACGAAATTCCATATTAGATTTCCTTGAACATCTTTTTTCTTCTTCTTTTATGTGCTCTTCTATAAGGCAAGAAAATGAATGAAGTTGGTAGCTTGTTACGTAGGGTAAGGTTTGCTTTGAAAGAGAAGCGAAATAAAATTAAAGAACAAACACAAAGGTTAAACTTTTAGAGAAAAATTTGATAAATCATATTGAAGTGCCTCTAACCATTACAATAAGTCTTTAAATAATGCAAGAAAGTAAACTAAGAATAGGAAACATAGAAAGAATAAGAAAGTGACTCAAACTAGAAATGAAAAACCTAAAAGAATAGGTTTGGTTGTATTGAAGTTGTTTCCACCAAGCAAAGACTACCTTTTACATGCCATAAGCATGATTCGGTTTTTTTTTCTAAAACATTCAAATAACTAAAAAAGTTTTCAATAGTATTGACCACCAATCAAGAAAATCTTTAATGTTTACTCAACCATAGAAACTTGGTAAATCCACATTTATCTTAAATTCTTGAGTGTGTGGATCTCAATTTTTATCTCTAAAATGAAAATCTTTTTCTTTTTTAAGTGAATAATCCAATCTCCGTGGCTGCCTTTGCTGAAAATTCTTCTAACCTTGATATCGAAAATCACCATCTTGAAAAGGTGAAAAATGGTCACCTCAGAAGTCAAAAGGCCTGGTTGCCCTTCATGGAAGGACATCTCTAACCTCGAACTTACCATCATGTTGCCATATGGAAGCTCTTCGGTTCTGTCATTTATAAACCCATAATAGAATATGCTCGTGAAATTCATGATTCATGACTTATCCTGCTTGAATTGGGGCTTTGTTGTCGATTCTCGAGCTAATTTGGTATTGGTATTGATCGTCATGGCCTGCCATAAGCTGCTGTAAACCTCTTAAGTCTGGGTCAATAGGTGGTTAGTGTTTAGATTGCAAATCTACATGATTTGCTACCTTAGAATTCCTTAGAATAAAATATGCACAACTTAGGTCTTATTGGCCATCATTCTCTATGTTGTCATGCTAACTTTGTCTTTACTCTATGGAATCACGTCTTTCTTCCATAATCATTACATCATCATCTACATGAGTTTATGAAGGGTTCCTTCAATCTCATCAAGTCGTTGCTCGATCTTGTCTAACCGTCATTCATTGTCGATGGTTTGTATCCCACTAGAACCATAGTTAGCCATTAGAATAAAGTAAAAATTCTTACTTTGATACTAGTTTGGTGCAACGAAAGATTTGTTTCGAAAGAGAAATGGAATAAAATTAAAGAACAAACCCAGAGGTTAAACTTTTAAAGAAAAATTTGATAAATTATATTGAACTATTTTTAACTATTACAATAAGTCTTTAAATAATACAAGAAAGGAAACTAAGAATATAAAACATAAAAATAGTAGGAAACTTACATAAATTAGAAATGAAAAACCTGAAAGAATAGGAAACTGACTAAAAGAAAAACTTGAAAGAATAGGAAATAACTTAAACTAGAAATGGGAAACTTAAAAGAATAAAAAACTAAGATAAAATAGATATCTAATCAAAATAGAACACTATATTAATGTGCACTACATTAGCTTGTCTATGTCGATTAGTGGGAACATGCCTATTAACATGACTGGTTTGTACTCTCTAATATAATTTGGATGGTAGTGTTGTAAATCCAGTTTCTAACAAAGCCAACCCTATCCAACTTAAGCAAATCACACCTATGTTCATGGTAGAGCAGTTATGATGGTAACCCCAAACCAACAAACCAATAGGAATGCAATGGTGGTGAGAAAGAGTATAGTGTCGATGAGAACGTTATTAATAAATGATGCTCATTTTTAGAAATTATAGGGATGTTAGTAGAAGAATCAAGAGTAAAGCACTTAAAAGATCCAAAACCATAATAAATGTGGCTAATGAAAGAATCATAAATGTAGTATAATAAATGATGAAGGAAGTCAATTGTTTGAAATAACCAACTCCTTACATCTAAGGCACTTGTGTATGCTTTTATACACATAAAAAAAAAATCAAATCAATACATAGCCTTTTAACTGTTTTTTTCCTGGGCACTTTCTACTATTTTTACTACTAACTTAAAAATCTTCTCATTTACAAAAGTCTCTCACTTGTTTTCAGTATTTTTGAAAATAACCACGAAACATTGCATATTATAAACTAACCAATTAATTCTTTTCAAATTCCCTACACGATATCAGAGCTATGTCAATTATCTATTGGGTGTAATTTTTAATCAAAATCCTAACTAGTGGCTGATTTAAATCACTTTTCTATATCTCTCTTAATCTTTTATAAAGAGAATTATGATTTTTGGTCTATTAAGATGAGGACTCATTTTCACTCTCAAAATTGATGAAAATTTATGGAAAAATGAGTTACCATCTTCGATGATACTTCTACTCTCTTAATTGCTTAAAAGAAAATACTAGATAAAAATATTCAAAAAGATTCACATTTGTTATTTTCACTTCAATAAGTTATCCTAGATGAGATCTTTCTATGAATCATAAGAGCAACCATAGCCAAAAAAGCATAGGATACATTGCAAGAGAAGTTCTAAGAAGCAAAAAGGTACAAATTATCAAACTCCAATCTCTCATAAGAGATTTTGAAAATATTAAGATGAAAGATCATGAGATCGCAAAAAGAAATAGTTAATCAGATGAGAACATATGGAGAAAATATTTCTAATAAAAGAATAATGGGGAAAATATTGATTAGCTGCACAGAAAAATATGATGCAATGATTTTTACTATTGAAAAGTCTAAATATACAGAAATTATTTCACCAACAGAGTTAGAAGGCTTTCTTGGAGTGCATGAAAGAAGATTGAATATATGAAATGAAGATTTTTAGAGAGTGCTTTTTAGTCTAAAATAAAAGTGTGGTCTTAAAAATCAAAGAGAAATCGAAGAAACACAAATAGAACTTTCAAAAATAAGCAAAATTTAGGAATGCAAGTTGAAAGTAATAACAATCTTTCTCTATGTGGAATTTGCAAAGAAAAAGCCACTTGGAGAAAGATTATTGGTTCAACAGAAAGTTAAAATGCCAAAATTGTAATAAATTTGGCACTTAATGAGAGCTTACAGACTAGAAAGAAGTATTCAAGCTCATTTTACTGAAGAAAAGGAGGAAGAGAATTTTCTATTTCATGCATATCAAGGAGATATAAAAACAAAAACAAAAAAAGTGATGTATGGTACTTAAACAATGGCTATAGTAATCATATGACAAAAGATCAAAGTATTTTGTTATAGTCTTAATAAGATAAAAACAAAAGTAAATATTGGAAATGGTGAATGTGTTGAGGTAATTAGAAAAAAGTACTATTGTGGTTAGTACCAAGAAAGAATATATATATATATATAAGCAATGTTCTGCTAGTCCCTAATATAGCTCAAAATCTGTTGAGCATGGGAAAAATGATAGAAAAAGGATCCTTACATTTTAAGGGAAGTTCTTGCTCAATATTTGCCAAAAAAAAAAAAGGATAAAACCATCGAACTTGTAAAATTAAAAATGAAAAAAGAAAAAACAAATGCTTTCCAATACAATGGAGATATGTAAGCAATGTAGTTATGAAGGCACAAGTAGATGACTCTTCGCTATGGCATAGAAGGCTTAGACATTTCAACTTTCATGACTTAAAGATCTTTCATCATAAGAAAATTATGCGAGACCTTCCATCAATCATAGAGAATAATAATGTTTATGAAGGATGCATGCTTGGACAACCATTTCCTTCTAATAAAACATATAGGGCTAAAGAGCCTTTGGAGTTAGTTCATATAGATGTTTATGGACCAATGCACATTCCAACCCACAATCAAAACATGTATTTTATTCTTTTCATTGATGACCATACAAGAATGACATGTTTACTTTCTATGTGAAAAGTCATAAGTTTTTGAAATCTTCAAGAAGTTTAAAATATGTATCTAGAAATAAAATGGTTGCTATATAAAGACGATAAGAAGTGATAGAGGTAAAAAATATACTTCCAAAGAATTTTAAAAAAAAAAATTGTGAAGATAAAGAACTGCAACATCAACTTATTTTCAGCTACACTTTAGAGCAAATTGGAGTATCAAAAAGAAAGAATATAGCTATCATAAAAATGGCAAGAGCAATGTTGATGGAGAAAAATCTACCTTAAACTTTTTGCATAGAGGTTATGAGCACAACAGTCTACATATTCAATCAATGTCCAACTAAGGTTGTGCAAAAGAAAACACCATGGAATAAACAAAAGCCTTCAGCAAATCAAAGTCTTAGGGTGCATCTGTTATGTGCATATCCTCAAATAAAAGAGAAGCAAGTTGAATGAGAAAATAGAGAAAGGTATCTTCTTAGGCTATAGTACTTAATCAAAAAGATACCAAGTCTATAGCTTGAGAACAAAGAAACTAATCATCAGTAGAGATGTGAAGTTTGAGGAAGAAGCCAACTATAATTAGAAGACAAAAACACTGAAAGAAGGCAGGTGTATAAGACAAACATAACCTTGATGGCATAATACTATGGCATAATACAAAAGCACAAAGTAAGACTTGTAGCCAAAATACTCACAACAATTTAGGGTTGACTACAATGAGGTGTTTACTCTAATTGCACACTTTAACACAATAAGAGAATTACTTGCACTAGCTACTCAAAAGAAGTGAAAGCTTTATTAACTAAAGGTCAAGTCACCATTCCTCAATGGCTACATGGAAGAAGAAATCTATATGGAGTAACCTCAAGGGTCATGGTTCAAGGTCAAGAAGAGAAAGTTCTTAAACTAAAGAAGGCATTATACAACCTTAAGCAAGCACAATGAGCTTGGTATAGTAGAATAGATAAGTACTTTAATGAGCAAGGACTTAGAAGGAGTTTAAGTGAGCCAACACTCTGCATCGAGACCCAAGGCATGAACAACATGCTCATTATCTCTTTATATGTTGATGATCTCATTTACACAAGAACTAGTTTTAAAAAAAAAAGATGAAGAAGTTTAAGGAAAGCATGATGAAAACATTTGAGTGACTGATCTGGGTCTGGTGCTGCTTTTCTTGGAACAGAGATAACTCAATAAGAAGATGAAAACTTTCTTGTTCAGAAGTACACCACTAATCTCTTAAAGAATTTTAAGATGGAAGGCTACAAAATAGTTTCTACTCCATTGGACAATAACAAAGTACTAAGAAAAGAAATGATATGCCAAAAGTCGACATGTCAATATTTTAAAGCCTTATCAAAAGCTTACTTTACTTAATAGCTATAGGACTAGATATTGTGTACGTGACTAATTTACTATCAAGAGTCATGCAAAGTCTAAGTCAAGTTCACTATGGCTCAACTAAGTAGATGCTATGCTATTTACAAGGAATGAAGAACTATGGTATATGATATGGATCCACACCTAACTCAAAACTAGCCAGTTATACTGATAATGATTAGGTGAGGTCAATGGATGACAGGAAGAGCAGCTTAAGTTATGCATTCATAATAGGCTAAGGTATATTCTCTTAGGCGTCAAAGAAGCAAGCAACAATTACAGAAACATTAGTAGGAGGTAGAATATATCATAGCAACATTAACTACAAGTCAAGCTATATGGTTAAAGCACATACTTTAAAAAATTGAAAGAACTATAAAATGAAGTAATAAAAATTTACTATGACATCACATGAATAATAACAATGGCTAGAAATACCATGTTCCATAGTAAAACAAAACATATAACCATAAAATATCACTTCATTAGAGAGGCTGAAGTAAACAAAATGATGTTGCTCAAGCATTACAGTACTGAAGAATAACTGGCAGATGTATTCACTAAGGCGCTATGATGAGGAAAATTCAAATAACTACGAGATATGATAAGAGTTATAGAAATGTGCATCAAGGAGGAGTGTTAATAAATGATGTCTATTTCTAAAAGTTAAAAGACTGTTGATAAAAGAATTAAGAGAATACTAAGGCAGTAAAGGAGATCAAGAACCATAATTATGGTTATTGAGAGAATCATAAATCTAGTATAATAAATGACGAAGGTGGAGAAAGTCAGTTATTTGAAATAATTGACTCCTCACACCTATCATAGGGTACTTGTGTATGCTCTTATACATACAAGAAAAACCGAATCAATCATAGCTTTTGAGTCTCTTAGTAGACTACTTTTTAATATTTTTACTACTAACGCATAAATCTTCCCATTTATAAAAGATTTCTACTTTGTTCAACATTTTTAAAAATACCCATAGCACATTACATATTATAAACTAACTAATGTACATTGTTAATAATGCATGCATGGCTTAGTCCATTAGAGCATGACTTTTAGTGGGATTTCCTTTATAAAATCCTATAAAAAAAATTGTTTAGTTTCAAGATAGTTTTATCATCTACTTTCCCTATATGGTTGCTTATTTTTATGCTTTTCCATGTTATATTGTCATACTTATTTACGAAATTTGAGCAATATTATCAACTGCAAAACCTATATTGACTATGATTAAGACTTGATCATGTCTTAGGCAATAAAAAATGGAAATTCTATTGGGATTCATTTATGGAAATATGCATAACTTAAAAATCTCATCTTTAGTTTTCAATCATGCCCATAACAAGCTTGTTAATGTACATGGAATGTGTGGAAGTTGCCTTTTCTCATCAAAAACTCTCTTTTTGGGGTTTTTAGATTCATTCCTCATGTTAAAAAAAGAAAAAGAAAAAGAAAACTTCAATATTTGCAAGGCAATGGTAGCCATGGCAGGTCAGTTGGTCATCTTGTAGTGCCTCATGTGCCATTAGATGCTACAATTATTGCAAAGGCAATTAGAATTATTTCATATTTCAATAAGGGTAAAATTGACTGAGGAAAAAGAGTTGGATGGATATATGGCTGTGTAATCGAAGATGTGGTTACTGGTTACAAAATGCACAAGAGAGGATGGAGATTGATATTCTGTCACCAAAAGAGATGCATTTAGATGGACTGCACCTATTACTTTGATAGATAGACTCCACCAAGTCCTTCTTGGGCAACTAGCTCTATTGAATTCTTCTTCTCAAGGAACAATGCACTACTTTCTAGTCCACGAATGAAATTCTTACAAAAAGTTACATATTTTAATGTGGGAATGTACGTTTTCACCTCCATTTTCTTACTTGTCTATAACCGTTTCTCTTTTCTCTGGGTAGTTCATAGTGTAGACCCTTGATGTCACTTTCCTAAAATTCTTTGTTGGTAATCACATTAGAGTCAAAAAGTCACTTTGATAAAAATAATAATAAACTCTTAGATGAGAAGATAAGAGAATAAAAGCAAATTAATAACAAGTTGGCTTGAGTCAATGATCCAGTTAGCCACTCTCCTTTAGGTTACATATTATAATTTTTGTAAAATAATGAAATAACAAAAATACCATTAACTCTAACAATGATTTTGCACGATGTTAGGTGTCAAAGATTGTTTCATTAATTTTCTTTATATCAAGATCGATAGTATCACTCTTGGAACATGAGAATGTGTTTGCTAATATAGTCAAACTTCAGAGTTTTATAAGAACTTCATCTATTAATTTTTTATTAATTCATATGAAAACAATATAATTATTAATTATTTTAAAAATAAACATTTTGAAAAACTTTGAAATATACTCTTAACATCGAATCAAACTCCACTCTTTAAAAATTATTAAAATAAATCTTGAACTTATATATAAGAACGAACCAAACCCTCAAATAACAAAATATTCATTTCGTTAATGGTCGCTAAGATTTAATAAAGGATAATTGTGGATTTTTAAAATATCCTTTGCAAAACAAGCCCCTTTCTTTTTTTATATTTTTCTCCATTTCTTCTTCCTTTCTCTCTCGCTTTTTCTTCTTTTTCTCTTTTTTCTTCTTATCACTTCACCTTTCCTTACAATCTTCTATCTCTCCTTCTTCTTCATATTCCTCTTCTTCATAAGTCTCAGAGCTAGAATGTTTGCATCATCATTACTCTCCTTTCAAACAGCATTTTATGGAGCTACAACTATACTCTCAAGTTCTTGCTCAGCATTATTTTTTATCTATCTCAACTAGAATCATTGCCAAATTATTTTCCTATACACCCACCCAAGATCTTTGGACACATCGACATCAATAATCCTCAATTAAAGACAAATATAGTAATTCCTTTAATAAAAAACTATAGAGAGACAATAAATCCTCAAGATTGAAAAAAGATCTCAAAACCTTAGTCTACTTCCCAAGTTCTAGTACAACAAGCTGAGTCCCTCCAACAAAAACTAAGAGTTCATTTGTTGATTTCATATGTTCTCTCAAGAATGAGCAATTCAAACGAAGCAATGCACTTGTTGCTCTTAAAACACTATAAAGGCAAATTGTCTCACCAACTGCACTTTCTCAAGTTTATTGTTGCCAGAACCACGTCTACATCCACTTTTGGTAGCCCCCCTCCCATCCAAAAAAACCATAGAGGACATATTTTCCAGCTTTTTTTTCTTACAAAAAGAGTTTCCCTTGTATATACATATATATATATATGTATATATATATATATCAAACAAGTTGGATATGATTTTAGTTGACTTTATTGATTTGGAATAAATTAACCAAGCAATTCAAATAATAAACTTATACTAATCAAATTAATTTATATTGAGAAACCTGTTTTATTTTTGATAAAAGAAAACGTTGTATAATATAGTTAAATTGAATAAATTGGATGATAATAAAATTGAAAACTTACCTAATAGAGAACTGAGAAAGAAAGTGAAGCAGATATTGTTGAAACTAATGTGCCATCGCATAAAAGACCCCTCTTGACAATAGTAGAGCTAGCGTTGTTGCCAACCCATTCCCATGTTCCTAGGGCTAAGCCGCACAGAGAGCCCTTCACTTTGTTGCTCTATTAAGTAGTGTCACACAAAGAGGATGCATCTTCACAAACACATTTCTACATCGATGGTTGGGCGTCGGTGAAGATGGTGACCGAAGTGTTTTAGAAATCAAAGATCCATGCAAGAAACACCATCAGCACATGCAAAAGCTGAGAGAGCCTCAACGAGCCTACTTGGCCTTCCATCACCTCATTAGCTTTTCCACTGTCACTCTAGCGTGCCCTTCTCTTTGCAGCTAACTCCTTGCAATTCCTGCTTTGTTGACTTATCTGCTTCATCCATTTTCTCACTTTAAATGGGTAGTTCCCTTTTCGTTTGTAGAGATAACGAGAGAAAGGCAACTCTTTCTGTAAGAGGAAAGGGCACACTAAAGCCCTTAACTCCAGGTGGGAGTGCTGCTCGTGCCAGAGCAGCAGAATACTATGGTGAGAAGTTTTTGAAGGCAACAGAAATGCTCTGACCTACCGACACTTATAGAGGTATTAAATGCAACTTAAACAACTGCAAGACTACATCAGTCCCTTTCTTCTCAACAAATATATGGCCCGTGTCAACATTCTAAAGAATTATCTTAAGAAGGCAAGCAATATTAATTACACAATCAAGAAGAAATAGCTCAATATTCATTAATGAAGTATTGAAAGATGCTTAAATATGTACTCTGAACTATATCCACCTTAGCAAGGTTCGCTACCATCCAAAAAAGTTAAGTTCTTTCTGACTATCTGAGAGTACACTTACGTTGTCGACTTTCTAACACCCACCTTGATTTGGGTTATAGAGAATGTCAACTCAAGGGCACACTTTTACCTAGTCGTGCTTCCCCAGTATCAATCTGGTGAGCTTTGCATCAATGGTTACTAGCATGCAAAGAAAAAGAGTCAAAATTTTGAGTTTTGCAAGGGAAAGTCGAAAACACACGTCCTTCACAAAGACGATCATATTTCTCACTTCACGTTAGTTTTTAATTATGTTAAGATTAAAAATTTGTTTTGAACACTAATAAAAAAATCAAATTTGTGTTGCCATTTTTTTAAATTTGATTGATAATTAAAAATATATTTTAAAAATTTTTTGAAAACATTTACTTTTATTTTAAAATATAATTTATTTATATTTTTTAATGTTTTTGTCATAATAAACTTTTCTGTCTTTGCATTCTATATAAACAAATAAATTTGTCATAGTTTTCATTCATTGCTACCTTTAGAAGATCAGAATTTTGTTTTCTTTTCATCTTCCAACATTTTTTCAGTTTTGTTCCTACTTTCTACAACTAATAAAAAATATTTTTTATTTATTTTCAAGTGACAGATCCCACTGTACTTGGAGATGCAGTGAAGAACTAAGCAAAGTCAACTGTTCCCTTCCAAGTTTGTGCTTTAAAGTTGTATTTAACCCCTTCTCGTAGATGCAGGAACCATCTTCATCGCCTGTTGGTTTGTTAACCACAGAAATCTACATGAGATAAAAAAACATGTTGGATACATCATAACTCCTCAGCTAGGAACTGGAGGGATCCCTATAGATAGTCCTTACCAGCATGTGACCTTATTAATGCAAATATAATGCGAACAAAATACCTAGCAAAAGGTTAATGCCTATCTACAAGAACATTCAATAACTGTATGAGACAAAGAAATTGAATAGATTAAATGACCATCCATCATTACACGCAAAGCACAATCACACCTGCTTCAACACTATAAAAGCATTACCAGCTATATGAGACATGCAGTTTCATCCATCAGAAGGCAGAAAACTATCTTGTGATCACATGGGATGAAAGAGTGGAGTACCTCCTTTGCACCACAATTTATGTAACACGGATCAAGAGGACAACCATGACGAAAATACAAGTCATAGCAAAGATCAAAAGCCAAGTGAAGCATGTAGTCTTAGAACTCTCCGAGTACACTTGCGTGGCCCGCACATTGGCATGACCAGTGCTAGCAAGGCTTTGCTCAACAGCCTTCTCTGTGGAATCCAGTATCTGCAGTGAAGTCAAAGTCATTTAGGACTGATTAGTCACCAGACGTCCACAAAAATCACCAAAACAATACAAGATCAAGTCTTTTTTTTTTTTTTAAGGCCAAAACAGAAAAAGAAAAAAGAAAAAACAGATTTTATAATATTGTATAATTTTCATACAACTAATTTCTGCTAAGTAGGCTTACTAATTTTGTTATCTTAGAAAACCAAAATAGCTCCAAGGGAGATTATAGGGCCTATGAGCACACAGCAAGTGACCATCTCTCTTCTATAGCGTTCAAATTCCAGTATATGCAGCATCCAAACCAAATCATATGCATTAAAAGTAACTTTACCAACCAAACCACATATATTTTATAAATCAATGGTTGCAAATCTAAGGTAAATCACAAACATATGACAAATCACTTCCTTTATCTATCAAACTTTAATATTATAGACCAACACAGACGCAATTTCTAAAAAATTGTCAGGAAATGCACCCTGTACAGCAAGATTGTCCACCACCCACCTTATTCAAAACATGTGAGATTGACCTGTCATGGTAATAATTGCTTATCCAATAAAAAACAAGTTCTAAAAATACACACTTCTTGCATCTTAATCTGTATAGAATAATAGTATGATTGGCAATACAAAATCAAATCTTCCTCATCAAAAGAGAAAAGAAAAAAAGGACAGGATCAAGTCTTACTTTTTCAGTGTTTTGCAGGGACTGGCTCATCATAAGACTACTCTCTTTAAGTTGCTGCGCCAATTCAACCATTTCATCAGTCAGGTCCTCTTGAAGCTTTCTGTCAAAGTTGAGAAAAATGTGAAGTAGAAGAAACTCATTAGACACTTTTCGGAGCCTCTTCAATCAAAAGCAGGATATGAGTCTTAAGTGGGTAACAAGTAATAATATATAATAAGATTACTGTACTGAGAAGGATCAAGAAAAGGGAAAACAAACCAAAAATTCATCTCCGAAATGTAAGTAAGACCACATTCACTTCATATATGATTTAAGTGAATCTTATGAATTTGTAGAAGATGCATGGCAAATCCTTTCTAATATGCTTTAATTTTATTACCAATGACTTAAAAACCAAACTCCTTATCAATTAAAGCGAGATGAGTTGGATGTCTGGATGATTGATCAGCTTCCCTTCCTAATTTCATACAGCAGTACAACTTTTCTTTTGGAGGTTAAACTCAAAAGTAATGGCTGAACGGAGGCCCTTCATCCCTTTCCCTTATTACAGCATCATGCATAGCATGTCCCAAAATTGATTCAGTTTAAATTTGTTCAAGAACATCACATGAGTTTCCTTTTAAGACTTTTAAACATTAACACAGCAAACTCCATTGAGGTCGCCAACAATGTAACCCAATTACTGACCCTATCTGTTATTCTTTCTAATCTAAATTACTTTAAAATATATACAAACTGAACTTTAAACTTCATATAGTTACATTAAAGGGGATAGACACCAAAAGCTTATGGTTCATAGAAGAAACAAATAAGAGCTTTGATTTGATCAAGGATCTGGTTTGGCTCTAAGAGGGAATTTAGCTACAATGTTATAATATTTTGTTGTTAGCCCTGTAGCAGTATTGCTCACTGCAACCTAGCAGGACCCTGAGCAGCATTTTAGCAAGACACTCTCCACAGAAGCAAATTGAGTACGACCAAGAATATTTGTCATTAGATTGAGTCAAGCAAACACTCATATAAGCTTTGTACGGGGTTTGTTTCAAATTACAGAATCATTTTCTACCATTTCAATCTTCCAAACTTTAGAAAGAATCAAGTTCTTATTAGGCATTGTTCCAAGAACCAACTAGTAAAAAGTTACTGGATAAATGTTTATCTTGGCATTGCAATTTTATTACCAGACCAGCTATTACAGTTTTCACAAATTTCACAAACATCAGCCTTTATTCTTTACAGTCTCACATTAGATTGTCAAATCTACAACCACCGTCATTGCAACTTCTCCCAGAATCCCATTCCTTGCATCAGTCACACAAGTTTCAAAAGAAAAAGGATATTACAAAATTACCTATGCTTTTCAATGTGTGCTTGGGTTGAAGCATCCAGTTTGACTGATGTTGATGCATCGCCCTCACTAGCATCATGAGTCCCATCTTTGGCACTAGATGTGGGCCTGTTTCAATGAATCATAGTATTCGAATGAAATGAATCATGACAAGAAAGGGGAACAAGTCAAGAGGTAGGCACAACCACATAGATTCCAAATAAGTCCAAGTTCACTTACACTAGTCTCCTTCTCAGCCCAGGAGAAGAGGGGATGTGATTTTCACCAGCCATTCTAGATGGGCTTTCCTTAGAAGAACCCATTGCAGGGGATTCATCGGAAACCCTAATATCAGGCTGGAAATCAACCAAAAGAGAAAATAGTTGATAATAGTAATGTCGAAGGGAAAAATGTTTGTATTGTTGCAAATACGCACCTCAAAGGTGGTAAAAATATTGATTATGACTTCCTACAACCTACATGAAACATATGATACGCCACATTTGGAGCAGAAACACGAAACAAAGTTCCATGCGTGACGAGAAAGACATTGATTTACATAATTCCAATATCAAGCAATAGTAGCAACGAAGAGATTTTTCTACATTGTAAACCCACTAGGCCACTAAATTTAATGTCTAGACAACCCAGGAAGCTAGGCGCTTTTTTTAGGGAATTTTCATAAGAGAAAATTAATTAGCAAGAGCTACAAGGAATGTGATCGAAAGTAGAAAGAAGAGATATTCACAAGACCAAGATTTCATAAGCTCTACAAGATTGTTTCAATCTATAATATCATGACCATCAAACCAAAATTCAAGAATGCACTTTGAGTATAGAAAGCGCCTCTCTCAATGAAGCACTCTCCTCTTAACAGGAAAAAGGAGAAAGGACCAAAACCATATGCTTCCCTAACTTCCTTCAAGGCATTAGTCCCATCCAAGCCTAGATATTAACCTAACAAATATCACTATGATGACATTATTATCTCAAAATTAAGATTCATGCATGACTCAAAACCATGAGAGACTCCAAGTTTATGACCATCAAATGAACACCCTCTCTGCATGAATCTGAGTGACTCAGTGACCCATGTATCAGATATCACAAAATAAATTCTACATACTGCATGTTTACAAGAAAGCATTCTCTTAACAAGGAAGGGAGCTCAAGCACAGGTGCTCATGAAGTTTTGCCTGCTGGCCGCTACTAATGCTTGAACTGGTCAAAGGAAAAGCCAAGTCTAAGGTCTAGACATGAGTAGACTATGATCTGGATCTTGCAGCAACTTGGACGCTATATAGAGGATGCAAGATATATCCACCACACTTCTATGAATTTAATTAATCAAAATGCCCACCACTTCCTATAATGTTAATACTACTCATCTTAAATGTCTTCTGTAGATCTAGTCTCTTCCCTGAAATCTTACTTCAGAAATTTTATTGCTGAGAAAAGAACAATACAGAAACTACTATTTCAGGCTTTTTTGCAGGGATTTTCATATGTAAATTATTGAACAGAAAGAAATTACGTTTCCAGTACATATAGACACACCAGCGGGGCAGCTAACTTGGAAGCGATAGTTTCTATCCTCTCTGAATAATCATTCACCTTAGCCTTTGAAACTCTGTGGAAAAGATACAAAACACAGCTTACATTAACTCTAAATAGCAGAAACTAATGAAATCAGGCTACGAAACAACAACATAGCTTCTTTACATTCAAGCCTGCCCCAGAAAAAGGTTAATGTATCCTATCAAAAAAAAAAAACAGGGGGAAAAGTTAATGTATCAAATCCAAGACCTATTAACCTCTTTAGAAACTGACATTAAACGATCTTCAATTCCCAAACAACTGTAAGGCATTCACAATAATAATGCTCTCATTTTGAAACCTTAACACCAATTTATCCTGTTGCTTGACAAAATAATAAAACTTAAAACTAACATTTCCATTGTTTAAGGCCACTTGAAAACCCTATATCTGCAATGTTGATGAAAACACCAAAATAACACTTCCAAAACCAATTCATGCACAAAAAATGTAGATTATGGCGAAGAAAAGCCATATCCTATGATATCTCTTATGTATACATATATAAGCATGCATGTGTCCCACATTCGGCCGAAAAATATGCAACTAGATGGGCACACACAAGCAAACAAATGCATATCTACACAGAAGCACAATATCAACACATACACATGTGCCTATTATTGGAAAGAGAAAGTTAGGATGCGCACCAACCTTGGTAAACCATCTGCAGTTTTCTCTTCAGCCAATTGTTCTAATTGCTCCCGTAAAGTAGCAACATACTGCAAATTTGTATTAATTAACATCATTCACAGGTTTGGCTGGTAATGCTATAAAAGAGTGGGAAAAAAAAAAAGTAAAGTTACAAAGAAGAAACCAATTTTAGAATCAAAGCATTTTGTCAAAATCAGAAATTATGAGCAACCCAAAATGATAATACCAAACCTTATGATGTCCAAGTATTAGAAAGAATATCATTACCAAATTAATAATTTCACTCGAAAAGTCCTTGGACGTACATGTACAAGTTTTGCCTGATTTTGCTGCTGAGGTGCAGCTGCAAGCAACCTCCTCAGGTTAACTTCAGTTTTGCTGATTGCCATCACGAAATCCTAGGATGTTAATAAGCATAAAAGAACAAACAAATCTTAAGTCCATAGTCAAAGTTTAGCCTGAAGTATCCTGATCTGCTGACCACCAAATCAACATAAACATGACAACAAAATTACTCTCAACAAACACAAGAAAACCCAAAAACTTGTCCAATCAAAAGAACCCTATAGCACAAGGGGGAAGCAATAAAAAACAACTCTCTAATCATGAAACACTTTATCCTATAAACAAATGCCGTCTTTGATAACAAAACAAAACAAAAAGAACACGCCCAACTTAGAGTCCTTCGTTTTCTCCAAAATTACTCTTTCTTCCAGGATAATTTAGAAGATCGAAACTCTAACAACTGAGGTAAAATAAGTCAAAAACGTAAAATTGCCAGATAGTGTTGAAAACAAAGTCATCTGAAAAAAGATTGCACGAGATATAAATGAAAAAAATAAAAGGAAAAGGATTTCATTGAACTCACCTGCACCTGAAATCGAGTGATCGAAGATGATAAACAAAACCCAAAACTATAACAATGCCTAAATGAATTGTGTTGATTATCAGATAGGAAAATATGAAATGGGATACAAAGCTTAAAACTCTAGATTCTTTTGGTTTTGTTTTTCTATTGATGATATGCTTGACGTTGAAGAACCAGAGAGAGAGACAGAGAGAGAGTAAGAGAGGGAATCTGGGAACAACGATTAAGAATGGAGTGAAATAACTAAATTGGACAGTGAGAAGAGGAAAGATCAGGAAAAGGCTTATCTCACTTGCTACTCTGTATTTTGCCCCTAATCTTCTAAGTTAAAAGTTGGGAAAAATCAATTCCATATTTTATATAAATCTTTAAAAAAAATTAAAAATTCAACAATTTATATTAATATATGTACAGATTGACATAAAACACTAAATGATATAATTTTACAAGGGTAATGTAATATTTTCTTAATTTTTATTTTTAATTTTTTTAAAAATTAAAATAATATACTATAATTTTTAATTTAATTTTTTTAAATACAAAAATATTTAATTATAAATATTTATAAAAATTAATGCTAAAATTTCAAAATTTATAATAAATAAATTATGAGTTAAAAATTATTTTAAAATAAAAAATTAACTTAAAATAAAATGTAAAATTATTTTATTTATTTTTCACATATTTTAATAAAAAATATGTTTAATTTTTTATAGTAGTTAATTTAACTATTAAAATTTAATTTAACTATTTTTTTATAAATCAAGATCTATTTAAAAATATTTTAAAGTTTGAGATCAAAATTAAACAAATAATATTTTATAAAATTTGAAATAACATTTATCTAATTTATAATTTATAATTTAAATTACACAGGTACCCTAAAATTGGGCTACCCAATAAATGCCTATGGGAGTCAAAAATACAATTTCATTTATTTTTTTAGTAAATATCATTTAAAATTTAAAATTTTATACTCTTTCTAATTAAATTCTCATTTTTAAAAGGTCACCAAATAGATCATAATTTATCATTTTGAATTAAATTAAAATAAAAATATTTAAATTGAAAATTTTTTACATTAAATTTTAATTTGAAATTTTTTATATATATAAAAAAATATTTAAGCTATTATTATTAAAAAAATTATAAATTTTTTAATATTAAAAATATTTTTTAAAGAATTATAATTAAAAATTTTAAAATTTTATAAAAGATAACTCAATTAATCAAAAATTATTTAAATTTAAGAGATAAAATTGAAATGAAACGTAAAATCTATTTAGGCAATTTTTCAAATATTTCAACAAGAAAAGAATTATTAATTTTTTACAATTATTTTCCCTCAATTCTAATTTAGATAAAATCAATAAATTAAAATTCGTTTAGAGTCGTTTTGAAAATTAAAATTTAATTGAAAAAAGATAGTAAAACTTAATGTTTAAAATAATTTTCATTTTTTAATTAAAAACAATTATTCTGCTTCTTGGAATTGGCTTCTCATGTTGGAACATGAATGATACTTCTATGAGGATCAATAAATCAACAAATGAAAAGCTTCAATAATGTAACAAAACTAAACTTCGTACCATTGAGATCATAGCAGTTAACCTTTTGGACTATTTTTCTCTTTCTTGAGTCCCAAAGTAAACCTATTTGTTGCCTACAAATTTGAAATGTTTAAGCATCTTTGAAGTCATAAGTTACGAATAAAACCATTATTGTCTGCTTTGACTACAATATATATAAGAAAACATGAAGCCATTATCCACCATGGGATGATTTATTTTCATGCATTCATTGATTAATGATGTTTCTTCATCTTTAAAGCCCAAAATAAATAAGCAAGTATTACATCAACTACTAGTTCTCTAAGAACATACAACTTAAATGTAGTTGTATCTCTCAAATATCTTCTAAACTTGTAACTACTAGTTTAAAACAGTGCCATCAATGCATATAAAATAATTATTGATATATTTGATAATAACATTATTGCTATTATTATTTTATTTAAATTGATTTTAATATTTTAAAATATTTATAATTTTATTTTAAAAAAATAAAAATCATTTAAAATTTTTAATTATATTTATATGTCAAATCTAATTCTAATATTAAAAAGTGACAAATCAAAAATCTAAATCAAATTGAATTTTGTCAAAAAATTCAAAAATTGAAAATATTCAAATTGAGGATGTTGTATTACAAATTTTGATTTGAAATTTTTTATACAGATAAAGAAACATTTTAACTACAATTATTAAGAAATTAATTATTTTTATTTTTATAAAAAATAATAATTATTTAAAATCCTTAACTATATCATGTATGTCAAATGAAATCTTATAGTTAAAAAAATGATAAATCGAACTTTAATCTATCAATTTGGTTTAAATCATCACGATCTACTAAAGTCCAAACACAATGGACAATCTATAACATAAGCGTGCTAGATGTACTTCACATAAATGAAAAATAAATGTATATGCACATGATAAAAATCGTAATGTATAATAAGCAATACAAATACTTGGATTGAATTACAAAATAATAATCCATATGACATAATAAAATTGTTAGGCGATTGCTTAGGCATTAAGGACTAAAATCGACACTAGGCTAAGGCTTAGATCCCAAAATAAAAATTATGATGTTTAACTAGTTATAATATTATGAAATATAAGAAAGATTGCCAATCAAAAGTTCTACATAGGCGCCCCTAATAAGGTTGCTTTGGTACCTAATGGTTTAGGCAAAATGGTCAGGATAAGAGGTCTCATATTCAATTCTATATTGGGACAATTAACTTCGAGATTTTCCTAAAGTGTGTGATCTTATGAGGTTAAAGCTACCTCCCTAAGTTTGTTATGTAGGTATGGTCACACAAAATGACCTTGCCTTGGATTCTTAAAACTTTAAAAAAAAAAAAAAAGAAAGAAAAAGGAGGTTTTGTATAAACTATTCAAAAGGCACACACATTTATATATCCAATTAAATTCTAACAAATCAAATATGGTATTTTTTATTCTTTAACTGGTCTTTAATAATTAATCAATCACTGTATAGTTTGAAGGTCACTTTTTATAAGCATCATCAACCAAAAAGTTATAATTTCTCATAACTTTTATAAAGAGCTCTAACATTTGACTATTGAGCAACTATTAATAATTGGAAGTATACTAAGCCAAACAGAAGTTGTGAAAAATAAAATTTAAGAATGCAGTAACTATTGAGTAAAATATGGTAGATGGTGAACATATGCGAGCAAATTATTAATATAAAAGGAAAGCTAAACATATTTGATTAGATATGAAGTGCTACTACAAACCACTAAAAGCAATTGAAAGAAAACAACAAGACATCCAAAGAATTAGCCATTTAAATAGTATACTTATATTCTACTCACCAAATTAGTCTTGACTTGAAAAGTTCAAGGAAAGGATATGCATACATTTATGAAAAAAATAATAATAATCACCCACAATTTTCTATACATTAGCTGCAAGGAGAATATAATAACACAAAGCAAACGTAAATAAAGATATAACTTAAGAAAGCAATTTAGCTACACAAGCCTTACATAAATGATGGTAGCATTTGAATGCAAAGATTTCATATGAAAATAAAATGGAAATGATGTTTTATATGATGCAACTAAGGAAAAAAGTCAACAAGAAAATTATATCTATAAATGACTTCAGTGTCATGATAATTAACTAAGCCTCCATGTTAGATATACGAAACTTCTATCATTACTTCAAATGTTTACACAAGATAATTATTACATGTTGTAAGTTAATGAGACCAAGTGTTATAACATTACATGTCAAAACAATCCTTTGGGTTTTCAAAATTGACAAGAATATTACATTTAGCAAATAAGAATCAAACATTAGCACATAATAATCTATAAGTTATGAAATGCTATAATAGTTGCCTTGTATTAAAATTAAAGTAACCATAGGTCCAAAGTTCTTCTTTTGCACAAAACAAAGCAACCTAAACAAAAATCAAGTGATTTCAAATAATTGTCAATATGATTAAAATAAAAGACACAAAACCCTCAAAGAAGAAGCCATGTAATACATTTCATGTCAAATTCTTGATGATCAAACATTTAAAAACAAAGAAACAAAAAGGATGAATGGTATAATAGATCTATGTTGCATTCTTGAATTCAAGAGTTAAAGTCAACTAAATACTCTAGATTTTATTAATCAATGAAACAAGAATAGCAATCATTACAAAAAAAGAAAAAACTTGTTTTGTTTAAGTGTTCTTGTAAGCCTAAACCCGATGAAGCCACTTTGATCACCAAGGTCTCTATGAATGAAATCCTTGATAACACTCACTTTCTGATTAGATAGTTAGAAAATAATGGAGAAAGAATGAGAGAAGAAAATTCCATGAGAAAGTTAAAATGTGAGGAACAAAATTAAGTTTTTAAATACAAAAGACATAGAGAGAAATAGACTTGGAATTTTGGGTAATGTAATTGGCTTGAGGGATTGATCCGTCCAATCATTGACTTCAAATGCCTAAGGACTCGACTTTTGGCAGAGTTAAGGCAAGACTTAAATACGAACTTGTCTCTTATGAGAAGAAAAAGGAAAGACAACTAGAAGAAATTTTCCATTTGGGAAAAGAAAAGTTTGGCTAAAGAAAGTGAGAGAGAAACTTCAAGCTTTTGTGGTTTCGTCTTGTACGCCAAGATGGATTGTGTTGTCTTCAAGCACTCATTCTTTTTAAAGTTAGGAAAGAATTTTAACTAAACTTGTATTGTATTTGGATTTTGAAAATAACCAGTTTCAATGACTTATTTGTTTTTAGTATTTTCCTTTATATTGGATTAAAATTGTCTCTTACACTAAATTGAAATCATCATAAATGTCTAGTTTCTAAACTTTTCTCAACAACAAAAGTAACTCATACCCAAACTATTTCACATCTTAAAAAGCTTCTAAAGTGTTTTTCTGTAAATAATAAGTGTCTACAAAATATTTTTACAACAAAACTCACTAATTATTCGTCAAAGTCCTTGCATATTCAAAAGTTATGACAAGGTAAGTATTTGATAGTCATTTATTTTTTGTTCAAAAAGGTTTTGCATGTATTTGGAAAATCCATGTTGTTCAAAAACATAGTTTTTTTTTTTTCTGTGAACTTTAAAGACAATAGATAACTAGTGAAGAAAACTACATTACTTTATGGTTTGCATAACTTTAACTTGTTTATTGTGACTGAATATTGGGTATGTGGTCATGCTTTAGTCGTGAGTTAATATGTTATGTTGGTCATTGGTTACTGTACACTAACTTTAAGTTTTTGTATTATTGCCTTCAGCTATTAAGTGATACTTAGGTAAGTCGTGTGATTTGGTATGAGTTAATGTAGTGGTGTGGTTAATGCATTTTCATTATGAGTTAATGAACTTGTGACATGGGTTAATGCACTAATCGCATAGATTACTGCACTTATCACATGAGTTAATGCGCTTGTAGCGTGGGTTAATGCATTGTTGGTATGGGTTAACAAATTGGTGGCCTAGGTTATTGTACGGTTGATGTGAGTTTCTATATTATTAGCGTGATTAATGTACTATTGGCGTGTGTTAATATAGTGTCGATGGGTGTTTTTTTATGTCAAGTCAGTATGTGATGTTTGATATATTTTTAGCAAATAATCTCATCTAAAAAAGTGCTTCATAAGACTCCAAATACTCAATAGATCTGTAGTAGCATTACTCATCATAATCCTTTAAAGGTTCTGAGCACTATTTAATCAGGTTTTAAAGTAACGGAGAATAATATCAAGCATAGATAAATTTTTGAAGGACTTTTGCTTTGCGTATTTTAGTCCATGTTTCGAAGGATTTAGTGCTCAGAATAAATTATCCATAAACCACTTTTGAAAGAGATCCACCAAAAGGCTTATACAATGAAATGATCTTTACATATGCGAAAAAAAAAAACACAACATTTTCAAGAAAGGAGTTTTGCCTCATTAATAGATTGAAGTTTGGTTTGACGCGTGATAATGTCACTCTCGAGTAATATCGAATAGTACTTGAAAGATATAGTAAATAATATTGTATTACTTATTGTGTTCAACTATCCAAATGCTAACTATATGAAGTGTGACAATACATGGAGCAGCCATCTGAAAGTCTTGTGAAGGTCATGCTACAATGACAACATATAACAACACAAGTTCGTCATATCTTCAAGCTTATTCTATGTTTATTATAAGGGTAAATATCAAAGTTAAATCTTGTAATATTTATTTTTTTAATTAAGTCCTTATAATATGTTTTAGACCAATTTCACATATGAACCTTTAGTTTGGTTCAAATTAACTTTTACTTTTTAGCTTTGTTTCTAAATGGGCAATTTCAATTGAGATCTTATATAATAAATATTAATTTAAACATTTTTCATAGATGTAAATAAATATACAAACTACTATTATAAAAAAAATTTGTAATTTTGTTAATCCTAAAAGTAATTTTTTATGACTTTTTAAAATTTTTAATAATAACAAATATTTTCAGTAGTCAAAAAATTATGAAATTTTTTATGATGACAATTTGAATATTTTCTTACATTTTTAAAAAATTTCAAATCAAAATTTACTGTATAATATCTTCAATATGAATTATCTTTTTTTAAAAAAATAAAAATAAAGATCAATTTAAATCAAATTGATATTTTATACGTAAAATTGATTTTAAAAAATTAAAAGTATTTGATAAAAAAAATTAAATATTGGAGAGTTTATTTTGATATTAACTTAATAAAATCATAACTTTATGGCTAGATCTAGTATAATAGATAGAATATCAAACAAATTGATCACTGCATCTACCATAATAAAATATTAAGATAAAAAGTTACTTATATTGAGACAAGAACATGTTGGCAACAAGCCAAGCATGACTAAGAATTTTCATGTGCCTATGTATGCATGTGAGAGGGAGAAATGAAGAGCGGGAGGAAAAGAAAGCATTGATGTCATATTTGGCAATTTTAACAAAAAAGGATGCCAGAAACAAGTCTTGTAAAAAGAAAAGGGATAATTACTCACTTGAGGTAAAAAAAGAACTCAAGTTCCAATTGTCTTCTATTTTCAGAATATGAATGTGTAATTATAATACGGACCTTGATTGTGAAGAGTTTTATATATATTTATTGTTTTGTAAGCATTAAGCATTTGTTTAAAATATATATTCAACTTATATTATAGTAATGTAATGTCATATATATATATATAAAAGAGATATTAGTTATTTTATAATAATATTTAATTATTAAATATTTATATGGATAGTTTTTTTTTTTTGAAATAGGTATTATATCAAACATATTTATTGCAATTTTATTCGCGAGACCAAAAAAACGGTTGAAAAAATTATTAATTTTCTCAAGCACTATATGTATACATATTTATAATTTTTTTTCTTTTATATGGGTGTCTTCGTTTATTAAATTAGTATAATTTTTATTTTTATTTAAAAAATTAAATATGTAAAAAATGGAAAAATATTCATATTTCTATGTTTTATATTTCAATAATAAAAATATTTATAAATAATATAATAATTTTTAAATTTTAATTTATATTTTTAACTTTCAAAGTTTAATTTATTTAGACATATATTCAATTTTAAGCTTGTTTGATTTAATAAATATTATTTTTATTATATTTGAGTTATTCTTTATGTAATTTGGTATATAATTTTCAAATTTATAACTTATAATTTTACAAAGCAAAAATTTATAAATTTGTTTTAGAGACAATTTTAAACAATAGCTATTAAAAATATACATTTTAATGATTAATATTTACAATTGTCTTACACATTTATTAATAATGATTATTGAATAAAAACTTTTGCAGTGTAGTAATCGTATTTGTCATAATTGTCACTAAAGATTTGTTTTACTATTGTAATTAAATTTATTACTTATTATATAAAATTAGTAATCTTATAACATATGATTAATCATCTAACTTATAAACACATATAACTATGATTTTTATTGTTAAATTAGCAATATTATAATATCTAATTCAATAACTAACTTATAAATTTATAATATAACTTTTAGTCAATAATTTTTTCAATAAACTATATTCATAATAATGACACTATAATTTATAACTTCTAAATTAAACTATATGTTTATAATATTATAAATTTTAATTTATTTATAATTTTTAATGTAAAAGATTAATCACATTAGTAGAGTTACATTTTGCTCAAAATTTACAAAAAAAATTATATCAATTTGAAACTTACTTTTTGTTGAATTTTTAACGTGAGACTTTTATTTATAATTTTTGTTAATATTAATAGTATTGTCCACACACATAATGTGCATATGATTTTTACTTGTGTTTAGATATTATCTTAATATTTTTTAAAATATTATCAAAATAAATAATTTTTTAAAAATATTTATATTTTATATGTTCTTGTTAAGTTTGACGTAAAAAAATATTTTATTTATTTTAATAATATTTAAAATGGGTTAAAGCGACCGCACAATAAAAATCATATGCACATCATTCATATGAGCAAAACCGTTAATGTTAACAAAAAATATAAATGAAAGTGTCACATTGATAATATAAAAAAGCTCAAGTTTATAATAAATGAAATTTTTTTATAAGCTCCAATTTGAGATCATAAGTAAAATATAGGTCTTTCTAATGTAACTAACCCTAATATAATTTATTAATATTATAATCTAAATTTTGATAACTTGAATTTAATACGTCATAAATTTTAACCTAACTAATTTTGTGTTGATTTTATAAATTTAATTTCTAACACTAAAAGCTAATTCAAATTATAAAACTATTACAACATAAATGTTGATTATAAGTTCAAAAAAATACAAAAAAATGTAAAGTTTAATTACATATAAAGGACATACATTTTACCTATAATCTCAAATTAGGACTTCTAATTTTTTTATTTATTTGAAACTTATGTTTTGTTATATTCCTACTGTCAGACTTTCATTTATAATTTATGTTACATTAACGATTTAATGCACACATATGATGTGCATATGATTTTTAATTGTATAATTATCTCGACACCCCTATAAACATTATCAAAATAAACAAAATTGTTTTATTTGTTCTCTTCAAATATTTTTATTTCACATATTCTTGTTAAATTTGATATGAAAAAAATATATTTTACTTGTTTGATATTGTTTACAAGGCTATTGGAGTACACAAGTAAAATTCACTTGCACATCATATTTATTCATAAAACTATGAATGATTGCTTGAGTATATGAAAGAAAACATTTATGGGTGAATAAAAATATCCCTCATCTAATATTCAATTTGGATATTATTAGATTTAATCTAAATTGATAGATTAAGTTTTAATTTCACTATTAAAAAATTAAAAAACAATGACACAATATAGCGACTAATCTTATCAGTCGCTAAATAATAACATAATAGCGACAGATTTATTACAAAATAAAAATTTTATCATAGCAACGGAATAATGATAGATTGTGACACACGTTAATGACAGACCTTATCTTCGTCGCTAAATTTATTTTTAATTAATTTATTTAAATTTTTAATTAACTTAACAACAGATTAGCGATTGAATTTTAATCGGTAGCTAATCAAAGATCTAACGACTACAAGGTTTCAATCACTATTTAGGCAATGCAACCTAATGACCACCCCATGGGCAGTCGTGAAGGCCGCAAGCTTCCTACCTTCGAAGGCAGCCATGCATGGTTCCGCAGAAGCAAGCTGGCCACGAGCATGGCACCTTGGAAGGCAGCAATGCATGGCCACCACTAAAGCAAGGTGGCCACCAGCTTGCTGCCTTCGAAGGCAGCCATGCATGAGTGCCTCAAAAGCAAGGTGGCTGCCAGGCCTTCCAAGGCAGCCATGCATGGCCGTGAGCTTGCTGCCATAATTCGAAGGTAGCCATGCATGGGCGCTGCTTGGCGGCCATGCATGACCTTCGAAGGTGACTGCGATGGCCACAAAAGAGGAAGCCATGGCCTTCGAAGGTGGCAACCATGGCCTTCGAAGGTGGCAGCCATGGCCGTCGAAGGTGGTAGCCATGGCTGCGAAGGAGGCAGCCATGGCCACGCATTAAGGCAGCCATGATGCCCACGAAGGCAGACACGGCGGCCCATGAAGGCAGCCACGATCGCTCACGAAGGCAACCATGATGCCCACAAACGCAGTCATGCTGGCCCACGAAGGCAGCCACGGGTGCCCACGAAGGCAGCCACAACACCAACAAAGTTAGAAACGGGAGCCAACATACGAAATGAGATTTTTGATACATGGGAAATTTAAAAAAAAAATGCTCGGGGCACGAAGGTAGCCACAGTCACCCATGAAGGCAGCCATGAGAGCCCACGAAGGTAGCCATAGCCTTCAAAGGTGGCAGCCATGGCCTCCAAGGTGGTAGCCATGGCCGCCGTGACAGCGAAGGTAGCCATGGCCGCCGTGACAGCGAAGGTAGCCATGGCTGCAGCAAAAGCCTCCATGCATGGCTGCCCCAAAAGCCTCGATGCATGGTTGTGAAGGTAGCCATGGCCACCGCCAAAGCATCCATGCATGGCCGCCATGGCCTCCAAGGTGGCTGCCATGGCCTCTGAAAGTGGCTGCCATGGACTCCAAGGTGGCAGTCATGGCCTTCGAAGGCAGCAACCATAACCTTCGAAGGTGGCAGCCATGGTCGTCGTGACAATGAAGGCTGGCATGGCTACCGTGAAAGCTTCCATGCATGGCCGAGAAGGCAGTCATGGCTACCTCAAAAGCCTCCATGCATGGCTGTGAAGGCAGCCATGGCCGTTGCCAAAGCATCCATGGCCGCTGCCAAAGCATCCATGCATAGCCGCAAAGGCAGCCATGCCTGTCACCACAGTGTCCATGCATGGCCGCAATAGCCTCCAAGGTGGCTGTCATGGCCTCTGAAGGTGGCAGCTATGGCCGCTGTGACAGCGAAAGCAGCCATGGCTGCCATGAAAGCCTCCATGAATGGCCGAGAAGGTAGCCATGGCTGCCTCAAAAGGCTCCATGCATGGCTGTGAAGTCAGCCATCGCCGCCACCAAAGCATCCATGCATGGCCACAATGGCAGCCATGGCCTTCAAAGGTGGCAGCGATGGCCTCCAAGGTGGTCGCCATGGCTTCCATGCATGGCCGCAAAGGCAGCCATGCCTATCGCCAAAGCGTCCATGCATGGCCGCGAAGGCAGCCATGGCCTTCTAAGGTGGTAGCCATGGCTGCCATGGAAGCCCTATGCATGGCCTTCAAGGGCCAGCCATGGAAACGAAGGCAATGTTGCCTTCGCTTGATTTTTTTTTTTCACTGTGGATTCAACGACGGACTTTACTTCGGTCACTAAATATCAGTTCTAACGATCGTCACTTACTTCCATCGTTAAAGTACTTATAAATTGAAACCCTAATATTTTTCCTTTCGCGCGAGCGTCGTTTCATTTTTACCCTTTTCTCTTGCTATCTCTACTTCTGTGTTCTTTAAATTTTTCCATTTCGCCTAGTTCCTTTTCTTTCTAATTTTGATTGTTGTCTCAGCATCTATTAGGATTGTGAAATTACTTTTTTCATTAGCAAGCAGCACTATTTTTTCCCTATTTATCTTACTGTCTCAGAGCCGAATGTTTGCCATTGTCTCCTTGCTCGGCATCTTGGTGTGTGCCATTTTCTCTTCTATTTTCTCCACTATGAGTAGTCATTCTCATCTTTCCTCTTTACTAGATAATTTGTGTAGTTAATTATTGAAATTTTTGATGATGATATTCATGATTAAAAAATATTGTATATGAATATTATGATTATATTTGGTAATTATAGAAATATTATAGATTTTAAATAAATTTTTTTTGTTATTTATTTTATGTTATAATAAATTTAATTTATGGTATATTATTTGATAATTTTTGAATTTGATTGTAATTTAAGATAAATATTTTAATTAGATTTTCATGAAATTTAAATTAGTTAGATATTTATTAAATTTTACAATTGTTAATTTTATTTATTTATAAATTTAGTTTATGTTATATTATTTAGAAAATAATTTAATTAGTTTATAATGTAAGATAAATAATTTAATTACAGTTTTATGGAATTTAAATTAGTTAGGTATTAATTAAATTCTATAATTATTAAATTTTCAGGTTAATTAAAAATTTTGTTTATATTAAATTAGATAGATAATAGTTTAACTAGAATATAATTTGAGATAAATAATTTAATTATATTAATTTATAAAATTTAAATTAGTTAAATGTTAATCAAATTTTACAATTGTTAATTTTATTTGTTAATAAAATTAGTTAATTTGTTATTGATTACATAGATAATAGTTTCATTACATTATAATTTCATGACATAAATAATTTAATTAATTAGATTTTTATGAAAATTAATTTACTTAAATGTTGATTAAATTTTAGAGTTGTCAACTTTATTTTTTTAAAATAAATTTAGTTTATGTTAATTATATATTTGCATGTGGATGATTATTACTAATGTTGAGAAAATTTATTTGCATGTTAATCAATTAAATTACTCTACTATATAATAATCATAAAATGTTACTGTTATTAGCAAAGTTAGACTTCACACATATTTCTTAGATACACCGTTTGGGAATTATTAGTGAACATTTATTGTTGGTCACGTGTTTGTACGTGCATCACAATAAATTTTTCAATAATAATTCTTGAATTATCTAGATTAGACAGTTTAAAAATGTAACATTTATGTGTGGCACACGTGTAAATTGTTGTTCATTTTATTTTGTAAAAATTTTATGTAGTATCTCCTTTGTTCTTTGGGTATATAATAATGAATATGAGTGTGTGTTTCAATTGAAAATACTAACTCATATCTATACATGTCATGTACTTGGAGAACTATGGGAAATGCTATCAAAATTTTTACAAAATGAAGTGAACAATCAGTTATTATATTGTGCTTCACATAAGTGTACATTTCTGCATGCTATAGAACCACTTACCTTTGAAGTTTGGGTGGCATGCATAAAACGTTAAACAAGTTGTATTATAATTCGTGTGCGTTTTATGTGTCCTCGAAATTGTTTGATAATTATTTTATATTATAATAAGTTTTTAAATTATTAAAATTTTTAGGAGGCAAATTTTTAGGAACTAGTTTAATTAGAACGACTTGAGAAATAGAAAAATGAGTACATTAGATCGCCAATGGATGTACTTCAGGCTTATAGATAGATTCCTAAATCAAGAATTTTTAGATAGTATGGAACATTTCATTCAGTTTGCTTACAGTAAATCGGTATTCATGGATGGAGATAAGATAAGGTATCCATGTAATCATAAAAAGTGTTAAAACTATCATTATGAAGCTGTTGATGTGGTTGGATATCATTTTGCTAAATATGGTTTCGTATCGGGATATTATGTTTGGAATTATCATGGAAAAAACAATGAGAGTTATAATAAAAAGACAACTGAATAATATATCGGGGAAGGATCTACTACTGTGCATGAAGTTAATACATACCAAACAATGGTAATGGATGCTGCTGGTCTGAAATTTAATCCAGAACTTATAGAGGAATTCCTTAATCCAGACGCTTAACGTTTTTATGATATGTTGAATGCTGCTAATCAAAAATTATGGGATGGGTGTCAAAATCATTCACAATTATTTGTTGTTGCTAGAATGATGAACATAAAGTCAAAACATCATATTTCAGAAAGATGCTATGATGATATTTACCAATTAATAAAAGAGAAAATGCTTGTTGGTAATCTCATGATTGAGAATTTTTATAGTACAAAGAAATGCATGCAAGGTATGGGATTGCCGGTTGAAAAGATTCACTCTTGTAACAACGGGTGCATGATATACTAAGGTGAAGACAATGAACTAAGTTCTTGTAAGTTTTGCAATCATCCGCGGCATAGAAAACGAAGATGAGAATCTGATAAACAAAAAACACTTGTTCCATATAAGAAAATATATTATTTTCCTTTCAGTCCACGGTTACGGAGATTATATGCATTAGAAACCACAGCTAAGAACATAAGATGGCATGCTAAACACGAGATTGAAGATGATGTAATGCATCATTGCTCTAATTCTCCTACTTGGATGCATTTTAATCAATCGCATCCATCTTTTGCTGCTGAATGTAGGAACGTCAAAATAGATTTAAGCACTGATGGATTTAAACCGCTTAGTCAGTGAGGCCAACAATATTCTTCATGGTCAGTAATGTCACACTATATAACTTACCTCTGTGGATGTGCATGAACGAGGAGTACATGTTCCTAATTATAATCATTCTTGGACTGATAAATCCAAAAGATAAGTTAGATGTTTATTTGCATTCTTTGATAGTATAGTTGCAAATGTTATGGAAGGTTGGGATGCTCACGTATGATATCTCTTGTAAACAAAATTTTATCATGAAAGTTGCTCTAATGTGGACCATTAGTGACTTTCCTGCCTACTCGATATTATCTGGATGGAGTATAGCAGGAAGACTGGCTTATCCTTACTGTGAAGAAGATTCAGATGTATTTACCCTTCCTAATAGACAAAAGCAGTCTTGGTTTGATAACCATCGTAAATTTTTGCCAAAAGATCATCCATTTCGGAGGAATAAAACTGCATTCATTAAGAATAAAATGGTAAGAAGAGTAGTTCCTCCTATTAAATTATAGTATGAATTGCTACATGATATAGATCAATTAGGGTTGAGAAAAGTTACTAAAGTGGGATATGATCAGATAAATGGTCTTATTTGCAAGCATGTGATTGGAGGAAACGAAGCATATTTTGGGATCTACCTTATTGGTGCAACAACTTAAAATGACATAATCTTGATGTCATGCATATAGAGAAAAATGTGTTTGATAATGTGTTTAACATAGTCATGAATGTAGAAGGAAAGATAAAGGATAATGCAAATTCAAGGGAAGACTTGAAGGCATTTTGCAAACTCTCTAAGTTAGCGAGAAATATGATCACTGAAAAATATACTAAAACTTGTTACAGCCTTGACAAAACTAGTAGAGAAGCATTGTGTGAGTAGGTAAAGAATCTGAGATTTCTTGATGGATATGTATCAAACATGGCAAGGTGTGTGGATATGATGAAACAGAAGCTGTTTAGGATGAAAACTCATGACTATCATGTTTTCATACAACGATTACTATCCATCGCATTTCTGAGTTGTTGCCTACTAATGTGTGGCACGCATTAACAGAGTTGAGTCTTTTTTTTAAAGAACTTACATTAATTACCATTTGGAGTGAAGATATGAAACGACTTGAGAATCAAATTCCCATAATTGTATGTACACTTGAGCGTATATTTCCTCCAAGCTTTTTTGACCCGATGGAACATCTTCTAGTGCACTTAGCTTATAAAGCAAAGATACCTGGTCCAGTGTAGTATTGATGGATGTATCCATTTGAAAGGTACTAAACTTTACTTTATATAATTAATATATGTCATTATACATGTTAATTATTTGATCATTCTTAATTATCATCATAGGTACTTACGAAAGTTGAAAAATAACATTAAGAATAAAGTAAAAGTGGAAGGCTCGATATGCAATGCATATTTGGTTGAAGAGGCATCATTGTTTTGCTCACATTACTTCGAGCCACATGTTAACACACGGCATCAAAAATTGTCACGGAATGATGCTGGTGATTATGAGCCGAAAGAGCATGAAGAAAATATCTCGATCTTTAAACGTCATGGTCAATCATTTGAAAAGGAAAAATCCAGGTACTTGACAGAGGAAGAATATCAAGCCATACATACATATGTTTTGTTGAATTGTCTGAGGTCGAACCATTCATAGAGTACGTATTTGATAACTTAATCATAGTAATTAACATAGCCATTCGCACATTAAAAATGTTCTTTGATAATGATCATCATTTTTCATACTAATATTTTGTAGGATTTATATTTCTCAATTACGTGAACATTGTCCACGCATAACTAATTATGAGTTCGACACTCATCTGGAGTTTTATTTTTCTACTTGGTTTAATTTATACGTGCGTCCTTTTAATGTAATTTCTTGTTTGGTTAAATCATTTTTGGTTAATGTAGTCAAATGATTCATTTTCTAATACTTACTGTTCATGATTCACTAAATTTTGTTAACTGCAATTCTATCAAGAATGTTGCAAATTGTTCATTAAGGTCGATGAAATCATATGCAAGTTACTATGACAATGGTTATAAATTTTACACTAAAAGACACGGTTCAGATAGAGCTATAATAAATAGTGAAGTCTATATTAAAAGGTCCAATTATAACGCAGACGAAAGTGACTATTTCGATATATTGATGGAAGTGTTACAGTTAGAATATCTTGCATTACCAATCAAAAGAACTGTTTTATTCAAGTATGAATGGTTTGATTCTACACCGAATATGAGCACAAAAGTACATAAATCATATAATCTAGTGGATGTAAGTCATACAAGAAGATTAAATAAGTATGAATTATTTGTGTTAGCTTTACAAGCAGCTCAAGTTTATTATGTTCCTTATCCAAGTTTAAAGCGCGATAAGTGTGATTGGTGGGCTGTTTGCAAGATAAAGGCCAGATCTGTCATTGAACTTTCAAACTCTAATTTGACATGTGGATCAAGCTAAGATACGCCTTTTCAAGATGATGAGAGAGATGTCAATCAAATTGAGAATGATATGGACGATTATCTTATATCTTTGAATGTTTCAAATGAGACATTAACAAATATTAATGAAGAAGAAGAAAATATTTCAGATGAGCCAGATTTTGAAAATTATTCTACGAAGGAAAAAGACGAAGAAGAGGAAGATCTTGAACATGATGATTAGTTTATTTTTTAATTTTTTAATTATTTAATGTACTATTTGAATTATATAATCCATTATAAGAAATGTGTGTTAAACCAGTTATTTTTTATATTATATTTTCATCATGTATTTTAGAGGGTTTGAGTTTGATTTTTAGGGAAGATTTTCTCAAATTTTTTATTAATTTATGAAACTAAATCTTATCAAGTTCATTAACATGATTAGATGAGAAGTCTAGGGAGAAGAGGTGACTCTAGAGGGAGAAGTGACTCTGCAGGGAGAGATGAGTGTCTCGGAGGGAGAGATCCACAATCTGTATCTTCATTTCCACATATCCAGTATAAAGAAGAGGACACAGTTGCACCATCTCTACATGTTTCAACCTCTTTTAGCTTTGCTGTTACTAAGATGTCTAGCTTAGGGAGTATACAAAGTTCAAGTAAACAACCAATTTATGTAAATAATAATACATAAGTATTTATAATTATTATTTTTAATACTTTGTATCATTATCTTTATATATAAATTTTGTTAATATTTATTCATTATCTTATTTGACAGGATCGAGCCTTCGCATCAATGCTCTATGAAGACTTATAAAATTTTTCAAGAGAGGGTCGATCCATGTAGGTACACATGGAAGATGGTTTCTCATAAACCAAAGAGTTTTATAATGAGGAATTCAAAGTATGTATAATTATTTACCAAAAAAAAAATTTATTCCATTTTATCATACTAACATATATTTTTGTTCCAGAAATATTTTACATGGGACGAGACTATGGATGGCGTGGTGAAGACTGCATGGGAGGTTCGAGCTGCAGATCAATATGCTGATTTGATGTATGCATGTCGTTATAAGGTGAGGAATAAGCCTCAATTTATTCCTGATACTATATGGGAGCAATGCCAAATAGAATGAAACCAATCAGAGTACAAACAGAAGTGTAAAACTATGTCCCGTAATCAACAGAGTGAAACAGGTGGATCCGGGTCAGGTCCCTCTCGACATAGTGCCAGTTCATGTTCACTGTAGAACCATTGTCGATGCTTGGTATGTATGATATATAAATTTTTTTAAGAAATATAAGTGAAAATGTTATGATTATTTATTACATATTTTTTCAAGCACGGGAGTTGGGCCGTGAGCCTACTATAATAGAGCTTTTTAAACAGACTCACACTAAAAAATCTAATCCTAATGAGTTCATAGATGAGCGTTTCAAAAAAGTAAATGTAAGTTTATTGTTTTTAATATTTAATAAGTAAATTTAATTTTATCTTTTTTATTTCACTATTCGGTTCAGTTAATAAGTTAATAAAATGCTTAATTTATTGTAGGAATGGTTTAAAGAGTTGGTTGCCATAGTTTCTTAGCCACATGAGGGATCTTCAGATACGCCTGAGGTAGACTATAGTAAGCTTTACTATGAGGCAGTAGGTGGAGAGAAAAAGCATCGAGTGCATGGGCTTGGGAGTCAAGCTCTATCATGGTATTTAGGCGACAGCTTTAGTAATGGATGCCCTGTTGATGACGTAGCTATGCAAGATATGCGCTATCAGATGAAGATTATGGAAGAGTGCATAGAGCTGGAGCGTAAGTCTGTGGAGAAGCGTATGGAAGAAGAGCGTAGGACTTTAGAAGAGAGATTAGAGGAGGAGCGTGAGGCTAGGGAGCATGATCGCATACGTTTCGAGATCGAATTGCAAGAGCGCTTACAGAGAGAGATTGATATGAATGAACGCATCCGCAGGATGGAGGCTCACCTTTTGGGAAGCGGACCCCTAGCATCGCCTAATAATTAAATGTAATTTCTTGTTTGAATATTATATTTTACAATAATATAATACATAATCTTGTATTTATTATATTTTATGAATTTTAGTTTATTTTATTTTTATTTAGTCATTTAAATTTATTTTTTTATAAAAATTAATTATATTAACGAAAGATCCATCAGTCACTAATTAGTTTGTATTGAAGCCCCTGAGTTTAGCGACAAATTACTATTCAGTTGCTAAAATAGCGACAGATATTAATCTGTATCTAAACTAGCGACAGAAGTCAATATGTAGCTATTTTAGCCACTGATATGATTCTATCGCTATACTTAGTGGCAGACATAAATCGGTCACTAATATAACGATAGATTCATGTGTGTCGCTAAATGAATTTATCACTATACTTTACCGACAGATATCTTTTTTGTCACTAGTTTAGCGACAGATTAACATCTGTCGCTAAACTAACGTTAAATCCTTAACATCTGTCCCTAAACTAACGTTAGATCCTTAATGATCTTTAATTTGTCGCTACTTAGCGACAGATACAAAATTTAGTCCTTAGTCTTTCTTGCGACAACGATTTCAATTACTAATTCTATCTATCATTAATCTGTTGTTAAAAAATTTAGCGACAGATTATTTCAATTTAGTGACAGATTAATCGATTGCTAAATCTTGGTTTTTCTGTAGTGTTTATCACTTTTTAAATATCAAATTTTGATTAATAACACATAACATGAATTAAAATTTTAAATAATTTTTACTTCATTTAATGGTTATATAAATCATAAAAAATTAAAATTACATAAATAATTAAAATCACACAAACATAATAAAAATTGATATTTATAAAGTATTTTCAAAATTTCAAAACCCCTTACTAATTTTTTCCAAATCAAGTTAGCTCTTTTGAGCTAGGGTTTCTCTCACCTTGTTACCAAAATTGGATGAAATGATTGCCCAAATCAACAATAGACTATATGGTTTACTATATTCTGAACTTGTAAATATATTTGTTGGCCTACATTTTTTGTTTGCCTAAGAAATATTCTCATATTATAGAGAATGTGCACAATCTTACATATTGACAAAATCCTTCTTTATCCTCCCTAAGTTTACATAAATATAAAAAAATAAAAAAAACAAATCTGCATTTTTGCTGCATTTCCGTAATCTTAAAGTTTATGATTTTCTCCAAACATAATAACAATATATCAATTTTTATTGTCTATCTTCTTGCTTAGTTGGATTTGGATTAATTTTTTAAGCTCTATCACTTTGTTGGTCTCTCTTTTTATTTCAATTTTAGATAAATAATTTTAACTTAATTAGACATTTTTCTCTTAAATTATATTTTTTCTTTTTAATAGATTCAAAATAAAAACAAAAAAAAAGATTAGAATTGGTTTAAGGCTAATGATTGATTATTGATGTGATAATTTTTCAATACTATTAAAGTTAGATGTAATTTAAACTATTAACCACTGGTGAATAACGGTTCACTTTCAAAATTTTTTAAATAGTTAATTTTTAATAATTTAAAAAATATTTAATTTATTATATTATTAATAATATAATAATAATATCCAAAATTAATTATTATATTATTATAATATATAAATCTTATAAATCTTTACATAATTTTTATTTTTCAATTTAAAATATAATATTAACTTCTTCTGCATTAAGGGAGATGTTACATCATCCACATTGACGGTTATCCAAAATTCCATCTTTCCCTGGAGTTTAGACAGAACCAACTGAAAATAATACCCTGTTTATGTCACAGGAATTATTTTATGTAATAATTCATACTCTGGTACGGATACAATCATAAATGGCAAATGAAGCAAATTAGCTGAAAATGTTTGAAGCCAGGCGAAATCTACCTCTGTCCAAGGCATACCGTTGTCATAGTTTCCAGTTGAGCCGCCACGCTTATCTGTTGCAGACTTGATCATTCAATTGAGCCCGTTGCGATGGCACCAGACTTTGGTTAAAACCAGAAATTGACAGCATTCACAACCTCACGCCTGCATCCATGGCCTACTCCACCCTTCAACCCAGGGCTCCCACCGCCTACTTCCCTCCGCACCATACCCAGCTGCACCCTCGCATGCACTCTTTCTCTTCTGCCCCTCTGCCTCCTCAGAAAGCTAGGCTTACTAAATTCCTCCTCCTGCTGGCGTCTCTCTTCACCGTACCATTCCTCTTCTACCTCTTCAGCACCGCCCGTAAGGTCCACCAGTCCCCGAGATTCGCGGAACCCACATCCCAATTCTTTGGCGTTCACATCCACTTGGACTCCACGGGGTCCCGCATCCGTGTCTTTGAGTTCTTGGGCGAGGGCCGGGTGCCTTTTGTTGCTTCCATGAGGGTCCGGCCGGGGATCGCAGAGGAGCCGGAGAATGCGGGCAGTTCCGTGGATGAGCTGATGGTTTTTGCCAAGAGCAGAGTGCCCAGGAGGGAGTGGGGCAAGACTAAGGTGCAGGTTATGGCCACTGGCAAGGAGATGGAAAGCTTAGGGATGGAGGTCAAGGAGAGGATCTTGGAAGAGTGCAGGCAGGTCCTAAGGAAGTCTGGCTTTTCGTTCAAGGACGAGTGGGCACGAGTGATTAGAGGTACGGATTTCTGTTTGTAACTTGAGATTTATTGTCTGGTCTGATTTGGGAGTAAATTAAGCCTACTCCCTGGTTTGGTGGTAGGTCTTGTTTGTCTTTTTTGTGGGGACGTTTTCTTAAGTGTAGTAGTAACCATCATGATAGTCAGTTGAACTGAAGCTGGTATTCATATTGGTTTTGCTGGTGCAATTTGATTAGTATGTTGAAACCAATCCTATTCCATAATGTCCAATAGGTCTCAAATCTCCTGGAAGGTTGAAGCAGAGATGGACTAGGATTCAGGGCAGCATTAGATGGCTGTTATATCTATTCTTCCAGGAAATAGTACTATACATCTATGGTTGCATAAACTACTAAAGGGAGCTAATTATTGGTTTTCAGCCTTTTTAAAAAAAATTTTAAGTCCCTTCCTTTTTCTCTTGAAAGAAGTAAAAGCAGACTCCCAATGGGAAAAGGATGCAAACTACGTCTAATTATCTGCAACCTGAGATAAAAAAAATTGTAAGAAGGATTGAATGCTTAAGGGAAGAGGGGCCAATTAGAGTATCATAATGCTATGCAGAAATAAAAGTTAACAGAGGCCAAAGCTAACAAAAAATGGAAGAAGAGGCTATTCAGAATTGAATTCTTTGAAGCATATTGACAGAATTTTACGAAAAGTTTTAAGCTAAGAATATTTGAAGAAAAGGGAGCAAGGAGGAAATCAGGGACAAGATAGAAGGTCAACAATGTCATTTTGAAGGTGTAAAGCTTACTGAAACAGAGTATGTTGTATTTAGATTCAAGAAAGAAATATATCAGCTCGTGAAAGGGGTTAGATGATAATGCTGATGAATACAGGATGCTGGAAGTGCATGTCCAGGATTGGGGTGTTAATCAGGCGAAGAGTTTGGTCGTGGCTTTGTGGGTTGTAGGGACCAAACTTGGGGGATAAAAGGAACCTGTTTGCAGGACCAAGGTTCTGGAGTACTGTCAACTTGGAAGGCAATTTTAACATTTCTTCAGAAAAACAAAATATAAACGCCTGGTAGCTATCAGTTTGTGTTTGAGGTCCAAATTGAGTTTATCAAGCATCGCTGGTGGATGGTGAAAATTTTGTTGACGAGCTACCCACTTAATCATCTGACTGTTTCCAGGAAAAAGCAGACATAGAGAAACTTCAATAGGAGACAATAATTTTACTAATCTATCTATATTGGAACGAGTGAGTTCAAGCTGTTCACAATCATCAGGTTCTTTAAACTGGTTCTGGGGAGACCATGCAGATGCCATAACATCTTCATGAGGGTGGTTAACAAAAGCATGGAAAGGTTGGGTGTACATAGCGGAGAAGGGTTGTTGCTTTCCGTTTTGCAGCTTGAGTTTATCAAGAAATGGGTGTCAAACTTAACCATGAGCTTGTTCGCTCCATTTGTTGTCTTCTGAAAAAACTTCTCTGAATTCTGCGACAGATGGAATGCTGTTGTAAGAGTTACATGGTGAACCGATCCGGCCATCTGCAGTGTGGTGAAGGTGGATAGGCACATGAAAGAACTTTATCCACTGACATTCTGATGAAGCACCGATTAAAGATTTTAGGAAGACCTATTCTAGTCGTAAATCCTGAAATTAAAAAACAAGATTTATTTCTTTTTGATTATTAGTATTTGGTCACTATAAATACTTAGGCCATCCTAATGGTTAAGTTAGACTTGCTATGTTATAATTTGAGAATTTTCAGTATATTTGAGATCCCAGATTGCCCGAAGCCCTGCTTTGTTCTTTCCTTTTCCTTCTTTGTTCTTCTTAAAATCCTAATTATCCCAAAATCCCTAATTTCTTCTTATTATTCTCCTTGTCGCACATCACATTCTCTTCAGGTTAGTAAAAGACATAGCCTTGTTTTGGCCAGATCTGAAGTTATTTATCTCGAGTGCTACACTTGTGTGAAGAAGTTTGGTGATTATTTTGATTCTGCTCCAACTTCAAATTTCAGGGGAGCAGATATCCCTGTTGAGGTACTGAAAAACATTGAAGCTGATCATTTAGATACAACAATTGTTACTTACCTTAAAATCCATAGGATTCAACAACCAGGGATCATTTCTATTGAGACAGCAGGAGAAATTTTGATGCTCAGGGCAAGAGGTCTGGGGACAAGAAAATTGCTGACTTGTGATCTGCCTATTACGCAAATCTTCCAACTAGACTGCAGGAAAAATATTTCAACTATCTGAGGTGGTGGACAGGATTTTTCTGGGAACAAAAATATTGGAGAAACATCATTAACCATTGATGGGACCATAGACGTCATCAATCAAGGTCATGCAAAATTAAGTCCATTTAATCCAAGGACTGGGATGGAGCTTTTGCTGATGACTTCCATCACCAAAGCTTTGGCCAATCAACATGCTGTCTGGTCCCTATAATTATAATGAATTTGAGGACAACCCAGTGCAGAAATTCATTGAATCAATCTTGCCCAAGTTGTTGCTTACTTTGAGGAGTCTTGAAATTCATGACTTGCTAAACTTCGACTTTGTGGAGCCGCCACTGGCTGAAGGACTGTTGAAAGCTTTGGAATTTCTCTTATGAGAGCTTTGATAAACTTGGTGACTTAACTGAAATTGACAGACAGATGAACAAGTTCCCCCTTGATCCCATGCTATAGAACATGATAGTTGCTTTGGACAAGTACTGGTGTTCCAATGAGATGACTTCAAGACGCAATTCTTTCTGTTGCAAATTCTATGTTTTACCATCTCAAGGACTAGCAAGTTCATGCTGACTATTGGAAGAAAATAAAATACTCAACTGAATGCTGCTTCGGGAATTATTTTCAATTGAAGAGTATGAAACATTTCATAAAAGATCTGTTGAAATAGAACTGGAAACCAGATAAATGATTAGAGGCTGTAAAGAAGGCCATTACATCTCTTCTTTCCTAATTCTGCAACGTTGCTGATTGCTGGATGTTACTGTACAATGAAACATATACTGACCATTACGTACATCCCAACTCCGGGCTGGCTCAGGTGTTACAGTAGTGGATTGTATACCATGAGTTGGTACTTAGAACCTAGGAAAATATGAGACAGGTAGCTGAACTAAAGTGACAGTGGTAGGTGGAAATAACTCCCTGCTATTATTAACCGAAGGATGTGGAAGATCACGGGTCCAAGAAAATGCAGGCTGGAGAGGGCATGCATTATTGTAACAAGAACAGTATGTGGGAATTGTACAGCTGATGCCTTCTAAAGATAAACTCAAATACAACGGGATGCTTGTTTTGGTTTATGAGAGATGAGAGATAGTTATGCAAATGATAGGAAGAATGTAAATACAACTTTGTCTATTTAGGGTGCCATGCTTGTTACCAATTGACAGCCGTCTTTTGTTCTTGCCTGATCTCTGATTGATAGGAATTGGGGGCAACTCCATAAGATGTTGGGTCAAAACGGGAAGACAGTTTTATTGGAATTTCGTTATGAAATTAATATTTGAATAATATGCCAAAAAAAAAAAAAAAAACAAAATCTACGTTGATGTCACTGTAGCGGTGCACTAATCCGTTTGAAGACTTTTAAAAGTTAATTGACTGTAGTATTTGAAAGCCTTGAAGTGTTACTAGCAGTCTATGGTGTGAATCTGCAACATGCATGTTGTTTCCAGTTTTTGTTGCTAATAGTTAGAATGTTGATTATGAATCAGACAGATGCATCTTCACAGTTGTGGCTGAATGGCTTTTCTTTCTTTCTCTTTTATTTCTTTGGGAGGTATGTAATAATATTTTGTGGATCAGGTTATTGTGAACAATTGAGTTTTGCTCAGAGGGGGTTGCCTCATATATTATTGATGCAGATGTCACAGTGCCAATAAAGAAAGATTTGAAAATAATAAAATTTGATGCGATTTAAAGTAGGTCCTAACTGGTAGCTGTATATGCCTGAAAGATGAAAGGTAATGATAGAAGCTGTTCTTTTATCTGGCATAGGCTTCTTTGTGTTTTGTGGTAAACGGCTTGCTGTTCAGTTTTGGTCCTACAGCTGGCAGCTAGCTTGAGTTCTCGTTCAGGGTTCTACCCTTTATATCTTGGTCTTCTGGTTCCATTTACTAATTCTAGATGGGAGAAAAGGGCTTCCGTCTTGTTGCACTGGCTCTCCATCTTTTCTTGATTTCTGATTCATTTGCTGATAAAAATGTTCAGCATTGAATTTGTCTCTCCATGTTTATTTCCCTGTTATTTAATCTTTTTCCTACAAGGAATTACTAGAGACGATTGACCTAAGTACTTGTATGTATATATATACACACACACACACGCTTACATATTAAATGGACACTATTAATCTAATAAACACATTATTCAATCTTGATCCAGGTGTGGATGAGACCGTTTATGCTTGGATTGCTGTTAACTATGCTTTTGGAACCTTGGGAGGAGAACCTCAGGAAACCACTGGGGTAGTCAAACTTGGTGGGGCTTCTTTGCAGGTTCCTTTCATTCACTAAGTTTCTGTGACCATGTATTTGTGTCTACCTGTGCATTATTTGGGCAATGTTTTACTCTCCTTGTGACACTCTTAAAAAACTATATCAAAGCTTTATCTAGATACATATTGGAAAACCAAAATTCATATCTTAGTGTACTAAACTGCTGTGTATTATGTGGAGTGTCAAGCATTTTTCTTTTTCTCCATTTTCTGCTTTTGAAGGTCTTTCAATTCTTTATTGGTTAGTGCTATGTGCTATGCACAAAAATCAAGGAAAAGAAAAGTATATTTCTTTTAATATTATTTAAGTTTCAAAATAGATAGTGATCTAACCTCATATTTTTGAAGTGATAACTCTATTCATTAACAAATATCAGCTGCCCAAGGTTGATTTACCAATGTATATATATATGAGCTTCTATACTGAAACTTGTGTGTTGAACTTAACTTATATTTTGAAGTCAAATTAGTCATTTACTCATTTTATGCAATAAATGAGAGCTATTTATGCATGACATTTGTGCAGCATATCGCTGTTGATGTCTATTTGTTCTTTCCAGAAATTAGTTAAATTCATTTAATGGCTAAATTCTGTATCCTTTAATTCATACTTGCAGGTTATATTTGCTCTTAAAGAACCATCAGAAGTGCAAGATTTGCAAAGTATCAAATTGGCTGGAGTTACTTACACTCTTTACACTCAAAGCCTGCCACAACTTGGTCAGGTGTTACCTACCTATATTCTGTTGTACTTTAATGATAACCTATATAATTTTGGACATTTTCTTCTTCAGCTTGACGCCGGGTTAGATTATCTGTCTCAAGAACTATAGTTATATTGTAGTTTTGCAAGAAGAAAACTTTGAGGTTTGAATTTAAAGACTGGATTAGTTGGCATCCATTGACATTCAATTTCTTTAACAATATGCTTAGAGCCAAATCTAAAAATTGAAGGGCTTTACATATTATAGTAGAGAAGAAAGAAACCAGTTGAATTTTTTATGTTGTTTGGAATAAAATGAGATTTGAATTAGAAGAAATTAATTTATCAATTTGAACTGCAAATGAAATGATAAGGACATAGGATATAGGGTGTAGGATGATGCCATTATTGCCCTTGGAGTAAGATAAAAGTACAAGAATATAAGAAAAAGGTTGGTAGGGAAAGAGGTAACAAGTTTTAAAAGCATGCCTTTCCACAGAGAGATATCCACTAAGTAGTGTAAGAGAGAGAAAGAATGGGTGAAATTGAATATTGTTCATTTTAACTTGAGGCTTCCATTCCTTGTGAAATGTTGCCTATTTGACTTTTGGCTAAATATAAGATATTTAATTATTTTCAATTTAAATCATGTTCCTAGTATACATTTACTGAACTTAATGATAATCTAAAACAGATGGAAATATGCCACTAAATATAGCGTCATTTTCACTCATATGCAATATACTCAATCAGTTCGATTTGCTTTTTAGTTTTTTACTGGTCTTATTGTCTTGGGGTTTGTTATAAGCTAGGTAATTAGATAAATTCCTTTCATAATAAATCACAGTAACAATTCATTGCAATAGTATGGTTGAACCAATTATTGTGGTCTGCACTGCTTTTATTGGTGAAGAGAAATGTATATGTTGCTTGGTTAGGCTGGTAAGCTCTGTTTGATTTTTTTTCCCCCCCGAATGTATGCTTGGTTGTTCAGATTGTAGTCCTAGAGCTACAGTTTGAAAGAAATAATTATTCAATTTCTCCTTTCCTTGTTATGATTATCTCCAGCTGGCTCCTTTTTCCTTTCCCTTCTCTAATTTTCTTTTTCTTTTCCTTCTGTGTTGATTCCTGTGGACATTTTGCTTCTTCAAACCATTATGAAGAGGACTCTGTGAATCTCTAATCCCTATTCTTATGCATATCCCTTGTGACCCTTCATCTACTCTTGGTTGATCTTAAGTCTGGTTTTTATTATCGTTGTCCTCCAAAGGTTAACAACACTTATAAACGGTTGCACCCTTTTGGTGCCATGTAAGTTATCTGCAATATATATGTAGACTCGCGCATATACATATGATATTTTTGATCAAAATGGAATGAAAAAAAAGCGAGCCTGGTTTCTATTACAGGGAATGAAACTTTGAGTTTCCTTCCGATATCTTTTCGGGTGTTGGAGTTAGATGAAGCCAGTGTAGTAGCCTCTTGCTTATTGAATGGCTATCTTTGCTGCATCATTCTTTTCTCTAAGATCAACATGTCATGCCAGGTTATTAAACTGGAATTCCGGGCATTGTTCCTTTTTTTTTTTTTTTTGGAAAAAAAATTACAGAATGCAGCTTGGAAATCACTACACAAATTACAGAATTCCAGAGAATTGACCTCAAGTAAGTTTTAGGTTGACTACCTATTGGGCATTTGTTCAGAGTAGATATGATTGTTAGATATTCTGATGTTTGAATGTTAATTGCCTGTCTGACTTTGCTATTTGCATAGTTGTGTGACCTGTGGTTCATTACGTTATTATGGTTTTAACTTTCAGAGTTAGCCATGTATTGTTTTTGGTTTTTCTTTAACAAATATCATATCAATATGAGAAATTTGAGATGTTCATGCTAAACATTGTTGCCAACTTTAAGTGTTGACTTTAACAATACAAGTTATTGATGTTCCAAATATTGAATTCCTAAATACATGTGTATAGATCTTTACTGCTTATATTTTACTTGAACAGTAATGCATGAATTTTTAGGAATCTTAATGCATGCATTCGGTATTCATAACCTACATATGAATTTATATTGCCAAACACAACCCAAGTGTTCATAAAGTGCTCTGTAACTCAGAATTTTTCTGAATATCATATGTCAAGCATAAATGGAGTATGTTTCAACTTGGAATTTTGTTTTTGTTATTGTTTTGGTCTTTTATATTGGCCCAATTAACCTCTTAATGAAGTTGATATATTATCAAAATACTTGTGCATGTTTCACCTAGAGGTCCAGTTATCAAGGATCATCTAGTCAAAACATGCATTTTGTCCGATTGACTCAGTATCTTTATGTTGCTTGTCAGTCATCTATTGCTTTGCTTGTCTGCTATTATTTGGCCGGGGCACAACATGGTAATTTTAGTTGTTACGGGGAATGGGACTGATAGTTTATGACGATTTCATATATACGTTTGTTCTTCATTGGTTCCATCTTAGGGTTTCTTATGCTGCATGTGTGAATACATATTTTTTTAATCAGGAAAAAAAATTGAATTCATAGATGTAGCATAAAAAACCCTAAGATAGAACACATCAAGAACAATTTATATATGAAATCGTCATACCCTAAAATATATGAATTCATATTTAGTCTGACACCTCAATGTCATTTAAACTTGAATAATGTAACTGAATCCTGGCTGACTGTTGTGAGACCTTTTGTTTGACTTAACACAGTGTCAGAATCTAGAGGGCCTGTTGGTAACCCTTGCATCCCAAGGGGCTATGAATTGACATCAAATCAAACTGCTATTGAACTCCCAACCCACTCAGCTGGAAACTTTTCCATGTGCAGATCTGAAGCTTTGGCTTTGTTAAAGAGAAAACAAGGTAGCCTATTCTGCTTCTTGATTAGTTTAGGTTGTTTCTTTGATTTGTCTTGGTTTTTATTGACCTATGCTGTCTATGGGTGCTCAGATATAAACAGTACTTTTTATCATTTTGTTATCACGTATAGCGTATGGAATAAAAGGAGTTTTAAAGCATGTCTTTCACTTGGAGGGATCCCTGTAATAGAGTTGATACTGTCTTTAAAAAAAAAAAAAAAGTTAAATACTGATGTTGTTTTTCTAGTGTTGAAATCACTGAGAAAAATACAAAAATTAGAAGTGGGATAAGCACTCACTACTTTGTCTGATGTAGTTATTTATAGCAGAATGCTATCACAACCTCTTTTGTTCTACTTCAGAAACTTCTCTTGGTGAAAAATGGTTTGCTTAAACAGGTCCTAGGAATTCTTACTTTTTCCTCCCACCTTTCAGATCAAACCCTTTAATGCTGTGTATTATTTTCATGGGTTAATTATATGAAGGAGACCTGCATTTTGCTTACAGTCTCAAATTAAAACTTGTAAAAAAATTTGCATCTATTTGAAACTTATGTTTTGGTTGGATTATCAATGTAGTACTTTCGACTATAATTTTCGTTAATATTAACGGTTTTGTACACATGTAATGTGCATGTAACTTTTTCTTGCACAAGTATATTAGAACCCCTTTAAATATTATCAAAACACAAAATAATTTTGCTTCTCATTTTTATTTAAATATTTATATTTTATATGTTCTTATTAAGTGTGATGTGAAAAAAAAATTTTGTTTGTTCTAATTGCATTTTAAATGACTATTTAGATAATTGCATAAGTAAAAGTCAAATACACATTGTTTGTGTGTGCAAAACTGTTAATATTAATGAAAATTATAGGCGAAAGTCCCACTTTGAGAATTCAATAAAAATGTAAATCTCTAATAGATACAATTTTTTTTATTGGTTTTAATTTAAAATTGTGAATAAAGTACATATCTCATTGATGTGATTAACCTTATTTTTATGACGGTGTGTTTCTTGATTTTTTATCATAGGTTGTCGTGAGCAAGATCTTAATTGAAGCAGCACCTGTCTTTTACTCTTTTATTTTAATATAAATGAAATTCCTAACAATTAGGTCCATCACTATATATAGGAAAAGTAAGGATAAGAAAAAAGAAGAAGAATTTATTGGTAGATAGAGGGATGTATCTGATGTCGAAAAATTGTTTGTTAAAGGGGACATACATTTAATGGTGCTAGATATTATATCAACTTAAGAAGGATTCATGTTTGTTTAAGAAAGGATGTGGTGGAGAACTAAGTTGGTATCAGTTAGTGGAAGACAGAATGTGGTGATGTGGATATTGAGGACATATATTAAGATATTTTGACTGAATTATGTTATGCTTATGCCCCAGTCAATGACTGATTTATGTATAAGTCTGATGAGATCTAAAAGAAGCTTAAGGAATGAACTTAGAAAATGCTCCATGACAATTGGAGTTTTGATGGATATGTTGCAGTGTCGTTTTTGAGTGTCTACGAGAGTGTGTCAAAAAAGTAAGTAAAACCAGCCAAGGGGAAAGAGAGAAAATGTTGTGGCCTCCCAAATCCCTAATTGTTGCTACCCTTTCTTCTCTAGTTGTTTCCTCTTTCAATTGCTGGGTCAATGATCTATATTATAGGTGTGTGGTTGTCGCCCTAGCCTTGCTTGGTTTAGGAATTCTGTGAAGACCACAAATTCTCTTTTCCAAGCTTGATGAGTCCTTTTTCTATTTTTCATCCTCATAAGTGTCTCTTAGACGTTAATTGTTGACTTGGTCAAAGAGAGAGAAAAATTGATTAGTTAATATTTATAATTAAAAGCAACTAAGAAGACAAGCCTAGGGGTAAAACGTAGTATGCTAAAATTATGCTCATCATGTGTTTATATGCATGTATCTATGTAATGGTAGTTGTAGTATCATAAGAATGTTCAATCCTTCTATCTTTACTTGTGCATGGAGCTTTTGGGAGTGTCAACCAATTTACAAGTGCATTTCTTATTACCAGTGGGTATGTCGTGGTCCATAAGAAGTGAATTTCTCAATTGTCTAACTGGAAATAGGGGTCACAAATTTAGTTGGTTGATGATGTTGATAAAAGGATGGTAGCCTAGATTTTTGTGTACTTGTCATCCGTCATTTCTGTATAGTCTGAACTAGCGTAGTGAAGGTTCGAGGGAAAAGCAGGGCTGGGAAAGGGGTTCTTCTGCCCAGGTTGCTGGTAGGTGGTGTAAATAGTGTTATCTTGAGAACATGATATGGGCTTATTGGGTTGAGGAAGAGGTTGTACTGGGAACTTTGGAAAGAATCCAACCTATAGTAGATAATGCATCGACTAGTTAGGAAAGGTAATGCCTTTGTTCTTTCTAGAGTTACTTCTTTATTTCCCTTTGTTAATTCTCAGATTGCTTCTTTGTATGTATAGCTGTATCAGTTGGTTGGAAAGGTAATACCTTTTATAGTGGATCATGTCTGAATACTCTTAATTCTCTGTAGACCTCAACAATTGCATGCTATAGTGGCTTCAAACAGCATGTTTAATATTATTCAGGGATTTTATCAAAGTCTTGGCATGAACGGCTTTCTTACTAGTATGCATTGTTCTGGAATACTTTGCGTCAAAAGAAGCTTGTAACTTATTTGCTGATGTTGGGAGGAGTTCAAACTTCAGAACTGGGTTTTGTGTATTCATGTTTGCTATGGTGTATGTCAATTGTGATAAGAATTGCTGGAATTACTTGGCTGTTCATTTTGCTTGTATCCTTCTTGATGTTGCATGTTTGTCCCTTTCACCTGATTGTGGTAACTTTTATATTTGGTCTTCTTTGGGCTCGAAGTCTTGTACATTTACACAAATTTCCATGATCTACTATTACAACCGCCTCCTCTTGTACTTGGCAAAATTCAGCTGTGATTACTGGTTAAAGATAGGTTGTTGAAATTGACAATAAATGTGCTCCTAATCTGCAGGGAGATTAAGCTAACTTAGATTTCTAGCAGCATGTTCTTCAAAGATCAGTGATTTGGAGTTTATGGTTTCATAATGTAGTTCAGCTTTTAGTTAAAATAGATCATAAAAAGGTCTCCTTTGTAGGATTTTAGGCTGCTAAAATTTAATAAATAAGGTGCAGGTTTCTCTGGCATCAATTCCCTGCCACTTACACTTAAACATTATTTTTAGAGGTTAATTGAAAGAACCTTGAGACAATCACACTCCAAAAGCTAGCTGTTGAAGTGAGAGAGCCCAGAGCCTTATAACTCATACACCACATACGCTTCCAATGTGGGGTCAATCCTCATGCGTTTAGGTAGGACCCTAACATTAGAAAGTATTGGACCTGATCCCACATTTGGAAGTGTGCTTCTTGTGTGAGGGTTGCTCCTACCTCAATAACTAGCTTTTGGGATGTAGTCTCTAAAGGCGCAGAGCATTTATCATGCCTCCTCATTGGAATCGTGTAATGTGGGTCAGGATTCGTGCACAGCTAGCCTGTTTGGATGTTAAGGCTGCAAAGCTATGTGGAACATTAAGGTACTAGTTGAAGCTATGGGACTTGATCCCTTATTGGAAGTGTGTGCTTCTTGTGTGTTGAGTTATAAGGCTCTGCACTCTTCCACCTTAATAGTTAGCTTTTGGGTTGTGGTTGTCCAAAAGTTCTTATTAGTTTTGGTTGTGAAATAAAGGCTTTACGTGGCATGAAAATATCTTGGGTAGTCAAGGCTATTGTGGCAAGGCTTTGAGAATGGAACCAAGTGTTCCTGATGCTGTTTTTGAATGCTTAGTGGGTCTAACTATGTGCAGTCAGTTAATCTTCTACATAACTAGATTATCTTTGTAGGATCTATTCTTTATTGTTTACATAGACTGATTTGCTCCCGACTCCCCCCACCCAATTCTTTAACATTTAACATATACTCCAAATGGTACTCAGACATATATAAATGAAAGCCTTCTTTTCTTTATTTTTACTTAGCTTGATTCACATATCTGAACATATGAATCGAATTTGATGATAGACACTAGATTCTAGGCTTGCTTTTTCTTGATATTGTTCTCATTATAGGGTGTAAGATAGAGATGTTTCGGACATGTTGATGGCATTACATTTGGGTAATGCATAAAAGAATGTGTTCGTGGTTTTAGGTTAACTGAAGGCTTTATATTGCATGTGAATCCAGATGCCTAGTGCTAGGCTATTAAATTGGTATGGTTCTTTTTTTGTTCTTGGTAAGAACTTGAGTTTCAAAGAAGTGGAGTATCATTTAATATAAATGTTCCATAAGCATTTGATTGTTTCCCTACTTTCTATGAAATGTAGATTATGTTTTTAGGGTAAGCATTTGTTTGTTTCTCATAGCCCTCTCTTTTTGTCTGTCTCAGTTTTTGAGAATTGTTTCTTTATTGGGATCAACATGAATCCCTTTAGCCAATATTATACCCATTACTTGAGTTCTCCTTTGAACCTTTGAGATGGAAGGACATCTTTTCGGGAACTATCTGTCTGTAGACATCTCTTTGATGTACTATTGGCTATCTGCTTTGTTAATTTTTTCTGTCACCAATTGGAAGATACATTCATCACCAAGTCTTTGTTATTTTGCAGAAAAATGCTTGCATCCACCTTGTAAAATCTTCTCATCCTTCTTTCTGAAGTTAAAAGGCAAGCCTGTTTCACCAGCAAACTTCTTCTACACTTCAGAGGTTAGTAACGGTATCTGCAATTAAAACATTAAAAAACGATTTGCTTGTCATAAATTTAAATATCATTTTTTGACTGGATGCTTATACAGTCATGCACTTTAACACGAGATTTTATAGATTGATTTTAGCTGAAACTGCATCATTATTTGGAGCATTATGGAGGACATACAAGCAGTTGGTTTTCTATGTATTCACTGGTTGAAAAGCTCTCCTGAGACTAGTTTTTTCTTTGCCAGACTTCTAAGGCATTCGTGTAACTCGGTCATGCAACACAAAGTTACTTGGGTAAACCCCAAAAATGAGAGGATTTCATGTATCAATGTGTTAAAGGCACATCCTAGAAGCTAAGCGATCCAAAAAAATTAGCCTAGCATAGGTTGGCCCATATTTCTATATTACCTATTTGCCTAGTTCCAGTCTATAGTATACTGGTATGGTCTCTTGGGTTTAACACATTAGAAACAAACTTACCTAATTCCCTGACTTGTAGTCTGGATGAATAGACAATCCAAGATGCTTGTTGCAGGACTTACGCAGAAACATGAAGGATTTGAACATTCAACATTTATCTTTGCATATTGCATTGTCACAGGACTATCAAAATCACATTTTCATCTCTTTATGATCGATAATCTTGTTAATGTTTTTTTGTTTTCCTTCCCAATTAATTGACCTTCTACAGCTTTTCGGGCTGGTTCCTAGAGCGTCATTGTCTGAGTTGATGGCAGCTGGGCAACATTACTGTGAAGATGGTTGGGATGACCTGCAAAATAGACATCCGAATGTTGATGATCTGGATCTGTTCAGATATTGTTTCTCTTCAGCATATATGGTGGCACTGTTGCATGACAATCTTGGACTTCCGATGCATGATAAAAGGTACTATTTTTTTATTTTTATGTTTTCTGTTTACAGCTGAGTAGGGCTGATGGCAATCTGCTTTCATAGTTTTTATGAAGTCTGAGTTTTTCTTGGTCAATGTTCTACGTAATTAATTTCATTTTCCGTGGTAGATGGTACACACCTTTTTATTCTGTTTTTAGAAAAAAATACCAGAAATAGAGAAAAATATATTAATTACGTAAAGCACCGAGGTAGTGCCACCTATGTACAAGTATGGTTAGCTATTTAGAAAAAATCCGCATTTACTTATAACTTGTTAAAACGTTAATCTACCAACCTAATCATAGCTAGAAGGGTCGGCCATTTGAAAATTCCTTTTGTTTCTCTCCTCTCACACTATCCTGAAAATGAGAAGAGGAATCAATGTTGTTATCTTTCTTTTTATGCTCAGAGACATAAAGACTGCCCAACCTTTTACCTTAGCAACCACTGAGCTAGAGACCACCCAATTTTCCTCAAATAAGGCCAAGCAACTACGTCCTGAGACCATGGAGGCACCACTTTGCAAATCAATTTCTATGGCAGTAACTCCACACTAGTGGTGCTCCCGGTCTGGTTCGGATCAGTGGCTCGAACCAGTATCGTCGCTCTTGGAACCGAATCACAGCTGTCCATGACTGTTTCAGGCCTGAATCAGACCTAGAACCTGTGCCATGAAGGTTCGGTTAAGGGTCTTATGTTTTTTGAATCTTAAACTGAACAGGCAGTTCATGTTTGTTTGTTCTTTTTTTTTTTACATTGTAAATTAGGCAAATAGTCTTATCATGAGAGTGTTGCATCATGCATGCAGATGCAATCTCCCCCTGGGCCCCACCCATAGCCCCTATTTGAATTTGCATCACTGCATGCAATGGTCATAAGGCTTTTGCATCCAGCCATGCCATTTTCCTACCTCTTCCCCTCTCCTTTTTGCTTCTATTTACTGTTGGTGCCTTTGGTAGTTTTTCCATTTCACTACAAATCATAATTTAGTTCTTAATTGATTTTTCGTTATAGAAATTGCACCCTAGTCTAATCATCAAAACAAATTTGGACTTGAATTGAATCGGGGCAGGCGATAGTGGGGAAATTGTATTGCTGTATGCAACGGTCTTGTGATTATTGCTTGCAATGATATAGATTTAAATAGTAGCTAGTGGATGGAAGTTTGGGAAAAATTGCATTGGCATGCATGATGAAGTGGTCACATAAAATTGCATGCAGGTGCAGTTATGCAAATAAAGGGGAGAGGGCCTTGGCTAAAATTGTATTTGCATGCATGATGCGATGGTTGCATCACAAAATCATCTGCATAAGATACAATTGTGGAAATAAGAGGGAGGGGACTGGGGGTAGGCCGGTAGGTAGGTTTTTTTAATTATTATTATTATTTTTTTCTAAAGAAAGACCAAACCTAAGCCTACGGTTCAGAATTGCTGGTTTAGGTTTCAGTTTATAAAAATAAACTTAGCCAGACCTTCATAGCATCAAATGTGGGTCCAATTCGGTTCCAAAAGCCATGATTCTGGTCTAGGCTGCCTGTCCTAACTGGACTGTGACCATCTCTATACAGGGATACCTAACAAACATCCCCTGAATTTAGGTATCATGCTCCCAATTCTTGACAATTTTTGCTCACAAGTCTTGATTATGCTGGCTTTCAAGTCATGACAATGCTTGCTTTCCAGTTTGTCTGTGGGATTGCATCAGTTCATGATGATAGATGGAATGGCAGTAGTTGGAAAACTTCTGAAGGGATATCTTCCTTCGGTAAAGGAATGGAATGATTTATGGTCTTGACCTTTGCTCATATGGAAGAGTTTAAATGGGGAGCTTTATGATCTATGTGGTTGGTCTAAATGATATTAATCAGTTAGTCCATTGTAATGACATCTACCTTGATTTCAGTGTGCAAATCCATGGGCAACTGTGTAATGGCCCCAAGTACTTGAAAAGCATCTTGCTTATCATCTGCACTCGATCTGGCTGCAGTGAACTGTTTTTCCAATTGCTGTGTTTTTATATGAAACTAAGACCATCTGGATCTGTTCTCAAAATAGAGCCAGCTTGGTTGGGAGTGTTGAACATTAGGATAGTCTTTCTTGTCACATATGCTAGATTTCCTTTCTAAAACATGTAAAATTGAACAGTTCTGTTAACAGCTCCAACCTTCAGAAGCATATGAATTAGATGCTTCAATCTTTCAAGCTGCTTATAGTTTAGGTAGGATTATATTTGGAGAAATCCTTGAAATGATTGAGGAAATCTTATCAATTCCTTAGTATTTGGGAGAATACAAGGAAAATCAGAAATATGAGTTATTTAAATTGAAAAGGAGAAGGGGAAGATAAACAGGAAACTAGTCCTAAATCTTTATGATATGAACAAATACCAGAAGGTACTTAGCAATTGGCAAAACAAATTTAGTGAAGTTCTATGAGGAACACCATTGAGAAGCTGGACACTGTGAGGTACTGTAAAAGAGAAGGTACACAGTTTAGAACAAAATGTGATGTTTCTGGAGCAAGATGATAGATGGTACTACCAGCTCAGTTCTGGTGCAAGCACTCATGATGTATGGAAAGAATTACAAAGAAAATAAATTTTTATAAGGTAGCTCGTGTGATAAATAAGATATCAGATGATGGTTGTTAGGATGGTGTGGTCAACATGCAAGGTCTGCTGATCAAAGCATATGTGGAAGTTGAAGATATGAGCAACGAGAAAAGAAAGGAGAACAATATATCAGCAGAAGCAATTACACTATATATGTTTATAAAGTTTTAACTGAACAATTATGGTTATATGGAATTGAACTGGTCAGAAAAGAAATTACAAAAGGGAAAGTTTTATGCACTGCTTTGTTGAAAACTTTTGGCCTTTGGCAGGTCAGAGATGGCTGCACATATATGTGAATGTTGATTTCTTTTAATCTTTTTCTTATCTTTCACTCATTGGATCACAGGTTTAATTTGCAAATTAGTACCAAAGGAATTCTGCACATTGCATAGATTGGTGGTCAAGTTTTCTTAATGATTTTCTGGGGCTTTGCTTAGATTTGAGATGAAATGGAAAACCTTGTCTTTGCTTTTGTAATTTCCATGTAAAAAAAAGAAAAAAGAAAAAAAAAAAGGAAGAAAAAGCCTTCATACAGCATATAATGTACTCATACTTCCTTGGAACATGTGAGCTCATACTCAGTGTCTTGACCTCTTTTCCAGGGACATTTAGTCTGTCATTCTTTTTTTTTTTTCTTTTTATCTTTCCTTTTCTTCTTCCATTAATTTTTGACCAAAACATTGACATTATTGTTGCAGAATCGGATTTGCAAATCAGAGTGAAGCTATGCCCCTTGATTGGACTCTTGGAGCTTTCCTCTTGCAATCAGTCCTGGAACCTGCCGAATTGGAACCTGGAAACCCAGGCCAGATTGTGGGTAGTGAGTCAGTTACATACTTCTCATTGTTTGCTTTTCTTTTAATAGCTTTGCTTGCCGTATTTTTTGTGCTGCAATGGCAAAAACCAAAGTTGAAAACAATATATGACCTTGAGAAGGGACACTATATTGTGACCCGAGTGCCCCGATAATTCCTGAACCAGCTCAATGAGTTTTGCAATGTATTTCATGGTCAAGAAAATAGTTGGTGGGAGAAAGGGCTGTTGGTTGAAGCTGTTGTTTGAAAATGCAGAGTATCATGTCCAACCAGGGAAATGTAGAAAGCCAGTGCATCCTTGCTATTCTTCTCATGGATGCTACATTGTTTCTCAAAATTCAATTTGTAAGCCATCAAAAGCTTTCAAGGAATAGAAAAATCTTTTGTTTTTCTTTTAAATATTATCCTTCTTGTTGTTGTGATAAAGGATATTTTGTTATTTCGATGACAAATATTTGGTTAGACAAGAAGAATTAGAAATTTAGTGGTGAACTCATTCCTTTTTTACTGTTTTATTTTCATTTTTATTTTGAAAGGATATATTTTGATACGCGTCCATTTTGTTCGATGGAAAATAAAAACAAAAAGATAAATGCTAGAATAACTTGTTAACTTTGAGAAAAAAGCTTTTCTTAATTTTAATCCCTTCCTTCCCCCCCCCCCCCCCCCACCAGAAAAAAAAAAAAAAGAATATGTTCCTTTGACATTTTATTATGATACGCCTTTTGTTAAATACACACGAAAAAAAATCATTAATAGATTTTCACAAAATAAAAGCAAATTAAATTGAAAGAAGGCAACAATCTTTCATTTTAAACCTACTAATGAATAGTAAAATAAAAGTTAGCACAATAACTTTAGACAAATTTATAGACAATAAAAACAATTGGATTAATAAGTATTGCTGTCAAACATGTTAGTCAATTTTGGCTTGCAGGGTTGATATCCACAATTTTGGTGCCAACACTAAGAGAGGGAAAATGTTGGCTTCATTTCTCTTTTAGTTTTCTCTCTCCTTTCTCTCTCTCGTTTCATTTTGAAAATACCACCACACAAACATTATTACTTTTTTTTTTAATTCTTTCTCTTAATTTTCTGTGTGAAACTCATTCCCTTCTTTAAATTGTTGGTAATTTTATGGGATAGAAGTGAAAAAGAAAATTACATTTTTAAAGATTGCAATTATAATCTAGCAACGATCTTTGTCGGAGTATCTATTGAACCATTCTAGTCACGATTTTGATAAAGTATCGAGGTGGATCAAAACTCACAAACTAATTTTTGTTTCTTTATTTGTTTTTTTTTTTTCGATTATCTCCTTTGCACATATTGCTTCAAAGGTTTGTCTATACTTGCATTCTTTCACATCTGTCGATTTGCTTTGTACATATGGTAAAGGTACAAGTTCCATTTAAACTCATACTAGACAAGATTTTGTGAGGTTATAATGGACTGTGAGGACGTACAAATAGTCAAAAACCTAGTTATGAGCAATATATATATTTTTTAATATCTAAGACTCATATAGTCACTGTATATTTGGATGTTTGTTCTCTATTTTCATGAGAAGTTCAGGTCCACGTTGAATCCACGTTGGACAAGTGTTTTCTTTAGAGGATCTAGTGTTCGTTGATGATGCTCACATGCAAGTTTGGTTCTTTGCATGTTAGTTTGGCTATTTTAGGCATATAATAAGTTATTATGCATTAGTGGTACATGATTGTTGAAAATAATGATTTATAGTGGTGTTAAAAAAAAAAAAATTCGTCAAACTGTGAAAATCGTTCAAATCAAGTCACACTGAATCAAACCACTTGATTTTTTAAATTAATGGTTTGACGGTTTAAGAAAATACGAAACACATTAATGTGATTTGATTTCTTAAAAAACATAAACGGTTTGGTTTAAAACTAAATCGCATTGGATTTAATAATTTTTTTATTCTCTATTACTTTTCGAAAGCCCAAACCCAAACAATTTTCATTCAAAGCTTCTTTCACCAAGAAAAAACTTAATTTATTAAGTGATAAAAGTTACAAACTTTTAAAGTTGCCATATATTTATTATCTTTCTATACTCTCCCGTCTGTGGTTCAATAGGTTACCTTTCGTTAACAAGGAATTAAATCTAATTAATCTCAAATATTGAGAGACTTTGGACTTCAAATTTATTATGATTGGTGTTTAAATTTTTTTAATTTATAGTAAGTTGATATTGTTTGATATTTACTTTGAAAATACATCAATAAACCAAACCACATCAAACTACACTGTATTTTGTAGTATGGTTCGGTGCAATTTATATCGTTTAAGTCAAATCGCATGGGTACAAGTAATCATCAAACTGCATAAATGATTTGGAGTATTAAAAAAGTGTATAAACTGAGCAAACCGCATCGTGAACTCCCCTAGTGATTTATTATGAATATGCGTAGGTGATATGTTACTATATGTATCTTGATTTATATGTAGATATTTTGAGTAGTCTGCATGAACATATGTATGTTATGGGACTGTCATGTTGTAATAAAACCTTATGGTGACTTGCTACCAACAATAATGACTTATTATAGTGCGGCAATGAGTTTTATGATTTTGTAATGAATTATTATTTCACGAACAATATGCATTATCATGTATCTAGGGTTGTTTAGAGGCTATTGCTATGTTAATAAGAAGCTAGCATAGGATTCCATCAAGTAAGAAAAGAGTCAAGAAAAGAAAGTGCTCTCGATGCAAATAGTATGATCATAATCATCTAACATATCCAAATAAGAAATCTATTGAATTCATAACATCATCAACTACACCAAATTGATTTAAGGTTATTGATTTTAAGATTTAACGTGCCTAAAGAGGAGAGAGAAACGGAGATTCGCGTGGCTTAAAGAAGACAAAAAGAGGAGTAAAGTAAATACTCAAAAAGGGAAAAAGGCATTGTTTCAATGAGAGAGAAAATTCATTCTCGCCTTTTCACTAATACCCATATTTTTATCTTTTCTTCAAATAATTTTTTCAATGTTGAGGAGAGAGTTTGACAATTAGGGGTAGGATATGAAACGGTTAAAGACATTTAATTTGGAGTATTTTGGTAATATTCATGTAAAAGAGGTTAAAAACAATCAAATTACTAATTAGAAACATTATTGTAAACCTTAATTAGTATGAGGTTAAAAACTTTTTTCTTTTTTTTTTTTAACCTTTAATGTAGTAATTGACTAGGAAATAAACAATTTTACTCCTAAAGGATAAAGATTATTCAAACGAACTCAAATAAAATTTAAAATCTTGATCAACTCAAACAACTAGCAAATTCAACATATTCTTTAAATTGAATACCAATTAGAGACACTTTATGTTTGGATATGTACAAACCCCTAACAAACCTCTAAGGTTGATAAACATATCAAGCTTTAATGGCTTGGTCGCTATGTCTACAACCTATTCTTGAGTATGACAGCTTTACAACTCCATCTTCTATAAGCTCATGAAGAAATTGAAATTAGACATCTATATGCTTGCTTTAGCCATGTAATACAAGATTATTCAAAAGCTTAAGAGTTCAATTGCTATCACAAAGATGGTTATGCCATCACTTTGCACATGATTAAGAACTTATAAAATCTATCTTAGCTAAACTGCTTAATAAGTACATGAAGTTATTGTCATAAATTCAACTTTAGTGGTGGACAAGCTGAGTATAGGTAATTTCTTTGATGACCAAGAATAAATTTAAGAGAAAAACATAAGCTAAAGTACTTCTTATGTCATTTAAATCTCTAGGATATCATCGTCCATTTAAGCAACTTGTTCCTCATTTCCTCTTTTTCTTTATAATGTCCCAATCAACACTTTTTAGCAACCTAGAGGTAAAATTTAGTGGAAGGCTTCATATACCAACTTACTAGAAACATAATATTTAATTGCTTAGCAATCAAATACATTAGGCTATTAGTTACTTCCTTGCACCAACTGTTATCCATCCTTATGCCATTTTCATCTTTCATGAGTTACTAACTTGGAACAATTGGATTATGCACTAAATGGCATTTTTTTATGTCAAACCTCTCTAACAACTCCTATTCATATCTTCTTTGACAAGTCAAGATACTCTTAAGACTTTACAACGCTTTTATATCAAAAAAAAGATCTCATTTTTTTAGTATGTCATGTCAAACTCGTGCATTATAAAATTGTGAAATGCAATAAACATATGCTCCTCATTACTTATAAAAATGAAGTCTTTAACATTAAGATGGACAATTAGAAATTTACCTCCCTTTTTTGCTTCGATGAAAAGCATACGCTCTTAAGGGCATTACTTAAAAGCTTGAGTAAAATTTTACTTTATCTGAATATACTAAACTCGTGGTACTTGTTTTAATTCTTATTAGGGGTGAGCATTCGGTTAATTCAGTTCATTCAGTTTGAAAATTTTAAAAACCAAATTAATCGAATTCTTTTATAAATTAACCAAAACCGACCGAATTTAAAAGATAATCGAATTAACCAAACTAATTTTTTAATCGGTTTAATTGGTAATCGAATAAATCAAAAATTTATTTAAGTTCAAATTTTATATTTTTTACTTTAAAACTATTTTAAATCTTGAACAATAATTTACAAATCAAATATATATGATATATCATTAACAACCTGTTTATATGGATGAAAGATATAATTGAACTTTATTTCAATAACATCCTCATATATACTTACATAAAAACAAACATCTTTAATGTATAAAAATAAAAATTTTACATACATCAATAACAAATTTTAGAATATAAAAACTTCTAATGATGAAAGAAAATTCTTTTACATCAAAGGATAACTGGTACATGATACATTAGTATATAATGAATCAACAACTTCAAAGGGAACATCTTATTGGAGTTGCTATATTTGTTTTTTCTATTTTACTTTTACTTCCTTAAAAAAGTTTTCTTCAACCAATCAAACGGGTAGAAAGCAAAAAAGGCAAGTGTAAGAATGTCATAAAAGAAATGGGTGCATTCTTATACATTATCAATGACAAAAAGTTACCCAAACAAAGCTCTTCCTAAATCAGTTAATATGGTACTGTAAAAATATTAGATGATAAAATTATATTCAAATCATATAACATCTTAATAACTAATATTTCTCTTTCATGGTAATCAATCAACAAAGAAAAAGAAAATCAAGAAATAAAGATCAACCCACCACCAAAAATATCAACTATATGAAATATGAAACTAATAGTAATAAAAAAAATTACCTTGAAATAGCAATACACTTTCACACTAATCAATTGTAGTATCCAATGCAATTTTTGAAAAGTTTATAAACACATAATTAAATTTGTTACTAAGAAAAGTGTTATTAAGCTTATTCAATAAAGATTAATAATTAAAAAATAAAATAATCAAATAAACAAATTAATTACCCATATCAAGTTTCTCAGGCTCTATCAAGTCCTCTTCAATGGCGGCGAAATATAGAGATTCACATAACCAATCTTGAGCAAAAATGAGGGCTTGTACAAGCTTAAGAGTCAATGAACTCCTATATGTATCAAGTACATGTCCGTCGATGCTAAAGTAGATTCAGAAGCAATAATAGACATTGAAGCTACCAATACATCATGAGCCATATAAGAAAGAATAGGAAACCTATGACAATTGAGTTTCCACCAATTAAGAATATCAAAGTTATTATCATCTTTTGCATCCTCTTCACTTAAAAATCTATCCAATTCTGATTCGTTTTCTTCTTTTTCAATCCTTGAACTTAGAGAAAAGAACTTGTCTATCTTTTTCTAATCCTAATTCATTTCCGTTTGCAATTTAGTTCACTTGACTGCTTTCACTAACTTGCTCACATTGAGGTTGTAAACTTTTTTAATACTTATCAAACAACTCTTCAATTGCTTTTCTCACATTACTAGTCATCGTTGAAGCTTGTTCCACATCACACATTTTCAAAAGGCAAAAGTTGACAAACTCAATCTTTTTTCTAAGATTAAGAATAGAAGCAATATAAAGTAGCATATTCATCTTCTCCACATTTTTTTAATATTTATTAAACTTATCTTTTATTTATTTATTTATTTTTTTACCATTACATTTGATTCAACATTAGGATGTGTTTCCCAATTGCGCAAAGTAGTATAAACATTATAAATGTCATTAAGAAAACTATTGGAGGTAACATATGAAGAAGTAAAACTTACAAATATCATTAAGAAAACTATTGGAGGTTACATATGAAGAATGTAAAACTTTGATTATGAGTTCATAATATTGTTGCAAGAAAAGACAGAACCTCTTAATAGTTTCCTAATCTTTTTTTTTTTGGGCAACCCAACTCTCATTATTAACTCATTTCTATAATGAGGATCAACATCATCAAATACCTCAAAAGCCTTTTTAAAATCTTAAGCTACATCCAACATCAAATCAGTGAAGTACCACTTAGTGCTGACATTCAAACGCAACAAACTTTTATTTTCAATTTTTTCAGAATAAAACACATTCTTTAAATTTGGCCAATCTTGCAGGTGATTATTTTATATATTTAACAGCCCCACTAACGCATGCTATTAACTCATTCATTTCTTTGAATCCATCTATAACAATGAGATTAAAAATGTGCGCAATGCATCTTAAATGGAGATATTTTTCTTTTTGGATGCAAGTTCCTAAATTATTCAATTTTTTCTTCAAGTATGAGATTGCAACATCATTAGAACTAGCATTATCAACTGTAACAGTAAAAACCTTATCAATCCCTCAATCATGCAAACATTTCTCAATGACTTTTTCGATAGTCTCACTTCTATGACTAGAAATAGGACAAAAGTTTAATATTCTTTTATTGAATTTTCAGCCTTTATAAATAAAATGAGCCACAAGACACAAATAATTAATTCTTTGCACCGAAATTCATATGTCTATAGTGAGAGATAATCTTATATTAGATGATTTCAATAACTATTTCAGTTTAAATTTTTCATCATTATAAAGTTGATAACAATTTTGTAGCTATAGTATATCGTGAAGGCATACGAAACTTAAGACATGCAAGTGACATGCAACGTCGAAAACCTTTACCATTCATAAATTTGAAAGGTAATTCATCTATAATGATCATATCAACTATACCATTTCTAGTGGTATCTTGATTAAACTTTCAATTACCTAGAGATCCATCTCTTGTAGATTCAAAAACTAATTTAGTTTGACTAGAATCAACACTAACATTTATTCTCTTCTTACAAGTTCCCACATGATGATGGATCAGTAAAAAAACTCCCTATCACAATGATTACATCTAGCTTTATGCTCAACTTGTTGATTAAAAAATTTAGTGAAGTGTTCCTAAACTTCTGATCTTGGCCTAAAAGCTTTCCTCTTTAATTTTGAACTTATAAATGATGGATGGACTAAATTTGGTTGCATGACATTAGGCATAGGATCTATGTCATTACTCCTAGTTGACATCTTTTAACTTCTAAAATAAACAACAATTAAAAGTAGTTAACAATTTTCTGTAAAGCTTTACGTTTTCTATAAAGCTTAAAAATATAGTTGATTTAAAAAGGTATACTATATATTTAAAAAGATAAGTATTTTTAAAAGTAAATATTTTTAATCTATTTAACAAATATACTAAAAAATAATATCAAACACTTCTTTTATAAGCAAAATAATATTTTAGAATAGATAAATGAAAAGTAACAACAATGAAGGCTGTTCATTTCTATTAAAAGAAATACAGTACCATAACAATAAATTTATAACATCTCCTTTTCAAACAACAAAATAATTACATTAATTAAAATTACATATACTACTTTCCAATAGTTAGATAAGATTTTGAAACATTTTAGTAGTAATACCACATTGCACAAAAATTCATTTCAGTGGTGATACCACTACCTTTCAAAATATGATTATAAGTTACTAGAAAAAAAACATAGTTTACAACTTTACATTGCATCAAGAAAGGATTCAAAGAAAAGATATGAAGCAAAAATAGAACGAATTAAAAAATCAATTCTCTAGTTTCTAACACTAGGATTGTTTTGCCTTGGATGTTATAACTACGTACATACCACATACATAAAGACGAAGTAATAATACAAAGAATAAATTTATGGTACTTACCCAAATATAGAAACATAATCAACAAAGATGACCTAATTTTTTATTTTGAGTGTGGTTGTTATGAATTAGGATTTGAAAAATTAAAAGATTAAATAGATGAGATAGTATGTGCTGCTACTGGGACGATTAGAATTGGAAAGAAAGAAGATGAGGCCTGAGGGAATACCGAATGTGTATGCGTGGGTGTGACTGCGATGCGACTGGTTCTGGTTGGTTCTCCAATATAAATAGGTACGGATTAGAGCTTCTCAAGTGGAAAGAAAAGAAAGGAAGGAATTATGTCTATATGAATAGGTGAATAGTAAAGACTCTTTAGCAAAGAGATTAAGAAAAAAAATTAATATCAATAATTAATTAATAAAATTGATTAATTAATATTAATTATTAATTATTAGAATTAAAAATTAATTTTTTGATTAATTCGATTCAAAAATTTTTTAATTGAAACCAACCAAAAAAATTGATTTATAAATCAATTTATTAGCAAAAACTAAAAAAGATGAATCGAATTAATTGAAATCAATTCAGTTTATCGGTTTTTTTGATTTTAATTGAATTTTGTTCACGCCTAGCTCTTACAAAGTCTTTTTTAAATTGTAACTTTTTGCTTAACACTTTTTTTTCTTTCACATCTAAGAGGTTGTTTAAAAAAACCCCCTTCAATAAGTTTTCCATATGGAAAGGTTGACTTTACATATAGTTGAAACATCATACACCTTTTCTTGAGCTGTAAGAGAAATCACTAATCGAATAACTTTTATCTTGTATACTTATTTCACACCAACCTTCTTTGCTCTAGTAGGCAAATCCATCAAATCTCACGTATCATTTTGCTCTATTACTTCATGTTTTACATCCATTGTTGTTCTCCACTATTGCATCTTTCAATGCTTCTTCTAAAGAAACTGTATTTTCATTGGTTGCAAAAGTGACTAAATTTGTCAGCAAATCTTCTTCCTCCTTTAAAGGTTTTTCACTTTCATAATTCTGATCCAAATTTGTTGCCTTCTCAATCTTGGTTCATAGGACTTAAGTGAGGAATGTGCACTTAAGTTAGATGAGTTCTTTTCATTTGAGCCATTAGTTTCTTTTTCATTAGTATTAAGTTCTTCATTATTTTCACTTTGTCTCCATTTCTAGCGATTTTGCAATTAATCTTTTTATTTTTGCTCTAACTTAAACTAAAATAACTTCTTATGATATTTATTCCAATCCTAATTGATGTCATCTTCAAACACTATATCTCTACTTACCATAATCTTTTAAAAAATAAGATCATACAACCTACATGCTTTTGACTCCTTAGTAACTCCAAGAAAAATGTTTCTTATACTTTTTTCATTAAGTGTTGTTTTTTTGTTCATAAGAATATGAACATGAGATACGCAAAAATGCCTTGAAATCCTTCATGGTTTGAATTCACTCCAAGATTTTTATGAAGTTTGGTTCTTCATTGCAAGTATTGAACCTCTTATTGAAAATATGGACTCTTCAATTTAGCCTTAGGCTAAAAAGTTATAGAATTTTTCTTTCCTAAAAGCATGCTCTAAACTATATTCATGGTGGTTTGACTCCTCTGTTTCAGAACACCATTTTGTTGAGGGGTGTATGCGGTTATTTGTTATTTCTAAATACCATTTTAATTGCAAAACTAATAAACTCAAGTGATGTGAACACACCCATGATCAGTAAAAAGGCCTTTTATAGCCAACCAATCTATTTTTTAATCCGATTTTTATATTTTAAAAAAAAACTAATAAATGTTTATGATTTCTTAATTGAGAAGTGAACTCAAACTTTATGATTATAGTTATCAATAATGCTAATCATGTACCTTTTGGTGCCATATATTGGACATAGGCTGATTGGTCCATATATATCAATATGCACTAATTCAAGAATCTTGGAAGCTCTTATGTGCTTTCTTGAGCAAATGGATCACACTATTAGTTTTTCACCAAGTAATATTCGCATCTTTTGATAAAATTTCAAGAAATAATGTACCTTTTCCCATAACATCCATCCTTGAATTATCTCTCAATTTTACCCTATCCTTAAGTTTCCTTTAAAATATAAGAAAGCCTCTACTTCTCACACACTATTTTATTTAAAGTCTAGAAATCATAGTTTTTCTTTATTGACTTCTTTGTCATATACATGTATGCTATCAATAATATTTGTTCACCAATTTTCACAAAGTTTGCTTTTATGTTAAACCCCTATCTTGTATGTTCATACTAAAAATGTCCAAGCTTATGGTATTGAATAAAGGATTTATTAAAGTTATGCTTACCTCAATGTCTTCCTCGTCCTCGAATTCCACCATAACCTTCTTCCTTTTTTTCTTGAAGATTCTCTAAAGTAACTTTAAATACTTATTTATGCAAAATGTGAGCTTTCATTCATTGCTCATGAATTGGAAGACTACTTTGTAATTCATTAATGGAAAAAGTATCCAAATCATTGGAGTCCTCAATAGAACACATCATGTAAGCTTTCATTCTAATCTAATATAAATTTGAAGATTCGATTCAATCAAATAACCCAAAAATTCAAGCCAATATAATATATAAAAACTTGAAAGTAAAGAGAAAAATTAGAGATAAGAAACATTAATTTTCATGTCGTTAGTAACATCGCCTATGTTCGCGCCTATAATCTATTCGAGCCTAGGGATTTGTACTTCATTCACAAGAGTATCCCTTAACTATACCCACCAAGTTTCTTTGCAACCCACGACTATCCACTACTTTGCTTTAGCAATCTCCAAAACACAAAGTTTAAAGATTTGAATAAGAAAACTCTTACAAAGAGAATTTTTCTATTAAATTTGCATTGATCCTCTAAACTCATGCATCGTAACCTTCATGTTTTTTGACTAAATATGATTATTTTATGATATCTGGGCTTATAAGAACAAAAAAAGCAAAAGGCAAAGTAAAATGAAGAAACAAAAAGAAATGAAGAGTCCAAAAGACGCAACAACACCTAGGAGCCATGCATAGCATGTGATGTGGAAGAAAACGGACAATGTTGCTAGATGCCTAGGCGCTATGAAATAGGAAATGTAGAATTTAAATTTTTGTTATTCTTATTTGGCCCTTAGTAAAGAATGACCATAAAAAGGACATCTAAATCTAACCGAAAGTAAATTTAGATTAGGAAAAAAAGTTCTAAAGCAAGAAAGAAAGAGGAAAAATACCAAAAATTTCAAGATTTGAAGATCCAACAAGATTCAAGAAATTCAAGGTTCTCTTATCTTTTCTTTCTCTCTTTGACTCTATGTTTAAAATATTTATTTTACTTATGTTTTAAATTATGTTAGGTTAAACTTTTAGTAAGTTAAGGATGGTTTCAAAACCCTATATATGATTTTATGTGTTTGATGACTATTCTTGTATAATTTTCTTAATTAAAATTTCTGTATTCTTTTGCAATTCATATTTATGATTATTATTTTATTTTATTTGGATGTTAACTAAATAGGATTTGATAATGATTTAAAGCCAAATTAGGGTTTTTGATTCAAAATTATCTTAAAATCTAATTGCTTGTGGTAGATTGAAATAAATGATTATGACCAAATTTTTGTTGGTTTTGATGAAGAATATATCCTAGGTTAAACGAACCACGTTTATGCCATTTGTTATTTAAATCAACATATCTTTTTTCTTCTCAATGCTATTAGTAGATTAAATCGAGGGTTTAGTAAGAAGAGATTAAATAATAACGTTTAATAATATAGTAAAAAAAGATTAGGATAACAATTGTTATCCACGGTTGGTAATTCCAATGGAGAATTTGGGGAGAATTTTGTTATCAACACATGGATGATTGTCTAGTTGTGGAGAATGAAACCTTAACCACATGCTTTTTATTGATCTACTTTACATTTACTTTCTATTAATTCTTTCTCTTTAATTTGCAATTATTCAATTTAATCTCCAAAAGAGCCTTGCTTATTTACTTTTGTGATTATTGAGTCTTACTTCAATTTACTCTTTTTTTTTTTGTTCATAGTAAGTTAACTATAATTAGTCCTCATGGGATCGACTTTTATTATTATCATACTAATCGCAGATTGATTGTAGTAAAGTTTAAATTTAATATGGTTAATAGCCTGCATAAATAGCTTACAATGAAAGTTTTATAACCCACAAACTTAGTCAAAATAACAGATACACTACAAGAAAACAACAACATCACCACGAAAAATTCCAACATAAAAAAATTTCGTGCCAAATATTTGAAATTCTAACGAAATGTTGTCATGAAAAATTAATTTGGTGTCAATTAAAATTTTAAGGTTCAACAAAAACGATTTTTGAAAAAAGAGTTTAAAAATATTTTGTGGCAAAAACTATGTGAAATTATTAATTTTTATTTCAATTTTATCTTATTAGAAATTAAGGATAATAAAATATAATTTTATGAGAATATTTATGATAAATTTTCAAGAGCTTATTGTCGTCTAATACAATTCAACATTAGATGATGGTTGTAAATATAACTGTCATATAAAGTAATAGGGTATTAGGTGAAGGTTATATTTACAACCGTTATCTAATGTAATGAGGTATTAAATGACGGTTGTACTCATAATCCTCATCTAATACAATCCAATATGAGATGATGATTTTATTTACAACCCTCATCTAATATCTTATTACTTAAGATAAGGTTATAAATATAACTCTCATCTAATACCCCATTACTTAAAATTGCAGTTTTATTTACAATCATTTTTTAATATTTTTTTAAAATTTTGTTTTAATTCTTGTAGACCAATATTTATATTTTTAAAATATTTCAAAAATATATTATGAATTCTAAATTTGTAAATTGTAATTATTATAATTACAGTTACACCATAATTATCAATTTCACCTATAAAATTATATGAATAATCTCAAATTTTAATATAAATTACACTTTAAAACATCATTAATACATTAAATTCAATATTTAAAATATTTTAGTTGCCATATCAATCATAATTATATTCCACATACATCAAGACATAACATCAAACCTCATTTCAATATATCAAAATTACATTCAACATAACACACTTTAATTTGCATACCAACAATAGACTACCCCAATAGACATCAATACTTCACTCTTTCAACATTATATAGTGCAATAATAATACTCCAAATCACATTTAAATATATATGAATACCTTCACTTTTTCATAATGTCACTATAATACACCAAATCACACTATAATATACACCAAATAACACTGTAGTATACACCAACATCTTCATTTCTAAACTTTATAATACAATAATAACACACCAAATAACATTTCAATACTCTCCCAGTAATTAATGTACCAAAATATTGTCATTCAATATATTCATTCAATGACTCAAATTAATACTAACAAAATTTAATTACACGAATGTACAATACGTTATCATATAAGAAATTCATCGAATAATCAACTTTTACATAATGTGTGTAAAAGTATATTTAATAGGTTCCAATCTACAAAAGAAAAAAAAAAAGCATTCTCAAAATTTACCTCCTATTGCATTGCTCAAATGATATAATGTGAAATCATAAAATTCTTGTCTTAGTTGATTTATTTCTCCTTCAAAGTACATAGCTTTATCATTCAATTGCATTTATAAAAATACATAAATACATTCAGTAGTTATTGATAACAAACACATTAACTAATTAAACAATTACTAAAACAACTTTCTATTTTGTAAAAATGAACGATATCACTATGTCTTTCAATAATGTCCGTCATATATGCCATAACATAATAACCACACTCAACGTTAGAGGGCTAGCATGGACACTATACGAAAAAATTAAAAAAATCAATTTAACAAATAAAATTAAAGAAAAAAAATAAGAAACACAAATTTCAGTTGCATTATAATAATACCTGAGTAATGAAACTTCTAAAATATTTTCTTGACAATCCAGGCGCATGAATCGCCACATATATCCTAAAAGCTCTAAAAGATAAACATCAATCATATATAATTGTAAATGTCATATCTAACATTGAACTTTAGTAAATATTTATAAATTTAAGTTGTGATAGAATTTTTTAGATCATCTCGATCACTGTGCTCCAAAGGATCAAAAATCTTATATCAGTATAAATCAGGCCAACATCCAATGTGCTCTAAATATTTAAATATAATTTCAATAAAATAAATGATGTTTAAAATATATGTTTGCAATTAGAAATTTATTTCTACTTACTTGATACTACAAGGAAGCATCACGATTCCTTGGACATATACTACTTATCATATCCTTGTAGCAAGATATCTTGTTTGCTCTTTAACATTATTAATGCTTCCCACTGATACCATCATCGGATTAACAAATAAGTATTTACTATTCAAGCCACGTGTGACCATGTTATCCTTATGAAGTTTCTTGTAATGCAAAATAAGAATTAAGCTTGTTTAATCTTGAAAATTAAGAAAAAAATAAAACATAGTAATAAAACATGATAAACATACACTATACAAGCTTTGAATAATGATAATAAAATTGCATGATATCATCTTTACAAATATATATTGTGCTTGGAGCACCAAAAATTAGTTCATCAAATGGAATGGCTATCGTTATATCTACATCCATTGTGCAATAGACATAATGATAATATAACCTAAGTAGTTTGAATATGGACTCTATATCTCATTCTACATGAGCTCGTGGTACCGATCTAGACGATGCCTTCAAAAGATCAAATATGTTATGTACAACTATTAATTCATAAATTTCATGAAAATAATACATTTTACGAAAATATATTATTTGATGTCCAGGGGCAATAATTCATTGTGATGGCCAAGTAGCATGTGCCTTAATTGCTTGAGGTAAAGTAAAGATATTAGCCTCATCTACCGGTCGAGGGAAGGGAGCATCGAGCTTCATAACTACTATAATCTGAACTTTTACATCACCCTCCACCATGTCATTCTAATGGATCATCTTATTCATTGCAAGAATAATGAAAAAAGATATAGTATACATCACCTTCCACCAAGGGCCATAATATTGGCATCGTCATCACTAATAGTCAACTGATATAGTATACACTACAATGAAAAATACAAAGCAATATTTAATGCATGACAAATAAAAATAATAATAAGTGAAGTGAAGAACATATGACATACCTTTGAATTTGTTGGTTGAAATGATGGTACGTGGGCTGGAGGTGGTGCGAGATCTTCCTCATGGGATTCAACTTTAGTGATGTTATTGCTAGCCTTACTGGAACATTTAAGGTCATGGAGATGTGGAGCACTCACATCATCCAATAGATGTCTATGACTATCTATCCTTCAAAATATCTATAACTTTTTTCTTAGTGGTCACATTATCACATAGGACTGTTGGCACCTTCACTTTTCTCTCAAAGTAAGAGGTGACTGAGACTCTAGAATCGATACCTCTAACATATCCAGAATGCTTTGGAGTACCAATGGCTCTTGTGAGTACATCTTCTATATGTGAGGGTTTAAAAGTACCCTCTGTCACTTAAGCCATCAAATCATCTAGTAAATATCCAATTAAAGCATAAACATATGGTTATTTAAAACTTGAAAATTAATTAAAAAAGTTTTAAACAACCAAAATACTTACTATTCTATTAGCATATTCTTCGATTATCTCATTAAGGTACTCTTTTTTTGAATTAGTCTGTGTTGTTTCCCCAATATAGCACGATCAATATCTTCATCAATGCCCAAAGATTTGTTCTGCATTATTAAATTTACGATGAACCCATCTTCACATTAGTATAAAGAAGTTAATTCTCATTCATGAGCACAATTAAAATAAATATAACTAACTAGCTCAATCTCTAATCTTGCAAAGCCCTTGCGAGATAATTGATGGTCAAAGACATTTTTCTTTCCTCATTCCCTTTTCCCTTTGTACTTTTCTCTTCTTCTATAATAAATGTCAAAAATTCTTCAAATAAGCACGAATTAACAAATTCGCTCCAAACATGTGGCTACAAGTAATTCTTATATTATTCTAGTGGATCTCGAATCCCTTTTGAATCTTTTACAAATGGCAAAATATATTTTTTAGTGAGGTTTGTTTTGAAATTCCTATATTCTAGTGCAGTAAAATGTAATACATTTCTCCTCAAGTCTTCATCAATGTTAAATGTATCATAAAAGTACGCAACATATTAGAACAAATCACATTTAATGATTTATATTATTAAATAAGAAAAATATTATGATTTTGCAAGTTATTGAAATTTGATCCCATGGCTTATTTTTCAGTTCTTGAGGTACTTGATGCCAATTTGAAATGTTTATAGGTACTGCTTGACGTATGAAGACACCAATATGGTTAATTATCTGTGCACCATTTTTGTTAATCAGTTGCTCTATTTTATTTATTTCTATGTGTATTTTCTCACCCGTGAGTCTACTTTTTATAACTTTAGGCATGTGGTGATACTTCGATTTTTGCTCTTCCTCAATTCTCCTTATGAGCTTGAGCCTTATGATAGATCCATATAATTTACATGTAAAACATAAAAATTAAGGTTATCAATATATATATGAGAAAAAAATTATCACATGAACATAAGTTAGTGTAAGAGAAAACATATTTAACCTATTGAATAAATTACACCCAAAATCCTTTACAATCTTCACTTGTATATATTAATCCACCATCATCTATAAAATTGAATACTTCAATTGTTGGTAAATTATTATAAACATATGTTTGATCTACACTAATCTCGCCTAAATCATCTTCTTCATAATCATTTCGAGGTGTTATCAGTACTATTGACCATCTAGCATCGGATCTTTAACAAAAAGCACTTGTCTTTCTTGTGATGCCAATATAAACGAATCATTTTTATATCCAATACGATTAAGGTCCATTAATACAAAAGCTAAGTCATCAAATTTAATACCACTACTATTCTCAACCCATCACATCTAAAAATTGGTGCTCTAAATGTTGTATAATCAAGTTTTCATATCTCTTATATCACTCCATAAAAAGACAAATCTCCATGCACTAGACTTTTTCGCACTTTAGATTTTTGCATGGTATTCACAATCAAAGTCACCTCCATACTTAATGCATCATGTTGTAAAGTTTCACTAAAGCAGACAATTTGATGAATTTCACTACTCTAAGGTACAATGATTTCTCAGCATCTCTAAGTAATATTTCAAAATGATCTAGGTTATTATAAGACTCAGCGAAAGCTTCATGGACCATCTCTATTGTATTATCAACTTCAGGTTCATATAATTTTCTGCTTAACTCTAGGATTCTTACTTGTAGAAGACCTAAATAAGGTTTCTTCTCTATGCCATATCCAATTATGATAACTATGATAAACTCTATTGATAAATAAATGATCCCGAATTTTACGTAGAGTACCACGTTTCATATTACCGCACTTAGTGCATGGACAACATATGAACTCATAATTCTCTGCATTATGAATTGCAAAATCCAAGAATTTCTCTACCCCTTTATTATATTTTTTTGACCTTCTATCAACCAACATCCATGTTTTGTCCATGTACCCTATAAGAATATATATACATACACCATTCAAGAATGTACATTTATGTGGAACATATATAAATCATTATTTATTTTATTTTGTAAAAATTTTGACAACATATCTCTATAGTTTTCTAAGTATAAGACTCATATAGATATGAGTGTGTTTTTTTATTGAAACATTCGCTAATATCTAATGGTATATACTCAAAGAATGATAAAGAAAATATTACATAAAATTTTTTTAAAATAAAATAAATAATGATATACTTGCTGCACATAAATATAATATTCTCGAATTGTCCAATCTAGACAATTCAAAAATTATTAACAAACTATTTATATCGATGCACGTGTGAAACATTTGAACGATAATAAATGTTCATTAATAATTTTCAAATGGTATATAAAAAACCATGCCATAAAACTTACTTACTAATAATTATCATGAATAATAATTAATTAATCTCCAATTGTTAATATCAAAGTATCCATCAAATCAAGTAATAAGGATTTCAAAATATTTTTATCATTCTACGATATTTACTTTTAAATAATTATATAAAAGTAATGTGTAAGTGTATATACGTTAACGAATTTTCAAAAACCTATAAAAAAATGATTAAAATGCATACTTAACATTAAACTCTAGTCAATAAGAATTTATTTAATTAATTATTTTTCATCTAATTAATTAAGAAATATCCATTTAATTAATTATCTAACAATAGATTGAAATTAATTAATCACTAACTAATTAATTAATCTAATTAGTTAAAATCTAATTAATTATTTAACATTTACTTAATTACTTAACATCTACTTAATTAATTATTTATCTAATTAACATTTACTTAATATCTAATTGACATCTAACAGCCTTCTAATTAACTAAGAAACATCTAATTAATTAATTATCTAAGTAACGCCTACCTATAAACTCCAATTAATTTGTTACTAACTCATTAATTAATATGTAATTAAATAAGAAACATCTAATTATATTTTATCTTAACATCTAACTAACACATAATTAATTAATTGAAATCTAATTAATTATTTGACATCTACTTAATTAATTAGGATCTACTTAATTAATTGATTTCTAATTATCGTGTAAATGACATTTAATTGACATCTATTAATTAATTATTTAATTAATATGTAATTCACATCTAATTAATTAAAATATATCAAATTAATTAATTATCTAAGTAACATCTAATTAAACTCAAATTAATGGGTTGCAAACTAATTAATTAACATATAATTTCTTGATTTATAACTAAATGCCTAATTAATACTAATTACTTAATTAGCTTCTAATCAATATACCCATACAAAATGAAACCTAAGAAACTCATACATACATTAAACATTAATATACCCATATATCTATATGCACGTCGAAAATTCATATACCTATATATCAATATATCTATATACTTATTAAAAATTAATAGACCCACATGAATATTAACATCCCCATACACACCATACACATTGAACATTAAAAAAATAATACATATCAAACATTAAAATACCCATAAATTAAGTTACCCACACAAAGATAATATACTCATATACAAATCAAAGATTACAATAACAAATACAACAAAGATTAAACTTTTTCTATATCCAATATATACATTTAAACTTTCCATATACAATATATACATCCTTTTTTTGCTCACATCTTCACTCACATCTTTCTTCACTTTATTAAAAGTATCAACACTTGAGATCATTTATCATGCAAAGAGAAAGAGATCTTTAAAAATAGGAGATGATATATCCAAATAAGTGCCCAACGAATGGATTGATCGAAGAGGACAAATCAAAGAGATTAATAATGGTATCACTTCACTGATAAAGAACACCCTGGCGGGAGGACAATGGTGCGATGGGATGACGAGAAAAATGGTTGTCGGAGAATGTTAAAGAAGCGTACTATGCATAATTTTGATACCAAAATCTGGGTGTTTGGAGGCTTAAATAGAAGTCCTTCATCATCGATTTATTAAAGAACTAGCGAAAAAAAAGATTTTTAAAGTAATTTCTCATTGATTTTTTAAATAATTGACGAGAATAATATTAATTTCATGTTGGTTTTTGAAACCGACGTGAAATTGCTAACATTTCTTGTTGTTTCTTCATATAACTAACGAGAATTGTCTACATTAGATGACAGTTTGTCATAAAACCATCATTTAATGTTTTCAATTACTAATTGATCCATTTTTTATGAGACTTTTGTTAAAATCATCATCTATTAAATGTCATTAAAAATTATTTTTGTTGTAGCGCCCATGAGGTTGATCCTTTATTTACATTCTTTAGCTATGTTGTGGAAGTAAGTGAAGTAGTTTATTGCTTTCATTCACATTTGGTATCTTTGTGGGAAAAATGATAACTTGTATGAAAAATTTGAATAGTATATGCTAATATCTTGATGAATTGCATGGTGAATTTTGATGTTGTATAGTAGGTTTTTGGACTTTTTTGATTGCTAGTTCTATCTCTCAATTAGCTGAAAAGAAAAGAGAACAACAATATAGTAAGGTATCTACTAATATTTTTTTAGTTCTTAAATTAGTGATGCAAAATAAGCAACTTGGTTAACAAGAAGTGGTTACCTTGATGCAAATGTCATACTTTGAGAGTTGCATTTGAAGCCATTTATATACTTGTAAAATATACAAAAAAAAAAAGTGTTTTTCTTCCCTAAACGACCATTTTCTATCTTTAATATATATTATCTAAACTAAGAAAACATGTAGAAAGTTTGTGGTTTACATGAAACCTATTTTTGATTATTAATTTATTTTTTTATTGGTTATTTAAGAAAAATCAAAAGAAAGAGAGGGAAATAATGGTATTAAAGGACTCAAGTTTCATTAGGCCCTTTGTTTAACCTTTTGCACATGTTTACAAACTTTTCATGCTCTTTTAATTCTGGAAATCTTTTTTAAGGATATTTAGTTACATCATAAATTTAGTTGAAAGTGAGATCAGTGACTTATAAATTTTCTAAATAAGACAAATGCTAGAGCTTGGACTTGTACTTTGTACAAATTTTGCAGTCACTTCTTATGAAATAAGAGATGGATATCCAAGAAGTATTACTTGATTATATGCATTTTTCAAAATAAAAATATTTAGGAATTATTAATTGTAATCTAATAATTATTTTATTATTTAATACAAATGTACATGTATACATATGTAATTTTGTAAAATATAAAACATGTTTTCACTTAAATGTAGGAGATAATTTTTTTTGTAAAATTGAATCTATAGAAATTTAGGTGTATAAATGAAAATTTAGATAAAATTTAAGGCTTTTTCATATTTATTTCATTTTTAATTTTTTAATTATACATTATTTTAAATTTTAAGATGGATTCATTAATTTATTTGTTTTTTAAATATAAATTTTCCATAATTTTAAAAGTTAAAATTATTTAAAATAAAATAAATGTTGTTATAATAATTAATTAATTTTAGAGTAAACATCAAAATAAATTTTATATTTTTTCATATTGTTTAATTAAATCTTCGTGGTATTTTTTGAATCAATTTTATATAAATTTTTAAGTTTGTACAAATTAATTTTTATTTTTAATTTTTTTAAAGAGATAACTCAAATAAAAAATTGTACAATAAATTTTAACTTGAATTTTTTCATAAATTTAAATAAATATATAAATACTATCTCAAAAAATTGTAATTTTTAATATTAAAATAATTTTTATAACTTTTAATAATTTTTAACAATATAAAATTTTTAAAAATTATTTTTAGCATTTAAAAATTATAAATCTTTTGTGACGATAATCTAAATAATTTTTTTTATTTATAAAAAATTTTAAATTAAAATTTCTTATATAAAATTTTAAATTTAAATTAATTTTTTTAAAAATTAAAAATAAATATTGATTTAGGTCAAATGAATATTTATATATACAATTGTTAAAAAAACTTAAAAAATATATAATTTTTATTTTGATATTTATCCTCAATTATATTAATATTATTTTATATAACAAAACAATCCCATACTATTACATTGGACATGTTCAAAGGGCTGTGATAATTTCAAAAGAAATTCGGAAAAAAAAATATGTAATTCAAGGACTTGACCTTCAAGCTCTGTGGCGATGACTGTCCAGATACATATACGTACGTAGAAAACTCATCAGAAAAGAGAGGGATAGAGAGATTTCTGGAGAAACATTGACAGAGCTGTTCGTCTGAAGATACTGCTTTCTATTTTCTTTTGTTTTTTTTCTTCTGTTATGTCTCAATTTGTTCATTTGCATTAGTTTTGGGCTCCAAAATGGAAATCCTACATTCTCACAGAGTCGAGATGCTTAGTATGGCCGTCGCTCTCGTCGCCATTGGCGCTGGTACCGCCTACTATTTCTATGTGACCAAAAAACCGAAAGGTGCTTTTGATCTCTTTCGTGCTTAATAAAGCCGAATTTTTTTAGACAAATCTTCTTGTAAGAACAAAGCTGCACTGTTATATTGTATACATATTTGTATGTTGTATGTTCGAGTTGATTACAGTTTTTTCTGTTCTGCTTTCATTATCATGTTGTTCTTATAATTTTTGTTTTCAGTTCATCAACATTACCCTCAACTGACTTTTTCTTCTTTTTTCCTCTTTTCTTTCTTGCTGAGCGTTCCTTTATTTTCTAATTGATGTTATGAATTAAATTCTTTTCCTTATGGAGTATTTATGTATTTCAAATCTTGTTTCATGGGAAATTAAGGTGCAAATTGTATTTCTGTTGACATGTTATGATATGAGAGAGAGCTTTGCACTGAAACACTTGCCTTCTTTTTCTTTGTGGACGTCTATATGTGCATCTCTGAATGAATGTCTCTGCTAGGAACTAGAAAAGCCTTAGTGACATAGTTACATGATAAGAACTGCAGCATTCTCTTCATGGGCTCAACTAAAACCAGGAAGCAAAGAGAAACAGTTTAAATGTTTAGAAGACATTCAGCCGAATAATTGGGGTCTGCTAGTGGTGGATAACTGGGACTTGTTGAAAGGACTCTTCCATTTAATCAGAGAAGTTTTTTTATTACAACTTTGATGATGTAAAACAACTGAAAGAGATGAGCCAAATCCAGTGCTTTTAAGTTTGTCATTTTCTGGACATCTCAAGTGGGTAACAAGCTCTTCTAATGATCCGAAATGGGTGCATCTGGCATCTTGGCTGCTTTTCTGTTATTTACCAATTTATGGTCTAATTATTTTTACTCTTGGAACAGTGGCATGCTTTCTGTTTCCTTCTCAGAAAGATTTAACATTTGATGGCTGACCTGCTTTTCCTTTTGCTCTTTATTTGTGCAGCCGGGATGCTGAGGTTTCTACTTTAATTTTTCTCGCTGCTTGCATGCTTGTTCCTCAGTTCTTTCCTTTTCTGCCAATTTTTTCCTTTCTTTTTGCTGTGTATCCTTTTTGCAGTCTTCTTCAAATTTATATCCCTTATATGTTGGGTTTTTCTGGCTGTAGGTCAGGAGACTATGCTTCCTTTTTATCTCTAAACTTTTGTATCGTTTCTCCATTTTGACAGGCTGCTTGGATCCTGAAAGCTTCAGGGAATTCAAACTTGTAAAACGCACCCAACTTAGCCATAATGTCGCTAAGTTTCAATTTGCTCTCCCCACATCTACTTCAGTTTTAGGACTTCCAATTGGACAACATATGAGTTGCAGGTGCTGCTCTCTGATTGTCTTACAGTAACCCCATTTGTGATGCCTCACCATGCTTGATTTCTGCAGCCACTTGTGTTGTATTTATCTCTTGCATGATGATCACACATGATACATTTGCAGAGAGTACTTATAAACTTTCTCAAACAGGGGAAAGGATAGTCAAGGAGAAGAAGTTGTTAAACCATACACTCCAATAACTTTGGATTCGGATGTTGGATACTTTGAATTAGTTATAAAGGTTAGCACACTTTAGTGGCTGTTACTGAGCATTCCATTCCATAACAAAATAGATACATTAGTTTGTGGCTTTAGTTTTGTGATTTTAGTGTGTACAACTCCATAGATGTATCCACAAGGAAGGATGTCCCACCACTTCCGGGAGATGCTTGAAGGTGATTACTTGGCTGTAAAGGGACCCAAGGTGAACATTCTTCCTACTCTCTGCTGTACTACATGCAGTAACTAGCAGTTGCATGTTTGTAGTCCCGAGGTCCTTCAACCTCATTTTTCGGTGTTGTGAGTAAGGTTGTCATGTTTGAGAAGTTACTCTTCTTCCATGGAAGCTATTCTTAATCATTAAAAACTCATATATTGATGTTAGATTCGGTGAGACTCTTTATCTGGACTAATGGGCTTCTAGATTTAAGGCTTCAATCAATGGTTAGTTCACGTGGATAATACCTGTTATCTTAAGTCTCAACAGAGTTCTTAAATTTCCCTTTCGCTTACAATTTTGGATTTGGGTGCTTCCTTTGCCATCTCATCAATCTTTTAGCAGATGCCTCACCATGCATAGAAGGCAGAAAAAGGGAAAAATTTAAGGATGGGGGAAACAGGGTGGAAATATTGCTTCGCAACTTTTTAGTCATTCTGTATTCTACTTGTAAATAATTCCAAAGTAAACCTCCTTTTAAATTTTCCCTAGCTACAACATTTATCAGGATTGCATCATAACTTCATGAAGCCTTACTAGTTTTTGAGTCTAGAAGATCATGCTTTAAATCTTAATCCTTAGGACCTACACGCAAGACAACCGATGTGTGCATATGCATGTGTCTGCATATGTATGTGGGCATGTATGCTTGTTTTGTGTGCCTGCGATTATGTGGTAACTGCAGTATTCAGCATGTACTTTTAAATATGATTAGGTGTTAGGTGGATTCTGTTATTGTTGATTTTAGGTGTTAGAGACAAGGGCACCACTGTTCCATTCTCATTTCTATTGCTTCAACTGTTAAATTCTAGAAACATTATAAATTGTAGCCTCTGAGCAATTTTTCATCCATGGAAATCATGATTGACATATTTACTTGATACTCCAAGGGCCGGTTTAAGTATCAACCTAACCAAGTTAGAGCATTCGGGATGCTAGCTGGAGGCACTGGCATTACTCCAATGTTCCAAGTACGTAATTTTAGAAGTGGAGGTTGAACGGATAGTCACTTTGAGTTAAATGATTGCCATCTCTTACTCATTTTTGTTCCTTTAGGTCGCTAGAGCCATATTGGAAACTCCCAGTGACCGAACGAACATCCATCTTATTTATGCCAATGTCACATCAGAGGACATCCTGTTGAAGGTAAATCCGCTCTCTTCTGGGGTACTGTAACACGCATTGTTTTGTGGTAGCTATTCATAAGAAAAAAGATACCCCAAAATTATAGACACATTGAACTAGCTTCATTGATTTGAGTGGATATAGTACAATGTAATTAGATAGTTGAGACAGTGATTTACCACGATCTTTTGCATATGTGAACCTCATTTGCATAGACGAATAATTTAAACTTCATTTCTTGGACATCTTTTTTCCCATGCACTACAAAACTGCAAGATCTGGAACTCCATAAACAAAATGGGATTGGAAGCTGCATTTGAGTTGGTGGGATTGACCACCCTGATAGAAAAGTGGGTGCTGAACATTCAGAGATTTAGTGAGCAGCAATGACTCCCATGTAAAAGAAAATGATATGATTTGACTTTAAGTTTTGACAAAAGAGGATGATTAACTCTTTTACAGGGTTGAAAAGAGATAAGTACTTTGTCTGTCTATGTTATAAACAACATGTTTGCTCTTGTAAGAGCAAAGTGATGTTACAAAAGGAAAAGCCTACAAAATTAAGCAATAACAATTGGGATGGGCCTTTGAATTCAGTTGTATTATGGAAATAATGACTGCAACATGTTAAAAGGATTACGACTGCGAGGTTTAAGATCTTAATTAATGTTGTTTTAACATTTAAGAGAGAGAGAGAGGAGGAAGAGAAACTTTGACACCCTTCGGGAAAGGAGCTCATGAGAACTTAAATTATTAACTGCACTGAATTTCATCACTCTCTTCAATTTTTCATCCCATCATTTTTCAATAAGTATTCTTTTTTTTTTTTTTTGAGCAGTAACAAGGTTAATATTCTGTTATTTCATGCTGTAATAGTTTTCTGCTTCAGTTTCAAAACTTGATGTAAATGTTTGGTCTGGACAAAACTAATTAAGAGTTCATGTGGGTATGCCTTCCACATGTTTTATGTCTTCTAAAAAGAGAAAATAAAAAATAAAATGAGAGAGAAACAGGTTACAGAAATGAAAATGAGAGCTTCAAAGAAGACATTGGAAAATGAATAAGGTGAAGTCCTAACCTTACGCCGCCAAGAGAGAGAGAGAGAGAGAGAGAGAGGGAAAGAGGAAGGGAGGGAGAGAGATAGATCTTTTGTTCAAGCAATTTCATGTTGGGTGATATTTCCCAAGATGAGAAATACTATATTTCTTTTCTTACAGTTGAAAGTTTGAGATTTGTAATTCTCTGTTCATGAAATGACTATAATTTCACATTACCTGTCAATCTACTGCAAACCTTCTCTTTGATCTGCACTTGAGACCAGTGAAGTTATGAAGTTCACAGAAGTCATTGTTTGCGGTTTTAGGATCTAGAATCATAAGGAGACATCAAAAAGGATGTCAAACATAGAATCAGAGCTGGATGGATGAAATGGAGAACTGCCTTTGGGATACTCTACAATTGTAAAATACCATCCAAGTTGAAGGAAAGATTCCAAGAAACATATGTGTAGGCAAGATATGCTATACGGTATGCACTGTTGGTCCGTTGAGATATAACACATCTAGAAAGATGAGTGTAGCAAAAATGAGATTGTTGATGCAGATGTGGAGTCACATGAGAAAAGGTACAATAAGAATGAGTTCTCATTTATTTGAAAACAACAGCACAGTTAGAGGATAAATTAAGACAAGGAGGTTAAATCTTGTGATGTAGGGCCAGAGATTCCCAGAAGTGACTGGATTCAATCTTGATCTGAGAGGGATAAGGGTGCACCTAATGGTAAGATAGTTTAAAACCTCCTTCCAAAAATCCTAGTTGAGGAGATGTTTCCTATCAAGCAATTCAAGAAAAGGGATCCATGGAGCCACCACTAAGAAGTTAGGATTGAGACTTATTTGTGTTATCTTTACAATTCTCTTGATTTTGATATGGTGGTCCTGCCTATGTCAGTGCGAAGTGACTGTTTATTGGGGATGGGTGTTCGGGGTGGGAGTGCATGCAGGCTGTATCACACTCTTAGAGAAGGCAACTATTTTGCGGATGCCTTAGAAAATTCAGATTCCATTGTTCCCCAGGAATGTCAGCTAGAAAAACCTACAGTTTAATATTATTTGGACTGCTAAATTCCAAGGTTGGCTGAATTATAACTCCCGTGTACATTTCTCTAGTTGACTTTTTGACAGATTTTTTGCCTCAATTGTAGTAGGAGCTTCCGTTGATAGATTCTGAGACCAGATATGTTTCAAAAGTCTAAGGTCCTGCTTGTGGATTAACTTCGTTACTGTCATATTTTTTCAGGAAGAATTGGATCATCTTGCCAGTAATTTTCCTAATCAGTTCAGTGTGTACTATGTTCTGAATCAGGTATTTGCTTATCATTTGCTGCTTGACCCTTAGTTGCCTCATTCTCTCTCTTTTAAACTTTCATTCTCCATTTAAGATTTTCTTTTTTTTGAAACATTTCATATTATTTAATTTGAAGCCTTACACTATATTATTTTTGGATGGTCTAAATCTGAATGCACAAAGAAGCTCTTAGAAAAGATGGGAAAGTCAGAAGGGGAATGGCTTACAAACTTTAAAGAGAATAACTTTGTTTTTGTTCTGTTAACGGTCATAACAATTTGTTAAAAAATTCTAGATAGTTCCCATTGCTGGTTCAAAAAGCAAGCTCATAGGCTTTGCATATTGCACTATGAAACTCGTAATCACTGATTGTTAGAGGTTGTATTATGATCCATGCTTGTCATTTTGCTATACATTTTATTATAGGCAAAATTGGGAGGTGGAAGTCCTTTGTAGTATAGACAACATTCATGCTTCGATTTACATTATTACTAGAACAATCAGTCATGGAGAGAATTGATTGTCTGCCACTCTGCAGCAGCTGTGCACCCACATGTAGGACCTGTGTCTATGTGTGCGGGTACAGAGCTGCTCAGAAGCTGAGCATATATTAAACATGGATTATTGGACCTTCAATTTCTAATGTATGTCCATGTTCTTCAAATAACTTATGGGGCAGCCACCTGAAGGATGGGAAGGGGGTAGTGGGTTCATATCTAAAGAAATGATTCAAAGCCAATTCCCTGCTCCAGCTCCTGATATTCAGGTCTCTCTCTCTTGTGCTCTCTAGTTGTTGTTTAACACTGACAGCTGAGAGTAAGTCTAACAGCAATATTCTGCATTTGCAGATACTAAGGTGTGGACCACCCCCTATGAACAAGGCAATGGCTGCTCATCTAGATGCTCTTGGATACACCCCCACAATGCAGTTCCAGTTTTAAGCATTTTACAGGACACAATGATTCAAAGCCAATTCCTTGCTCATCCGAAAGACTGCACTTCATTTGTTTGTGACATATTGTTCATTCAGGGAACCAACCTTTGAAACTTTATTTTTCAACTTGTCTGGTGTTTCACAATGTCATACTGAAAACTAGCATTCTTTCAGCATATCATCCTTTTAAAACAAAGAAATCTTTCATCAACATAATCAGTTGTTGACCCAACTTCTACAACTTTTGTATTTAAGAAGCTTCGTGTCAAATCCCATCGAGTTATATGAGAATAGCTTTCCTGATATAAATCAGAGTTTAGTGATTATTCATTGGGCAGATTGAAGTTCAAATACTTGAAGCAGAAGAAATAAAAAAGAACATGGAAGTTATATGAGAATAGCTTTCCTGATATAAATCAGAATTTAGTGATTATTCATTGGGCAGATTGAAGTTCAAATACTTGAAGCAGAAGAAATAAAAAAGAACGAGAACACTGGCAAACCGAATGTGAAAACTCAGTGAAGCAAAAGGCAGGCGAGTTCCTAGCCCCATTAGCTTTAGCTACTAGTAAATCCTATAACATTCTTAAGCACCATAAATAAGAAGGAAATTGTGAACTCCTGGAAAAAGGCCTGTAATCTGCTCAAGACTTGACCACAACTTCCCTCCAAAACAAAATAAAAAATTAATACACAACAAAAATACAAGTCTAAAGTGCAGAAGTTAACCATTTCCCTGTTAATCACAACTGGTTCATGATTTTCAATCCTAGAGGAACATTGTTTAGGAGTCTCCTCCAAAACCTCAAGTTAGAAGGCACCGGAAAAAAAAAAAAAAGAGAGAATTCAGATTTACCTCTAATTTTATAGTTTTATGCAACAAAACTGAATTTTCTCCGATGTCTATTATAAGTACAAGTTTATCCCTTGAACAAACAGAGCAAAAATAGTTGCAGCCATTCCCATAAAGAAGCTACCAATCTTACAGTGCTTGACAGCTGAAAAGCACTTCCAGAGTTGTTGAGTTGCTGAATTGCACAACAGTCTCAAGCCAAATTGTGGAACAAATTGAAAGACCTTAAATTTTAAAGGCAAATCAAAACCTAACTAAACCTCAATCTTTTTTGACATTCTAAGTTGACTTTACAGTCTGGTAAGCTCATCGCCTTCGCATTCCACGCCCACGTCCACGGAAAGCAGCTCCATGCCCTCGTCCACCCATAGCACTTGCAGCAGCATCTCCCTGAGCACTCTCCGACTGCATCATCAAACAGCAGAAAACAGTTAAAACGAATAATCTGATTTCAGCCAGACATCTGAAGATATTCTGCTGATTGATTCCAGCAAAGAGAGGCAGAGAGAGAGAAAGACTGAAGGAGGTAGCTAATTGCACAGGTTACGATATTTATAGAATCCTCTAAAAGAAGCACCCACATGAACAAGTAACTTGAACTATTAGATTCTAGCATTTTATTTTCTCTGGAAACATAACTACACAAAGGAATTATTTGATCTTTATCTTAAAAGTTACCTTTTTGGTTAAAATTGCTTCCTTGATAACCTTACAAATGTTACTAATTAGTAATCCCAGAATTATGTAGACAGTTACTTCTATTTTAGGCAAGTTTCAGGAATTCTTCATAGTTTAAGTAAAACTCAGTCACAATTGAGTGAGTTTTGGTGCTACAATTGGCTAGAATTCAGTCAAATTACTGCAAAAACTACTGAAAATAATCAAATGCAGTGTCAGAGGAAGAACTAACACAGCCTTGATCATATTTCAAAAATTAAGTGCAATTTTACAAAGTAGAAGGATAAAACTCTTATTTCCACCTTAATTTAAGGTTAGTTTATGCAACTCATCCTTTCACTTTCTAAAAGAAATTATTATTATTAGTATTTTTATAATTAAACTTACATAACTCATTGTAAATTAAACTTACTATTACACTATCACCTTTTCAAAATGAAACTTCAATCAATTATGGTCTTTATCTAATATTAAATGCTATTACAATGCATGGAAGATGATGTAGGAGAAGTGAATATATATTAAGGGGAACTTGACCACACGAGGTAGCAAATATCAGTTACCCAGAAAGATTTGAATGTAACAGTTCGACGTTGGCAAAAGTTCTAAGAAAAATAAAATAAGATGGGGGAATGTTGGACACTCAACTTTCCCTGGAAATTTCCTCCCTACTAAGAACCAAACATCCACTAAATTACATCTCTTAGCATAAATCTGGTCAAAATAAAATTCCCGTTATGATAACAATAGTTATCTTATAACTCATAAACATGCAGCTTCAATAGATCAGAAGCGTTCAGCACAACTTGTTAATGACCAACTTTTGATACTTTCAATTTCTTAAGCATTTCAATGTTGACATGCGTGCATTTCTTGTTCTAGTCCATTCATTTCTTTTATATAATTCCAGTTTGGCATTACTTTTAAAAATGATTTGAAATATGAGATGCTCCTCTTTGTTATTGATGTCAAATTCAAAAACTCTGAGTAGTCAAAACTTTCATCAGTTAACTGATTTCATGATTGTATGAAACATAAAAAATTTAAAATCATGATTGTGTTTCAGAAATATCTAGAATGAGTAGTAGGGCTTAAAACACTAAAATTCTCCAGATTAGTGTTTCACATCAAACTCAAATCTCTTATATGTATAATTCAGAAATTACTTAAACTAATGCAATTTCTGTTAGTTCTTTTTCTCCTCACTTCTATAGAGCTTTCAAGAATTCATCAAGCTTTTAATGATCTTGTTTATCAAAAAACATAAGCCACTACAAGGCCTCATCACAGTCCTATTAGCATCAAAACCAATAGTGCATTAATAAAATGCAAAAGTTAAAAAGGAAAGTTGTAAACCAAAATAAAACTATTGATGGGCAAATCATGAACAGGACATATGGATAGCAGACACATAATATGAGGCAAAAGAAAGAGAAAATTACCTTAGGGTTTTTCACAGTCTCATCGACACTTAATATGAGGCAAGCAGCTTCTGTAGCAGCATTTATGGCATTAATCTGCAAGAAATGATACAGAGTCACCACAAGCAGTAAAGACACCACAAACAACGCCAGTTGAACATTTCTACAGAGTACGTTAGTGGATAAACAATTTAAAACTTGAAACCTTCACAACTGCTGGCTCCCAAACAAAGTTAGCAAATGAATCTGTAATTCCGCCAGTGTTGATGTCCACTCCATAAGGAGCACCCTCACCTAATAAAAAAACCTCCAAATATTTAGATGACAAATTTTTCACTCAAAAAACTCAGTGCCAGATTGCAAATGATAACACAAGTCAGCTAAACATAACTATCCAACAAACAAGAGCAATAGACTTATCAAGAATAGGACTGGAGAACATGTGATCTGACTAAACAGATTCTTGCAGCCTTGCAGGGAGATATACATTGAAGCTCCCAATTCCATCAGAGGATGGGAACTTAAAGTACAAAATAAAGAGAGAGAAAGAGAGAGAGAGAGAGGCCAACCCTCAGGCAGAGCATGTTTCTGTCTTAATTTGTTCAATACATCAGTTGCATCAAATCCAGCATTGTCACATAGCTGCCTCGGGATGACCTAAAACATAAAATTTATACATACAAAGATTTCCCATCAAATATATACCATTGTCACCAAAAGCATGAGTAAATAACCAAAAACTATGAAAGACCAAAAGAAATCATTTACTTCAAACTTTTTCTACGCATACCTTATGCCCTTTTCATTATGTGAATCACCAAAAATCACTATTACACATAATTAGACCAAAACTACTCATTTTGTACCTTAGCTAAAAATTATATTTTCGAAAAAAAAAAAAAAAAGTCTCATCACTACTATTTTTTGAGAAGTATCTGCAGAAATGCTTCTCAAAAACAGATTTCAGGAGTAGTTTTGGTTTGCCAGTGATTTTTATTTTTCTTAAGAACTTCATAATGTGAAATAGATTCTTTTGTTTAGGGCACGCTTAAATATAAGCATCAACAAAATATCGTCTAAGAGGAAATAACAAACACATAGAGGAAGCACAAAGCTTCAGCTCCATTGCTTCAACAAGTTTATTTTCATATAAATAGATAGATAACAGCTCAAGCTAGGGCTTCAAAAAACGATGACAACTTTCTGTGCGCTTTTCATTGCTAGCCATAGTTTAAAGGTCTTGCTGCTCTGTTTTCACTGTTTTGTGTCTATTAACTTCCTAATTTTTCTCTTGAATATTAAATCTTTTTGTTCTCAAAATAAGCAAAACTAGTTTTTTGGGTTACATTAATAACAAGTTCATGTTTGATTTAAGCACTTAAAAGCAGGGTTCACAACTAAGTTTCTAAACCTAGTTACTGAAACTGGAAAACTATTCTCGATGATTCATATTCTAACCATCGACTTGTGACCTTCTTGCCCCATAAATACCACCTCGCAGAAGATCCACATTCCGAGTTCAATAAAATACAAGCTGAAGAGTGATTTACAAACAAAAAGTGCTCAGCACCAACCGATAACTTAATCATTCAAAAGTATTACACAATATCTAAAAGGAGTACAAGAAAAAAAATAGCAGGTGTAGCATCTTTCAAGAGGATTCTTCTCCAAATGTCAATGTCTATGTACACCACTACCAGAGCAGAACTTTGATTTCAACAAATGCTAATGTCGTTTCCCTATTCATGGAGTAAAAGTTCAAACGAAGCGACACATCAATTACCCAATCCACACAATAAGTCACACATATTTCAGGTCTATATATATTTTAAACCATTTCTAATGAAAAGCAAAGCATAGAAAGCAAATTACACCCACCTCAAGAGCTTTAGCATATGAATTGATGAACAGTTGAGATTTCCCAGCAATTGAGCGTGCATGCTGCCTCAAGTATCGACTGATCTCCATCTGTAAATAAAAGCAATGATTCTGATCATCAAGGACTAAAACATCTTCAAAATCTTAACCAAACACTAATTGTAGGCCCATACATCTATAGCACCACCACCAGCAACTACAGTAGAGTTCTTTGAAGCCCTTCTAACAATCATGATTGCATCATGTAAACTTCTCTCAGCTTCCTCAATGAACTGAACAACAACACAAGAAAAGGAAAGGTCAAAAGCAAGCATGACAAGCAGTATCTTTTGTAAATAATACATACATATATGTATGCATATGTGAGTGTATCTATAAATAGACAGTTATTGGCTGGTTCATTGAATTAAACACCTGATCAGCTCCACCACGAAGAACTATGGTGGCTGTCCTGCCTGATGGGCATCCACTGAATATATTAAACCTCTCACCCCCAACCTGCCTTTCTTCAAAGAGCTCACAAGTCCCAAGAACCTGCAGGTCAAACAAAAGCAACCATTTAAATAAGAAAAGAAAATCATCCACATAGAAAATATTTAACAAAATAGGGACTTCATTTTCAAAATGAAACAATGTTCTTGACCTCATCAATTATGTTGTTAACAGATGTCTGTACAGTTCCTCCTGTTGCAGCAGCAACACGTTGCAGGTCTTCTTCAGTTACACGACCTGCACAGAAAATATCCCGATCTGCAAAATACTGTTCCACAAACAAAGCGATCAGTGCTGTCCATGTTACTCAGCAATCTTCAAGTACTAATCATAAATACATGCCATTTTGTGAATACAACTATGTACGAGTAGAACCATTACAAGATGTGAGATGAAAGTCTCGTCTGACAAGGAAACGACATACAAGTATAAAATTGAGTCATCAATACAATGGGCACGGTTATCTCTTGGGCAATGCCCATTGGTAAGCACTCAAATGGCCACAAGTGAACAAAGCAATAGCTAAAATACCCTGATCTTACTACTGTCCCATAATGAAACTTGACTGTCAAAAACCAACAACCATCTCAATACAGTAAATGGAAGAAAATTTGTACACATGGAAATCGAAACAATATGTGAGGTGTAAAGACAACTTTTCTAATATTACAGCATCAGAAAGCCGGTTAGGTAACCATATTACCATGAAATCCATAAAGATATCAAGTATAAGCACGAAATCCAAAGTTCCAGGAAAAGCATAAGGCAAGCATAGAAACAATACTTAAAATCCAGCTAGAGTGTGAGATAAACACTCCAGGAGAAAAAGTAGGCACCTGAGTAGCAAGATCACCAACAGCCAGCCGAGAAAGAACAACTTTAGCCCCACTTTGCACGCATTTATCCAACTTGTCATAAATGATGTTCCATTCTGCATCCACAATTGACTGATACTGTGATGGATCTGAAAGCCTGCAGCAGATTTGAATTGGAACAGAGGGACTGAGAGTGCTTAGTTCTTGTCCAAAAGAATACAAACCAAAATCACAAGGATCCTACCTAATTTCAGCATTCTCCTTCTCAGATTTCAACTCCAGCTCAATGTTTAATAAGAGTATTTTAGGATTTAGAAATTTCTTGGGTTGCTGTTCAAATCCCGCATATGAAAATGTCTTTTTAAAAGCAACACCATTAACTAGAAAAGAGTCTCGCATGGTACCACCAGGAACCTGTAGAAGCAAACCAAAATCTTTATTTCAAATGTAATTCCATCCAAGACCAAACTACCTCTCATACCAAATGAAATTACATAAGATAGAATCAGTGCAAATAATTTAAACTAATCCTGGCTACAAAACAACACAACTTAGGTAAAGAGATCCAAGTCTGAGCCGTGTACAAATTACAGGTAGATTAAAGGAGTTCTTAAATCACCAAGTAAGGACATTTTAATAAACTTATAATAGGGTTGGAATTGAGCATGCATCCACACTCACCACAGATGTTCATGCATTCAATAGGGAAATAAAACTATGCTAGGCAACAAAACATAATCAGCAAGGAAAGAAAAATATGTAAAACTCTAGGTAACCAAACCACCTGACAAATGTAAACGAGTCAGACACAACAGTCTCTTAGCATATAACCCAATTGTGGAAGTAAATATCCAAGCAGAACTTCAATTCCCGCAGCTATTTTCTATTATATCATTAGATCAATAAAGGTATACTGAATCTGATTGGGCCACCAGCTATCACCCTCACCTATATAGGATTTAGTCAATTTCCCTCAGGAGAAAGCAAAACAAGCATACAAAGCAAATAGGAAATCTGCATCAAGCTTTAATGATATAAATCTGCCATTATGAAAAAAGAAAAAGAAAAAGAAAAGAAATCCAGCAAGAAATTAAATAGAATTCAACAGCTTACTAAACTTCTATACACAAAGGCTAGGGTACCCTATTTGCCCATAGTTTCTTCCTCTTTCTTGCATCATCACATGGAACTCATTTTTATGTCCATAGAAATCTCTCAACAGTTTCATTAGCCAAAGTCAAAATTTATGTGCATCCACAACTGACACCAAGTGTAACTCCAAATAAACCCTTTGATAATAAGTAAAAAGAACAAAAGAAATAGCAGCTTGAAATATTAGCTGCTCTTTGCAAAGAGAAGTTACTTAAAGAAACTAAACTTCTTAAAAGAGTTGGAGGTATGATTGGCAAAGACAAGAGACGCAGGTATGATTGGCAACATCCAAACTAATATGGGTCTCAAGCCGCAAATTCAAAAATTAATAAAGTACCGCTACTAGACTTAAATAAATACCTTCTTTATCCCAATCATATTTAACCTATCCTCATTCCCAATTGCGATGACAGCATCCACAACCATTGATGCAAAAAACTCTTTTTCTCCACCAATGAGTTTTGAAGAGAGTGTGGTAGCAGCACATTTAGCTAATAAGTTTTTCTTTTCATCCACACTTTTTCCCTCAATGCTAACTGCTAGCTCTTTGATCTTCTCGATGGCCTGTGTCATCATTTGTAACCTTTTAAGATGCAAGAAGATCGTGATCGTGACTAACATCTCAAGTATAAATATAAGAGCTTGAGCAAACCAAATAGCTTGCAGTTCGATAACTCCGGATCAAGTTCTGTGGGTGAACACCATCCTCTATAAAAGGTTTGGCCTCCCTCAAAAACTCCCCTGCAAGCAGAACCACAGTTGTGGTTCCATCACCAACCTGCAAGACGGCCACCAGAAATTGTCAAGGGTCCTAAAATTAAATCCAGTTGGGAACCAAACAAGAACAATGGAGAAGAAGAAGAAGAGCACCTCGGAGTCCTGAGACTTAGCTATATCGACCAGGATCTTGGCGGCCGGATGCACGATGTCGAGGAGCTTCATGATGGTAGCTCCGTCATTAGAGATGGTGACATTGCCCTTGTCGTCATGGATCAGCTTGTCCATTCCACGCGGGCCCAGGGTCGTCCTCACCACATCTGCCACAGCAGTGCACGCGTTTATGTTACTCACCAGCTGCGCCTTGCCTTGCGACGTGTCTGTTCCTTCCTTCAGCAGTATGATTTGCGGTTGCTACATTTCACACAAACACAGCCAGCAAAATTAAACACGACAAATACTTTCGCGTTCAAAAGAGAGAAAATGAGAGAAATGAGTCTCTTCCGTGTGTCTATCTGTTTGCTATGCTTACCAGCATGGCTGCCATCGTTGGTTGCTCTGGAGAGACAGAGAGGGAGGGGAAGGATAGAGTAGAGAAAGTAGAGAGCGAAAGCTAGGGTTTGCTTTGCTCCTGAAGAGTGTAAGCAGACTACTCTGGTTGCTTCTAGTTCCTAAGACCTTTGGGTTTAATTCCTTTGCTGGGGTTAGAAGGAAATGATGATTTTGGCCCAGCACCAATTATGATGGGTTCTTGAACCGACCCGACCCGATCTCTCCCAACCCGTCCTTCCGAATATTAGATCTTAAAATAATAATAATAATAATTTGAATTAATTTTATTTAATATTAAATCATATTAATTTATTTTATATTTTACATTTATAGTTTTATTGTAAAATTTCTTATTTGATAATCTTTTGTTATAGTAAAAAATTATAATTTATTTTACTTTTGTTAAAAAATATTAATAATAAAAATTAGTAAAATTTGTGTTGAAGACCATAAATATAACACGCTTAACAATATTTAAATAACAACATTTAAAAGAGTCATTGAAAAGAAAGAATTTAGCAAACTATGATAGGCATTTAGAGCTTGATAATTTATTTGGAATGATTCATGAATTTATGATAGATTTGGATTAAATTGTTTTTAACACGCTCATTAATTTCTATGACAAGTCGTGGATCAACAATTCAATTAACTTGTGTCATTTGCAATCACTCAAATCTAGTGTAGATCAGGATTTTTCTGCCAAGCCTCAGGGGTTACCGGCATTTAATCACATCATAATAAAATTTAAGATAAAAATTATTTAAAATTTTAAAAAATTTTAGTTAAATTTTACTTTTTAAAATAAATTTAAATGAATATTAATTTATTAATTTCATTCAAATTAAATTTTAAATTAAAATAATTATAAAAAATAATAATATTTTTATTATTAAAAAATTAAAAATTATTCAATAGAGTTCACATTTTATTTTTAATTTTATCTCTCAAATTTAAAGAATTTCAACTAACAAACTATTTTTTTATAAATTTTTAAAATTTTTGATAATATATTTTCTTTAGAAATGTTTTTTGGTACTAAAAGAATTTTAATTTTTTTTTATGATGATTACTTGAACATTCTTTTTTTACATATATGTGAGAAATGCAATTTAAATATCTTTAATAGTTAAATTTTTGACAGGGTTTAATTTGAAAAAAAATAAAAATAAAAATTTATTTAGATATGTTTTAAAAATAAAATTTTAATTAAAGAGAGAATAAAACTTAAAGTCTAAAACAACCTTTACTCTAAAATCTATTGCAAAGTGTGTGAGTTTAATTCAATTGTACATTTTATTTAGCTTGCTCAAATTGTCTATTTTGTTGACAAGATAATTAGATCATTTGCTTATGTGTGTTTCAAAAGTTTTCTTCTAATACGAGATCAATCTAGTGTTTATATGCTTAAATCTAATGTAAAAATCACAAGCAAAGAATTGAACTCACTTCAATGAGTTATAATTAAAACAAGCTCTTATATGAATTAGCAATAACATAACTTTTTACTACCTTAATTTAAGATCGACTATATCATAAAATGTATGAAATGACACTACGAAATTCATTCTCGCTTTTACTAATGACAATGTACAAAAAATTGTAGAATTTTTTTTAGGACTAAAATTATTTTAAAAATATATATATTATCAATTTACTAATTCCATCAGATCTATTCCGACCATTTTTGTGGTCAATAATGGCTCTAATTGTATTGGCACAATGCATTAAATCATGTCCTAAGCTCGACCCATAACGAAACATAACCAGCTTTTTATAGTAACGGACAAGGTCAAGGCTACCCATTTGAAAAATATATTGCCCATGGCCAACCTATGGGTTTTACTTGTTCGACAATATTGACTGGTTATCTTATTGGGTCTTAAACTAGTCAATTTAATCGATTTTAAATGGATCATATGTGGGTCAACATAACAAATTTTAATACAAATTAATTTGATAGATAATCTTATTTACTATTTATGATAACAATAAAAAAAAAAGTAAATTTAGCATACTAGATAAATAAAAATCATATGAATATTTATTATACTAATAGTTTTAAACTTTCAAGACATAAAGTATAAAGCAAATTTAATATATTTTCTTCGTGTAATATTGAAATTAATAAAATTAGTGAGTAATATCTATTGTTATCTAATATTAAAATAGGCTTCAAATAATGTTAATAGCATTTAATCAAAAGAATTAATATATTAGCTTTACTTTGTGGATAATTAATTTACAAAGAATATATAAATTAAACAAAAAAAAGGGAAATATATGTTATTAATTGTTTTGATTGATTACTCTGTATCTTTATGAAAATAGGTATACAAATCTAATTAAATTTAAATGAATCATATGAGTTTGGCCCATGGGTCTATTTAAGTTGCCCTAACAAGTCAATTCATCGAGCGGCTTGGTTTAATATGCAAGTCCCACGGTCCTCCCATTAGCCTAAACAATGGCACAATTACTAAAAGAGCTTGGCTAAAACCCATCGAGCCAAGTTCAAATGGGTCGGCCCATGAGCCATGGGCACAATATCAACCTTGAGACATTTCATCCAAACTAGAGAAGCTTTCTAATGTCTTTTGACAACTTTTGGACAATTCTCATGATTGTTGCATTTTCTTTTGGAATGGATTTGATCCATCTTTAGTCTATTACTGAAAAGGGTTGAGATTTCTATCGCAAAAACTTTGGGTGAGAAATATTACGTATTTACTGCACCATTATCCTCAACATTAACATTAAAAAATTTCATAGCCTTTTTAAGTGATGTAATTGCCCTTGGGTGAACTGCTATTTTCAAATTAAGTTATTTACTTAACTCATTCACTTATAAAGAAAAAAAAATATGAGAAAAGTCATTGAGATTAAATTAATTGTTTAATTGTTAAAATTTTATATATTTATGAAATTTATTATATAAAATTTAATTTCAAATTTAAATGGATCAAAGAAGTTTGGATATATATGACTCATTAGCTTGTTTAGATAACTTTAACGAGTTGGCCTATCTAATGTTTCAGTTCAAAATTTAAAACTCTTGACCTCCTTATTTTTTGAAGATTTAATCTAATTCATTTTGTTTATTATTAGGTTAAATTAAAACTTGTCAAATGTCTTATGGCCTTTACTTATAAACTTCATGTTTTATTAGCAATGAAAAAAAAGTTCTTGAAAATGGGTAAGATCTAAAAAGAAAATGAATAAATGATTTTATTATCTAAACCAATAAACATGAGACTTTAGGTTATATATGCTTTTTTATTAACGTTGAATTTTAGTCAACCATCTATAAATTATCCCGACCATTAATTTTATCTAAAAATAATCCAATTTTTAAAAGTTGTGTTTAGCACACGGGATATGATAAGACTATTATAATGGGATAGGATTAGTTTGGATTGGATTGGATAGAGATTATATTAATATGATGATGTGTTTGGTGTAATAAGGGTTAAGATCAAAATTATTTTAATTTATTTTAAAATTTTAAAATATTAAAAATTAATATAATTTAATGTTTATCATAAAAATTAATTGATTAAAAAATTACTATTTAACTTCACTATTTATAATTTTTTAAAATTTTGATTAAACTTTATTATTCTTTTGACTTAAAAAAACATGATTATAAAGTGAATTTTATAAATATCAACAATAAATATAAATTAATTACAGGTATTTAGTCAATAATGTTGATATTCATAGAAAGTTAGATTAGTTTAAGGTATTTTTTTTATTTGAAGTAGCTAGCAAATAAAGTAAAAATAATACAATGTAAATTTCTTTATAAGCTCAAATTGCATTTTATATAATCAAATAATTTCACTTATTTTTAAAAATGTATTTATATTGATCTAAAATAAATTTATTCATTTGATGAAATTAAATAATTTAAACCAAACACTAACTTGGCCTTTTACTTCATGAGATATTTTATCCCACCAATTCAAAGTGATGAAATTATCACATTCAAAAAAGGATGAAAGAAGGGATGGGATAAGCTTATCCCAATCTTATAAATGCACAAAATACTAGATTAACATAAAAATTATTCTATCTTATATGTAGGAAAAACTCAATCTTGATTAAAAATTATATCAATTAGAATAAGAGACAAGAAAATTATCTAAAAATAGATCATGTATTTAAAATACGTATATTATGTGATAGAATTATATTATCTCATTTATCATTTGAAGGTAGTTTGGATTAAGATGGAAGCAAGTTAGTGATAATGTAGTTTCTTGGGTAATGGATAATTCTTTTTTAAATTGGTTTATACACAGTTCTAATAGTTTTAAATCTTTTTTTATGAATCAAATTCTATCTCTTCTTTGTCTCTATATATACAGTAACATTCTTTTTTTTTTCCCTCATTCAAGCACATCGATAGCTTGGGCAAATATACAAAACAGAAGAAACCAAAACAAGAAGTAGTAAATCAAACAAAAAGAAATAAACAAGAAAGAAGAAGGAAAATGTGGGTGGATGTCATGTTTGCATGTGCGAAACCTTTGGGATGGAGAAAAGCTTCTAAGTGGTAAGAATATAGTTAACTTATGTGTTTGTTGGAGGAAAGACTCACGTTTCTCTACAGAGAGAGAGAGAGAAAAAGGAGTATAAGGTTAAAAGAATGATGATCGATAGTATTAGAATAGTGCATGCAACTTAAGATATGCTATAGCCTATTTCTTGTCGTTCTTTATAGGATTTCTTGTGTGGTGGCTATACTTAGGGGTGAATATTAGTCGGTTTTAATCTAGTTAACCCATCGATCAAATTAAATTCAATTAATTCGGTCGGTTTAATTTTTTGACTTTTTTGATAATAGTTCTGTTATATAACTAGTTTAAGCGATCGATTTCGATTTAAATTTTTTTGAATCGAATATACTAAAATACAAATTTTTTGTTTTACTTATTTTATTATATATTGTTTTATTGTTAATTAACTATTAAGTTAATTTGATTTTGCTTTTACTTTTACGCAAACATAATTTTTATAAAGATGGAAATAGTCGAAAAATGAAGATTAAAAAAAATTCGAACTCATAAGAAGTCATTATATTTGTTATGAATTCATTATGTGATTTATGTAGTTTTTAACTTGTTATATTATACGATGTTTAATTTTGTGAAATTTTATATTTTAAAATTTTAGTTTGATAATATGTATATTAATTTCAGTTGTGTTAAATGATAAGAAGTTTTTTCGGTGAATTTAATATTAATAAATTTTATTTTACTTAAATTTTTATAAATAAAAGTTTGGTTTGTTCCGTTGCCAATCGTACCGACCGTAAAAAGATCAATTCAATTTAATCGATTTTTCTTAAATTTTGATCGATTTTCGGTTTCTTTTAATTGATTTGGTTAGTTTGATTTTTGAAATTATCAAAAAGAATTGACCGAATGATCACCCCTATCTACAATATGTTTTTAGAAATAATTAAAAGGCAAAAACTTAAAAAACAAAAAAAGTGTAGTAGTAACATGATGTGTGTATATATTGCAGCAAGAAGCTGTTCAAACAACTTCAAGATCATATTTCTATCAAGAGAATAAGAGTAGAATCCATCATAAAACAATCATGTTCAGATATTGCTCAACTGCTTCAATATGGACAAATTCAAAACGCCTTACGTAAGGTATACATATATGATGTGATCTTGATCATATTATTTTGCTATTGCAGTCTTCTTATTGTGAGTAACTTTTTATAAACTTTTAGGCTTGTTTTTCGTTCAAAAGAAAGGTTATTTTACTGGTAATTGCAGTACTATTAGCTAATGAGTTCATGAGATGCTTGTTGCTTAAGTTTCAGTGAAGATTATTATCTTCACTGGAACTGATCATAAAGAGGTTTTCATTTTGTCTTTGTTTTTACCAAATGCAGCTAGATAAACTCCACAAGGACAAATGCCTATTGTCTGCATACAATCAAATCCTAAGATTTTGCAAATGCATTGCCGACAACTTTTCTCACATTAACACACAAAGGTATCCATTCTTTGGCCATTTTCATTGATTTTCCTTTTTGGGTAGCATTGAAATTTTAAAAGAAACGATCTTTTGATGGACCTTTGCATGCAGAACGGTGGATTTGTTACCCACCAATATTAGTGAAGCGATATCAAGTCTAATATTTGCTGCATCAAGATGCGATGAACTGCCAGCGCTGCATTCAATTAGAAACTTATTTAAAGAACGCTATGGTCGTGAATTTGAAGCCGCATGCGTAGATTTACTGCCAGGAAACCTTGTAAATCCTAAGATAAAGGAAAACTTACGCATAAAATCGATATCAGATGAGGTGAAACTAAAGCTAATCTATAACATAGCCAAAGATTATGCTATCAATCTAAGTTTCCATGATTTTGATCAAGATCCCTCCAAGCCATTCAGCGAGAGGGTATGCCTCATACAATAAGACATGATTTTTCGCCTTGATTTTTTTTCTTTTTTATGTTTGTTCTATTAGTTCAACGTATACTAACTTTCTCTATTATTATGGTATGCAGGTTCAAGTTGTCAATCTTATTTACGATCAAGAATCATTATCTCCAAATGACAAAGCAACAAATTGTGGAACTTTTGTTACTTATTATGACGATGAAGATGAAACGGATAAGGCCAGTCATACATCAGAAGAGTCAGCCATGAACACTTTAAGCAATGGCTCTGGTATTTCTGATTCTTGCAACAAGAACAAAAGCGAGGTATTTGTCATAGACCATCTTGCGTTGGATAGCTCAATCGGTGAAAGGAGAATGGGGAAGGAAAAGGCATTACGTCCAACCCATGTCAACCATAATCTTCCAGAGTATGACGATGTGGTTGCTATGCAGACAAATCTAAAAAGAAAAATGAGAGAACAAACTCATCGTACCTTATCGAGGACCATATCAAGTTTTCAAAATATGAAGATTTGATATCTAAATACGTGGATCTTAAGGCAGAATATAGACAATGTTAAACCTTATTATAAATAATGCAGTTGTAGGGCTAGTACAGATGAAGAATAGTTGAATATATGAATACGAGAGCAAAACTACCATACACAAATTGGTCGAGACTTAAAGTCGCTCCCTTCACGGGGTCAAAGTTAATTGAAACTGGTTAATGCGCTTATAAAAACGTTGATTTAAGCTGTATGAGTTAAAAATTCCATGTCGACAAGTCTCATTAAGCAAACCTATATGTTTGTATATTCTTCAATTTTCATTTTGTTAAAATGAAAATGTAAGTTTCAATTTGAATTGAAATTAAAAATTGCTTTCTTTGGGTTTGCCAGTCTTAAATGTTTACGATTCCGACAAGGTAGAACTTTCATTCTTAGAATTGTTTGATTCTAGCTTTAATAAATCGTAAATGATGAATAATGAATGCTAAAGAGCTTGTACAACAAGGAATTCACTAATTCCACCGGTGGATTGGATATATTAGTTCGATCTAAACATTTCTGAATGTAACTCAAAATAATGAATAGATTCATCAGAGAAATTAACAACATAATCCATGAAGAATGCATTGGAACACTAAATTATCCTTAGCTCAACGATACACGCAACAATGTTTGAAACCATTACAAGGAAATCAAAAACAAGATCCTCAGTGCTTATAAATCATAAAAAAATGTATAATTGAATGAAGTTATTACCTGTTTACACCTTTAAAGTAGTCATGCCAGGTTTCATCATATTCAATAACTTAACATTATGAAAAATCATACCACACCAATACTTTAATGACCTCTTTATGATAAATGGTTGGTCACCTTGCTCACCTTGATAGCAGTATGACACGAATCATCTTGTTCTATTTCTTGATGAATTCGTAATTAATATAAAACTTAAGTGAACAACATGGACACATTAAGCAATTAAAACAATTTTTTAATTCCATCATATCAGTTTTGACCATCTTCGGGGTCGATAAAGGGTCGAGTCGGACTAGCCCAACCCGTTAAATCATGGCCTAAGTACGACCCATAACAAAATGCAACAGGCTTCCCACAATAACAGGTTGGGTCGAGGCTACCAATTTGAAAAATATGTTAACCATAGCCTACCCATGGGCTTTATCCGTGAGAGAACATTAACTAGTGATCTTATTGAGTCTTAAAACAGGTCAATTTAGTGAATTTTAAATAGATCATATGCGAGTCACTCTAAAAAATTTTCATACAAATTTGTTTGATAGATAATCTTATTTACTATTTGTGATGAAACTAATAAAAAAATGTAATTTAGCATACTGATACTAATAAAAATATATGAATATTTACTAAACTAATAGTTTCACACTTTTAAGATATTAATATGTAGCAAATTTAATATATTTTCTTCGTGCAATATTGAAATCAAAATAATAAGTGAGGAATACATACATATATATATATATAGTTATCCAGTTATAAGATATATTTCAAATAATGTTAATTGCATTTAATTAAAAGAATAGATTTATTAGCTTTTTTTTATTAACATTAAATTTTGAGTCAACCATCTTTAATTAATGACCCAATTATCATTAATTAAGGTTGAATTATCATGACCATTAATTTTATCTAAAAATAATCCAAGTTTAAAGGCTGTATTTAGTACATGGGATATGATAGGACTATTATGATGGGATAGGATTGGATTGGGATTATATTAATACTATGATGTGTTTGGTGTAACATGGGATACGATCAAAATTATTTTAATTATTTTAAAATTTTAAAATATTAAAAATTAATATAATTTAACGTTTATCATAATAATTAATTGATTAAAAAATTACCATTTAATTTACTATTTATAATTTTTTAAAATTTTGATTAAACTTTGCTATCCTTTTGACTTAAAAAAGACATGATTATAAACTAAATTTTGTCAATATCAACAATAAATATAAATTAATTACAAATATTTAGTCAACGATGTTGATATTCTTAGAAAGTTAGATTAGTTTAAGGTAATTTTTTTTTATTTAAAGTAGCTCGCAAATAAAGTAAAAATAATGCAGTGTAACTTTCATTATAAGCTCGAATTGCATTATACTTAATCAAATAATTTTATAAAATTTTATTTTTTTAAAAAAATACATTTACATTGGTCTAAAATAAATTTATTCATTTGATGATATTAAATAATTTAAACTAGACACTAACTTGTCCCTTTACGTCGTGAGATAATTTATTTCAGAATTCAAAGTGATAAAATTATCACATTCCAAAAAGGATGAAAGAAAGGATGGGATAAGGTTATCCCAATCTTATAAATGAATAAAATACGGGATCAAGATAAAAATTGTTCTATCCTACATATAGGAAAAACTCAATCTTGATTAAAAATTGTATCAATTATAATAAGAGAGAAGAGAATTATCTAAAAATTGATCAAACTTGTATTTAAAATACATATATTATGTGATAGAACCATATTGTATCATCTCATTTATCATTTAAAGGTAGTTTGAATTAAGATGGAAGTTAGTTAGTGATAATGTAGTTTCTTGATAATGGATAATTCTTTTTTAAATTGATTATAAACAGTCCAAATAGTTTTAAATCTTTTTTAGTGAATCAAATTCTATCTCTTCTTTGTCTCTATATATACAGTAACCTTCTTTTTTTTTTTCCCTCATTCAAGCACATCCATAGCTTGGGCAAATATACAAAACAGAAGAAACCAAAACAAGAAGTAGTAAATCAAACAAAAAGAAATAAACAAGAAAGAAGAAGGAAAATGTGGGTGGATGTCATGTTTGCATGTGCGAAACCTTTGGGATGGAGAAAAGCTTCTAAGTGGTAAGAATATACTTAACTTATGTGTTTGTTGGAGGAAAGACTCACGTTTCTCTACACAGAGAGAGAGAAAAAGGCATATAAGGTTAAAGGAATGATGATCGATAGTATTAGAATAGTGCATGCAACTTAAGATATGCTGTAGCATATTTCTTGTCGTTCTTTATAGGATTTCTTATATGGTGGCTATACTTAGGGGTGAATATTAGTCGGTTTTAATATAGTTAACCCATCGATCAAATTAAATTCAATTAATTCAGTCGGTTTAATTTTTTGACTTTTTTGATAATAGTTCTGTTATATAACTAGTTTAAGCGATCGATTTCGATTTAAATTTTTTTGAATCGAATATACTAAAATACAAATTTTTTGTTTTACTTATTTTATTATATATTGTTTTATTGTTAATTAACTATTAAGTTAATTTGATTTTGCTTTTACCTTTACGCAAACATAATTTTTATAAAGATGGAAATAGTCGAAAAATGAAGATTAAAAAAAATTCGAACTCATAAGAAGTCATTATATTTGTTATGAATTCATTATGTGATTTATGTAGTTTTTAACTTGTTATATTATACGATGTTTAATTTTGTGAAATTTTATATTTTAAAATTTTAGTTTGATAATATGTATATTAATTTCAGTTGTGTTAAATGATAAGAAGTTTTTTCGGTGAATTTAATATTAATAAATTTTATTTTACTTAAATTCTTATAAATAAAAGTTTGGTTTGTTCCGTTGCCAATCGTACCGACCGTAAAAAAATCAATTCAATTTAATCGATTTTTCTTAAATTTTGATCGAGTTTCGGTTTCTTTTAATTGATTTGGTTAGTTTGATTTTTGAAATTATCAAAAAGAATTGACCGAATGATCACCCCTATCTACAATATGTTTTTAGAAATGATTAAAAGGCAAAAACTTAAAAATTAAAACAAGTGTAGTAGTAACATGATGTGTGTATATATTGCAGCAAGAAGCTGTTCAAACAACTTCAAGATCATATTTCTATCAAGAGAATAAGAGTAGAATCCATCATAAAACAATCATGTTCAGATATTGCTCAACTGCTTCAATATGGACAAATTCAAAACGCCTTACGTAAGGTATACATATATGATGTGATCTTGAATCATATTATTTTGCTATTGCAGTCTTCTTACTGTGAGTAACTTTTTATAAACTTTTAGGCTTGTTTTTCGTTCAAAAGAAAGGTTATTTTACTGGTAATTGCAGTACTATTAGCTAATGAGTTCATGAGATGCTTGTTGCTTAAGTTTCAGTGAAGATTATTATCTTCACTGGAACTGATCATAAAGAGGTTTTCATTTTGTCTTTGTTTTTACCAAATGCAGCTAGATAAACTCCACAAGGACAAATGCCTATTGTCTGCATACAATCACATCCTAAGATTTTGCAAATGCATTGCCGACAACTTTTCTCACATTAACACACAAAGGTATCCATTCTTTGGCCATTTTCATTGATTTTCCTTTTTGGGTAGCATTGAAATTTTAAAAGAAACGATCTTTTGATGGACCTTTGCATGCAGAACGGTGGATTTGTTACCCACCAATGTTAGTGAAGCGATATCAAGTCTAATATTTGCTGCATCAAGATGCGGTGAACTGCCAGCGCTGCATTCAATTAGAAACTTATTTAAAGAACGCTATGGTCGTGAATTTGAAGCCGCATGCGTAGATTTACTGCCAGGAAACCTTGTAAATCCTAAGATAAAGGAAAACTTACGCGTAAAATCGATATCAGATGAGGTGAAACTAAAGCTAATCTATAACATAGCCAAAGATTATGCTATCAATCTAAGTTTCCATGATTTTGATCAAGATCCCTCCAAGCCATTCAGCGAGAGGGTATGCCTCATACAATAAGACATGTTTTTTTCGCCTTGGTTTTTTTTCTTTTTTATGTTTGTTCTATTAGTTCAACGTATACTAACTTTCTCTATTATTATGGTATGCAGGTTCAAGTTGTCAATCTTATTTACGATCAAGAATCATTATCTCCAAATGACAAAGCAACAAATTGTGGAACTTTTGTTACTTATTATGACGATGAAGATGAAACGGATAAGGCCAGTCATACATCAGAAGAGTCAGCCATGAACACTTTAAGCAATGGCTCTGGTATTTCTGATTCTTGCAACAAGAACAAAAGCGAGGTATTTGTCATAGACCATCTTGCGTTGGATGGCTCAATCGGTGAAAGGAGAATGGGGAAGGAAAAGGCATTACGTCCAACCCATGTCAACCATAATCTTCCAGAGTATGACGATGTGGTTGCTATGCAGACAAATCTAAAAAGAAAAATGAGAGAACAAACTCATCGTACCTTATCGAGGACCATATCAAGTTTTCAAAATATGAAGATTTGATATCTAAATACGTGGATCTTAAGGCAGAATATAGACAATGTTAAACCTTATTATAAATAATGCAGTTGTAGGGCTAGTACAGATGAAGAATAGTTGAATATATGAATACGAGAGCAAAACTACCATACACAAATTGGTCGAGACTTAAAGTCGCTCCCTTCACGGGGTCAAAGTTAATTGAAACTGGTTAATGCGCTTATAAAAACGTTGATTTAAGCTGTATGAGTTAAAAATTCCATGTCGACAAGTCTCATTAAGCAAACCTATATGTTTGTATATTCTTCAATTTTCATTTTGTTAAAATGAAAATGTAAGTTTCAATTTGAATTGAAATTAAAAATTGCTTTCTTTGGGTTTGCCAGTCTTAAATGTTTACGATTCCGACAAGGTAGAACTTTCATTCTTAGAATTGTTTGATTCTAGCTTTAATAAATCGTAAATGATGAATAATGAATGCTAAAGAGCTTGTACAACAAGGAATTCACTAATTCCACCGGTGGATTGGATATATTAGTTCGATCTAAACATTTCTGAATGTAACTCAAAATAATGAATAGATTCATCAGAGAAATTAACAACATAATCCATGAAGAATGCATTGGAACACTAAATTATCCTTAGCTCAACGATACACGCAACAATGTTTGAAACCATTACAAGGAAATCAAAAACAAGATCCTCAGTGCTTATAAATCATAAAAAAATGTATAATTGAATGAAGTTATTACTTGTTTACACCTTTAAAGTAGTCATGCCAGGTTTCATCATATTCAATAACTTAACATTATGAAAAATCATACCACACCAATACTTTAATGACCTCTTTATGATAAATGGTTGGTCACCTTGCTCACCTTGATAGCAGTATGACACGAATCATCTTGTTCTAATTCTTGATGAATTCGTAATTAATATAAAACTTAAGTGAACAACATGGACACATTAAGCAATTAAAACAATTTTTTAATTCCATCATATCAGTTTTGACCATCTTCGGGGTCGATAAAGGGTCGAGTCGGACTAGCCCAACCCGTTAAATCATGGCCTAAGTACGACCCATAACAAAATGCAACAGGCTTCCCACAATAACAGGTTGGGTCGAGGCTACCAATTTGAAAAATATGTTAACCATAGCCTACCCATGGGCTTTATCCGTGAGAGAACATTAACTAGTGATCTTATTGAGTCTTAAAACAGGTCAATTTAGTGAATTTTAAATAGATCATATGCGAGTCACTCTAAAAAATTTTCATACAAATTTGTTTGATAGATAATCTTATTTACTATTTGTGATGAAACTAATAAAAAAATGTAATTTAGCATACTGATACTAATAAAAATATATGAATATTTACTAAACTAATAGTTTCACACTTTTAAGATATTAATATGTAGCAAATTTAATATATTTTCTTCGTGCAATATTGAAATCAAAATAATAAGTGAGGAATACATATATATATATATATATATAGTTATCCAGTTATAAGATATATTTCAAATAATGTTAATTGCATTTAATTAAAAGAATAGATTTATTAGCTTTTTTTTATTAACATTAAATTTTGAGTCAACCATCTTTAATTAATGACCCAATTATCATTAATTAAGGTTGAATTATCATGACCATTAATTTTATCTAAAAATAATCCAAGTTTAAAGGCTGTATTTAGTACATGGGATATGATAGGACTATTATGATGGGATAGGATTGGATTGGGATTATATTAATACTATGATGTGTTTGGTGTAACATGGGATACGATCAAAATTATTTTAATTATTTTAAAATTTTAAAATATTAAAAATTAATATAATTTAACGTTTATCATAATAATTAATTGATTAAAAAATTACCATTTAATTTACTATTTATAATTTTTTAAAATTTTGATTAAACTTTGCTATCCTTTTGACTTAAAAAAGACATGATTATAAACTAAATTTTGTCAATATCAACAATAAATATAAATTAATTACAAATATTTAGTCAACGATGTTGATATTCTTAGAAAGTTAGATTAGTTTAAGGTAATTTTTTTTTATTTAAAGTAGCTCGCAAATAAAGTAAAAATAATGCAGTGTAACTTTCATTATAAGCTCGAATTGCATTATACTTAATCAAATAATTTTATAAAATTTTATTTTTTTAAAAAAATACATTTACATTGGTCTAAAATAAATTTATTCATTTGATGATATTAAATAATTTAAACTAGACACTAACTTGTCCCTTTACGTCGTGAGATAATTTATTTCAGAATTCAAAGTGATAAAATTATCACATTCCAAAAAGGATGAAAGAAAGGATGGGATAAGGTTATCCCAATCTTATAAATGAATAAAATACGGGATCAAGATAAAAATTGTTCTATCCTACATATAGGAAAAACTCAATCTTGATTAAAAATTGTATCAATTATAATAAGAGAGAAGAGAATTATCTAAAAATTGATCAAACTTGTATTTAAAATACATATATTATGTGATAGAACCATATTGTATCATCTCATTTATCATTTAAAGGTAGTTTGAATTAAGATGGAAGTTAGTTAGTGATAATGTAGTTTCTTGATAATGGATAATTCTTTTTTAAATTGATTATAAACAGTCCAAATAGTTTTAAATCTTTTTTAGTGAATCAAATTCTATCTCTTCTTTGTCTCTATATATACAGTAACCTTCTTTTTTTTTTTTCCCTCATTCAAGCACATCCATAGCTTGGGCAAATATACAAAACAGAAGAAACCAAAACAAGAAGTAGTAAATCAAACAAAAAGAAATAAACAAGAAAGAAAAAGGAAAATGTGGGTGGATGTCATGTTTGCATGTGCGAAACCTTTGGGATGGAGAAAAGCTTCTAAGTGGTAAGAATATACTTAACTTATGTGTTTGTTGGAGGAAAGACTCACGTTTCTCTACACAGAGAGAGAGAAAAAGGCATATAAGGTTAAAGGAATGATGATCGATAGTATTAGAATAGCGCATGCAACTTAAGATATGCTGTAGCATATTTCTTGTCGTTCTTTATAGGATTTCTTATATGGTGGCTATACTTAGGGGTGAATATTAGTCGGTTTTAATATAGTTAACCCATCGATCAAATTAAATTCAATTAATTCAGTCGGTTTAATTTTTTGACTTTTTTGATAATAGTTCTGTTATATAACTAGTTTAAGCGATCGATTTCGATTTAAATTTTTTTGAATCGAATATACTAAAATACAAATTTTTTGTTTTACTTATTTTATTATATATTGTTTTATTGTTAATTAACTATTAAGTTAATTTGATTTTGCTTTTACCTTTACGCAAACATAATTTTTATAAAGATGGAAATAGTCGAAAAATGAAGATTAAAAAAAATTCGAACTCATAAGAAGTCATTATATTTGTTATGAATTCATTATGTGATTTATGTAGTTTTTAACTTGTTATATTATACGATGTTTAATTTTGTGAAATTTTATATTTTAAAATTTTAGTTTGATAATATGTATATTAATTTCAGTTGTGTTAAATGATAAGAAGTTTTTTCGGTGAATTTAATATTAATAAATTTTATTTTACTTAAATTCTTATAAATAAAAGTTTGGTTTGTTCCGTTGCCAATCGTACCGACCGTAAAAAAATCAATTCAATTTAATCGATTTTTCTTAAATTTTGATCGAGTTTCGGTTTCTTTTAATTGATTTGGTTAGTTTGATTTTTGAAATTATCAAAAAGAATTGACCGAATGATCACCCCTATCTACAATATGTTTTTAGAAATGATTAAAAGGCAAAAACTTAAAAATTAAAACAAGTGTAGTAGTAACATGATGTGTGTATATATTGCAGCAAGAAGCTGTTCAAACAACTTCAAGATCATATTTCTATCAAGAGAATAAGAGTAGAATCCATCATAAAACAATCATGTTCAGATATTGCTCAACTGCTTCAATATGGACAAATTCAAAACGCCTTACGTAAGGTATACATATATGATGTGATCTTGAATCATATTATTTTGCTATTGCAGTCTTCTTACTGTGAGTAACTTTTTATAAACTTTTAGGCTTGTTTTTCGTTCAAAAGAAAGGTTATTTTACTGGTAATTGCAGTACTATTAGCTAATGAGTTCATGAGATGCTTGTTGCTTAAGTTTCAGTGAAGATTATTATCTTCACTGGAACTGATCATAAAGAGGTTTTCATTTTGTCTTTGTTTTTACCAAATGCAGCTAGATAAACTCCACAAGGACAAATGCCTATTGTCTGCATACAATCACATCCTAAGATTTTGCAAATGCATTGCCGACAACTTTTCTCACATTAACACACAAAGGTATCCATTCTTTGGCCATTTTCATTGATTTTCCTTTTTGGGTAGCATTGAAATTTTAAAAGAAACGATCTTTTGATGGACCTTTGCATGCAGAACGGTGGATTTGTTACCCACCAATGTTAGTGAAGCGATATCAAGTCTAATATTTGCTGCATCAAGATGCGGTGAACTGCCAGCGCTGCATTCAATTAGAAACTTATTTAAAGAACGCTATGGTCGTGAATTTGAAGCCGCATGCGTAGATTTACTGCCAGGAAACCTTGTAAATCCTAAGATAAAGGAAAACTTACGCGTAAAATCGATATCAGATGAGGTGAAACTAAAGCTAATCTATAACATAGCCAAAGATTATGCTATCAATCTAAGTTTCCATGATTTTGATCAAGATCCCTCCAAGCCATTCAGCGAGAGGGTATGCCTCATACAATAAGACATGTTTTTTTCGCCTTGGTTTTTTTTCTTTTTTATGTTTGTTCTATTAGTTCAACGTATACTAACTTTCTCTATTATTATGGTATGCAGGTTCAAGTTGTCAATCTTATTTACGATCAAGAATCATTATCTCCAAATGACAAAGCAACAAATTGTGGAACTTTTGTTACTTATTATGACGATGAAGATGAAACGGATAAGGCCAGTCATACATCAGAAGAGTCAGCCATGAACACTTTAAGCAATGGCTCTGGTATTTCTGATTCTTGCAACAAGAACAAAAGCGAGGTATTTGTCATAGACCATCTTGCGTTGGATGGCTCAATCGGTGAAAGGAGAATGGGGAAGGAAAAGGCATTACGTCCAACCCATGTCAACCATAATCTTCCAGAGTATGACGATGTGGTTGCTATGCAGACAAATCTAAAAAGAAAAATGAGAGAACAAACTCATCGTACCTTATCGAGGACCATATCAAGTTTTCAAAATATGAAGATTTGATATCTAAATACGTGGATCTTAAGGCAGAATATAGACAATGTTAAACCTTATTATAAATAATGCAGTTGTAGGGCTAGTACAGATGAAGAATAGTTGAATATATGAATACGAGAGCAAAACTACCATACACAAATTGGTCGAGACTTAAAGTCGCTCCCTTCACGGGGTCAAAGTTAATTGAAACTGGTTAATGCGCTTATAAAAACGTTGATTTAAGCTGTATGAGTTAAAAATTCCATGTCGACAAGTCTCATTAAGCAAACCTATATGTTTGTATATTCTTCAATTTTCATTTTGTTAAAATGAAAATGTAAGTTTCAATTTGAATTGAAATTAAAAATTGCTTTCTTTGGGTTTGCCAGTCTTAAATGTTTACGATTCCGACAAGGTAGAACTTTCATTCTTAGAATTGTTTGATTCTAGCTTTAATAAATCGTAAATGATGAATAATGAATGCTAAAGAGCTTGTACAACAAGGAATTCACTAATTCCACCGGTGGATTGGATATATTAGTTCGATCTAAACATTTCTGAATGTAACTCAAAATAATGAATAGATTCATCAGAGAAATTAACAACATAATCCATGAAGAATGCATTGGAACACTAAATTATCCTTAGCTCAACGATACACGCAACAATGTTTGAAACCATTACAAGGAAATCAAAAACAAGATCCTCAGTGCTTATAAATCATAAAAAAATGTATAATTGAATGAAGTTATTACTTGTTTACACCTTTAAAGTAGTCATGCCAGGTTTCATCATATTCAATAACTTAACATTATGAAAAATCATACCACACCAATACTTTAATGACCTCTTTATGATAAATGGTTGGTCACCTTGCTCACCTTGATAGCAGTATGACACGAATCATCTTGTTCTAATTCTTGATGAATTCGTAATTAATATAAAACTTAAGTGAACAACATGGACACATTAAGCAATTAAAACAATTTTTTAATTCCATCATATCAGTTTTGACCATCTTCGGGGTCGATAAAGGGTCGAGTCGGACTAGCCCAACCCGTTAAATCATGGCCTAAGTACGACCCATAACAAAATGCAACAGGCTTCCCACAATAACAGGTTGGGTCGAGGCTACCAATTTGAAAAATATGTTAACCATAGCCTACCCATGGGCTTTATCCGTGAGAGAACATTAACTAGTGATCTTATTGAGTCTTAAAACAGGTCAATTTAGTGAATTTTAAATAGATCATATGCGAGTCACTCTAAAAAATTTTCATACAAATTTGTTTGATAGATAATCTTATTTACTATTTGTGATGAAACTAATAAAAAAATGTAATTTAGCATACTGATACTAATAAAAATATATGAATATTTACTAAACTAATAGTTTCACACTTTTAAGATATTAATATGTAGCAAATTTAATATATTTTCTTCGTGCAATATTGAAATCAAAATAATAAGTGAGGAATACATATATATATATATATAGTTATCCAGTTATAAGATATATTTCAAATAATGTTAATTGCATTTAATTAAAAGAATAGATTTATTAGCTTTTTTTTATTAACATTAAATTTTGAGTCAACCATCTTTAATTAATGACCCAATTATCATTAATTAAGGTTGAATTATCATGACCATTAATTTTATCTAAAAATAATCCAAGTTTAAAGGCTGTATTTAGTACATGGGATATGATAGGACTATTATGATGGGATAGGATTGGATTGGGATTATATTAATACTATGATGTGTTTGGTGTAACATGGGATACGATCAAAATTATTTTAATTATTTTAAAATTTTAAAATATTAAAAATTAATATAATTTAACGTTTATCATAATAATTAATTGATTAAAAAATTACCATTTAATTTACTATTTATAATTTTTTAAAATTTTGATTAAACTTTGCTATCCTTTTGACTTAAAAAAGACATGATTATAAACTAAATTTTGTCAATATCAACAATAAATATAAATTAATTACAAATATTTAGTCAACGATGTTGATATTCTTAGAAAGTTAGATTAGTTTAAGGTAATTTTTTTTTTATTTAAAGTAGCTCGCAAATAAAGTAAAAATAATGCAGTGTAACTTTCATTATAAGCTCGAATTGCATTATACTTAATCAAATAATTTTATAAAATTTTATTTTTTTAAAAAAATACATTTACATTGGTCTAAAATAAATTTATTCATTTGATGATATTAAATAATTTAAACTAGACACTAACTTGTCCCTTTACGTCGTGAGATAATTTATTTCAGAATTCAAAGTGATAAAATTATCACATTCCAAAAAGGATGAAAGAAAGGATGGGATAAGGTTATCCCAATCTTATAAATGAATAAAATACGGGATCAAGATAAAAATTGTTCTATCCTACATATAGGAAAAACTCAATCTTGATTAAAAATTGTATCAATTATAATAAGAGAGAAGAGAATTATCTAAAAATTGATCAAACTTGTATTTAAAATACATATATTATGTGATAGAACCATATTGTATCATCTCATTTATCATTTAAAGGTAGTTTGAATTAAGATGGAAGTTAGTTAGTGATAATGTAGTTTCTTGATAATGGATAATTCTTTTTTAAATTGATTATAAACAGTCCAAATAGTTTTAAATCTTTTTTAGTGAATCAAATTCTATCTCTTCTTTGTCTCTATATATACAGTAACCTTCTTTTTTTTTTTTCCCTCATTCAAGCACATCCATAGCTTGGGCAAATATACAAAACAGAAGAAACCAAAACAAGAAGTAGTAAATCAAACAAAAAGAAATAAACAAGAAAGAAAAAGGAAAATGTGGGTGGATGTCATGTTTGCATGTGCGAAACCTTTGGGATGGAGAAAAGCTTCTAAGTGGTAAGAATATACTTAACTTATGTGTTTGTTGGAGGAAAGACTCACGTTTCTCTACACAGAGAGAGAGAAAAAGGCATATAAGGTTAAAGGAATGATGATCGATAGTATTAGAATAGCGCATGCAACTTAAGATATGCTGTAGCATATTTCTTGTCGTTCTTTATAGGATTTCTTATATGGTGGCTATACTTAGGGGTGAATATTAGTCGGTTTTAATATAGTTAACCCATCGATCAAATTAAATTCAATTAATTCAGTCGGTTTAATTTTTTGACTTTTTTGATAATAGTTCTGTTATATAACTAGTTTAAGCGATCGATTTCGATTTAAATTTTTTTGAATCGAATATACTAAAATACAAATTTTTTGTTTTACTTATTTTATTATATATTGTTTTATTGTTAATTAACTATTAAGTTAATTTGATTTTGCTTTTACCTTTACGCAAACATAATTTTTATAAAGATGGAAATAGTCGAAAAATGAAGATTAAAAAAAATTCGAACTCATAAGAAGTCATTATATTTGTTATGAATTCATTATGTGATTTATGTAGTTTTTAACTTGTTATATTATACGATGTTTAATTTTGTGAAATTTTATATTTTAAAATTTTAGTTTGATAATATGTATATTAATTTCAGTTGTGTTAAATGATAAGAAGTTTTTTCGGTGAATTTAATATTAATAAATTTTATTTTACTTAAATTCTTATAAATAAAAGTTTGGTTTGTTCCGTTGCCAATCGTACCGACCGTAAAAAAATCAATTCAATTTAATCGATTTTTCTTAAATTTTGATCGAGTTTCGGTTTCTTTTAATTGATTTGGTTAGTTTGATTTTTGAAATTATCAAAAAGAATTGACCGAATGATCACCCCTATCTACAATATGTTTTTAGAAATGATTAAAAGGCAAAAACTTAAAAATTAAAACAAGTGTAGTAGTAACATGATGTGTGTATATATTGCAGCAAGAAGCTGTTCAAACAACTTCAAGATCATATTTCTATCAAGAGAATAAGAGTAGAATCCATCATAAAACAATCATGTTCAGATATTGCTCAACTGCTTCAATATGGACAAATTCAAAACGCCTTACGTAAGGTATACATATATGATGTGATCTTGAATCATATTATTTTGCTATTGCAGTCTTCTTACTGTGAGTAACTTTTTATAAACTTTTAGGCTTGTTTTTCGTTCAAAAGAAAGGTTATTTTACTGGTAATTGCAGTACTATTAGCTAATGAGTTCATGAGATGCTTGTTGCTTAAGTTTCAGTGAAGATTATTATCTTCACTGGAACTGATCATAAAGAGGTTTTCATTTTGTCTTTGTTTTTACCAAATGCAGCTAGATAAACTCCACAAGGACAAATGCCTATTGTCTGCATACAATCACATCCTAAGATTTTGCAAATGCATTGCCGACAACTTTTCTCACATTAACACACAAAGGTATCCATTCTTTGGCCATTTTCATTGATTTTCCTTTTTGGGTAGCATTGAAATTTTAAAAGAAACGATCTTTTGATGGACCTTTGCATGCAGAACGGTGGATTTGTTACCCACCAATGTTAGTGAAGCGATATCAAGTCTAATATTTGCTGCATCAAGATGCGGTGAACTGCCAGCGCTGCATTCAATTAGAAACTTATTTAAAGAACGCTATGGTCGTGAATTTGAAGCCGCATGCGTAGATTTACTGCCAGGAAACCTTGTAAATCCTAAGATAAAGGAAAACTTACGCGTAAAATCGATATCAGATGAGGTGAAACTAAAGCTAATCTATAACATAGCCAAAGATTATGCTATCAATCTAAGTTTCCATGATTTTGATCAAGATCCCTCCAAGCCATTCAGCGAGAGGGTATGCCTCATACAATAAGACATGTTTTTTTCGCCTTGATTTTTTTTCTTTTTTATGTTTGTTCTATTAGTTCAACGTATACTAACTTTCTCTATTATTATGGTATGCAGGTTCAAGTTGTCAATCTTATTTACGATCAAGAATCATTATCTCCAAATGACAAAGCAACAAATTGTGGAACTTTTGTTACTTATTATGACGATGAAGATGAAACGGATAAGGCCAGTCATACATCAGAAGAGTCAGCCATGAACACTTTAAGCAATGGCTCTGGTATTTCTGATTCTTGCAACAAGAACAAAAGCGAGGTATTTGTCATAGACCATCTTGCGTTGGATGGCTCAATCGGTGAAAGGAGAATGGGGAAGGAAAAGGCATTACGTCCAACCCATGTCAACCATAATCTTCCAGAGTATGACGATGTGGTTGCTATGCAGACAAATCTAAAAAGAAAAATGAGAGAACAAACTCATCGTACCTTATCGAGGACCATATCAAGTTTTCAAAATATGAAGATTTGATATCTAAATACGTGGATCTTAAGGCAGAATATAGACAATGTTAAACCTTATTATAAATAATGCAGTTGTAGGGCTAGTACAGATGAAGAATAGTTGAATATATGAATACGAGAGCAAAACTACCATACACAAATTGGTCGAGACTTTAAGTCGCTCCCTTCACGGGGTCAAAGTTAATTGAAACTGGTTAATGCGCTTATAAAAACGTTGATTTAAGCTGTATGAGTTAAAAATTCCATGTCGACAAGTCTCATTAAGCAAACCTATATGTTTGTATATTCTTCAATTTTCATTTTGTTAAAATGAAAATGTAAGTTTCAATTTGAATTGAAATTAAAAATTGCTTTCTTTGGGTTTGCCAGTCTTAAATGTTTACGATTCCGACAAGGTAGAACTTTCATTCTTAGAATTGTTTGATTCTAGCTTTAATAAATCGTAAATGATGAATAATGAATGCTAAAGAGCTTGTACAACAAGGAATTCACTAATTCCACCGGTGGATTGGATATATTAGTTCGATCTAAACATTTCTGAATGTAACTCAAAATAATGAATAGATTCATCAGAGAAATTAACAACATAATCCATGAAGAATGCATTGGAACACTAAATTATCCTTAGCTCAACGATACACGCAACAATGTTTGAAACCATTACAAGGAAATCAAAAACAAGATCCTCAGTGCTTATAAATCATAAAAAAATGTATAATTGAATGAAGTTATTACTTGTTTACACCTTTAAAGTAGTCATGCCAGGTTTCATCATATTCAATAACTTAACATTATGAAAAATCATACCACACCAATACTTTAATGACCTCTTTATGATAAATGGTTGGTCACCTTGCTCACCTTGATAGCAGTATGACACGAATCATCTTGTTCTAATTCTTGATGAATTCGTAATTAATATAAAACTTAAGTGAACAACATGGACACATTAAGCAATTAAAACAATTTTTTAATTCCATCATATCAGTTTTGACCATCTTCGGGGTCGATAAAGGGTCGAGTCGGACTAGCCCAACCCGTTAAATCATGGCCTAAGTACGACCCATAACAAAATGCAACAGGCTTCCCACAATAACAGGTTGGGTCGAGGCTACCAATTTGAAAAATATGTTAACCATAGCCTACCCATGGGCTTTATCCGTGAGAGAACATTAACTAGTGATCTTATTGAGTCTTAAAACAGGTCAATTTAGTGAATTTTAAATAGATCATATGCGAGTCACTCTAAAAAATTTTCATACAAATTTGTTTGATAGATAATCTTATTTACTATTTGTGATGAAACTAATAAAAAAATGTAATTTAGCATACTGATACTAATAAAAATATATGAATATTTACTAAACTAATAGTTTCACACTTTTAAGATATTAATATGTAGCAAATTTAATATATTTTCTTCGTGCAATATTGAAATCAAAATAATAAGTGAGGAATACATATATATATATATATATATATATATATATATATATAGTTATCCAGTTATAAGATATATTTCAAATAATGTTAATTGCATTTAATTAAAAGAATAGATTTATTAGCTTTTTTTTATTAACATTAAATTTTGAGTCAACCATCTTTAATTAATGACCCAATTATCATTAATTAAGGTTGAATTATCATGACCATTAATTTTATCTAAAAATAATCCAAGTTTAAAGGCTGTATTTAGTACATGGGATATGATAGGACTATTATGATGGGATAGGATTGGATTGGGATTATATTAATACTATGATGTGTTTGGTGTAACATGGGATACGATCAAAATTATTTTAATTATTTTAAAATTTTAAAATATTAAAAATTAATATAATTTAACGTTTATCATAATAATTAATTGATTAAAAAATTACCATTTAATTTACTATTTATAATTTTTTAAAATTTTGATTAAACTTTGCTATCCTTTTGACTTAAAAAAGACATGATTATAAACTAAATTTTGTCAATATCAACAATAAATATAAATTAATTACAAATATTTAGTCAACGATGTTGATATTCTTAGAAAGTTAGATTAGTTTAAGGTAATTTTTTTTTTATTTAAAGTAGCTCGCAAATAAAGTAAAAATAATGCAGTGTAACTTTCATTATAAGCTCGAATTGCATTATACTTAATCAAATAATTTTATAAAATTTTATTTTTTTAAAAAAATACATTTACATTGGTCTAAAATAAATTTATTCATTTGATGATATTAAATAATTTAAACTAGACACTAACTTGTCCCTTTACGTCGTGAGATAATTTATTTCAGAATTCAAAGTGATAAAATTATCACATTCCAAAAAGGATGAAAGAAAGGATGGGATAAGGTTATCCCAATCTTATAAATGAATAAAATACGGGATCAAGATAAAAATTGTTCTATCCTACATATAGGAAAAACTCAATCTTGATTAAAAATTGTATCAATTATAATAAGAGAGAAGAGAATTATCTAAAAATTGATCAAACTTGTATTTAAAATACATATATTATGTGATAGAACCATATTGTATCATCTCATTTATCATTTAAAGGTAGTTTGAATTAAGATGGAAGTTAGTTAGTGATAATGTAGTTTCTTGATAATGGATAATTCTTTTTTAAATTGATTATAAACAATCCAAATAGTTTTAAATCTTTTTTAGTGAATCAAATTCTATCTCTTCTTTGTCTCTATATATACAGTAACCTTCTTTTTTTTTTTTCCCTCATTCAAGCACATCCATAGCTTGGGCAAATATACAAAACAGAAGAAACCAAAACAAGAAGTAGTAAATCAAACAAAAAGAAATAAACAAGAAAGAAAAAGGAAAATGTGGGTGGATGTCATGTTTGCATGTGCGAAACCTTTGGGATGGAGAAAAGCTTCTAAGTGGTAAGAATATACTTAACTTATGTGTTTGTTGGAGGAAAGACTCACGTTTCTCTACACAGAGAGAGAGAAAAAGGCATATAAGGTTAAAGGAATGATGATCGATAGTATTAGAATAGCGCATGCAACTTAAGATATGCTGTAGCATATTTCTTGTCGTTCTTTATAGGATTTCTTATATGGTGGCTATACTTAGGGGTGAATATTAGTCGGTTTTAATATAGTTAACCCATCGATCAAATTAAATTCAATTAATTCAGTCGGTTTAATTTTTTGACTTTTTTGATAATAGTTCTGTTATATAACTAGTTTAAGCGATCGATTTCGATTTAAATTTTTTTGAATCGAATATACTAAAATACAAATTTTTTGTTTTACTTATTTTATTATATATTGTTTTATTGTTAATTAACTATTAAGTTAATTTGATTTTGCTTTTACCTTTACGCAAACATAATTTTTATAAAGATGGAAATAGTCGAAAAATGAAGATTAAAAAAAATTCGAACTCATAAGAAGTCATTATATTTGTTATGAATTCATTATGTGATTTATGTAGTTTTTAACTTGTTATATTATACGATGTTTAATTTTGTGAAATTTTATATTTTAAAATTTTAGTTTGATAATATGTATATTAATTTCAGTTGTGTTAAATGATAAGAAGTTTTTTCGGTGAATTTAATATTAATAAATTTTATTTTACTTAAATTCTTATAAATAAAAGTTTGGTTTGTTCCGTTGCCAATCGTACCGACCGTAAAAAAATCAATTCAATTTAATCGATTTTTCTTAAATTTTGATCGAGTTTCGGTTTCTTTTAATTGATTTGGTTAGTTTGATTTTTGAAATTATCAAAAAGAATTGACCGAATGATCACCCCTATCTACAATATGTTTTTAGAAATGATTAAAAGGCAAAAACTTAAAAATTAAAACAAGTGTAGTAGTAACATGATGTGTGTATATATTGCAGCAAGAAGCTGTTCAAACAACTTCAAGATCATATTTCTATCAAGAGAATAAGAGTAGAATCCATCATAAAACAATCATGTTCAGATATTGCTCAACTGCTTCAATATGGACAAATTCAAAACGCCTTACGTAAGGTATACATATATGATGTGATCTTGAATCATATTATTTTGCTATTGCAGTCTTCTTACTGTGAGTAACTTTTTATAAACTTTTAGGCTTGTTTTTCGTTCAAAAGAAAGGTTATTTTACTGGTAATTGCAGTACTATTAGCTAATGAGTTCATGAGATGCTTGTTGCTTAAGTTTCAGTGAAGATTATTATCTTCACTGGAACTGATCATAAAGAGGTTTTCATTTTGTCTTTGTTTTTACCAAATGCAGCTAGATAAACTCCACAAGGACAAATGCCTATTGTCTGCATACAATCACATCCTAAGATTTTGCAAATGCATTGCCGACAACTTTTCTCACATTAACACACAAAGGTATCCATTCTTTGGCCATTTTCATTGATTTTCCTTTTTGGGTAGCATTGAAATTTTAAAAGAAACGATCTTTTGATGGACCTTTGCATGCAGAACGGTGGATTTGTTACCCACCAATGTTAGTGAAGCGATATCAAGTCTAATATTTGCTGCATCAAGATGCGGTGAACTGCCAGCGCTGCATTCAATTAGAAACTTATTTAAAGAACGCTATGGTCGTGAATTTGAAGCCGCATGCGTAGATTTACTGCCAGGAAACCTTGTAAATCCTAAGATAAAGGAAAACTTACGCGTAAAATCGATATCAGATGAGGTGAAACTAAAGCTAATCTATAACATAGCCAAAGATTATGCTATCAATCTAAGTTTCCATGATTTTGATCAAGATCCCTCCAAGCCATTCAGCGAGAGGGTATGCCTCATACAATAAGACATGTTTTTTTCGCCTTGGTTTTTTTTCTTTTTTATGTTTGTTCTATTAGTTCAACGTATACTAACTTTCTCTATTATTATGGTATGCAGGTTCAAGTTGTCAATCTTATTTACGATCAAGAATCATTATCTCCAAATGACAAAGCAACAAATTGTGGAACTTTTGTTACTTATTATGACGATGAAGATGAAACGGATAAGGCCAGTCATACATCAGAAGAGTCAGCCATGAACACTTTAAGCAATGGCTCTGGTATTTCTGATTCTTGCAACAAGAACAAAAGCGAGGTATTTGTCATAGACCATCTTGCGTTGGATGGCTCAATCGGTGAAAGGAGAATGGGGAAGGAAAAGGCATTACGTCCAACCCATGTCAACCATAATCTTCCAGAGTATGACGATGTGGTTGCTATGCAGACAAATCTAAAAAGAAAAATGAGAGAACAAACTCATCGTACCTTATCGAGGACCATATCAAGTTTTCAAAATATGAAGATTTGATATCTAAATACGTGGATCTTAAGGCAGAATATAGACAATGTTAAACCTTATTATAAATAATGCAGTTGTAGGGCTAGTACAGATGAAGAATAGTTGAATATATGAATACGAGAGCAAAACTACCATACACAAATTGGTCGAGACTTAAAGTCGCTCCCTTCACGGGGTCAAAGTTAATTGAAACTGGTTAATGCGCTTATAAAAACGTTGATTTAAGCTGTATGAGTTAAAAATTCCATGTCGACAAGTCTCATTAAGCAAACCTATATGTTTGTATATTCTTCAATTTTCATTTTGTTAAAATGAAAATGTAAGTTTCAATTTGAATTGAAATTAAAAATTGCTTTCTTTGGGTTTGCCAGTCTTAAATGTTTACGATTCCGACAAGGTAGAACTTTCATTCTTAGAATTGTTTGATTCTAGCTTTAATAAATCGTAAATGATGAATAATGAATGCTAAAGAGCTTGTACAACAAGGAATTCACTAATTCCACCGGTGGATTGGATATATTAGTTCGATCTAAACATTTCTGAATGTAACTCAAAATAATGAATAGATTCATCAGAGAAATTAACAACATAATCCATGAAGAATGCATTGGAACACTAAATTATCCTTAGCTCAACGATACACGCAACAATGTTTGAAACCATTACAAGGAAATCAAAAACAAGATCCTCAGTGCTTATAAATCATAAAAAAATGTATAATTGAATGAAGTTATTACTTGTTTACACCTTTAAAGTAGTCATGCCAGGTTTCATCATATTCAATAACTTAACATTATGAAAAATCATACCACACCAATACTTTAATGACCTCTTTATGATAAATGGTTGGTCACCTTGCTCACCTTGATAGCAGTATGACACGAATCATCTTGTTCTAATTCTTGATGAATTCGTAATTAATATAAAACTTAAGTGAACAACATGGACACATTAAGCAATTAAAACAATTTTTTAATTCCATCATATCAGTTTTGACCATCTTCGGGGTCGATAAAGGGTCGAGTCGGACTAGCCCAACCCGTTAAATCATGGCCTAAGTACGACCCATAACAAAATGCAACAGGCTTCCCACAATAACAGGTTGGGTCGAGGCTACCAATTTGAAAAATATGTTAACCATAGCCTACCCATGGGCTTTATCCGTGAGAGAACATTAACTAGTGATCTTATTGAGTCTTAAAACAGGTCAATTTAGTGAATTTTAAATAGATCATATGCGAGTCACTCTAAAAAATTTTCATACAAATTTGTTTGATAGATAATCTTATTTACTATTTGTGATACTAATAAAAATATATGAATATTTACTAAACTAATAGTTTCACACTTTTAAGATATTAATATGTAGCAAATTTAATATATTTTCTTCGTGCAATATTGAAATCAAAATAATAAGTGAGGAATACATATATATATATATATAGTTATCCTAATAAAAATAATTATAGAATTATATTAACTCAAATCTTTAATTAATGACCCAATTATCATTAATTAAGGTTGAATTATCATGACCATTAATTTTATCTTAATCCAAGTTTAAAGGCTGTATTTAGTACATGGGATATGATAGGACTATTATGATGGGATAGGATTGGATTGGGATTATATTAATACTATGATGTGTTTGGTGTAACATGGGATACGATCAAAATTATTTTAATTATTTTAAAATTTTAAAATATTAAAAATTAATATAATTTAACGTTTATCATAATAATTAATTGATTAAAAAATTACCATTTAATTTACTATTTATAATTTTTTAAAATTTTGATTAAACTTTGCTATCCTTTTGACTTAAAAAAGACATGATTATAAACTAAATTTTGAGGATGTTGATACTTAGAAAGTTAGATTAGTTTAAGGTAATTTTTTTTTATTTAAAGTAGCTCGCAAATAAAGTAAAAATAATGCAGTGTAACTTTCATTATAAGCTCGAATTGCATTATACTTAATCAAATAATTTTATAAAATTTTATTTTTTTAAAAAAATACATTTACATTGGTCTAAAATAAATTTATTCATTTGATGATATTAAATAATTTAAACTAGACACTAACTTGTCCCTTTACGTCGTGAGATAATTTATTTCAGAATTCAAAGTGATAAAATTATCACATTCCAAAAAGGATGAAAGAAAGGATGGGATAAGGTTATCCCAATCTTATAAATGAATAAAATACGGGATCAAGATAAAAATTGTTCTATCCTACATATAGGAAAAACTCAATCTTGATTAAAAATTGTATCAATTATAATAAGAGAGAAGAGAATTATCTAAAAATTGATCAAACTTGTATTTAAAATACATATATTATGTGATAGAACCATATTGTATCATCTCATTTATCATTTAAAGGTAGTTTGAATTAAGATGGAAGTTAGTTAGTGATAATGTAGTTTCTTGATAATGGATAATTCTTTTTTAAATTGATTATAAACAGTCCAAATAGTTTTAAATCTTTTTTAGTGAATCAAATTCTATCTCTTCTTTGTCTCTATATATACAGTAACCTTCTTTTTTTTTTTCCCTCATTCAAGCACATCCATAGCTTGGGCAAATATACAAAACAGAAGAAACCAAAACAAGAAGTAGTAAATCAAACAAAAAGAAATAAACAAGAAAGAAAAAGGAAAATGTGGGTGGATGTCATGTTTGCATGTGCGAAACCTTTGGGATGGAGAAAAGCTTCTAAGTGGTAAGAATATACTTAACTTATGTGTTTGTTGGAGGAAAGACTCACGTTTCTCTACACAGAGAGAGAGAAAAAGGCATATAAGGTTAAAGGAATGATGATCGATAGTATTAGAATAGCGCATGCAACTTAAGATATGCTGTAGCATATTTCTTGTCGTTCTTTATAGGATTTCTTATATGGTGGCTATACTTAGGGGTGAATATTAGTCGGTTTTAATATAGTTAACCCATCGATCAAATTAAATTCAATTAATTCAGTCGGTTTAATTTTTTGACTTTTTTGATAATAGTTCTGTTATATAACTAGTTTAAGCGATCGATTTCGATTTAAATTTTTTTGAATCGAATATACTAAAATACAAATTTTTTGTTTTACTTATTTTATTATATATTGTTTTATTGTTAATTAACTATTAAGTTAATTTGATTTTGCTTTTACCTTTACGCAAACATAATTTTTATAAAGATGGAAATAGTCGAAAAATGAAGATTAAAAAAAATTCGAACTCATAAGAAGTCATTATATTTGTTATGAATTCATTATGTGATTTATGTAGTTTTTAACTTGTTATATTATACGATGTTTAATTTTGTGAAATTTTATATTTTAAAATTTTAGTTTGATAATATGTATATTAATTTCAGTTGTGTTAAATGATAAGAAGTTTTTTCGGTGAATTTAATATTAATAAATTTTATTTTACTTAAATTCTTATAAATAAAAGTTTGGTTTGTTCCGTTGCCAATCGTACCGACCGTAAAAAAATCAATTCAATTTAATCGATTTTTCTTAAATTTTGATCGAGTTTCGGTTTCTTTTAATTGATTTGGTTAGTTTGATTTTTGAAATTATCAAAAAGAATTGACCGAATGATCACCCCTATCTACAATATGTTTTTAGAAATGATTAAAAGGCAAAAACTTAAAAATTAAAACAAGTGTAGTAGTAACATGATGTGTGTATATATTGCAGCAAGAAGCTGTTCAAACAACTTCAAGATCATATTTCTATCAAGAGAATAAGAGTAGAATCCATCATAAAACAATCATGTTCAGATATTGCTCAACTGCTTCAATATGGACAAATTCAAAACGCCTTACGTAAGGTATACATATATGATGTGATCTTGAATCATATTATTTTGCTATTGCAGTCTTCTTACTGTGAGTAACTTTTTATAAACTTTTAGGCTTGTTTTTCGTTCAAAAGAAAGGTTATTTTACTGGTAATTGCAGTACTATTAGCTAATGAGTTCATGAGATGCTTGTTGCTTAAGTTTCAGTGAAGATTATTATCTTCACTGGAACTGATCATAAAGAGGTTTTCATTTTGTCTTTGTTTTTACCAAATGCAGCTAGATAAACTCCACAAGGACAAATGCCTATTGTCTGCATACAATCACATCCTAAGATTTTGCAAATGCATTGCCGACAACTTTTCTCACATTAACACACAAAGGTATCCATTCTTTGGCCATTTTCATTGATTTTCCTTTTTGGGTAGCATTGAAATTTTAAAAGAAACGATCTTTTGATGGACCTTTGCATGCAGAACGGTGGATTTGTTACCCACCAATGTTAGTGAAGCGATATCAAGTCTAATATTTGCTGCATCAAGATGCGGTGAACTGCCAGCGCTGCATTCAATTAGAAACTTATTTAAAGAACGCTATGGTCGTGAATTTGAAGCCGCATGCGTAGATTTACTGCCAGGAAACCTTGTAAATCCTAAGATAAAGGAAAACTTACGCGTAAAATCGATATCAGATGAGGTGAAACTAAAGCTAATCTATAACATAGCCAAAGATTATGCTATCAATCTAAGTTTCCATGATTTTGATCAAGATCCCTCCAAGCCATTCAGCGAGAGGGTATGCCTCATACAATAAGACATGTTTTTTTCGCCTTGGTTTTTTTTCTTTTTTATGTTTGTTCTATTAGTTCAACGTATACTAACTTTCTCTATTATTATGGTATGCAGGTTCAAGTTGTCAATCTTATTTACGATCAAGAATCATTATCTCCAAATGACAAAGCAACAAATTGTGGAACTTTTGTTACTTATTATGACGATGAAGATGAAACGGATAAGGCCAGTCATACATCAGAAGAGTCAGCCATGAACACTTTAAGCAATGGCTCTGGTATTTCTGATTCTTGCAACAAGAACAAAAGCGAGGTATTTGTCATAGACCATCTTGCGTTGGATGGCTCAATCGGTGAAAGGAGAATGGGGAAGGAAAAGGCATTACGTCCAACCCATGTCAACCATAATCTTCCAGAGTATGACGATGTGGTTGCTATGCAGACAAATCTAAAAAGAAAAATGAGAGAACAAACTCATCGTACCTTATCGAGGACCATATCAAGTTTTCAAAATATGAAGATTTGATATCTAAATACGTGGATCTTAAGGCAGAATATAGACAATGTTAAACCTTATTATAAATAATGCAGTTGTAGGGCTAGTACAGATGAAGAATAGTTGAATATATGAATACGAGAGCAAAACTACCATACACAAATTGGTCGAGACTTAAAGTCGCTCCCTTCACGGGGTCAAAGTTAATTGAAACTGGTTAATGCGCTTATAAAAACGTTGATTTAAGCTGTATGAGTTAAAAATTCCATGTCGACAAGTCTCATTAAGCAAACCTATATGTTTGTATATTCTTCAATTTTCATTTTGTTAAAATGAAAATGTAAGTTTCAATTTGAATTGAAATTAAAAATTGCTTTCTTTGGGTTTGCCAGTCTTAAATGTTTACGATTCCGACAAGGTAGAACTTTCATTCTTAGAATTGTTTGATTCTAGCTTTAATAAATCGTAAATGATGAATAATGAATGCTAAAGAGCTTGTACAACAAGGAATTCACTAATTCCACCGGTGGATTGGATATATTAGTTCGATCTAAACATTTCTGAATGTAACTCAAAATAATGAATAGATTCATCAGAGAAATTAACAACATAATCCATGAAGAATGCATTGGAACACTAAATTATCCTTAGCTCAACGATACACGCAACAATGTTTGAAACCATTACAAGGAAATCAAAAACAAGATCCTCAGTGCTTATAAATCATAAAAAAATGTATAATTGAATGAAGTTATTACTTGTTTACACCTTTAAAGTAGTCATGCCAGGTTTCATCATATTCAATAACTTAACATTATGAAAAATCATACCACACCAATACTTTAATGACCTCTTTATGATAAATGGTTGGTCACCTTGCTCACCTTGATAGCAGTATGACACGAATCATCTTGTTCTAATTCTTGATGAATTCGTAATTAATATAAAACTTAAGTGAACAACATGGACACATTAAGCAATTAAAACAATTTTTTAATTCCATCATATCAGTTTTGACCATCTTCGGGGTCGATAAAGGGTCGAGTCGGACTAGCCCAACCCGTTAAATCATGGCCTAAGTACGACCCATAACAAAATGCAACAGGCTTCCCACAATAACAGGTTGGGTCGAGGCTACCAATTTGAAAAATATGTTAACCATAGCCTACCCATGGGCTTTATCCGTGAGAGAACATTAACTAGTGATCTTATTGAGTCTTAAAACAGGTCAATTTAGTGAATTTTAAATAGATCATATGCGAGTCACTCTAAAAAATTTTCATACAAATTTGTTTGATAGATAATCTTATTTACTATTTGTGATGAAACTAATAAATAAATATGTAATAATATAGCAATATTATCTGAGGAGTTATCCTAATAAAAATATTATAGAATATTTACTAAACTAATTAGTTATCATCATGACCTTTTAAGATATTTAGTACATGGGATATGATAGGACATTGGGATTATATTAATACTATGATGTGTTTTGTAACTGGGATACGATCAAAATTATTTTAATTATTTTAAAATTTTAAAATATTAAAAATTAATATAATTTAACGTTTATCATAATAATTAATTGATTAAAAAATTACCATTTAATTTACAAAATAATAAGTGAGGAATACATAGATTATATATATTTAAAGTAGCTCGCAAATAAAGTAAAAATAATGCAGTGTAACTTTCATTATAAGCTCGAATTGCATTATACTTAATCAAATAATTTTATAAAATTTTATTTTTTTAAAAAAATACATTTACATTGGTCTAAAATAAATTTATTCATTTGATGATATTAAATAATTTAAACTAGACACTAACTTGTCCCTTTACGTCGTGAGATAATTTATTTCAGAATTCAAAGTGATAAAATTATCACATTCCAAAAAGGATGAAAGAAAGGATGGGATAAGGTTATCCCAATCTTATAAATGAATAAAATACGGGATCAAGATAAAAATTGTTCTATCCTACATATAGGAAAAACTCAATCTTGATTAAAAATTGTATCAATTATAATAAGAGAGAAAAGAATTATCTAAAAATTGATCAAACTTGTATTTAAAATACATATATTATGTGATAGAACCATATTGTATCATCTCATTTATCATTTAAAGGTAGTTTGAATTAAGATGGAAGTTAGTTAGTGATAATGTAGTTTCTTGATAATGGATAATTCTTTTTTAAATTGATTATAAACAGTCCAAATAGTTTTAAATCTTTTTTAGTGAATCAAATTCTATCTCTTCTTTGTCTCTATATATACAGTAACCTTCTTTTTTTTTTTTTCCCTCATTCAAGCACATCCATAGCTTGGGCAAATATACAAAACAGAAGAAACCAAAACAAGAAGTAGTAAATCAAACAAAAAGAAATAAACAAGAAAGAAAAAGGAAAATGTGGGTGGATGTCATGTTTGCATGTGCGAAACCTTTGGGATGGAGAAAAGCTTCTAAGTGGTAAGAATATACTTAACTTATGTGTTTGTTGGAGGAAAGACTCACGTTTCTCTACACAGAGAGAGAGAAAAAGGCATATAAGGTTAAAGGAATGATGATCGATAGTATTAGAATAGTGCATGCAACTTAAGATATGCTGTAGCATATTTCTTGTCGTTCTTTATAGGATTTCTTATATGGTGGCTATACTTAGGGGTGAATATTAGTCGGTTTTAATATAGTTAACCCATCGATCAAATTAAATTCAATTAATTCAGTCGGTTTAATTTTTTGACTTTTTTGATAATAGTTCTGTTATATAACTAGTTTAAGCGATCGATTTCGATTTAAATTTTTTTGAATCGAATATACTAAAATACAAATTTTTTGTTTTACTTATTTTATTATATATTGTTTTATTGTTAATTAACTATTAAGTTAATTTGATTTTGCTTTTACCTTTACGCAAACATAATTTTTATAAAGATGGAAATAGTCGAAAAATGAAGATTAAAAAAAATTCGAACTCATAAGAAGTCATTATATTTGTTATGAATTCATTATGTGATTTATGTAGTTTTTAACTTGTTATATTATACGATGTTTAATTTTGTGAAATTTTATATTTTAAAATTTTAGTTTGATAATATGTATATTAATTTCAGTTGTGTTAAATGATAAGAAGTTTTTTCGGTGAATTTAATATTAATAAATTTTATTTTACTTAAATTCTTATAAATAAAAGTTTGGTTTGTTCCGTTGCCAATCGTACCGACCGTAAAAAAATCAATTCAATTTAATCGATTTTTCTTAAATTTTGATCGAGTTTCGGTTTCTTTTAATTGATTTGGTTAGTTTGATTTTTGAAATTATCAAAAAGAATTGACCGAATGATCACCCCTATCTACAATATGTTTTTAGAAATGATTAAAAGGCAAAAACTTAAAAATTAAAACAAGTGTAGTAGTAACATGATGTGTGTATATATTGCAGCAAGAAGCTGTTCAAACAACTTCAAGATCATATTTCTATCAAGAGAATAAGAGTAGAATCCATCATAAAACAATCATGTTCAGATATTGCTCAACTGCTTCAATATGGACAAATTCAAAACGCCTTACGTAAGGTATACATATATGATGTGATCTTGAATCATATTATTTTGCTATTGCAGTCTTCTTACTGTGAGTAACTTTTTATAAACTTTTAGGCTTGTTTTTCGTTCAAAAGAAAGGTTATTTTACTGGTAATTGCAGTACTATTAGCTAATGAGTTCATGAGATGCTTGTTGCTTAAGTTTCAGTGAAGATTATTATCTTCACTGGAACTGATCATAAAGAGGTTTTCATTTTGTCTTTGTTTTTACCAAATGCAGCTAGATAAACTCCACAAGGACAAATGCCTATTGTCTGCATACAATCACATCCTAAGATTTTGCAAATGCATTGCCGACAACTTTTCTCACATTAACACACAAAGGTATCCATTCTTTGGCCATTTTCATTGATTTTCCTTTTTGGGTAGCATTGAAATTTTAAAAGAAACGATCTTTTGATGGACCTTTGCATGCAGAACGGTGGATTTGTTACCCACCAATGTTAGTGAAGCGATATCAAGTCTAATATTTGCTGCATCAAGATGCGGTGAACTGCCAGCGCTGCATTCAATTAGAAACTTATTTAAAGAACGCTATGGTCGTGAATTTGAAGCCGCATGCGTAGATTTACTGCCAGGAAACCTTGTAAATCCTAAGATAAAGGAAAACTTACGCGTAAAATCGATATCAGATGAGGTGAAACTAAAGCTAATCTATAACATAGCCAAAGATTATGCTATCAATCTAAGTTTCCATGATTTTGATCAAGATCCCTCCAAGCCATTCAGCGAGAGGGTATGCCTCATACAATAAGACATGTTTTTTTCGCCTTGGTTTTTTTTCTTTTTTATGTTTGTTCTATTAGTTCAACGTATACTAACTTTCTCTATTATTATGGTATGCAGGTTCAAGTTGTCAATCTTATTTACGATCAAGAATCATTATCTCCAAATGACAAAGCAACAAATTGTGGAACTTTTGTTACTTATTATGACGATGAAGATGAAACGGATAAGGCCAGTCATACATCAGAAGAGTCAGCCATGAACACTTTAAGCAATGGCTCTGGTATTTCTGATTCTTGCAACAAGAACAAAAGCGAGGTATTTGTCATAGACCATCTTGCGTTGGATGGCTCAATCGGTGAAAGGAGAATGGGGAAGGAAAAGGCATTACGTCCAACCCATGTCAACCATAATCTTCCAGAGTATGACGATGTGGTTGCTATGCAGACAAATCTAAAAAGAAAAATGAGAGAACAAACTCATCGTACCTTATCGAGGACCATATCAAGTTTTCAAAATATGAAGATTTGATATCTAAATACGTGGATCTTAAGGCAGAATATAGACAATGTTAAACCTTATTATAAATAATGCAGTTGTAGGGCTAGTACAGATGAAGAATAGTTGAATATATGAATACGAGAGCAAAACTACCATACACAAATTGGTCGAGACTTAAAGTCGCTCCCTTCACGGGGTCAAAGTTAATTGAAACTGGTTAATGCGCTTATAAAAACGTTGATTTAAGCTGTATGAGTTAAAAATTCCATGTCGACAAGTCTCATTAAGCAAACCTATATGTTTGTATATTCTTCAATTTTCATTTTGTTAAAATGAAAATGTAAGTTTCAATTTGAATTGAAATTAAAAATTGCTTTCTTTGGGTTTGCCAGTCTTAAATGTTTACGATTCCGACAAGGTAGAACTTTCATTCTTAGAATTGTTTGATTCTAGCTTTAATAAATCGTAAATGATGAATAATGAATGCTAAAGAGCTTGTACAACAAGGAATTCACTAATTCCACCGGTGGATTGGATATATTAGTTCGATCTAAACATTTCTGAATGTAACTCAAAATAATGAATAGATTCATCAGAGAAATTAACAACATAATCCATGAAGAATGCATTGGAACACTAAATTATCCTTAGCTCAACGATACACGCAACAATGTTTGAAACCATTACAAGGAAATCAAAAACAAGATCCTCAGTGCTTATAAATCATAAAAAAATGTATAATTGAATGAAGTTATTACTTGTTTACACCTTTAAAGTAGTCATGCCAGGTTTCATCATATTCAATAACTTAACATTATGAAAAATCATACCACACCAATACTTTAATGACCTCTTTATGATAAATGGTTGGTCACCTTGCTCACCTTGATAGCAGTATGACACGAATCATCTTGTTCTAATTCTTGATGAATTCGTAATTAATATAAAACTTAAGTGAACAACATGGACACATTAAGCAATTAAAACAATTTTTTAATTCCATCATATCAGTTTTGACCATCTTCGGGGTCGATAAAGGGTCGAGTCGGACTAGCCCAACCCGTTAAATCATGGCCTAAGTACGACCCATAACAAAATGCAACAGGCTTCCCACAATAACAGGTTGGGTCGAGGCTACCAATTTGAAAAATATGTTAACCATAGCCTACCCATGGGCTTTATCCGTGAGAGAACATTAACTAGTGATCTTATTGAGTCTTAAAACAGGTCAATTTAGTGAATTTTAAATAGATCATATGCGAGTCACTCTAAAAAATTTTCATACAAATTTGTTTGATAGATAATCTTATTTACTATTTGTGATGAAACTAATAAAAAAATGTAATTTAGCATACTGATACTAATAAAAATATATGAATATTTACTAAACTAATAGTTTCACACTTTTAAGATATTAATATGTAGCAAATTTAATATATTTTCTTCGTGCAATATTGAAATCAAAATAATAAGTGAGGAATACATATATATATATATATATATATATATATATATATATAGTTATCCAGTTATAAGATATATTTCAAATAATGTTAATTGCATTTAATTAAAAGAATAGATTTATTAGCTTTTTTTTATTAACATTAAATTTTGAGTCAACCATCTTTAATTAATGACCCAATTATCATTAATTAAGGTTGAATTATCATGACCATTAATTTTATCTAAAAATAATCCAAGTTTAAAGGCTGTATTTAGTACATGGGATATGATAGGACTATTATGATGGGATAGGATTGGATTGGGATTATATTAATACTATGATGTGTTTGGTGTAACATGGGATACGATCAAAATTATTTTAATTATTTTAAAATTTTAAAATATTAAAAATTAATATAATTTAACGTTTATCATAATAATTAATTGATTAAAAAATTACCATTTAATTTACTATTTATAATTTTTTAAAATTTTGATTAAACTTTGCTATCCTTTTGACTTAAAAAAGACATGATTATAAACTAAATTTTGTCAATATCAACAATAAATATAAATTAATTACAAATATTTAGTCAACGATGTTGATATTCTTAGAAAGTTAGATTAGTTTAAGGTAATTTTTTTTTATTTAAAGTAGCTCGCAAATAAAGTAAAAATAATGCAGTGTAACTTTCATTATAAGCTCGAATTGCATTATACTTAATCAAATAATTTTATAAAATTTTATTTTTTTAAAAAAATACATTTACATTGGTCTAAAATAAATTTATTCATTTGATGATATTAAATAATTTAAACTAGACACTAACTTGTCCCTTTACGTCGTGAGATAATTTATTTCAGAATTCAAAGTGATAAAATTATCACATTCCAAAAAGGATGAAAGAAAGGATGGGATAAGGTTATCCCAATCTTATAAATGAATAAAATACGGGATCAAGATAAAAATTGTTCTATCCTACATATAGGAAAAACTCAATCTTGATTAAAAATTGTATCAATTATAATAAGAGAGAAGAGAATTATCTAAAAATTGATCAAACTTGTATTTAAAATACATATATTATGTGATAGAACCATATTGTATCATCTCATTTATCATTTAAAGGTAGTTTGAATTAAGATGGAAGTTAGTTAGTGATAATGTAGTTTCTTGATAATGGATAATTCTTTTTTAAATTGATTATAAACAGTCCAAATAGTTTTAAATCTTTTTTAGTGAATCAAATTCTATCTCTTCTTTGTCTCTATATATACAGTAACCTTCTTTTTTTTTTTCCCTCATTCAAGCACATCCATAGCTTGGGCAAATATACAAAACAGAAGAAACCAAAACAAGAAGTAGTAAATCAAACAAAAAGAAATAAACAAGAAAGAAGAAGGAAAATGTGGGTGGATGTCATGTTTGCATGTGCGAAACCTTTGGGATGGAGAAAAGCTTCTAAGTGGTAAGAATATACTTAACTTATGTGTTTGTTGGAGGAAAGACTCACGTTTCTCTACACAGAGAGAGAGAAAAAGGCATATAAGGTTAAAGGAATGATGATCGATAGTATTAGAATAGCGCATGCAACTTAAGATATGCTGTAGCATATTTCTTGTCGTTCTTTATAGGATTTCTTATATGGTGGCTATACTTAGGGGTGAATATTAGTCGGTTTTAATATAGTTAACCCATCGATCAAATTAAATTCAATTAATTCAGTCGGTTTAATTTTTTGACTTTTTTGATAATAGTTCTGTTATATAACTAGTTTAAGCGATCGATTTCGATTTAAATTTTTTTGAATCGAATATACTAAAATACAAATTTTTTGTTTTACTTATTTTATTATATATTGTTTTATTGTTAATTAACTATTAAGTTAATTTGATTTTGCTTTTACCTTTACGCAAACATAATTTTTATAAAGATGGAAATAGTCGAAAAATGAAGATTAAAAAAAATTCGAACTCATAAGAAGTCATTATATTTGTTATGAATTCATTATGTGATTTATGTAGTTTTTAACTTGTTATATTATACGATGTTTAATTTTGTGAAATTTTATATTTTAAAATTTTAGTTTGATAATATGTATATTAATTTCAGTTGTGTTAAATGATAAGAAGTTTTTTCGGTGAATTTAATATTAATAAATTTTATTTTACTTAAATTCTTATAAATAAAAGTTTGGTTTGTTCCGTTGCCAATCGTACCGACCGTAAAAAAATCAATTCAATTTAATCGATTTTTCTTAAATTTTGATCGAGTTTCGGTTTCTTTTAATTGATTTGGTTAGTTTGATTTTTGAAATTATCAAAAAGAATTGACCGAATGATCACCCCTATCTACAATATGTTTTTAGAAATGATTAAAAGGCAAAAACTTAAAAATTAAAACAAGTGTAGTAGTAACATGATGTGTGTATATATTGCAGCAAGAAGCTGTTCAAACAACTTCAAGATCATATTTCTATCAAGAGAATAAGAGTAGAATCCATCATAAAACAATCATGTTCAGATATTGCTCAACTGCTTCAATATGGACAAATTCAAAACGCCTTACGTAAGGTATACATATATGATGTGATCTTGAATCATATTATTTTGCTATTGCAGTCTTCTTACTGTGAGTAACTTTTTATAAACTTTTAGGCTTGTTTTTCGTTCAAAAGAAAGGTTATTTTACTGGTAATTGCAGTACTATTAGCTAATGAGTTCATGAGATGCTTGTTGCTTAAGTTTCAGTGAAGATTATTATCTTCACTGGAACTGATCATAAAGAGGTTTTCATTTTGTCTTTGTTTTTACCAAATGCAGCTAGATAAACTCCACAAGGACAAATGCCTATTGTCTGCATACAATCACATCCTAAGATTTTGCAAATGCATTGCCGACAACTTTTCTCACATTAACACACAAAGGTATCCATTCTTTGGCCATTTTCATTGATTTTCCTTTTTGGGTAGCATTGAAATTTTAAAAGAAACGATCTTTTGATGGACCTTTGCATGCAGAACGGTGGATTTGTTACCCACCAATGTTAGTGAAGCGATATCAAGTCTAATATTTGCTGCATCAAGATGCGGTGAACTGCCAGCGCTGCATTCAATTAGAAACTTATTTAAAGAACGCTATGGTCGTGAATTTGAAGCCGCATGCGTAGATTTACTGCCAGGAAACCTTGTAAATCCTAAGATAAAGGAAAACTTACGCGTAAAATCGATATCAGATGAGGTGAAACTAAAGCTAATCTATAACATAGCCAAAGATTATGCTATCAATCTAAGTTTCCATGATTTTGATCAAGATCCCTCCAAGCCATTCAGCGAGAGGGTATGCCTCATACAATAAGACATGTTTTTTTCGCCTTGATTTTTTTTCTTTTTTATGTTTGTTCTATTAGTTCAACGTATACTAACTTTCTCTATTATTATGGTATGCAGGTTCAATTTTGAATCAATCTTATTTACGATAAAGAATCATACATCAGAAGAGTCAGCCATGAACACTTTAAGCAATGGCTCTGGTATTTCTGATGTATTTGTCATAGACCATCTTGCGTTGGATGGCTCAATCGGTGAAAGGAGAATGGGGAAGGAAAAGGCATTACGTCCAACCCATGTCAACCATAATCTTCCAGAGTATGACGATGTGGTTGCTATGCAGACAAATCTAAAAAGAAAAATGAGAGAACAAACTCATCGTACCTTATCGAGGACCATATCAAGTTTTCAAAATATGAAGATTTGATATCTAAATACGTGGATCTTAAGGCAGAATATAGACAATGTTAAACCTTATTATAAATCAGTTGTAGGGCTAGTACAGATGAAGAATAGTTGAATATATGAATACGAGAGCAAAACTACCATACACAAATTGGTCGAGACTTAAAGTCGCTCCCTTCACGGGGTCAAAGTTAATTGAAACTGGTTAATGCGCTTATAAAAACGTTGATTTAAGCTGTATGAGTTAAAAATTCCATGTCGTCTCATTCATTGCAACCTAATGTAAGTTTCAATTTGAATTGAAATTAAAAAGTTTCTTTGGGTTTGCCAGCCAGTTTAAATTTAGATTCATTCTTAGAATTGTTTGATTCTAGCTTTAATAAATCGTAAATGATGAATAATGAATGCTAAAGAGCTTGTACAACAAGGAATTCACTAATTCCACCGGTGGATTGGATATATTAGTTCGATCTAAACATTTCTGAATGTAACTCAAAATAATGAATAGATTCATCAGAGAAATTAACAACATAATCCATGAAGAATGCATTGGAACACTAAATTATCCTTAGCTCAACGATACACGCAACAATGTTTGAAACCATTACAAGGAAATCAAAAACAAGATCCTCAGTGCTTATAAATCATAAAAAAATGTATAATTGAATGAAGTTATTACTTGTTTACACCTTTAAAGTAGTCATGCCAGGTTTCATCATATTCAATAACTTAACATTATGAAAAATCATACCACACCAATACTTTAATGACCTCTTTATGATAAATGGTTGGTCACCTTGCTCACCTTGATAGCAGTATGACACGAATCATCTTGTTCTAATTCTTGATGAATTCGTAATTAATATAAAACTTAAGTGAACAACATGGACACATTAAGCAATTAAAACAATTTTTTAATTCCATCATATCAGTTTTGACCATCTTCGGGGTCGATAAAGGGTCGAGTCGGACTAGCCCAACCCGTTAAATCATGGCCTAAGTACGACCCATAACAAAATGCAACAGGCTTCCCACAATAACAGGTTGGGTCGAGGCTACCAATTTGAAAAATATGTTAACCATAGCCTACCCATGGGCTTTATCCGTGAGAGAACATTAACTAGTGATCTTATTGAGTCTTAAAACAGGTCAATTTAGTGAATTTTAAATAGATCATATGCGAGTCACTCTAAAAAATTTTCATACAAATTTGTTTGATAGATAATCTTATTTACTATTTGTGATGAAACTAATAAAAAAATGTAATTTAGCATACTGATACTAATAAAAATATATGAATATTTACTAAACTAATAGTTTCACACTTTTAAGATATTAATATGTAGCAAATTTAATATATTTTCTTCGTGCAATATTGAAATCAAAATAATAAGTGAGGAATACATATATATATATATATATATATATATATATATATATAGTTATCCAGTTATAAGATATATTTCAAATAATGTTAATTGCATTTAATTAAAAGAATAGATTTATTAGCTTTTTTTTATTAACATTAAATTTTGAGTCAACCATCTTTAATTAATGACCCAATTATCATTAATTAAGGTTGAATTATCATGACCATTAATTTTATCTAAAAATAATCCAAGTTTAAAGGCTGTATTTAGTACATGGGATATGATAGGACTATTATGATGGGATAGGATTGGATTGGGATTATATTAATACTATGATGTGTTTGGTGTAACATGGGATACGATCAAAATTATTTTAATTATTTTAAAATTTTAAAATATTAAAAATTAATATAATTTAACGTTTATCATAATAATTAATTGATTAAAAAATTACCATTTAATTTACTATTTATAATTTTTTAAAATTTTGATTAAACTTTGCTATCCTTTTGACTTAAAAAAGACATGATTATAAACTAAATTTTGTCAATATCAACAATAAATATAAATTAATTACAAATATTTAGTCAACGATGTTGATATTCTTAGAAAGTTAGATTAGTTTAAGGTAATTTTTTTTTTATTTAAAGTAGCTCGCAAATAAAGTAAAAATAATGCAGTGTAACTTTCATTATAAGCTCGAATTGCATTATACTTAATCAAATAATTTTATAAAATTTTATTTTTTTAAAAAAATACATTTACATTGGTCTAAAATAAATTTATTCATTTGATGATATTAAATAATTTAAACTAGACACTAACTTGTCCCTTTACGTCGTGAGATAATTTATTTCAGAATTCAAAGTGATAAAATTATCACATTCCAAAAAGGATGAAAGAAAGGATGGGATAAGGTTATCCCAATCTTATAAATGAATAAAATACGGGATCAAGATAAAAATTGTTCTATCCTACATATAGGAAAAACTCAATCTTGATTAAAAATTGTATCAATTATAATAAGAGAGAAGAGAATTATCTAAAAATTGATCAAACTTGTATTTAAAATACATATATTATGTGATAGAACCATATTGTATCATCTCATTTATCATTTAAAGGTAGTTTGAATTAAGATGGAAGTTAGTTAGTGATAATGTAGTTTCTTGATAATGGATAATTCTTTTTTAAATTGATTATAAACAATCCAAATAGTTTTAAATCTTTTTTAGTGAATCAAATTCTATCTCTTCTTTGTCTCTATATATACAGTAACCTTCTTTTTTTTTTTCCCTCATTCAAGCACATCCATAGCTTGGGCAAATATACAAAACAGAAGAAACCAAAACAAGAAGTAGTAAATCAAACAAAAAGAAATAAACAAGAAAGAAGAAGGAAAATGTGGGTGGATGTCATGTTTGCATGTGCGAAACCTTTGGGATGGAGAAAAGCTTCTAAGTGGTAAGAATATACTTAACTTATGTGTTTGTTGGAGGAAAGACTCACGTTTCTCTACACAGAGAGAGAGAAAAAGGCATATAAGGTTAAAGGAATGATGATCGATAGTATTAGAATAGCGCATGCAACTTAAGATATGCTGTAGCATATTTCTTGTCGTTCTTTATAGGATTTCTTATATGGTGGCTATACTTAGGGGTGAATATTAGTCGGTTTTAATATAGTTAACCCATCGATCAAATTAAATTCAATTAATTCAGTCGGTTTAATTTTTTGACTTTTTTGATAATAGTTCTGTTATATAACTAGTTTAAGCGATCGATTTCGATTTAAATTTTTTTGAATCGAATATACTAAAATACAAATTTTTTGTTTTACTTATTTTATTATATATTGTTTTATTGTTAATTAACTATTAAGTTAATTTGATTTTGCTTTTACCTTTACGCAAACATAATTTTTATAAAGATGGAAATAGTCGAAAAATGAAGATTAAAAAAAATTCGAACTCATAAGAAGTCATTATATTTGTTATGAATTCATTATGTGATTTATGTAGTTTTTAACTTGTTATATTATACGATGTTTAATTTTGTGAAATTTTATATTTTAAAATTTTAGTTTGATAATATGTATATTAATTTCAGTTGTGTTAAATGATAAGAAGTTTTTTCGGTGAATTTAATATTAATAAATTTTATTTTACTTAAATTCTTATAAATAAAAGTTTGGTTTGTTCCGTTGCCAATCGTACCGACCGTAAAAAAATCAATTCAATTTAATCGATTTTTCTTAAATTTTGATCGAGTTTCGGTTTCTTTTAATTGATTTGGTTAGTTTGATTTTTGAAATTATCAAAAAGAATTGACCGAATGATCACCCCTATCTACAATATGTTTTTAGAAATGATTAAAAGGCAAAAACTTAAAAATTAAAACAAGTGTAGTAGTAACATGATGTGTGTATATATTGCAGCAAGAAGCTGTTCAAACAACTTCAAGATCATATTTCTATCAAGAGAATAAGAGTAGAATCCATCATAAAACAATCATGTTCAGATATTGCTCAACTGCTTCAATATGGACAAATTCAAAACGCCTTACGTAAGGTATACATATATGATGTGATCTTGAATCATATTATTTTGCTATTGCAGTCTTCTTACTGTGAGTAACTTTTTATAAACTTTTAGGCTTGTTTTTCGTTCAAAAGAAAGGTTATTTTACTGGTAATTGCAGTACTATTAGCTAATGAGTTCATGAGATGCTTGTTGCTTAAGTTTCAGTGAAGATTATTATCTTCACTGGAACTGATCATAAAGAGGTTTTCATTTTGTCTTTGTTTTTACCAAATGCAGCTAGATAAACTCCACAAGGACAAATGCCTATTGTCTGCATACAATCACATCCTAAGATTTTGCAAATGCATTGCCGACAACTTTTCTCACATTAACACACAAAGGTATCCATTCTTTGGCCATTTTCATTGATTTTCCTTTTTGGGTAGCATTGAAATTTTAAAAGAAACGATCTTTTGATGGACCTTTGCATGCAGAACGGTGGATTTGTTACCCACCAATGTTAGTGAAGCGATATCAAGTCTAATATTTGCTGCATCAAGATGCGGTGAACTGCCAGCGCTGCATTCAATTAGAAACTTATTTAAAGAACGCTATGGTCGTGAATTTGAAGCCGCATGCGTAGATTTACTGCCAGGAAACCTTGTAAATCCTAAGATAAAGGAAAACTTACGCGTAAAATCGATATCAGATGAGGTGAAACTAAAGCTAATCTATAACATAGCCAAAGATTATGCTATCAATCTAAGTTTCCATGATTTTGATCAAGATCCCTCCAAGCCATTCAGCGAGAGGGTATGCCTCATACAATAAGACATGTTTTTTTCGCCTTGATTTTTTTTCTTTTTTATGTTTGTTCTATTAGTTCAACGTATACTAACTTTCTCTATTATTATGGTATGCAGGTTCAAGTTGTCAATCTTATTTACGATCAAGAATCATTATCTCCAAATGACAAAGCAACAAATTGTGGAACTTTTGTTACTTATTATGACGATGAAGATGAAACGGATAAGGCCAGTCATACATCAGAAGAGTCAGCCATGAACACTTTAAGCAATGGCTCTGGTATTTCTGATTCTTGCAACAAGAACAAAAGCGAGGTATTTGTCATAGACCATCTTGCGTTGGATGGCTCAATCGGTGAAAGGAGAATGGGGAAGGAAAAGGCATTACGTCCAACCCATGTCAACCATAATCTTCCAGAGTATGACGATGTGGTTGCTATGCAGACAAATCTAAAAAGAAAAATGAGAGAACAAACTCATCGTACCTTATCGAGGACCATATCAAGTTTTCAAAATATGAAGATTTGATATCTAAATACGTGGATCTTAAGGCAGAATATAGACAATGTTAAACCTTATTATAAATAATGCAGTTGTAGGGCTAGTACAGATGAAGAATAGTTGAATATATGAATACGAGAGCAAAACTACCATACACAAATTGGTCGAGACTTTAAGTCGCTCCCTTCACGGGGTCAAAGTTAATTGAAACTGGTTAATGCGCTTATAAAAACGTTGATTTAAGCTGTATGAGTTAAAAATTCCATGTCGACAAGTCTCATTAAGCAAACCTATATGTTTGTATATTCTTCAATTTTCATTTTGTTAAAATGAAAATGTAAGTTTCAATTTGAATTGAAATTAAAAATTGCTTTCTTTGGGTTTGCCAGTCTTAAATGTTTACGATTCCGACAAGGTAGAACTTTCATTCTTAGAATTGTTTGATTCTAGCTTTAATAAATCGTAAATGATGAATAATGAATGCTAAAGAGCTTGTACAACAAGGAATTCACTAATTCCACCGATGGATTGGATATATTAGTTCGATCTAAACATTTCTGAATGTAACTCAAAATAATGAATAGATTCATCAGAGAAATTAACAACATAATCCATGAAGAATGCATTGGAACACTAAATTATCCTTAGCTCAACGATACACGCAACAATGTTTGAAACCATTACAAGGAAATCAAAAACAAGATCCTCAGTGCTTATAAATCATAAAAAAATGTATAATTGAATGAAGTTATTACTTGTTTACACCTTTAAAGTAGTCATGCCAGGTTTCATCATATTCAATAACTTAATATTATGAAAAATCATACCACACCAATACTTTAATGACCTCTTTATGATAAATGGTTGGTCACATTGCTCACCTTGATAGCAGTATGACACGAATCATCTTGTTCTAATTCTTGATGAATTCGTAATTAATATAAAACTTAAGTGAACAACATGGACACATTAAGCAATTAAAACAAATTTTTAATTCCATCATTCAGTTTTGACCATCTTCGGGGTCGATAAAGGGTCGAGTCGGACTAGCCCAACCCGTTAAATCATGGCCTAAGTACGACCCATAACAAAATGCAACAGGCTTCCCACAATAACAGGTTGGGTCGAGGCTACCAATTTGAAAAATATGTTAACCATAGCCTACCCATGGGCTTTATCCGTGAGAGAACATTAACTAGTGATCTTATTGAGTCTTAAAACAGGTCAATTTAGTGAATTTTAAATAGATCATATGCGAGTCACTCTAAAAAATTTTCATACAAATTTGTTTGATAGATAATCTTATTTACTATTTGTGATGAAACTAATAAAAAAATGTAATTTAGCATACTAATACTAATAAAAATATATGAATATTTACTAAACTAATAGTTTCACACTTTTAAGATATTAATATGTAGCAAATTTAATATATTTTCTTCGTGCAATATTGAAATCAAAATAATAAGTGAGGAATACATATATATATATATATAGTTATCCAGTTATAAGATATATTTCAAATAATGTTAATTGCATTTAATTAAAAGAATAGATTTATTAGTTTTTTTTTATTAACATTAAATTTTGAGTCAACCATCTTTAATTAATGACCCAATTATCATTAATTAAGGTTGAATTATCATGACCATTAATTTTATCTAAAAATAATCCAAGTTTAAAGGCTGTATTTAGTACATGGGATATGATAGGACTATTATGATGGGATAGGATTGGATTGGGATTATATTAATACTATGATGTGTTTGGTGTAACATGGGATACGATCAAAATTATTTTAATTATTTTAAAATTTTAAAATATTAAAAATTAATATAATTTAACGTTTATCATAATAATTAATTGATTAAAAAATTACCATTTAATTTACTATTTATAATTTTTTAAAATTTTGATTAAACTTTGCTATCCTTTTGACTTAAAAAAGACATGATTATAAACTAAATTTTGTCAATATCAACAATAAATATAAATTAATTACAAATATTTAGTCAACGATGTTGATATTCTTAGAAAGTTAGATTAGTTTAAGGTAATTTTTTTTTATTTAAAGTAGCTCGCAAATAAAGTAAAAATAATGCAGTGTAACTTTCATTATAAGCTCGAATTGCATTATACTTAATCAAATAATTTTATAAAATTTTATTTTTTTAAAAAAATACATTTACATTGGTCTAAAATAAATTTATTCATTTGATGATATTAAATAATTTAAACTAGACACTAACTTGTCCCTTTACGTCGTGAGATAATTTATTTCAGAATTCAAAGTGATAAAATTATCACATTCCAAAAAGGATGAAAGAAAGGATGGGATAAGGTTATCCCAATCTTATAAATGAATAAAATACGGGATCAAGATAAAAATTGTTCTATCCTACATATAGGAAAAACTCAATCTTGATTAAAAATTGTATCAATTATAATAAGAGAGAAGAGAATTATCTAAAAATTGATCAAACTTGTATTTAAAATACATATATTATGTGATAGAACCATATTGTATCATCTCATTTATCATTTAAAGGTAGTTTGAATTAAGATGGAAGTTAGTTAGTGATAATGTAGTTTCTTGATAATGGATAATTCTTTTTTAAATTGATTATAAACAATCCAAATAGTTTTAAATCTTTTTTAGTGAATCAAATTCTATCTCTTCTTTGTCTCTATATATACAGTAACCTTCTTTTTTTTTTTCCCTCATTCAAGCACATCCATAGCTTGGGCAAATATACAAAACAGAAGAAACCAAAACAAGAAGTAGTAAATCAAACAAAAAGAAATAAACAAGAAAGAAGAAGGAAAATGTGGGTGGATGTCATGTTTGCATGTGCGAAACCTTTGGGATGGAGAAAAGCTTCTAAGTGGTAAGAATATACTTAACTTATGTGTTTGTTGGAGGAAAGACTCACGTTTCTCTACACAGAGAGAGAGAAAAAGGCATATAAGGTTAAAGGAATGATGATCGATAGTATTAGAATAGTGCATGCAACTTAAGATATGCTGTAGCATATTTCTTGTCGTTCTTTATAGGATTTCTTATATGGTGGCTATACTTAGGGGTGAATATTAGTCGGTTTTAATATAGTTAACCCATCGATCAAATTAAATTCAATTAATTCAGTCGGTTTAATTTTTTGACTTTTTTGATAATAGTTCTGTTATATAACTAGTTTAAGCGATCGATTTCGATTTAAATTTTTTTGAATCGAATATACTAAAATACAAATTTTTTGTTTTACTTATTTTATTATATATTGTTTTATTGTTAATTAACTATTAAGTTAATTTGATTTTGCTTTTACCTTTACGCAAACATAATTTTTATAAAGATGGAAATAGTCGAAAAATGAAGATTAAAAAAAATTCGAACTCATAAGAAGTCATTATATTTGTTATGAATTCATTATGTGATTTATGTAGTTTTTAACTTGTTATATTATACGATGTTTAATTTTGTGAAATTTTATATTTTAAAATTTTAGTTTGATAATATGTATATTAATTTCAGTTGTGTTAAATGATAAGAAGTTTTTTCGGTGAATTTAATATTAATAAATTTTATTTTACTTAAATTCTTATAAATAAAAGTTTGGTTTGTTCCGTTGCCAATCGTACCGACCGTAAAAAAATCAATTCAATTTAATCGATTTTTCTTAAATTTTGATCGAGTTTCGGTTTCTTTTAATTGATTTGGTTAGTTTGATTTTTGAAATTATCAAAAAGAATTGACCGAATGATCACCCCTATCTACAATATGTTTTTAGAAATGATTAAAAGGCAAAAACTTAAAAATTAAAACAAGTGTAGTAGTAACATGATGTGTGTATATATTGCAGCAAGAAGCTGTTCAAACAACTTCAAGATCATATTTCTATCAAGAGAATAAGAGTAGAATCCATCATAAAACAATCATGTTCAGATATTGCTCAACTGCTTCAATATGGACAAATTCAAAACGCCTTACGTAAGGTATACATATATGATGTGATCTTGAATCATATTATTTTGCTATTGCAGTCTTCTTACTGTGAGTAACTTTTTATAAACTTTTAGGCTTGTTTTTCGTTCAAAAGAAAGGTTATTTTACTGGTAATTGCAGTACTATTAGCTAATGAGTTCATGAGATGCTTGTTGCTTAAGTTTCAGTGAAGATTATTATCTTCACTGGAACTGATCATAAAGAGGTTTTCATTTTGTCTTTGTTTTTACCAAATGCAGCTAGATAAACTCCACAAGGACAAATGCCTATTGTCTGCATACAATCACATCCTAAGATTTTGCAAATGCATTGCCGACAACTTTTCTCACATTAACACACAAAGGTATCCATTCTTTGGCCATTTTCATTGATTTTCCTTTTTGGGTAGCATTGAAATTTTAAAAGAAACGATCTTTTGATGGACCTTTGCATGCAGAACGGTGGATTTGTTACCCACCAATGTTAGTGAAGCGATATCAAGTCTAATATTTGCTGCATCAAGATGCGGTGAACTGCCAGCGCTGCATTCAATTAGAAACTTATTTAAAGAACGCTATGGTCGTGAATTTGAAGCCGCATGCGTAGATTTACTGCCAGGAAACCTTGTAAATCCTAAGATAAAGGAAAACTTACGCGTAAAATCGATATCAGATGAGGTGAAACTAAAGCTAATCTATAACATAGCCAAAGATTATGCTATCAATCTAAGTTTCCATGATTTTGATCAAGATCCCTCCAAGCCATTCAGCGAGAGGGTATGCCTCATACAATAAGACATGTTTTTTTCGCCTTGGTTTTTTTTCTTTTTTATGTTTGTTCTATTAGTTCAACGTATACTAACTTTCTCTATTATTATGGTATGCAGGTTCAAGTTGTCAATCTTATTTACGATCAAGAATCATTATCTCCAAATGACAAAGCAACAAATTGTGGAACTTTTGTTACTTATTATGACGATGAAGATGAAACGGATAAGGCCAGTCATACATCAGAAGAGTCAGCCATGAACACTTTAAGCAATGGCTCTGGTATTTCTGATTCTTGCAACAAGAACAAAAGCGAGGTATTTGTCATAGACCATCTTGCGTTGGATGGCTCAATCGGTGAAAGGAGAATGGGGAAGGAAAAGGCATTACGTCCAACCCATGTCAACCATAATCTTCCAGAGTATGACGATGTGGTTGCTATGCAGACAAATCTAAAAAGAAAAATGAGAGAACAAACTCATCGTACCTTATCGAGGACCATATCAAGTTTTCAAAATATGAAGATTTGATATCTAAATACGTGGATCTTAAGGCAGAATATAGACAATGTTAAACCTTATTATAAATAATGCAGTTGTAGGGCTAGTACAGATGAAGAATAGTTGAATATATGAATACGAGAGCAAAACTACCATACACAAATTGGTCGAGACTTTAAGTCGCTCCCTTCACGGGGTCAAAGTTAATTGAAACTGGTTGATGCGCTTATAAAAACGTTGATTTAAGCTGTATGAGTTAAAAATTCCATGTCGACAAGTCTCATTAAGCAAACCTATATGTTTGTATATTCTTCAATTTTCATTTTGTTAAAATGAAAATGTAAGTTTCAATTTGAATTGAAATTAAAAATTGCTTTCTTTGGGTTTGCCAGTCTTAAATGTTTACGATTCCGACAAGGTAGAACTTTCATTCTTAGAATTGTTTGATTCTAGCTTTAATAAATCGTAAATGATGAATAATGAATGCTAAAGAGCTTGTACAACAAGGAATTCACTAATTCCACCGGTGGATTGGATATATTAGTTCGATCTAAACATTTCTGAATGTAACTCAAAATAATGAATAGATTCATCAGAGAAATTAACAACATAATCCATGAAGAATGCATTGGAACACTAAATTATCCTTAGCTCAACGATACACGCAACAATGTTTGAAACCATTACAAGGAAATCAAAAACAAGATCCTCAGTGCTTATAAATCATAAAAAAATGTATAATTGAATGAAGTTATTACTTGTTTACACCTTTAAAGTAGTCATGCCAGGTTTCATCATATTCAATAACTTAACATTATGAAAAATCATACCACACCAATACTTTAATGACCTCTTTATGATAAATGGTTGGTCACCTTGCTCACCTTGATAGCAGTATGACACGAATCATCTTGTTCTAATTCTTGATGAATTCGTAATTAATATAAAACTTAAGTGAACAACATGGACACATTAAGAAATTAAAACAATTTTTTAATTCCATCATATCAGTTTTGACCATCTTCGGGGTCGATAAAGGGTCGAGTCGGACTAGCCCAACCCGTTAAATCATGGCCTAAGTACGACCCATAACAAAATGCAACAGGCTTCCCACAATAACAGGTTGGGTCGAGGCTACCAATTTGAAAAATTTGTTAACCATAGCCTACCCATGGGCTTTATCCGTGAGAGAACATTAACTAGTGATCTTATTGAGTCTTAAAGCAGGTCAATTTAGTGAATTTTAAATAGATCACATGCGAGTCACCCTAAAAAATTTTCATACAAATTTGTTTGATAGATAATCTTATTTACTATTTGTGATGAAACTAATAAAAAAATGTAATTTAGCATACTGATACTAATAAAAATATATGAATATTTACTAAACTAATAGTTTCACACTTTTAAGATATTAATATGTAGCAAATTTAATATATTTTCTTCGTGCAATATTGAAATCAAAATAATAAGTGAGGAATACATATATATATATATATATATAGTTATCCAGTTATAAAATATATTTCAAATAATGTTAATTGCATTTAATTAAAAGAATAGATTTATTAGCTTTTTTTTATTAACATTAAATTTTGAGTCAACCATCATTAATTAATGACCCAATTATTATTAATTAAGGTTGAATTATCATGACCATTAATTTTATTTAAAAATAATCCAAGTTTAAAGGCTTTATTTAGTACATGGGATATGATAGGACTATTATGATGGGATAGGATTGGATTGGGATTATATTAATACTATGATGTGTTTGGTGTAACATGGAATACGATCAAAATTATTTTAATTTATTTTAAAATTTTAAAATATTAAAAATTAATATAATTTAACGTTTATCATAATAATTAATTGATTAAAAAATTACCATTTAATTTACTATTTATAATTTTTTAAAATTTTGATTAAACTTTGCTATCCTTTTGACTTAAAAAAGACATGATTATAAACTAAATTTTGTCAATATAAATAATAAATATAAATTAATTACAAATATTTAGTCAACGATGTTGATATTCTTAGAAAGTTAGATTAGTTTAAGGTAATTTTTTTTTTATTTAAAGTAGCTCGCAAATAAAGTAAAAATAATGCAGTGTAACTTTCATTATAAGCTCGAATTGCATTATACTTAATCAAATAATTTTATAAAATTTTATTTTTTAAAAAAAATACATTTACATTGGTCTAAAATAAATTTATTCATTTGATGATATTAAATAATTTAAACTAGACACTAACTTGTCCCTTTACGTCGTGAGATAATTTATTTCAGAATTCAAAGTGATAAAATTATCACATTCCAAAAAGGATGAAAGAAAGGATGGGATAAGGTTATCCCAATCTTATAAATGAATAAAATACGGGATCAAGATAAAAATTGTTCTATCCTACATATAGGAAAAACTCAATCTTGATTAAAAATTGTATCAATTATAATAAGAGAGAAGAGAATTATCTAAAAATTGATCAAACTTGTATTTAAAATACATATATTATGTGATAGAACCATATTGTATCATCTCATTTATCATTTAAAGGTAGTTTGAATTAAGATGGAAGTTAGTTAGTGATAATGTAGTTTCTTGATAATGGATAATTCTTTTTTAAATTGATTATAAACAATCCAAATAGTTTTAAATCTTTTTTAGTGAATCAAATTCTATCTCTTCTTTGTCTCTATATATACAGTAACCTTCTTTTTTTTTTTTCCCTCATTCAAGCACATCCATAGCTTGGGCAAATATACAAAACAGAAGAAACCAAAACAAGAAGTAGTAAATCAAACAAAAAGAAATAAACAAGAAAGAAGAAGGAAAATGTGGGTGGATGTCATGTTTGCATGTGCGAAACCTTTGGGATGGAGAAAAGCTTCTAAGTGGTAAGAATATACTTAACTTATGTGTTTGTTGGAGGAAAGACTCACGTTTCTCTACACAGAGAGAGAGAAAAAGGCATATAAGGTTAAAGGAATGATGATCGATAGTATTAGAATAGTGCATGCAACTTAAGATATGCTGTAGCATATTTCTTGTCGTTCTTTATAGGATTTCTTATATGGTGGCTATACTTAGGGGTGAATATTAGTCGGTTTTAATATAGTTAACCCATCGATCAAATTAAATTCAATTAATTCAGTCGGTTTAATTTTTTGACTTTTTTGATAATAGTTCTGTTATATAACTAGTTTAAGCGATCGATTTTGATTTAAAATTTTTTGAATCGAATATACTAAAATACAAATTTTTTGTTTTACTTATTTTATTATATATTTTTTTATTGTTAATTAACTATTAAGTTAATTTGATTTTGCTTTTACCTTTACGCAAACATAATTTTTATAAAGATGGAAATAGTCGAAAAATGAAGATAAAAAAAAATTCGAACTCATAAGAAGTCATTATATTTGTTATGAATTCATTATGTGATTTATGTAGTTTTTAACCTGTTACATTATACGATGTTTAATTTTGTGAAATTTTATATTTTAAAATTTTAGTTTGATAATATGTATATTAATTTCAGTTGTGTTAAATGATAAGAAGTTTTTTCGGTGAATTTAATATTAATAAATTTTATTTTACTTAAATTTTTATAAATAAAAGTTTGGTTTGTTTCGTTGCCAATCGTACCGACCGTAAAAAAATCAATTCAATTTAATCGATTTTTCTTAAATTTTGATAGATTTTTGGTTTCTTTTAATTGATTTGGTTAGTTTGATTTTTGAAATTATCAAAAAGAATTGACCGAATGATTACCCCTATCTACAATATGTTTTTAGAAATGATTAAAAGGCAAAAACTTAAAAAATAAAACAAGTGTTGTAGTAACATGATGTGTGTATATATTGTAGCAAGAAACTGTTCAAACAACTTCAAGATCATATTTCTATCAAGAGAATAAGAGTAGAATCCATCATAAAACAATCATGTTCAGATATTGCTCAACTGCTTCAATATGGACAAATTCAAAACGCCTTACGTAAGGTATACATATATGATGTGATCTTCAATCATATTATTTTGCTATTGCAGTCTTCTTACTGTGAGTAACTTTTTATAAACTTTTAGGCTTGTTTTTCGTTCAAAAGAAAGGTTAGTTTACTGGTAATTGCAGTACTATTAGCTAATGAGTTCATGAGATGCTTGTTGCTTAAGTTTCAGTGAAGATTATTATCTTCACTGGAACTGATCATAAAGAGGTTTTCATTTTGTCTTTGTTTTTACCAAATGCAACTAGATAAACTCCACAAGGACAAATGCCTATTGTCTGCATACAATCAAATCCTAAGATTTTGCAAATGCATTGCCGACAACTTTTCTCACATTAACACACAAAGGTATCCATTCTTTGGCCATTTTCATTGATTTTCCTTTTTGGGTAGCATTGAAATTTTACAAGAAACGATCTTTTGATGGACCTTTGCATGCAGAACGGTGGATTTGTTACCCACCAATGTTAGTGAAGCGATATCAAGTCTAATATTTGCTGCATCAAGATGCGGTGAACTGCCAGCGCTGCATTCAATTAGAAACTTATTTAAAGAACGCTATGGTCGTGAATTTGAAGCCGCATGCGTAGATTTACTGCCAGGAAACCTTGTAAATCCTAAGATAAAGGAAACCTTACGTGTAAAATCGATATCAGATGAGGTGAAACTAAAGCTAATCTATAACATAGCCAAAGATTAAGCTATCAATCTAAGTTTCCATGATTTTGATCAAGATCCCTCCAAGCCATTCAGCGAGAAGGTATGCCTCATGCAATAAGACATGTTTTTTTCGCCTTGATTTTTTTTGTTTTTTGTGTTTGTTCTATTAGTTCAACGTATACTAAATTTCTCTATTATTATGGTATGCAGGTTCAAGTTGTCAATCTTATTTACGATCAAGAATCATTATCTCCAAATGACAAAGCAACAAATTGTGGGACTTTTGTTACTTATTATGACAATGAAGATGAAACGGATAAGGCCAGTCATACATAAGAAGAGTCAGCCATGAACACTTTAAGCAATGGCTCTGGTATTTTTGATTCTTGCAACAAGAACAAAAGCGAGGTTTTTGTCATAGACCATCTTGCGATGGATGGCTCAATTGGTGAAAGGAGAATGAGGAAGGAAAAGGCATTACGTCCACCCCATGTCAACCATAATTTAAATAGATGGATCTCAAGGCAGAATATAGACAATGTTAAACCTTCTTATAAATAATGCAGTTGTAGGGCTAGTACAGATGAAGAATGGTTGAATATATGAATACGAGAGTAAAACTACCATACTTAAATTGGTCGAGACTTAAAGTCGCTCCCTTCATGGGGTCAAAGTTAATTAAAACTGGTTAATGCGCCTATAAAAACGTTGATTTAAGCTGCATGAGTTAGAAATTTAATGTCGACACCCTATTACAAAAATTATAATAATTAACATCAATTTAATGACAGTTATTGAAAGAACTGTCATTATAAGATTTATTAACATTTTTGATGACAGTTATTCTAAAACTATCTTTAAAAGTAATGTTTTTAACATCAATTAAAGAAGAACTGACGTTAAAAAACTTATGACTTAAACATTTAATGTCAGTTCCTAAAGAACTGATGTTAAAAGATCCGTCAATTTGGCATTTAATGCAGTTCTCAAGGAACTGATGTTAAACATAAAGCCTTTGATGCCAGCTTTTGAAGAACTGCTGTCAAAAGGCTAAAATTGCTGCAACCTCCGATGAGCCACACAGGCTTTCATCTTTGAGCATGCCCTAATAGCAGCAGTCGTTGCTGCTGCTTCGTGCAGCAGCGATGACTGCTGCTGCTGTTGCAAGAAGCAGCAGCAATGGCTGGGTTACAGCAGCAGTCGTTGCTGGTGCTTCTCGCAGCAGCGATGGCTGCTTACAGCTGCAGCAAGGACTGCTGCTGCTGTTGCAAGAAGCAGCAGCAATGGCTGGGTTACAGCAGCAGCAACTGTTGCTGCTTCTTGCAGCAGGGACGGCTTCTTACAGCTGCAGCAAGGACTGCTGCTGCTACTGCAAGAAGCAGCAGCAATGGCTGGGTTACAGTAGCAGTCGTTGCTGCTGCTTCTTGCAGCAGCGATGGCTGCTTACAGCTGCAGCAAGGGCTGCGGCTGCTGCTGCTTCTTGCAGCAGCAATTGCTGGTTACAGCAGCCGCAACTGCAACAAAGACTGCTGTTGCTACTGCAAGAAACAGCAGCAATGGCTGGTTACAGCAGCAGTAACTGTTGCTGCTGCTTCTTGCAGCAGGGACGACTACTTATAGCTGCAGCAACAACTGCTGCTGCTGCTACAAGAAGCAGTAGCAATGGATGGTTACAGCAGCAGCAACTGTTGCTGCTGCTTGCTGCTGCTTGTTGCAGCTAGGATGACTCCTTATAGATACCTCTGTAACGCACCACAAATATTCAGTGGGCCAAATAATCCTTTCCTTCATAGAGAACTCCATTTCGAACTAGAATCTTGGTTGCCTAAAAAGGTTCTGACATAAAATTTTACAGCCAATACACTAAAGTTAAATGTGACAATTCAATCAGGTAATTTAATGTCTCTACTATCAAGGGTAAGAAGCACTGGCCTATCCTCTGGTGATCATTTAGGTGGACAAATTGGGATTCCTTATTTTCTGCTAGGCAGCAAAGCTCATTTGAGGCTTAACAATCAGAAGTCAGATGGAAACTGGGACATAAATCAAGTACACATGGTTCAAGGGAAAGCTCTAGAATGGCTATCAGCTCTTGAGGTATGATGGTGAGTCCACTGGATATTAGCTATTCTGTTTTCTTCAGTTCCATCTGTAGGCGCTTTTTATTATCCAGTTTCTGTACATTGTGGGGCATCGAAGCCAAATTCTTACAATCACTGGTAGTACATAACCTGCTGGGCTACAACAACATTCTGAAACCCACCATCATATATTGCCTGGCTTGCTCCAGCAACACCCACTCATATTTGGGCCTGCTTCAGAGGATGCTGTCCCTGCATCAAGGTATCGACACCCCCATCTTGCTCATGGCTAGTTGTCTTTCGTATGCTAAGAGGTCAGTGGCTAAAAGCCCTATTAACAGTGCAGCGGCAGGGGGAGAAAGTGGGTTTGAACTTGTTCCAGGTGGGGTGGGCTTGCTGCCCCAAGAGCACTACAATCACAAAATAGAAAACATAACAATCACTACAAGACCCTATCAATGCATAAGTATATACAAACATGAAAGAAATTGCCAAACTTTATTATAATCGAGGAGTTGACACTCTTTTAGTACTTACACATATAAGTTGCACAGGCAACAAAAACTATACCTTAATTTGTTTGCCACACAGAAATGACTGGGAATTTCCCATTTGAATTGCTAGAGCTGCCTCAGCATGAGTGCTGTATCTCACAAAACCAAAACCTTTGTCTTTCTGAACTCGAACCTTCTTAATCACTCCGGCACCAAGGGCATGGAAGTGGCAGTGAAGATCAAGCTGGGTAACCTGCAGAGTAGAAAAACGGAACAAGTTAAATTAGCTATAAGTTCACCTCTGAGAAACGTGACACTGGATAATCAGAAAAGTTTTTCCTATCCTTCCAAACTTTTAGACTGAAAAGTACAGATTCCAAAACGCATCTCTTTTTTCTGTCCCTAACACATGCACACACACATAAAATTAGGAAGAAAGTTGGTAGACAAGTGATGGTTTCCTACCTCTGGAGCAAGATTGCCAACATAAACAGTAGTGTACTGGGGATTGTTTTCAGGAGCCTCACTATTTGTTGTCTCTTTTCCATTTTTTGCACATGGAAGGTTACAAATATCAGCTCACTGATCAACAAGCTTAAGACCCACAAACACATATTTCAAGCTATTACACAATCATTTCATCCACACAAAGCAGAATCACAACATAGACTAACAAGATAAAAAGCCAAAAAGAGTGCAATACATCTAAAGTATGGAAACAATCAATAAGAAATTTTTGATTTTCAATGTTTTAGAATGAGAAAATAATCATCCATAATACAATAAATGCACCTGATGAGCCATTAGTCAGTTCCACCACACTTTTGGCATCAGAACTATGCTTGTCCTCACTGGTTCTAGCACCTTTTGTTACCCAGTTACAACGTATCTGTCTACTAACCAGCCACTTTCCTAACAAGAAAAAATATGTGCTGCTGAAACTCTGTGAAAACTGTAGCAGTGGCCATGAACGTGGAATGATGATGATTTGAATTTCTCTTACACATGCATATCAGACAAGTGATGATTTTAAATTCACTGGCCTTCAACGCCAATTTTGGAATAACTGGCGTTGAAGATCAGAGAATTTGAACCTTCAACGCCAGTTATGGAATAACTGACGTTGAAGGATATGCTACCTTGCTTTTTAAGGTTGGGATTCTAAATTGTTTTCCAGAACCCTCTAGAGCCCGCCATAACATCCCGTGAAATTTTTCCTCCCTAGGTTAGAATTCTCCTCTTCACAGACTGTTCAGAAGCAGCTGCATAGCCAGCCATCCATTCTCCGGTTATTCTCCTGTCTGTTGTTCGTCTAGAAGCAGCTGGAGTAACTGCTAGTAGCCTTTTCGGCCCTTTCTTTTTTGGTCTCTGTCCAAAAGCAGCTGCACAGCCAGTCATTCTCCGGCCATTCTCTTGTCTGCTGTTCATCCAGAAGCAGTTAGGGTAGCTGCTGGCAGCCTTTTTAGCCCTCTTTTTTTTGGTCTCTATCTAGAAGCAGCTGCATAGCCAGCCATTCTCCTGTCCGTCCAGAGGCAGCTGGGGTAACTGCTGGCAGCCTTTTCAGCCCTTCCTTTTTTGTCCTCTGTCCAGCAGCTGCTGCACAGCCAGCCTTTCTCCGGCCATTCTCCTGTCTGCTGTCCGTCCAAAAGCAGCTGGGGTAGCTGTTGGCAGCCTTTTCGGCCCTCTCTTTGTTTTTTTGTCCAGAAACAGGTAGATGAATTTATATTTTGAGAAGTTTTTTATTAAGTATGTTAGGTGAATTGTTATTAATTGATGAAATTTGAGTTTTTTTTTCATTAGTATATTTTGATGAACATATTTGGTATGAATGGATATATATTGATATATTTATTATTTTATAATTATTAAGATTTTTAGATTAATTGATAAATTAATCTAAATGTTAATTAGATAAATTTATATTTTGACAAATTAATTATATATTAGGTGTAGATAAATTTATGATTGAATTAATTTTTTTACGTGAGATTAACTGGTATATTTTGTCAAATTTAATCATAATGATTTCATTGTTAACATAAATTCGTATACTTAGTTAAATTTTAAATAGATAATTAATTAATTATATGCTTGTAATATAAACCATTAAATGTTATTTAAATTTTAATCAATTAAGTGCTTATATAGTAAATTAGATGTTAATTAAATATTGACTATATCTTAATTATCTACATAATTATTAATTCTGTATTTAAATTTTAATTAATAAATTTGATGCTTGTAAAGTAAATAATAATTGTTATTTAAATTTGAATTAATTTAATAGTTAGTTAATTAGATGCTTTCATTAAATTTTTATATTAATTAATTAAATAGTTATTAATCATTTATTTAAATTTTATTTAGTATATTAGATGCTTGAAAAGTAAATAATTAAATATCTTTTAAATTTCAAAATGGATAAAACTTGGATGTTTGTTGATAGAAGATCAAAGGCACATGATGTAGAGGTGAATAACTTTTTAGATTATGCTGTTTAGAATAGTGATAACCCTGAATTAGTTTGGTGTCCATGTATTAAATGTGGCAACATGAATTGTCATACCCCATATGAGATATGGAATCATTTATATGTATATGGAGTTGATAGCAGCTATCAAAATTGGATATGGCACGGAGAAACCAGTATTGTTGGGTCTTCTACTAGTAAGAATGCTAAAGTTGTTAGGGAGGTAGAACACATCGAAGAAGTTGATAACACTGTAGAAATGATACAAGAGGCATTTGCAGAGTATGATAGTAATCCTAACCACTTTGAAAGATTACTTTGTGATGCTGAGAAACCTTTGTACTCTAGATCAGTGAAGTTTACTAAATTATCTGCTCTAGTTAAATTGTACAATTTGAAGGCAAAATATGATTGGTCTGATCAAAGCTTCAATGATCTTTTAAATTTGATTGCCGAAATATTGTCTAATAATAATGAAATGCCTACATCTATGTATGATACCAAGAATTGAATGCATTAGACATGGAGTATTAAAAGATTCATACCTGTCCAAATGATTTCATATTATATCGGAAGGAGTTTCAGAATGACATTCAATGTCCAACTTGTGGACTTTCAAGATGGAAAGTAATGAAAAACGGTAACAAAATAAAGACTGGTGTGCCTGCTAAGGTGTTGTGATATTTTCCACCAATACCAAGTTTTAGAAGAATGTTCAAAAGTTCTAAAATATCAAAACATCTTACATGGCATTCAAATAAAAGGGAAATTAATGGTTAGTTGAGGCATCCATCGGATACACCATCATGGAAATTGGTTAATTACATGTAGCCAGAGTTTGCTTCAGAGCCAAGAAACTTAAGGCTTGAAATATCAACAGATGGGATTAATCCATATAGTACATTGAGTAGTCGATATAGTTGTTGGCAGGTGCTTATGGTGAACTATAATTTACCACCATGGTTAACAATGAAGAGAAAGTTCATGATGTTGACGTTACTAATATCAGGTCCTAAACAACCTAGTAATGATATCGATGTCTACTTGGCTCCACTTATAGAAGACTTAAAAATGTTATGGGACACAGGTGTAAAAGTACATGATGCGTAACGTAATGAGTCATTCAACTTGAAAGCTGTTTTGTTATGGACAATCAATGATTTTCCTGCATACGGTAATTTATCTGGTTGCACTACTAAAGGGTATTATGCTTGTCCTATCTGTGCTGAGAACACCCAAGCTAGTCACTTAAAATATAGTAAAAAGATGTCATATGTTGGACACAGGAGATTCTTACTACGGCATCATCCTTACCGCAGATAGAAAAAGGCCTTCAATGGTGAACAAGAATTCAGAATTGCTCCCCAACCATTAAGCAGTGAAGAAGTCTTTCACAAAGTTTAATATTTAGTAAATTCATGGGGAAAGTCGAAGAAACAAAGTACAATGGGTAAAGAAGATGTTATTACACAGTGCTGGAAAAAATGGTCGATTTTCTTTGACTTACCATATTGGAAGTCCATGCATATCAGACATATTCTAGATGTCATGCAGATCAAAAAGAATATTTGTGATAGTCTTCTCGGGACATTGCTTGATATTCCAGAAAAATCTAAAGACGGATTAGCTTCAAGAATGGATTTGAAAGACATGGGGTTAAGGTCTGAGTTGGAACTACAAGTTCGCGGTAATCGTACATTTCTACCACCTGCATGTTACACTTTATCTAGGGAAGAAAAAAAAATATTATGTAAAGTTTTGAGTGAGATTAAGGTCCCAGATGGGTATTTTTTGAACATCATAAATCTAGTATCCATGGACGACTTGAAACTATATGAAGTCACATGATTGTCACATCCTAATGCAACAACTTTTACCTATTGCTTTTACGAAGTGCGCTACCCAAACATGTTAGATATGCTCTCATTAGACTTTGCATGTTCTTCAATTTGTTATGCAAAAAGGTGGTGGATGTGTCAAAGTTAGATGGAATTCAAAACGAACTTGTCACAACACTTTGTTTGCTTGAGAAGTACTTTCCTCCCAGCTTTTTTGATATTATGGTCCACCTCACTGTTCATCTTATCAGAGAAGTAAAATTATGTGGTCCCGTGTATTTACGATGGATGTACCCATTTGAAAGATACATGAAAGTGTTAAAGGGTTATGTTCGAAATTGTAATAGACCTGAGGATAGTATTGCTGAGTCGTACATTGCAAAAAAGGCATTAGAATTCTGCGTTGACTATTTATCTGGTATGGATATTATTAGAATTCCCCCACGAAAGAATGTATTTGGTCATTCAACTCAGAATGGAAAAGCTCTAACTATTGGAACTGTTGAGAAAGATGATAATGTCCTCCTTCATCAAGCGCACTTGTATGTTTTGATGAATACGGGTGAAGTTCAACCATATATAAGGTAATTAAATTTTATGACTCATAGTTTATTATTATATGAAATAATATTTGAATAATTGTTTGATGATTTATTTTTAACATGCAGTGAACATTTAAATCAGTTAATGGTCGACAATTCTATCAAGTCAAAACGACTTAAATGGTTACATGATGAACAAAATCAAACCTTAAGTAATTGGTTACATACACAGATAAGAATATTTATTGTTGTCTAGACATTAAATTTATTTTTAATATGGTTCATCTAATATATGTTATGATACAGATTGAGAATGAACTTTTATTATCCAATCATAATGTCTCATCAATACTACGATGGCTTGCCCATGGTCCTTGATCCATAATAATTAAGTGTCCTAGATATATCATCAACGGTTGTCACTTTTACACAAAGCAACGAGATAACTCAAGGATCCATCAAAATAGTGGTGTCATTCTAGTTGCCAATACAATGCAAATCTCTAGTGCTAAGGATAAAAATCCAATATATGGTGATTTGTCATTCTATGGAGTTATACAAGAAATATGGGAACTAGATTATACAACGTTCAGAGTTTCAGTTTTCAAATGTGATTGGATTGAGAATAGTAGCGGTGTTAAAGTTGATGATCTAGGAGTTGTGCTAGTTGATCTCAATCAGATTGGACATAGGAATGATTAGTTTATATTGGCTTCACAAGCAAGGCACGTATTTTACATTGAAGATCCAATTGATGCCAAATGGTCTATAGTACTGTCAACACCTCCACAAGACTATGATGAAGATGATGATTTGTGCGATATTAGTTGGAGCACATGTCTTTTTATAATAATTTGCCACCTGCTGATTTATTTGACCAAATGGATGAGCATCATCTTGCATATGCTCGAGACAATGATAAAGGATTGTGGGTTTGAGTATTTTTTAAGGTAGTAATCAATTGCCTCATGTGTGAAAGTTATTGTGTTTTTTTATTATTTTATTTTATTTTTTAAATTTTATCATGTTATATCAGGTTTTGCATATATGATGCTAACCATATTTTGTTATTGTTTATAAATTTGATGGATCCTTCTGAATACTCAAGTGAAGGCTTTCAAGGGCCCAAAAAATAAGGTATCACCAGTATGCCTAAGATAATTAAGAGTCTGCTTCCGGAGTTAAGCTCATGATCAAGGTAAATGATAAAGGTCAACCAATTAGGAGGAATGGCATCCAGTTCAATAGCTACGTTGCGGTGGTGGTACATAATACGGTGCCTACAAATATCGTGAATTGACACTCAGTAAGCATTGAAATGAAAAATAAGATTTGGGAGACAATATTGGTAAGTTAAACGAAACACAATATGGTATTGCTTTTCAATTAGTTTACTGCTAATTAATTTGATTTGCACTAATCCACTTTTTTATAATATGTTGTAGGAGACGTATGATATTGATGTGAGCATGAAAAGGTACGTACTTCAGTCTGCTGCAAACAAATGGAGGAACTTCAAGACCAATCTTACATCAAAGCACATATTCCCTCACATTAATGACTTAGAATTTCTATCATTTCCACTTGAAGAATACAGCAGTGTTATAGATGTTGGGGTGTGGCAGGAATTTGTGAACTCTCGTATAACAGAAGAGTTTCAGGTATATATTTATAGTTAGTAAAGTTTTTGTTTGTACAATTTTCTCCAAATGTTGACGTGTATTGATCTTATAGCAAAAGAGACAAACAGCAAAAGAGAAAAAAAGAAAAAAAAATGTGTATGATCATCGTCTATCTAGAAAGGGATTTGCAGGGCTGGAGAGTGAACTTGTAAGTTTTTTTTTTTTTTTTATTATGTTTATAATTGATAATATATTCATTTGGTAGTACATTTTAAAATTTAACTTGTTCACTCTTTATGTTAAAAAAAGAAACAAGCATTGGGTAGCGATGCTCAAATTGATCGCCTCTTATTGTGGAAGGCTTCACGACAGAATAAAAAGGGAGAATATGTGAATGATGCGAGCCGATTGTGTGGGAAAAGAATTGTAAGTGTAGTTTAACTTTTTTTCAGCATTTATAGTAATAAATTTCATGTTTATTGATTAATTTTATTATAACATTGTAGGATGAGTTGATGACACAGAGCACACAGGGTAAATTTACAAACTTTGATCCAGAAGATGTACTGACAAAAGCTCTTGGTACACCTGAGCACCCCTGACGAATTAGAGGTCAAGGATTTGGGGTAACTATCACTTCTTGTTTTGGGAAGCCTAAAAAGTTGAACGTCCCTCAAGGTATACTATTAGATCAACAGCAATTGGCAGAGATGATAAGGTGGTTCACAGAGCATAAAGAAGTTTTGACAAACATTGTTGCGAACAAAAATGATGATGTCCAGCAAGAAAAATCTACAATGCAATTTCATTCGAGTAAAGCTAGCAATAATATAACTGGATTATTGGAGGAAGAAGAATATCCAATACTTCAATCACATATGCTAGTCACATCACCAACACCTGCACCTACACTGGCACCACACGACAACAAAGTATGTTACATGTTATTCATAGTAGATGTGATATTAATAATATTATGAACGTAAATTTTGTTTTTTTGGATCATTATAGTGTGAGCCATGCCATATGTTCATCCAATCATCAGACTACATAGTGGCAAGTGGGGTTATCTTCATGGATCATACTCCTAATCAAATCATCCACGGGCGTCCAGTATTTTCTGGTGATGTTCGGGTGACATGGACGTAGCTATTCATGATAATGCACAGTTGCCTTGTCCTAACCCAAACGGTGGATTGACAAATGTTTTTTTTGCACTTGGTTCAGTTGTTCCTTGGCCTCGAGATTGGGTCATTATTGGTACACATGAGGTAATGTTTTTGGTAATATATTTTATAAAGTCAACTTATTAATGTCAACTAAGTTTGCAAAATTTTTTCAGCTATCGACTATAAGGCTACAAGGTAAGTTGCCAGTTAAGAAAGCACCAACATTGATAAAACCACAATCATCATAACAAGTATCTTTTGTTGGGCTACCACAAGAATTACAAAAGATGTATAATTATGTGAATAAGGTGATGGCATCTGATCAAGTAATACATATACCTTTTACTAAAGTTTTTGCTTCTAATGGACATGTATTTGTGGCTCGAGAAGATATCATGCAATTTTGTCACATGGAAGAGCTAAGTGTCACCATTATTCAGGCTTACATTGTGTACGTATGTCTTTTGAATTTTTATTTGGTTATTATTATTTGGCTACATCATATTTATATTTTTCTTACTCTTTATTATTTCAGTAAACTTTATACAGATTTAGCTACACTTGACTTAAGAAAGTATTTTGTATTTGCTGATCCATCAACATTGTCATATGGAATGTTTATAAGTATAGACATTCAAGCTCGTCACCTAGCCAATAGAATGGTAGATCCAGGTGACGAAAGGGTAGTGATATTTCCTTATAACTTGAGGTAAATTATAATACTAGTTAAAATTATTAATAGTTTTGTTTAAAATATTTTACATTTATTTTTCATAATGTAGGTAGCACTGGTTGTTGGTGGTTATCGAGCCTCGTAATTTTGTGTACAATATTTTTGATCCTTTGAATCATGGCTCTAATCAAGAACTAGATCAACTTATGTCCACGTAAGTGAAAATATTTTCATTTATGTTAGTATTTATTTTCTTACTCTTAAGAATATTGATTATTTTCTATTGGAAGTTCTTTTAAATTGTTTGAAGTTTTCAAAGAATCAAGCAATAGGCGCATTCCTGGGAGTATTGCTGCTAAGGTATATATATTTAAACCTATATATGATGTTAGTTTTATTTATTTTGTAAAATATAATAATTATAAATTTTTAATGCAGTGTCCACATCAGCCTTCAAATACTGAGTGTGAATATTATATTATGAAATTTTTAAGGGACATCATTGATAGACGTGATAGAAATATCCCATATGCAAAAATGGTAAGATTTTAAGCATTTGCTTATGTAAATACTTAAGTAATTAATTGATGTGCTTATTAAAAATTTTAATTGGACTAACTTTTTTTAAAAAAAAATAGTTAATGGACATAGATACTTACACCCAATCGGATATTGATAAAGTTAGAAAGGAGGTTGGATAATTTCTTTAGAGTGCCATATTAGAAAGTTTAACCTTGAAGATTTTTGTACACATGACCATTATTGAATTTATATAGTTGAATTTTTAGGATTGTGTAATACTTTAGCTCATGTATTGTACATATAGAGTTCAATTATAACATCAAACTTTAGTGATTTTTTGTTTTGTTTATCTCTTATTACTTTTTTGGATTAGATTATTTTGAGTGTTTCCAAATATGAAAGAAGTAATGACGATCTCTGTTAGAATGGTATTGAAGTGTATAACGTAAAAATTTTAGTTGCATATTGTGAAGAATTGTATTGATGTATATAGATGATGTGGAAGCAGGTTTTGGATAATTTGAATATATAAATTTTTTATTTATTTTGAAATAAATACAAAAAATACCTTTAATGACTTTTTATGACAGTTTTATAGTAACTGTCATTAAAAAGACCCCTTTAACGACAGTTCTGTTGGAACTGTCGTTAAAGGGTACCCCTTTTTAACGACAGTTTCATTTGGACTATCATTAAAAAGTCACCCCTTTAATGATAGTTTCAATAGAACTGTCATTAAAAGGTAATGCTTTCAATGATAGTTCAATAACTATCATTAAAACTTCTTCCATTTAATGACATGAACAAAGATGACAGTTTTACAATCGTCATTAAAAATCATTTTTAACTGTCATTAAAGCTTTTATTTGTAGTAGTGACAAGTCTCATTCACTACAAGAAAAACTATTTTTAATGACGGTATTTTATGACGGTCTTTTATGAACGTCATTAAAAAATTAAATACATAACGGTCTGAAAATATTGTCATAAAAAACATAGTATACATGACGGTTCTGTGAGACCGTCATAAAAACTATAGTATACATGACGGTTCTGAGAGACCGTCATAAAAAACATAGTATACATGACGGTTCTGAGAGACCGTCATAAAAAATTTGTAATAAAAAAAAATGTTCGTGATGAAGACTCGAACCTGATCTCTCTTGAAGAAATTGATAAATGTCATTGCCATCTAACCAAAGCAAAACATGTGATATATTTTGGATAGATTAATATTTAATTTAAATTCTTGATTGAAAATGCCAACGAGCAAACTCGAACCCGAGCCATACTGAACCTTATTTCGGGCTTACAACCATTTGCTCCACCCTTCGATTTTGACCTACTTTGTTGTTTTTTTAATAAAAGATATTTTTGAATAATTTTGAGAATGACACCTGCAGGCGGCTCCTTCAGTCAATGTTACGACACTTTACCGCTTGGTCAACTGCCCGATTACGTAATGACCTTGACAGTAATAAGATTTAAATAGTACCCTGAATGTTCTGTAAATATCCAGAAAGCTCTTTACCCACGCAGTGGCGTGGTGTTCTTCCTTCTCCCCCGAAATACCCGAAAATTTCAGAGATTTCTCTCTTTCAACACCATATAATAGATGGAAAACTTCCTTCCTTCAAGAAATTTTGTGAAGTAAACTTCGTGCACAGTCGGATGATACCATTAAAGCAAAAAAATGGTATGTAAAACTTATCAAATCTTCATCTCAGATTGTTAGAGAGAGAAATTTTTTTTGTTGATTCTTCCAATTTCTTACTTAGTTTTGTTCGAAAATTTTTTTCTCTTGGCATTATGCATTTTCGGATGATACCCATGTTTGTTATCCTTGTGATACTAAAAATTGTAAGTAAATGAAGTGAGAAATGAAGTGAGAAATGAAGGGATCCGAAACTGTAAGCCATGGATGGGGCTGCCAAGTTTCTCCTATTGGCATAAAAAGCCACACCCAAGTGTGTACCGTGCATCTATTTGTGAAAAATTAAAACCTAACAGAAAAATTAACTCTTTTTCTTTCTCTCTATGTACAGCCTTAGGTACTGCCTTCACAGGCTGCATTTTCTCATCCCGGTAGGAAAGCTTGTTGTCAAAGTATGCTTGCTTATTCTTGGACTAGAATTTTAGATTATAAATGTTAGTTGGCTGGCAATTCGGGCACTTAATTTTTTCTTATCTAAGATGTCTTGGAATGTGTTGTTCAAAGTTATCATCCATATTTATGTGTTGATAATTGAATCCTAGTTTGATAATTGAATCCTACCGGGCTGGCCAAGTTTGCTCTTTTTGGAGAATCATCACACATGTAAGCTTGGAAAAGGAGCTGTCACTTGACTAACCCCACCATATGGAAGACAAAAGCACCAATATTCTATCATTTTGCTGCATATGGGTGTCATAATATAGGACTACTATTTAGTACATGAATTAAATCCTTGACAAAAATCAATAATAAAGAATAATCATTGAGAGAAAAAGTTTATTGATACTCCGACACTTCAATTAAAGTGTAATTTTTTTAGTATTTTTTTGTACTAGTAATAAAGGTTTTTTTTTCTCATAGATGCTATGGTTCATTATGCAGGATAATTGTTGTGATAGTCAATTGCTCGTTTGAAGGAACGGAAAGCTTGTTACATATTAATAGGACTCGAAAGAAAAGTCAAAACCCTACAAATAGAAGCCATTACTTTTTTGCACAGATAACATCATTCCAGGTTGGTAAATTCTTAGTAATCTACTAATGTACCATGTGTTTCGAAGAAATAGTCTTCGCTTTGCCTGAGGCCTTTCAGTCTAGTGGGCACCTTGTTTTTTAATCTTATTTTTACAATAACATTACTTTACATGATACGTATTACATACATAATAAACATGCAGAATAAGTGGGTGTTTTTTTTTTATTTGTCATCATAGGATAAAATATGGATAAATCTTGGATGCACTTGAATAGATTGTCCAAGGAGTTTTTGATGGAGTGGATGAGTTTCTTGCTTTTGCCATTTCTCATTGTGAAGATCCTACACTCATTAGATGTCCTTGTCAATCATGTGCTAATTTGACAGTATTAAGTGTTGAAGAAGTTAAGTATCATTTGTTTAGTAAAGGGATTGATCAGAGGTATAAAAGATGGATTTGGCATGGAGAAAAGTGTTCTTCTAGATCTTGCACAAATAAGAAATCGGTGTTTGATGAATCTTTCAAGGATGATTATATCGACAATACAACAGACATGGTTAATGATGCATTTGAATATTGTCAAGATGATCCCAAATTATTTCAAAACTTACTAGAAGATGTAGAAAAGTCTTTATATCCTGGTAATACGAAATATACTAAGTTGTCTGCGTTGATGAGATTATATAATATAAAAGGAAAATATGGGTGGTCAGATAAGAGCTTTTCTGATTTGTTAAGTTATTTGTCTGATATGTTTCCTACTGGAAATGAAATCCCTACATCGATGTATGAAGCAAAAAAAACTATGAATGCATTGGGTTTACATTATGAGAAAATACATGCTTGCCCGAATGATTGTATACTCTATAGAAAGGATTATAAGGATTTATCATCTTGTCCTACTTATGGACTATCGAGATGGAAAGAAAATGGTAAGGTAAAAAACCAAACGAAAGGGATTCCTGCTAAAGTGTTGTGGTACTTTCCTCCTATTCCAAGGTTCAAGCGAATGTTTCAGTCACTAGAAATTGCACAACATTTAACTTGGCATGCTAATAAAAGGGAAGTAGATGGAAAACTAAGACATCCTGCTGATTCACCTAGTTGGAAGTTAATAGACTTTGAATGGCCAAGTTTTGCATCTGAACACAGAAATCTTCGACTGGCTATTTCTGCTGATGGAATAAATCCACATAGTTCTCTTAGTACTGCATATAGTTGTTGGCCAGTGGTAATGATAACATATAATCTACCACCGTGGTTATGTATCAAACGAAAATTCATGATGTTGTCCTTGCTTATCTCAGGACCTCGCCAACCAGGTAATGATATTGATGTATATCTTGCTCCGTTGATTGATGATTTGAAGCTTTTGTGGGAGGTTGGTGTAGAAGTCTATGATTCTTACCGAAAAGAGTTGTTTATGTTACGAGCTGTTTTATTATGGACAATTAATGATTTTCCTGCTTATGGGAATCTTTCCGGTTGTTCAGTGAAAGGATATTATGCTTGTCCAATATGTGGTGAAAGCACGTATACTTGTACATTACAACATGGTAAGAAGAATGTGTATATGGGTCATAGACGATTCCTTCCAAAAAATCACCCATTTAGAAAGCAAAGGAAAGCATTCAATGGAGAACATGAAACCGGTTCACCCCCTTGTGCACTAAGTGGAGAAGAAATACTGCAGAAAGTAAGCTCTATTACTAATGTATGGGGTAAAAAAACAGTTGCTGAAAGGAAAATGACACGGGGTAAAAGATTGAATGACAATATTCAAACATGCTTCAAGAAGAAATCATGCTTTTTTGACCTTGAATATTGGAAATATTTACATGTTCGGCACATTTTGGATGTAATGCATATTGAAAAAAATGTTTGTGAAAGCATATATGGAACTTTACTTAATATTCCTGGAAAATCTAAAGATGGGATCAACGCTTGACTAGATCTTGCAGAAATTGGCTTAAGGAAAGAGTTAGCTCCCAAAGTTGTAAATGGCCGTACGTATTTACCAGCTGCTTGTTATACTCTAAGCAAATCAGAGAGAAGGATGTTTTGTGAGACATTATCAAACATAAAAGTTCCAGATAGGTATTCTTCAAATTTCAGAAATCTTGTATCAATGACAGATATGAAAATTCAAGGTCTTAAGTCTCATGATTGTCATGCTCTTATGCAACAACTTCTACCATTGGCTATTCGCTCAGTTTTGCCAAAACATGTTAGATATGCGATCATGAGATTTTGCTTCTTCTTCAATGCTTTATGTAGCAAGGTTGTGGATGTTTCAAAATTAGGCAAATTACAGCAAGATTTGGTGGTGACTCTTTGCTTATTTGAAAAATACTTTTCGCCTTCTTTTTTCGACATAATGGTGCATTTGACAGTGCACCTTGTTAGAGAAGTGAGATTATGTGGACCGGTATACCTTAGATGGATGTATCCATTTGAGAGAGTCATGAAAACTTTGAAAGGATATGTTCGTAACCGTAATCGTCCTGAAGGATGTATTGCTGAATGCTACATTGCAGAAGAAGCACTTGAATTTTGTGAAGGTTATTACTCTAACATGCATCCAATTGGTATTCCATGTGGAAAAGAAGATGACATCCAAGTTGGGAAGCCCTTACCTGGTGGTCACATTGTCACTGTTGATCGACAAGAATTAGAGCAAGCACATCTTTATGTATTGCTGAATTCACTTGACGTCCAACCATATGTTGAGTATGTCTCTTCCTAATCTATGTGTATTTTTGATTATAAAACATATACTTCATATATATATGAATTTTCTAGATGAGTTTAACCTTATTTCATTAACAGTGAGCATATCAAGTATGTGAAATTACAGTATCCTTGTCAATCAAAACAATCCAAATGGTTACAAGATGAGCATACTCGGACATTTATTTCTTGGTTTCGAGAAAAGGTACTTACCAATCTCTTTAACATGACCATATGTCTTCTATTTATCCAATACTAAAATCTATTCGATTAAATTTTTGTCAATAGGTTGCATCAGAAATACAAAGGCAAAATCAACCTTCCTTTTTGGTGAAATGGGTAGCACATGGACCTCGTCCTGAAGTTATAAAATATCCTGGATATGATGTGAATGGTTATCGCTTCCATACATGGGAACGTGATAACAATCGAGTCACACAAAATAGTGGAGTCACTGTGGTTGCAACGATAATGCAAATTTCAAGTGCTAAGGATAAGAATCTAGTAATTGGACAATTGTCATTTTATGGTGTTATTAAGGAAATATGGGAGCTCGATTACCACATGTTCAAAACAACATTGTTTAAATGTGATTGGGTTGAAAATAATGGTGGGATCAAATTAGATGATGTTGGTCACATATTAGTTGATCTTAAACGACAAGGCCATAAATCTGATTGTTTCATTTTAGCTTCTCAAGCTAAACAAGTCTTTTATGTTCCAGACCAACTAGATCTTAGATGGTCCATTGTTTGCTCTACTCCATAAAAAGACTATGTACATAATGCGAGAAATAATGATGTGGACAATGTAGAAGAATATGATCCCATTATTGATGGCATACCTGAATTGGGTATAAACGATGAAATCAGTGAGATGATGTTAACTATATACGATCCGATTGTGACGGAACTTGGATTGATGAAGCTTACAAGTAAATTTTTTAACTGAAGGCAAAAAGGTTTGATTGTTTTCCTTTTTCTTTTATGACAGTATTATTTATTGTAAAAATTAGTATCATGTAATGAATTATGCTTTAATTATTTATTTGGATTACATTTTATCTTTGTAGGATTGCAGATATGACTAAGAAGTAGTTAGATTCGCCTACTAAGTCCAAAGGTCCAACAAAATTATTGAACCAGAAAAATTTGGGGACAAAAAAGGTGGTACAGTTCAATTCAAAAGCTGTACTATATGGTGATGAAGCTAAATCCCTTATGTCGACTCTTGGAGTTCTTGCACGTACCACAGTACCTATAACTTATAGTGACTGGCGAAAGGTGCCTGATCATTTGAAAGAAAAAATGTGGGAATATGTTCAGGTTTAACACTTTCACTCTAAATATTTAATTATTATATTTTTTGTTAGCACAGTAACTTATCAAATTTTATTTGCAGGATGCATTTGAAATTGATCATCGCATGAAAAAGTCTATCTTACAATCAATTGGCAACAAATTTAGAACATTCAAGAATATCCTGACAACAAAATATATAATGCCTTTTGTCGACAATCTTGATGCTATAGCGAGACCTCCTTCGATCTACAGTTTCATTTCACAAAATGATTGGGAGAGGTTCGTTAAATCACGACTATCAGAGAATTTTAAGGTACATTTAACTTAAATATATGTTTTAAATAATAAATATTTCATGTTTTGTTATTAACTATAATGACATTACAGAAATTGAGTGAGGAACAAAAAAAACGACAAAAACATAGTAAATATCCTCATCGATTGAGTCGAGGTGGATATGCAACCTTAGAGCACAAATTGGTAACTTTCTCACTCTTACATTCATTGTCATGATTTGAAGATACATTCTTTTTAATTTTTAATTTATTACTCCATTTTTACAGAAAGCAGAACTCAAGGTAGAAGGGGAGATTGATCGTAGTGAATTATGGAAGCTAGCGCGACAAGATAAAGAAGGACATTATGCACCAGAAACGATGCCTATCATTGAAAAAATTGTAAGTGTTTTTTTTTTTAATCTTACATAAGCATCAAAAATCTTGTCTTTATAAGATTGTTTACTAAAGTTTAAAGACAATGAGGCACTAAGAGAATATTATTCAAGTGGCTTATGAACAAAGACACTCAGATAGAAAGTATTCTATATTTTTCTTCCCTAACTGTTTTCTTGACACACTTAAAGTTAAGTTGCAATATTTTATGTTCATTGCATGCAAGTCATCAATAATAGCTTAGAAAATTAGGCAAATTAATTTATATGAAATTTATACTTAATTTGGCATGGATTATTATAGGATGAGTTAATGGAGCAGTCAAAAGCTGGCACCATTACATTCTCAGGCAGTGATGATATTTTAAGCAAGGCTCTTGGTACTAATGAGCATAGGGGTCGAGTTAGAGGAGTTGGAAAGTTTATCACTCCTTCGGTCTTTTTTTCTACTCCTAATAAGGTAGCATATCTAGAAGCTCGCTTGGCTGAGGTAGAGCAGAAACTATTGTTGTTGACTCAAGGAAGCACAGATTCACATTCACCTGTTGTACAACTTGAAGGTCATAGCTCCAATAAGATACAAAAACTCGATTCACCAATGCCTATGAAGGATTCTTGCGATGCTTTTGATGAAGATTTAAAGATGAAGGTATTTACTTATTTATTTAATGCTATAGACATTGTTTTTGCTATTAATTATTATTAATAATGTTATTTTTTTGTGAATAGGGTGTTGTATGTAAATTAGCAGTGAATACACTAGAAAATGTTGTTGCAATGGGCACTATTATTGACGGTTCTTCTGCCAATTTTGTGGTTTCTGTTGATCAAATATTCAGTCAAGATGCTCGACTACCTATTGAAAATGAGGATGAGTATCTTATATTTGTTAAAGATGCATTGGGTCATCATGTAAGTTGGCCTAAAGACTTGGTTTCTACTCATATTGTTATGGAGGTATGAGACAATTTTAGATGTGGTATATTATCTTTGTTTCTTCTCATGTGTTAAAATTATTTGACTTTTAAAATATATTATTGTCACATGTTTGGAGACAAAGGAAAAGGAAATCAGTAAAAAAGTGGGATCCATTTCTGAGGAAGCTCTAGAGCAGTTCGCAAAAGCCGCTTATCCATTGATGATTAATATGCGAAATGAAGTAAGAGTAAGATTTGATGATGATGTTTTTTGCTGTCCATTTTATTGCTATATTGGATCAGAAGATTGCTCTATCATGATTGATAAAAAAGAGCTGGGAGGAACTAGCATTTGTTTGTATATCAGGTGAGATAAAAGTTCAATATCAGTTTATTTTAATATCTATATTTATATGATTTAACTTTCAATTTGTTTACTTTCAGATATCTACATGCCAATTTGAAGGATACGAAAAAGTTGAAACAATTTGGCTTCATCAATCCTGTGATTGTCTCACTCTCTGGTGGACTAAACAATGAAAGTAGGTTAAAAGATAGAGCACGACATATTGCTGAGCGGTTAGAAAAAGCACATTCAAACCAAATTCTTTTTATGCCTTACAATCCAAAGTAAGAAATTTCTATCTTAATTGCTTTACCAAAACATATCTCATTTGGTTATTTATCATTTTTCATTTTTCTTATTACGAATAGATTTCATTGGGAATTAGTGGTTATTGATATGGCATCACGAATAGTGTATCACTTGGATTCTTTGGGTCACGAAGTAGGGCCTGATCTTAAAAACATTGTGACCATGTGAGTGCAAGTTTTACTTTATGTCTTTTGTTTATTGGTTTCATTATTACTTTTAAATACTATATATTTTGAAATGTTTATTGGTTAATGATACAGGGGTTTTCAAATGTTTCGTGTGAGATCAAATATTAAATGGCAACGGATTCAAGTGAGTTTATTTTTTTTATTATTAATAACATTAAAAATAATATGTATTAATGATTATGTTTCTACTTGTATAGGCACCGATTCAAAGAGGTGGTGTAGAATGTGGCTATTTTGTACTTCGATTTATGAAGAAAATAATTGAAGATCCAAAAATTCTTTGTGAGAAGGTCAAATTACTTATCTTATTTACATATTAAATATTTTATACTTATAAATAATATCAAATTGATTATGTTATCTTTCTTTTGTGTTTTAATCTTAAAGTTCAATGGTAAGGATACATATAGTAATGAAGAAATTGATGAAGTACGTCGTGAATGGGCTATGCATGTACAACAGTTACTATCATAGCCAGGTATGTAATCCTTGTTAGCTCATTAATAGTGTATTTTAATTGCGTGTTGTTTATCTTGGTTAAATTCAAGTATGATGAACTAATTATATTAATTGAATGCTCCACTCATTCTATTTATTGAGCCATCTACTAATTCTGTTAAGTTATAAATCAATTCTGTTGAGAATTCTATAAATGTCATCTTTAAGCAGTTGGTAAAGTAAAAAACAAGGAAAAGTATTCAAGCATGCATATGAAATAAATATGTTCATAATCAGTTAATTTTCACACTTACTGTTTCATTACAAGAAGTTACACTTTTGATGCCTACATGTAGGGAATTAGAATAGAAAGTTGCATATTATGATTAATATATACCTTATAGGTTACAAAGAGTTATATTTTTGACATCTAGATGCACTCTCAATTTTTTATTATATTTGATTTTCAAGCTTTATTATAATTGCTTATTTATTTTGATATGTAAATTAACTATGTGGTAAATAGAGCTTATATAATAATGTATCTTTTCTATTACTATTGCAGGAGTGACACATCTAATGCACTGGGTATTTTTTGATGTAATGGTAGAACAGAGCAATGAGAATGATAATTATGTAATTTAATTTGTAGATATTTTGTTTATTTTTGATACTAAATATTATTTTGTTTTGTAAAATGATAATAGTTGTAGTTATAAACATATGTATTTTTTTGTTTGACATTTTTGTATTGTTTGATTGCAATTGAAAAAAAAATATAAATATTAATTAATTTACAAAATTATAAAAAATTTTGTAATTAATTAATAAAAAATATATAATAAAACATGAAACATTTTTATGACGGTCATAAAAACCATCATAAAAAGTACCAAATTTTTTTTATGACGGTCACAAAGACCATCATGATATCATCAACATATTTTATGACGGTCTGTAGTGGACCGTCATGAATTTTTATGACGGTCCATTGCAGACCGTCATTAATATTCCGGCTTTTTAATGACGGTCAAAAACCGTCAAGAATTTATGACGGTCTTTTGGACCGTCATAAAGTTTTTATGACATCACTTACAATAACAGTTTTCTGACCGTCATAAAAAGCTTTTTATGACGGGCATTGCCCGTCATAAAAGATTTGTTTTCTTGTAGTGATTAAGCAAACCTATCATATTCTTCAATTTTCATTTTGTTAAAATGAAAATATAAGTTTAAGTTTGAATTGAAATTAAAAATTGCTTTCTTTGGGTTTGTCAGTCTTAAATGTTTACGATTCCGACAAGGTAGAACTTTCGTTCTTAGAATTGTTTGATTCTAGCTTTAATAAATCGTAAATGATGAATGATGAATGCTGAAGAACTTGTACAACAAGGAATTCACTAATTCCACTGGTGGATTGGATATATTAGTTTAATCTAAACATTTCTGAATGTAACTCAAAATAATGAATAGATTAATCAAAGAAATTAACAACATAATCCATAAAGAATGCATTAGAACACTAAATTATCCTTAGCTCAATGATACACACAACAATGTTTGAAACCATTACAAGGAATTCAAAAACAAGATCATTAGTGCTTATAAATTATAAAAAAAAAAATGTATAATTGAATGAAGTTATTACTTGTTTACACCTTTAAAGTAGTCACGCTAGTTTCATTCAAATTCAATAACTTAACATTATGAAAAATCATACCACACCAATACTTTAATGGCATCTTTATGATAAATGGTTGGTCACCTTGCTTACCTTGATAGCAGTATGACACGAATCATCTTGTTCTAATTCTTGATGAATTCGTAATTAATATAAAACTTAAATGAACAACATGGACACATTAAACAATTAAAAAAAAATTTAATTCCATCATAACAATTTTGACCATTTTCAAGGTCGATAATGGGTCGAGTCGGACTAGCCCAACCCTTTAAATCATGGCCTAAGTACGACCCATAACAAAATGCAACAGGCTTCCCATAATAATAGGTTAGGTCAAGGCTACCAATTTGAAAAATATGTTAACCATGGCCTACCCATGGGCTTTATCCATGAGAGAACATTAACTGGTGATCTTATTGAGTCTTAAAACAGTTCAATTTAATGAATTTTAAATAGATTATATGCGAGTCACCCTAAAAAATTTTCATACAAATTTGTTTGATAGATAATTTTATTTACTATTTGTGATGAAACTAATAAAAAAAAGTAATCTAGCATACTATACTAATAAAAATATATGAATATTTATTAAACTAATAGTTTCAAACTTTTAAGATATTAATATGTAGCAAATTTAATAAATTTTCTTCGTGTAATATTGAAATCAAAATAATAAGTGAGGAATATATATATTGTTATCCAGTTATAAGATATATTTCAAATAATGTTAATAGCATTTAATTAAAAGAATAGATATATTAGCTTTACTTTTGTAGATAATTAATTTACAAAGAATGTATGAAATAAGGAAAAAAAAAAGAGATATATGTCATTAATTGTTTTGATTGATTAAATATGTATCTTTATGAAATTAGGTGTACAAATCCAATTAAATTTGAATGAAACATACGGGTTTGGCCCATCGATCTATTTAAGTTGCCCTAGAAAGTTGATTCGTTAGGCGGCTCGATTCAATATGCAAAGCCCACGATCCTCCCATTAACCTAAACACAGCACAATTACTAAAAGAGCCTGGCTAAAACCCATTGGATCGAGTTTAAATGGGTCGACCCACTAGCCATGGGCCCAATGATGACCTTAAGACATTTTATCCAAACTAGAGAAGCCTTCTAATGCCTTTGACAACTTTTGGACAGTTCTCATGACTGTTGCATTTTCTTTTGGAATGGATTTGATCCTTCTTTAGTCTATTACTCGAAATGGTTAAGATTTCTATCTTAAAAACTTCAGGTGAGAAATGTTATGTATTTACTGCACCATTATCCTTGACATTAACATTAAAAAATGGCACAACCTTTTTTAGTGATGTAATTTCCCTTGGATGAACTGTTATTTGAAATTAACTTATTTACTTAACACATTCACTTAGAAAGAAAGAAGGACATGAGAAAAGTCATTGAGATTAAATTAATTGTTTGATTGATAAAATTTTTTATATTTATGAAATTTATTATATAAAATTTAGTTTTAAATTTAAATGGATCAAAAAAGCTCGAATTTATATGACTCATTAACTCGTTTAGATAACTTTAGCGTGTTGGCCTGTTTGATGTTTCATTTCAAAATTTAAGACTCTTGACCTCTTCATTTTTTAAATGTTTAATCTAATTCATTTTGTTTATTATTAGGTTAAATTAATGCTTGTTAAACGACTTATGGCCTTGACTTATAAACTTCATGCTTTATCACTAATGAAAAAAAAATCTTGAAAATGGGTAAGATTTAAAAAGAAAATAAATAAATGATTTTATTATATGAACCAATTCCCATGAGACTTTAGGTTATATATGTTTTTTTTATTAACATTGAATTTTAGTCAACCATCTTTAATTAATGACCCAATTATCATTAATTAATGTTAAATTATCGTGACCATTAATTTTATCTAAAAATAATATAATGTTTAAAGGCTGTATTTAGTACACAGGATAGGGATTATATTAATACTATGGTGTGTTTGGTGTAACATGGGATACGATCAAAATTATTTTAATTTATTTTAAAATATTAAAAATTAATATAATTTAATGTTTATTATAATAATTAATTGATTAAAAAATTACCATTTAAATTTACTATTTATAATTTTTAAAATTTTGATTTAACTTTACTATCCTTTTGACTTAAAAAAAGACATGATTATAAACTAATTTTGTCAATATCAACAATAAATGTAAATTAATTACAAATATTTAGTCAATAATGTTGATATTCTTAGAAAGTTAGATTAGTTTAAGGTAATTTGTTTTATTTAAAGTAGCTCGCAAGTAAAGTAAAAATAATGCAATGTAACTTTCATTATAAGCTTGAATCGCATTATACTTAATCAAATAATTTTATAAAATTTTATTTTTTAAAAAAATATATTTATATTGGTCTAAAATAAATTTATTCATTTGATGATATTAAATAATTTAAACTAGACACTAACTTGTCCCTTTACTTCGTGAGATAATTTATTTCAGAATTCAAAGTGATAAAATTATCACATTCAAAAAAAGATGAAAAAAAGGATGGGATAAGGTTGTCCCAATCTTATAAATGAATAAAATACGGGATCAAGATAAAAATTATTCTATCCTACATATAGGAAAAACTCAATCTTGATTAAAAATTGTATCAATTAGAATAAGAGAGAAGAGAATTATATAAAAATTGATCAAACATGTATTTAAAATACATATACTATGTGATAGAACCATATTGTATCATCTCATTTATCATTTAAAGGTAGTTTGAATTAAGATGGAAGTTAGTTAGTGATAATGTAGTTTCTTGGTAATGGATAATTCTTTTTTAAATTGATTATACACAGTCGTAATGGTTTTAAATCTTTTTTATGAATCAAATTCTATCTCTTCTTTGTCTCCATATATACAGTAACCTTCTTTTTTTTTCCCCTCATTCAAGCACATCCATAGCCTGGGCAAATATACAAAACAGAAGAAACCAAAACAAGAAGTAGTAAATCAAACAAAAAGAAATAAATAAGAAAGAAAAAGGAAAATGTGGGTGGATGTCATGTTTGCATGTGCGAAACCTTTGGGATGGAGAAAAGCTTCTAAGTGTAAGAATATACTTAACTGATCTGTTTGTTGGAGGAAAGACTTACGTTTTCCTAAAGAGAGAGAGAGAGAGAGAGAGAGAGAGAAAAGCATATAAGGTTAAAGGAATAATGATCGATAGTATTAGAACAGTGCATGCAACTAAAGATATGTTATAGCCTATTTCTTGTCGTTCTTTATAGGATTTCTTGTATGGTGGCAATACTTAGGGGTGAATATTAGTCGGTTTTAATCTAGTTAACCCATCGATCAAATTAAATTCTATTAATTCAGTCCGTTTAATTTTTTGACTTTTTTTTATAATAGTTCTGTTATATAATCAGTTTAAGCGATCGATTTCGATTTAAAATTTTTTGAATCGAATAGAGTAAAATACAAACTTTTTGTTTTAATTATTTTATTATGTATTGTTTCATTTTAAATAACTATTAAGTTAATTTGATTTTGCTTTTACCTTTACGCAACATAATTTTTTTAAAGATGGAAATAGTTGAAAAATGAAGATAAAAAAAATTTGAACTCATAAGAAGTCATTATATTTGTTATGAATTCATTATGTGATTTATGAAGTTTTTAACTTGTTATATTATACGATGTTTCATTTTGTGAAATTTTATATTTTAAAATTTTAGTTTGATGATATGTATATTAATTTCAGTTGTGTTAAATAAGAAGTTTTTTCTATGAATTTTATATTAATAAATTTTATTTAACTTAAATTTTTTATAAATAAAAGTTTGGTTTGTTCCATTGCCAATTGTACCAACCGTAAAAAAATCAATTCAGTTTAATCGATTTTTCTTAAATTTTGATCGATTTTTAGTTTCTTTTAATTGATTTGGTTAGTTTGATTTTTGAAATTATCAAAAAGAATTGACCGAATGATCACCCTTATCTACAATATGTTTTTATAAATGATTAAAAAGCAAAAACTTAAAAAATAAAACAAGTATAATGATGAGTGTATATATTGCAGCAAGAAGCTGTTTAAACAACTTCAAGATCATATTTCTATCAAGAAAATAAGAATAGAATCCATCATAAAACAATCATGTTCAGATATCACTCAACTGCTTCAATATGGACAAATTCAAAATGCCTTACATAAGGTATACTTGTATGATGTGATCTTGAATCATATTATTTTGCTATTGCAGTCTTCTTACTGTGAGTAACTTTTTATAAACTTTTAGGCTTGTTTTCTATTCAAAAGAAAGGTTATTTTACTGCTAATTGTTGTACTATTAGCTAATGAGTTCATGAGATACTTGTTACTTAAGTTTCAGTGAAGATTATTATCTTCACTAGAACTGATCATAAAGAGGTTTTTATTTTGTTTTTGTTTTTACCAAATGCAGCTAGATAAACTCCACAAGGACAAATTCCTATCGTCTGTATACAATTAAATCCTAGAATTTTGCAAATGCATTATCGACAACTTTTCTCACATTAACACACAAAGGTATCCATTCTTTGGCCATTTTCATTGATTTTCCTTTTTGGATAGCATTGAAATTTTTTTTTTAAAAAAAAAATGACCTTTTGATGGACCTTTTCATGTAGAACGGTGGATTTGTTACCCACCAATGTTAATGAAGCTATATTAAGTCTAATATTTGCTGCATTAAGATGCGATGAACTGCCAGTACTGCACTTAATTAGAAACTTATTTAAAGAACGCTACGGCCGTGAATTTGAAGCCGCATGCTTAGATTTACTCCCAGGAAACCTTGTAAATCCTAGGATAAAGGAAAACCTGCATGTAAAATCGGTATCAGATGAGGTGAAACTAAAGCTAATCTATAACATAGCCAAAGATTATGCTATCAATCTAGGTTTCCATGATTTTGATCAAGATCCCTCCAAGCCATTCTACGAGAAAGTGTACCTCATATAAGAAGACATGTTTTTTTCGCCTTGATTTTTTTTTCTTTTTTGTGTTTGTTCTATTAGTTTAACGCATACTAAGTTTCTCTATTATTATGGTATGCAGGTTCAAGTTGTTAATCTTATTTATGATCAAGAATCATTATCTTCAAATGACAAAGCAACAAATTATGGGACTTTTGTTACTTATTATGATGATGAAGACGAAATGGATAAGGCCAGTCATACATCAGAAGAATCAGCCATGAACACTTTAAGCAATGGCTCTGTTATTTCTGATTCTTGCAACAAGAACAAAAGCAAGGTATTTGTCATAGACCATCTCGCGTTGGATGGCTCAATTGGTGAAGAGAGAATGAGGAAGGAAAAGGCATTACGTCCAACCCATGTCAACCATAATCTTCCAGAGTATGACAATGTGGTTGCTATGCAGACAAATCTAAAAAGAAAAATGAGAGAACAAACTCATCGTACCTTATCGAGGACCACATCAAGTTTCCAAAATATGAAGATTTGATATCCAAATACATGGATCTCAAGGTAGAATATAGACGATGTTAAACCTTCTTATAAATAATGCAGTTGTAAGGCTAGTACAGATGAAGAACAGTTGAATATATGAATACGAGAGTAAAACTACCATACTCAAATTGGTCGAGACTTAAAGTCGCTCCCTTTACAGGGTCGAAGTTAATTGAAACTGGTTAATGCACCTATAAAAATGTTGATTTAAGCTGTATGAGTTAGAAATTCCACGTCCACAAGTCTCATTAAGCAAAACTATATGTTTGTACATTCTTCAATTTTCATTTTGTTAAAATGAAAATGTACGTTTAAGTTTGAATTGAAATTAAAAATTGCTTTCTTTGGGTTTGTCTGTTTTAAATGTTTACAATTCCGACAAGGTAGAACTTTCATTCTTAGAATTGTTTGATTCTAGCTTTAATAAATCGTAAATGATGAATATGAATGCTAAAGAGCTTGTACAACAAGGAATTCATCAATTCCACTGGTGGATTAGATATATTAGTTCGATCTAAACATTTCTGAATGTAACTCAAAATAATGAATAGATTCATCAAAGAAATTAACAACATTATCCATAAAGAATGCATTGGAACACTAAATTATCCTTAGCTCAATGATACACACAACAACGTTTGAAACCATTACAAGGAATTCAAAAACAAGATCCTTAGTGCTTATAAATCATAAAAAAAATGTATAATTAAATGAAGTTATTACTTGTTTACACCTTTAAAGTAGTCACGCTAAGTTTCATCAAATTCAATAACTTAACATTTTAATATTAATTAGTTAAGATAATCAGTTTTGTTAGTGCAAATATCTAGAAAACACAAATTATTACTTAGGCTTTAGTTCTTTCCATAATGTGATGCATTATGTGTTTTTGGTAGGTAGCTTTAGTAAGTTACTAAGTATGACAAAGATTTTTAAGTATTAGACAGTGTGATGTGGATTTTTTATGTGTTTCATATTCTAAATTTAATTTGTTTTCTTATATTCGATAATCTTGTAGGATTAAAAATGGATAAATCAAGATCAACGAGCCATGAAATTCACTTGATTATTAAAAGGTTTGGAAGAATTTTTAAACTTTGCCTTTGCACATGCTTCTAGCAATGGTAGAATAAAGTACCTTTGTAATCAAGTGGGTTCAGAATGATGGAGACTAGAGAAACAATATATGACCATCTCATTTGTAGTCAGTTTCCATCGAGATATACTTTTTGGTTATGTCATAGAGAATCAGTTAGTGTAGAAAGTCAAGATGACTCAATTATTAGAGATAATATTTTGCCAAATCAAAAATAGCATTCGTAATCAGGATTCAATGCATGATATGACTCATGATTTATTAAGGACATTCATGCATTATAGTGTTGGAGTATCCCATACATTGAATGAATCTGTAGATAAAGTTAAAAGGATTATGGGTGAAAAGATCCAAGGAAAAAGTGCACAACATAATGATTTTGAAGATTTAATTCGAGAGTATAATGAAGAATTATAGGAAGGTTGTTCAAAATATTTGAAATTGATCATTCTTAGTCAAATTTTATCACATTAAATGCTTATGCCAAATGACCAATAAAGCAATGTCTATGATATTGGAGTTATTGAATGATGCCTTTGAGCATGTGAAGATTCCAAAATCACTCTATGAGGCAAAAAAGATAATCAATAAATTAGGCCTTAACTATGGGAAGATTGATGCATGTCCGAACAATTGTATGTTATGTTGGAAAGATGATGGCAGTAGGAAAACAAGCAAAGTTGTCACATGTCTAGATGGAAAGATAAAGAAGCTGTTAGGAAAAAGAAAAAGAATCAACAGGCAAAGGTGTTGCGTCATTTTTCTTTAAAGCCATGACTTCAAAAGTTGTTCATGTCTTTTAAGATAGCCGATGAAATAAGATAGCATGCTACAAACACTAATGGTGACACTTTATTAAGGCATCCTAAGGATTCTGATGCATGGAAGTCATTTGATTCAAAATTTCCTAACTTTGCATCTGATCCACGTAGTGTGTAACTTGGTCTAGCTACCGATGGCTTTAACCCATTTGATACATTAAGTTCAAACTATAGTATATGGCCAATAGTGTTTATGCCATATAATTTGCCTCCGTGGATGTGCATGAAGCAGTCATCTTTTATTCTTTTAATGATCATTCTAGGTAAGAGAATGTCGGGTAATTATATAGATGTATATTTACAACATTTGATCAAGGAATTAAAGGAGTTATGGGATAAAAGAGTTGAAATATACAATTCATCATGTAAACAAGTGTTTATGGTATAGGCAGCTCTTATGTGGATGATTAATGACTTTCTTGAGCTTGGCACTTTATCTAGGTGGAATACTGGTTTGGCATGTCCTTGTTGTAACTTTGATTTAAAGCTTGTCATCTTCCTCATAGTAGAAAATGGGCATTCTTGGGCCATCGTCGCTTTTTCAAATGAACAACACAGGTTTAGATTAAATCATGTCTATTATGATGGCAAAGTTGAACTATAAAATCCACTTGTGTGGTTATTAAGGTCATACATTTTGAAGCAGGTAGAAGATATTAATGTCATGTTCAAAAAGGTTAAGAGGTGGATATCAGAGGAAAAAGATCATGTCCTAACCATGTTTATGGAAGTAGCACTCAACAATGGAGGAAAAAGAGTATCTTTTTTCAGCTTCCATATTGGAAGTATAATTTATTGCGATACAACCTTGAAGTGATGCCAATTGATAAAAATGTTTGTGACAATGTGTTATATACACTAATAAATGAGCTTGGTAGGATAAAATATCATTTAGGTGCTCGTAAGGACTTAGTTTCTTTAAGCAAATGGCAAGATCTTGGCCAAATAAGAATAGATGATTCCATCCAGCATTATACACAATGCCACTTGCAATGAAAGACAACTTTTAAAGACCTTAAAGAATGTGATCATGCATGATGGTTATGCCGGTAACATTTCAAGATGTGTTGATCTGAAGCATCATAAAATTTTTGGGTTAAAGAGTCACGACTCGCACATTCTCATAGAGTAGTTATTACCTATAGCAATAAGATAAATGATGCCTTATAAAGTGTTTCTAGTATTGGTCAATTTATGTTCATTCTTTAAACATTTGTGTAGGAAAGTCTTGATCCCAAGTGAGCTTGACAAGTTATAGAGGAGAATTGTGGTAATACTATGTCATTTAGAAATGTTGTTTCCTCCATCGTTATTTACGGTGATGGTGCATTTAATTATTCATTTGGTTGAAAAAGTAAAACGTGGAGGGCCAATGCATTATCGATGGATGCGGCAAGTTAAGGATAAACCTAACGACTGTGAGTCACTCCAAAGTGAATCTCTTTTCTCATAAATTAGACATCTAGTGGGACATGCTGATTACTTTAATCTTATGCCTATAGAGTTACACCAGGCACATCGACATGTGTTGTTCAATTATGAACATGTTACTGGATCTATCGAGTAAGTGTGTGATGTTATTTAATTTAATATTTTTGACCCTTTAAATGATTAAGGATTATTTTTCAAATGTAGGGAGTTCAAGGAGTTAACTAAGAGGAGACTAAGAAATTGAACACGTTTTGCATCATTGATTTAGAGAATAATTCATATGAAATTTGCTTCTTGGTTTTGATCAAGAGTAAGTAGCCATTTTAGTTTCTTTTAAAAGATTTGATTCCTTGACTAATGCAATTGGTTTTCTCAATTTTAAACTCTGAAAGATAATAATGAAATTCATTTAAAGGACATGATCAACCTAGCATGTGGCCTACTTGTCCAAGCTAAGATAGTTCAGTGCATATAATGTCAATGGTTTCAAGTTTCGCACTTTAGAGTGACAAAAGGGGATGAACACACAGAATAGTGGAGTTTTTGGAACCTTTAGAACTAGTTGTTATGCTAGCACCCATGATAACCGTATAATATTTGAAGGAGTTCTGTATTATGGGAAATTGGTAGACATAATAGAGTTAAATTATTTGGTTGATTCAACATAACTATGTTTAAATGTCAATGGGTGAATACAACAACATTGCTAGATTAAAAAATGATGCCTTTTTATTTGATGTGGTGAATTTCTCATGCTTGATTCATACCAAAAACATGCTGATGATGAGCCTTACATTAGAGCTTCAGATGCTCAAATGGTGTACTACATGGAGGACGATTTTGATAAGTGTGTGCCCATACATATCCAACCAAGGGATTTATTTGATATGGGAGATGATAAGGAAGATGTGGTGCCCAAGAGTTTGCCTTTTCTTGAACAAGATTTGACCACACTTTTTCCAAAAAATAATGAGAACATTCCATTGGCACTAGGTAATGATGATGAAGACAATACTATGCCTAGCCTTGAAGACAGAGATGACAACATAGACATTATATGAATTTTGGATATTTTTATTTTAAATTGTTAATGGTTTAAATGTTGAGATTTAGTAGCACTAACTGAATTTGGAAACACATGTACTTTTGTTACTTCAATTTTAAATGAGATTCTAGTCCATACCTTTGTTGACTTTTAACTTTATTTGTTATGGTGGAGATAAATGAGTCTTTCTTTCATCTACTACTTCTTTATAGGTTTGCTGCATACCTAAGGATGAATAGATGTTTGACACTGGCATCACATATTATTTATAGGCTAAAAAGGAGAGAGTAAAACCTTTTCAAGTGTTAGCTTGATGTTTATCAATATACTATAAAAGAGACTACAAAAGAGAGAGTAGAACCTCTGCCACTATAAGTTCAATAATACTTTATCAATATACTAAAACAACTTTTTCTAACTTCTTGTGTATAAGTTTAATATAAAACTTTCTACCACTATAAGTCTAATACAAAAGCTTTGCCACTGTAAGTCCAGTTAGGAATCTGCTTCTCCCTTTCTTATTTTTCTAGTTTTAGGTTTCTGGTATGCATTGCATCACATAAATTCACTATTTAATTAGATTATCATTAATATATTAAGTTGTTACATTTGCCATGAGTCAACAATAATCATTCCAATGATATTGAATTAAAATGGTAAACATTCCATTAATATTGGATATTTTTATGCTTGGAGCAAGGCTATGGTTTTATAAATGTATGATGCATGTAGGGGTATTATAATGCCTAAAATTACGGGACCTACTGGAATCTGAAGCCTTTTATGCTTATTTTGTAGTATATTTCTTGGCATCACTTCTCTGGTTGTTTAGTGTTATTTCAAGATAAATGACAATGAGATATATTGCAATTATAATATATTTGGATTTCTATAAATTTTAAGAGTTGTGATGGACTTTAACATAAAATTTGTTAGCAACTTATCTTTATAGCATAAACCTTTTCAAGTGTCAGCCTGATGTTTATCAATATACTGTGAAAGAGACAACAAAAGAAAGAGCAGAACCTCTGCCACTATAAGTTAAACACTCATTTTATCAATATACTAAAATAACTTTTTCTAACTTCTTGTCTATAAGTCCAATACAAAACTTGCTACCACTATAAGTCTAGAACAAAACTTGCTACCATAATAAGTCTAATACATGACTTGCTGGAATAGAATTATAGGACTTACTACCACTATAAGTCTAATATAAAACATGCTACCATTATAAATCCAATAGAATTGCAAGACTTTCTAGAATCTGAAGCCTTTTAGTGTTTGTTTTGTAGTATATTTCCTCACATCACTTCTCTGTTTTCTACTGTTGTTTTTGAAAAACTAAGAATGAGATATATTGCAATTATAATATATCTGGATATCTGCAAACTTTAAGAGTTGGAATGGACTATAACGATAAAATTATTTGGCAGCTTATCTTTAGTTCTGGGCATAATAAGCTATAAAGTTCTAAATTTGGAATTTGAATATTTGGAATTTTGCATTGTTATTCATAAATCATTTTCTTAAGTTATCTGGTTTTCCATAAGTGTAGGTCTCAGTGATAGGTCGGCCTTTTTGCTTTCATTTTCTCTGTATCTTAGACCTAGTGATTCATGCTTATAAGTAGCTGCTCTAGTTTTTATTTTTGTTCTCTGCTGTTGTCCTATCTGTGATGATAGTAAAACAACTCTTAAATGCTCTAGTAAGCTTACTTTTTGCCTCTGATTTGATCTTAAATATTACTACATCATATATCCAGTTCACTTATGTGCTTTGTTAGAGAGATGCATATAAGCACATAAGCCTAGACAAATGCATAAATGCTTTGGAATTGTATGATCTGCAAAATATAAGAAAAGAAGCATGAGACTTGGTAGATTCTTTTCTTTTTATCTTGGTGGAATCCTAGTATGCATGTAGGCATTGCTGGCAGAAGTGATATTTAGATTCTTATATGCATTGCTAAAAATTATTTGTTGCAGGTTAAAAGCATCTCTTATTTTATCAGCTATACATACCAAAAAATGGTCAGGACTAAGAGGTTTTGAAACTTATCGTCCAACTTTATTTCATAACAATCACTCCCAACCAACATCGATCAGTGATAATCAACATTACCTCAAACAAAAGTGCCCCATAATGTTCAACCACCTTAATTAGAACTCCCACCTAATGTTTAACCATTTCAAGCAAAACACTACTACTACAACACCCATTAAGTCATCATTGTCAATCTAAACGATGTTAGATAGTGGATGAAATACGTAAGGGCAATTCTTATATTATAGTCATTTACTACCTTTCATGATGCTTTGTATAATGAGTTATTGTCAACTCATTTATTTTTTTCCTTTAGATGATGAGAGTGCTGTGAAGCAGCCTCAAATGAAAGTGAATGATGTTTTGGTAATGTCTAGAAGGCAGTGCATAATTATCTAATTCAACCAAACATATTAACTAATAGGTTAGGCAAGTGGCATACTACTAGGCTTCTTAGGTAGTTAGCATCAAATGTCTAGTTGTTCCTTATTAGCTACAATGATTAGAAGACGATACTGATAGCTAATAAGGATAAGTGTTATAAAGAAATCATACAGGAAATTAACATGTTTATGGTTAAGACATTATAACTTGTCATTCTGTATAAGTTAATTTAATATGATATATACATAGGAAAATTTTTATTTTCCTAATGTAAAGGAAAGAAATGGATTTTGGGATGCTTAGCAAAGTATTTGAGAGACAATCGATCATACCTGTTCAAAGAATTTTACAAGCTAGATAAAAGCCGAAAAGAGAATATATTCACACATTCGAGTTGGATCTTGCAAGAACAGTGGGCAGCTTTCATTGACTATCGCTTAAATCTTGACACATTAGTAATATTTAATAAAATTTACAATTCTATAATTTCTAATTTAAGTAATATTAAGCTTATGCTTTGAGTTGCAAAAAATGGTTAGTCACCTCACACACTTTAGGTTTAAAAAGCTTCACATATAAGAGGCATGAGATGGTATAAGTATATGGATTTTTATTCTATGCCTACAAGATATTATAACTAACACTTTTGTAATCGACCTTAGGAAATTGTAACTGATAGACTAATTCAAAAGGGTTAATTTTACAGTGAGATGCATAAAAGGGTGAAGGATAGGAAGTATGTTAGTGAAGAGGCACGGACTATTTATGTAAGTTGATGTTTGCACCCTTTCAATTTCATAAAGAATTATTGTTAATTATTGTTACCTTTTCATTATATTGTTTATAGGAAAATATTTCAAGCATTGAGTCTCCCGAAGGTTCACCCCAGCCTATCGATGAACGTGATTCTCTTGCATAAGTATTCAATTTCTTTTGCTTTTCTTATCTTTCTATTTTTGTATATACTTCAAATTATTGTGTTTAAACTTGTGTTTTTGGATGTGCTACAATATGACTCTTTTCAACTCATATCATCTCAAGTATTGGATCTAGAACATTCTGGAAGGGTTAACGGGCTGAGATTTGGCCCTACACCCTCTCATGTCATTGGATCTAACTCTTATAGCGATAGTGGGACGTCATATTATCCTGGTGGTATAAGTATTGAAGTTGCAAAATTAAAGTTTGAGTTGGAGTCTAAAGAGGAATGAATCAGAGCATTGGAGAAGGCTTTGGAGACCTAGCAAGGTAAGGATGAACGCACTAAGCTTTTAGAGGCTTTTGCATAGTATATGTTTAAAGACATATACGGTAAACAACCATCACCACTAGGGTTTGCGTCCCTGCTGAATGATAAGGTATACATCTAAAGACATCTTTTATTTAAGAAGTTGAAAATCCATAAAAGTTAGGACTTAGAAAATCAAACACTTTTCTAACAACATAAGTGTATATAAACATCCTAGAAAATTTAGGATGATCTCAAATACGCAAGGCTAAAAGTTAGGAAAGATGTGAAGCATCCTAGAAAATTATCCTGAAGTCATATACTATTACACAATATTTCATGCTAGCGTTACAAGTATATTCTTCCTGCTGCTTTGAGATGCACTTTATATCTCATTGCTTTCCTAGCAAAGATGCAAGAGTGAAAGTTACTCGTTCTTTCTTGATGTTTTTATAAAAGGACAAGTACTTAAACCAGTTTCTTTTGGTTTTAGTTTTGACATGTTACCTTATTCAGTTGGATTTTATGGTACTGTTAAAGTGTTTCATCATCCCAAAAGGCTATGTAGGGATTTGATTTTATGGTATCCTATGTTCTTCTGCCTCATGTTGTAAAATTTATACAACAACAATACCGATGCCTCTTTCTAGGATTTTGATTGGGTATTGTGTTTTATTATACAAGTTTTTGTCTAATTAATTAGATTAGTGAATCAAGATTGACAAATGAAGGGATATAGCTGATGCTTTTGGATTATAGGTCATTAAGGATTTGATTTTGCCATGCTTTGATGCAATAGGTTGGTGGTATTGGCATGTTTTCTTATAGCTTAATATCTAGAGGCATTTATGTTCATGTTATCATAAAAAAAAATTATTATTATATATTAAACACATATTTTATATATGTGGCACTCGTATATATAACACATTATGGATGTTATTACTTTTTTCTTTTAATATTATAAGGAACTAACTAAAATATATTTCTATTTTTTTCAAATATAAAGTCAAGGTTGTGAACCACATCCTTCATCTTCGTCTAGCCATGCACTAGACTTGTGATAGTATATATATTTTTTATGTTGGACTTTCAGTCTAGTAATTTTGATTTTCATAAATTATGATAATTTATATGATTCGAAAGATACGTAATTGTGATTTTTATAAATGCATAATGTCAAATTTTTTGATTCCTCAAATTTAGTTGTTAAATAGTATAAATTTTTACTTCATTGAAAGAATTTCGATTGAACCGACACGTAAATTTCAAAGCACTTAGCATAATTCAAAATAAAATATCAATAAATTTTTTAATTTTATGGTGGTTGTGTACATTTTTCAACGATCAACAAATTGTCAAAAGAAGACATGAATGTGTGCATCTTCTGACGGTCAAAACCGTCATTAAAAGCATGAAACTATCATACACTTCCCGACGGCCAAAAATCATCATGTTTTTTCGACAATAATTTTTGGCGCTTCCCAATTGCAGCTAAATCAAATTTGTTGGCGGTTAGCACTTATTGAAAATGGCAAATATTTCACCAAAATTCAACATTTCTCGATAGTTTCAATGGCCAAAGATTACCGTCACATGAACTCCCAGTGGTTATTCTTGTTGTTGCGGTTTACCCATCGAGTTTTGATTATAGACACTGACTAAGGTGGCGGTTTCTTAACCTTTGTTATTATTCGACGGTTTTGACCGCCAATAATTGCAATAAAATCCGTTGACAAAATGCATTTCTCTTGTAATGAATCATTCAAATATACTTATGAAAAAACTCAAAATTTTACTAATAAAAATTCATCAAATGCATCCAATTAAAAAAATATAAAGATAATATCAATTCCTTAAGTCATTCTTTAAATTCAAATTAAATTGAATAAAAATAAGAAAAAAAGAAACTTACATAAAAAAATTAATATCCAGCATTTTTACACAATTTTGAACCTATCAAAACACTTAGATGCTCAAATGATTGAATGGAAGAGGATGAATAGAGAATAAAAGAATGAAGGGTAAGAGGAGGGAGAGCACAATTGTTGCTTTTGGAAAGAAACAGCAGTGTTAGGGTTAGAAGACCTTTTAACACCATTTCTATAGAAGTCAAAGGCTTGTTTAAATCAAACCTTTAATGTTAGTTTTCATTTAAGTGACTCAAAGCTTTCCAAAGAAAAGGTTTTAATGCCAAGAACTATCATTAAAATCTCTTTATTGTAATCATTTGACGTCAATTTTATTAAAATATATTAAAAATATTAATGATAATTTTAATGATAATTTTTCACGAACTAGCATTAATTTAATGTCAATTATTATATCTTTTGTAATAGTAAAATCAAACATAAGGACCTATCATGATTATTTAAAATCATATCCATTATTTAATGTAAAACGAACTGAACATGCATTGATATCATGATTACTAAAATTATCCCATTACCTAAAGAATGGAACACTAATGTTCTGTTATTTTAAAATCATATAATGAACCCATAGCAATCTACTTTGTCTTGTTTACAGGTTTGATGTGACAATTTATCAACTCTCCTTTCTTCACAATCATACTTGTAATGATTATGCAACTAAAGATAAGGATAACGCATTCCATATATGTGACATTGAGGTTAGTAAATTAACAAGCTATATACTGGCGGTATAAAATAGACACTTGAAGGTGGACCATCTTGGTGGGTGCCAATGAACAATTGTTAGAGAAAGAGAGGCCTAACTTGCAGATTAGTGTTTCTTAATTCTCCATGGGAGGCAAGCAGACAAGTTGACAAACACTTCTTTCCATGCTATGACTTCCATTAAGTATACCCATTTAAACTACATGAGAAAAAGTCTACTTATTTAAACTAATATTAAAATTTTAAAAATATTAAAAAATATTTCAATAATTTATTGTATAATAATATTAAAATATAAATAAAAAATTATGATTATTTATTTATTAAATTGTTATCATATTTTCAAAAGTTTAACACCGGTAAGATGAACTAAATATCTTAATTCATCAAAAAAAATCTTTACAAGATTTTTTTAGCTAAGCTTTTGTCGAGGATACCAATCATGAAAACTGCCACAAATTTGAAGCTCTCGCTAAGATTAAAAAAACAAAAAAAAACCTCAACACAACTTACATATTTTACACCTTGTTGCATCGGCACATAAAAGAGACATAAATTTGAAATTTATATTGTGATAATGAGATAAAATTGTTGACAAAATTTATCAGTCTCCCATTGAAAACATGAGCTTAGTAATTTCTAAAACAGTTTTTCAAATATCAATAATTTTTTATAAGAAAAAAATTATTACTTGTATATAAACACAAGCATAAATATTTAAGAAAATTGAAAAATAAACAGGATAAAAAACAATATTAGTTTAAACATTGTGAATTTTTGTGTGGTTTTGATAAATTTTTCAATGGATGAATAACAACTTATATAATAATGATTAGAATTAATTATATCAATTGGATATATGTTTTGTTTATAATCTCAAGTTAAAATATGTGAAAAAATTGTATATATTTAAAACTTATATTTTTATCAAATTTTCATTATTAATATTAATGATTTTACGTATATACATATATGTATATAATTTTTACTCATACAATTATTCGCATATCTTTTCATAATATTATCAAAACAAATAAAATATTTTTTATATCAAATTTAATAAAAAATATAAATATAAATATTTAAATAAAATAAAAAAATATTTTATTTATTTTAATAATATTTAAATAAATATTACAATAAATTCGTATATATAAAAATCACATACATATGTGCGTAAAATTGTTAAAATATTAATAAAATTTATATTAAAAATTTAATTTAAATAAATAAAATATTTTATATAAATTTTGATTTAAAATTATAAATAAAATATAAATTTTTTCATTTAATTAATTTTAATAATAATTATTATATATATTAATGATAAATAGGTAATTGTATAGATTACTTAAGTGATTTACTTGAAAAAGGAAGAAAGAAAAAAAAAAAAAAAAGAAAGTAGAAAAGAAATGTGTTATCCATATTGTTGTCAGTGCATTAAATGGTTGCCACATGTGCCCAAAAATCGCATTATATCCACACAGACCACTAAAAGTTACCCAGAAGAGCTCCCCAGACATTGATCCTTCAGTCACCAGAGATGGACATAGTAACTGCGCGGTCTCTGTCCCAGGCTAAGCTGCCCAGCTGCTCAACCTCTCTGTCTCCTCCGCCACCTTTGTTTCACTCGAGGGCCTCTCTTCTTGCTTCCGATGCAGTCCCTTCTCAGCCATTTTGGATTAGGAGGAGCTCCATCGCGCAGCTGCAGGGTGTCAGCATCCAAGCAAGAAAATGGAGGAATCTTGGGGCCATACATGCCTCTAAGGCTGATATCCCACCATCATCTGCAGATATTGCAGAAAGATGGCTTCTTCAACCTGTGGGTCAGTTACTTGTCTCTCTTCCTTTGTGTATGCGTGGCTTTTGATGAAATTCCTCAATGAAACATTCTGGTGCTTCAGAGTAATTACTGCATTTGATAAAATGCAGTACTTTTATGGACTTTTCTTGTTGAGGCTGGTGCTTAATGTTAGAATTTACCATGATTTATGTGGTGAAATTTCGTTACTGTTCTCTGCTTGGAAATGAAAGTTCTTTACTGATTAATTCAGCATTTTGTTTCCTATTCTAATCAATTTCATTTTGGGTTTCCGAAAAATTCTAGAATTTGTTTTTAAAATTATTTTATAGAAGTTTTCTTGTGGGTTTAGAAGCCTAGTCTCTACTCTGTAATGATCAATTATGAATCCTGAACCCAAATGGAATGAATTGGCTACCATTGTCCTCTTCATGAAAAGCTTGTTTCACATTTAAAAGGAACTCAATTCATTTCTTCAAACGTTTCTTTAATCTCTTACTAGCTGCCTCAAATCACCGTCATTCCTCGTGACCAAATAACAATGCTAGTTGATAAGTATATCCTTTAGTGTCTCAAAATATTGAACAGATAGATTCTACAGATTTACTGAGTGTTGTTAATGATGGGAGTCTGTATACTTAAGTCTTATTAGTCTTATGCAATGGATTAGTTCTTGATGGGGAAACAGGACTCTGCAACCATACTGCTTTCCTCAATGTAGCAGGCCATTGTTCATTTTGTAACTTATGTTAACATTTTCATTTTGCTGCATATGCTCCAAGTATGTCTATTTTCTTGAATGATGTTTTCAATTTGCCATAATTCATAGGTGATGGAGATACAAGGCACATAGGTTTTAAAGTTGAAATGCCTGGTGCATTTGAAATTGCCTCTGTAAGTGTTGTTAAGTGATTATTGATAATGAATTCTATGCATTCATTCGAGTCTGCACAGGCTAACCAAAATCACTTTGAGAATCATATAGAATGAAGTGACTGTTGGGCGACTTCCAGATAAGGCAGACTTGGTGATTCCAGTTGCAACTGGTAATATTCTTTCCCTTTCTTTTCTGTCTTTTCCCCAAAGATCAATGTTGGTCTCTCCTTTAACACCTTTTATGCCGTAATTATACCTTTCCTATCTTAACAGTGTCTGCTCTGCATGCCCGCATTCAGAAGAAAGCTGGAAGCCTTTTGGTCACAGATTTGGACAGTACCAATGGAACATTCATTGATGATAAGCGGCTCAGACCTGGAGTTGTTGCCACTGCCTCACCTGGTAGCTGTGTTACATTCGGTACATCTTCACTTAATCTAACGCCACCCCCTCTTGAATGTATATGCACGTATCTGCCCGTAAGTTTTAGCCTTAAATTATGAATGATGATCGCAATTGGTTGAGGTTGCTCACTCCTCTGCCATTACGAATGACAAGAAAGAAGGGGGAAAGAGGACATGGACCTACTTGGTTTACAAATCAGGATGATTACATGCTTTGTGTCAAGTGATTCTGAATGGGGTGTTTCGTTTTCTTTCCAGGTGATACTCATCTGGCAATGTTTCGAGTTTCAAAGCTTGAGAAAGTTGAAGCTGCCAGCGAACAACAATCAGAAGACAAAGAAGAGACTGATAGGGTACAGAAGAGTACTGAAGCTGCCACTTAAAAGATGAAACATAGAAAAATGAAGATTCTTGTGTTAATTGATACATATGCTCCTCGAAAATTTGTAATTTTACAAATTTTTCCTTCAAATTTTCCAGAGTATTGTAGTAAATAGAAATTTTATTTTGCACCCAGATATGTGCAAGACTTTCTTTCTGTTTCTGTTTCTGTTTCTGTTTCTGTTTCTGTTTTCTCTCATTATGAATAATGAGTTCAGCCAGAGAGTTATAGGTACAATAGTCTTAGCTTCACAATCAAGAGACCAGAATTTTATTATTTTTTTTTCTTGAATAAATCCCATAAGAATCTCATAATTAATGTATACAAGATCCATCAATGTTTTGTGTAGATAATATACTAAGAAGCAAATTTTTGCTTTGTTTTTTTTGTGTGAATGTTTTGTACATGATGCATTCTTGTGATTTAAGTTCTAGATTTAGTTTAATGTATAATTTAATTTTTAAAGTAAATGTGAAAAATATTTTTTATAATTTTTATTTTAAAATATAAAATATTACAAACAAATTTTAATTGATGAGAAATAATTAAATTTAAATTTTATTGAAAAATTTAAAAATTAAGATATTTCAATTAAAATGGTTACTATAAATTTTAACTTGAAATTTTATATAGATCTAAAAAAATATTTAAGTTGATACGTATAATAGTCTCATCAAAAACTTATCACAACTCAAATTTGCAGAGAATATTAATCCATACGTCAATGATGATCAAAATGTTAAATGCATCTGCATTTGTTTCCCAACACAAATGAGTCTTTGATGACGCTAGCTAACGCACTTTGGAAGTAACAGTTTAACCACGAGCAATTACATCACTCAAAAAAGCTGTGAAGTTTTTTAGTGGTAATATTTAGGATAATGATGCAGTAAATATGCAATATTTCTTGCATAAAGTTTTTGAGATAGAAATCTCAACCCTTTCAAGTGATAGATTAAACATAGAACAAATCCATTAAAAAAAAAAAGTAAGATGCAATAATCATGAGAACTGCTCAAAAGTTGCCAAAGGCTTTAGAAAGCTTCTCTTGTTGGGACAAAAAGCCTCAAGGTCATCATTGGCCCCATGGCTCATGAGTCGACCAATTTAGACCCATATTGATGGGTTTTAACTAGTTCATTTTAGTAACTAAATTGAGTTTGAGCTACATATTTTATAAATAAACAAATCATAGGTCTTAAATTTTGAATTGAGTCGCCCAATTGACCAACCCGTTAAGACCAATTAAATGGACTAATGAGTCAAACCCATATATTTCATTTAAATTTGATTAAATTTATATATCAAATGTCATAAATATACAAAATCAATCAATCAAAATAATTAATAACATATATCTTTTTGTGTTTAATTTATACATTCCCTGTAAATTAATTTATCTTACACAAATAAAGGTAATTAATTAATTTTTCTAATTAAATGCTATTAGTATTGTTTAAAATATCTTATAATTGGATAACAATATATATTACTCATTAATTCTCTTAATTTCAATATTACACTAGAAAATAAATTAAATTTGTTATATACTTAATACCTTAGAAGTTTGAAACTATTAGTTTAATAAATTTTCATATAATTTTTATGGTATTTATCTAGTTTGTTAAATTAACTTATTGATTTATATTATTTTCTTTAAAAATAGTAAATAAGATTATCTATCAAATTAATTGTATAAAATTTGTTAGATCAACCCACATATGTCCAATTTAAAACCTATAAAATTGACCCCATTTAAGATTGAATAAGATAACAAGTCAATGTGGTTTGATGGGTAAAGCTCATGGGTAGGTCATGGGTAGCATATTTTTTTTAAATAAGAGTCTACTACAGGTTGAGTTTGGGCCATGATTTAATGGGCTGGGCCAGCTCGACTTGGCTAGTTGTCAACCTTAAAAATGATCAAAATTGATATCATGGAATTAGTAAACTATGTTAATTGCTTAATGTGTCCATATTGTCCACTTAAGTTTTAGATTAATTACGGATTCATTAAGAGTTGGAAAAGGATGATTCCTATCATACTACTGTTAAGTTGAATAAGGTGACTAGCCATTTATCATAAAGACACCATGAAAGTGTTAGTGCTGTATGATATTTCATAATGTTATGTTATTGAATTTGATGAAACCTAGCGTGACTACAAACAGGTAATAGCTTCATTCAATACACTAGGAATCTTGTTTTTGAATTGCTTGTAATTGGTTTCAAACTTTGTTATGTGTACCATTGAACTAGGAAGAATTTATTGTTCCAATGCATTCTTTGTGGATTTTTATGTTAATTTCTTTGATGTCTCTATTCATTATTTTAAGTCAAAAATGTTTGGATCAAACTAACATATCTAATCCATCAGTGGAACTTCTGAATCCTTTGCGGTATAAGCTTTTTAGCATTTGTTACTCATCATTTACAATTTAGTAAAGCTAGAATCAAACAACTCTAAGAATAAAAGTTCCACCCTTTAGGAATCGTAAACATTTAACACGAGCAAACCCAAAGAAAGCAAAATTTAATTTCAATTCAAACAAAAACTTACATTTTTATTTTAACTAAATGAAAATTAAAGAATATAATAACACATAGTTTTGCTTAATGAGATTAGTCGACATGGTATTTCTAAACTCATATAGCTTAAATCAATGATGCTATATGCACATTAACTAGTTTTGATTTGCTTTGACCTCGTGAAAAGAGTGACTTTGGGTCTCGGCCAATTTGAGTATAGAAGATTTATTCCCATATTCATCTAGTAAACTTTTCCTCATATATACTAGCACTTCAATTGCACTATTTATAAGAAGGTTTAACATTATCTATGTTCTACCTTGAGATTCATGAATTTAAATATCAAATCTTCATATTTTAGAAACTTGGTGTAGTCTTCAGTAAGGCACAATGAGTTTCTTCTCTCATTTTCCTTTTTAATTTGTCTACATAGCAATGACGTCTTCATACTTTAGAAGATTAAGGTTGACATGGGTCAAACGTAATGCATTCTTCTTCCTCATTCTCCGTTCACTAATTGAACCATCCAACACAAGACAGTTTATGATTAATACCTTACTTTGTTTTTGTTGCAGGAATGAAAAATAACAGTGCCATTGCTTAAAATGTTTAGATGTATCAATGGCCTTATCCTTCTCATTTACATTATCATAATAAGTAGCAAAAATCTCATAATTTTATGCTTTATCATCTGAAGATAATGATTCTTGATTGTAAAAAAGTTAACAATTTGAAACTACATATCATCATAATTGAGAAACTTAGTATGTGTTGAGCTAATAGAAGAAACACAAAATAAAATTAAGGCAAGAAAAAAAAAACATGTCTTGTTATATAAGGCCTACCTTTTCGCTGAATGGCTTAGAAAGATCTTGATCAAAATCATAGAGACCTAGATTAATAGCTTAATCTTTTGCTATGTTTACAGTTAGCTTCAATTTCACCTCATTTGATGCCAATTTTATATGTAAGTTCATATTTATCTTAGGATTTACAAGGTTTCCTAGGAGTAAATCTACAAATGCAACTTCAAATTCATGATTGTAATGATTTTTAAACAAGTTTCTAATTAAATGCAGTATTGGCAGTTCATCGCATCTTAATGCAACAAATATTAAAGTTGATATCACTTTATTAACGTTGGCGAGTAACAAGTCCACCATTCTACATGCAAAGGTCCATCGAAAGATTATTTCTTTTAAAATTTCAAAGCTACTTAAAAAATAAAATCCATGAAAATGACCAAAGAATGGATACCACTGTGTGTTAATATAAGAAAAGTTGTTGATGATGCATTTGTAAAATTCTTGGATTTGATTATATGCAGACAATAAGCACTTGTCAATGTGGAGTCTATTTAGCTGCATTTTGTAAAAAATAAAAAAATAAAAAATCTTCATGATCAGTTCCAGTGAATATAATCTTCTTGGAAATTTAAGCATTAAGCAGCTTATGAATTCATTGGCTAATAGTATTATAAATAGTAACAAAACAACTTTTCTTTTGAATAGAAAACAAACCTAAAAGTTTATAAAAAGTTACTCAAAGAAAAAAGACTGCAATGGCAAAATAATGTGATTCAAGATCACATTAGATAAGTATACCCTATGTAAGGCATCTTGAATCCATCCATATTGAAGTAATTAAGCAATATTTGAACATGATTGTTTTATGATGAATTCTATTTTTATTTTCTTGATAAAAAGATGAAGTTAAAATTGTTTGAACAACTTCTTGCTGTAAGATATACACACATCATGTTAATGTCAGACTTGTTTTTATTTTTTTAAAACATTTTTGCTTTTATAATCTTTTACAAAAATATAGTATAGCTAGAGGTGAGCACTCGATCCATTCGATTTGAAAATTTAAAAAACCAAATTAACTGAATCTATTAAAAGAAACCGAAAATTGGTCAAAAGTTAATGAAAATCGATTAAACTAAGCCTTTTTTTTAATCAATTCGATCGACAACCGAGCAAATTGAACTTGTTTTTAATAAAAAATTTAAGTAAAACAAAATTAAATAATATAAAATTCACACAAAAAATTTCTTCTCATTCACATACATTATCCAAGTAAACTTTTAAAATTAAACATCATATAATATAATAAGGTAATAACTACATAAATTACATAATGAATTCATAAACAAATATAATGACTTCTTCTATGTTAGAATTTTTTATCTTCATTTTTAACTATTTTCGTCTTTAAAAATCATGTTTGCGTAAATATATAAGTAAAACAAAATAAATTTAATAGTTAATTAATAATAAAACTAAATATAATAAAAAATTAAAATAAAAAATTGATGTTTTGGTCGATTTGATGAAAAAAAATTTCAATCAACATCCACTACTTAAACTAGTTATATAATCAAACTATTATCGAAAAACAGAAAATTCGAACTGATCAAATTAATTGAATTGAATTTGATTGATGGGTTAATTTAGTTAAAACTGACTAATACTCACCCCTATTTATAGCACAACATACAAGAAACCCATAAAGAAGGACAAGAAATAGGTTATGACATATCTTAAGTTGCATGCACTATTTCAATATCGTTCATCATCATTCCTTAAACCCTATACACTTCTCTCTTAATGAAAAACATCTATCTTTTTTCCAAAAAACACATAAGTTAAATATATTCTTATCATTTAGAAGCTTTTCTCCATCCTCAAGGTTTCACTCATATGCAAACATGACATCCACCCACATTTTTTTTTCTTTTTCTTTTTTGATTTACTACTTGTTTTGTTTTGTTTTGGTTTTTCTTTTCTTTTTTACTTTGTATAACTAATCAAGCTATGAATAAGCATAAATGAAAAAACAAATAAGATTTTCGTATATATAAAGAAAGAATCAAATAGACCCAAAACCATTAGGAAATATAATCCTTGTACAATTATGTATAAACCAATTTCAAAAAGAATTATCCATTGCCCAAGAAACTACATTACCGTTAATTTTAGTCTTAACATAAACTATCCATGTAGCTTCCAATGATATGTAAGATGACATAATATGATTCAATCACACGCACAAACACACACACACACACACACACATATATATATTACATGTTTGATTGATTTTTTTGATAATTCTCTTCTCTTTTGTTCCATTTAGTACAATTTTAATCAAGATTGAGTTTTTTTTTTTTTAAATATGGTATAGGATAACTTTTATCCCAATTTTTTTGTTGATGCTTTGATGGGATTGGGATAGTCTTATCTCATTGCTTGTTTCATCATTTTAGAATGAGATAATTTTATCTCCTTGAATTAGTGCAATCAATTGTCCCATGAAGTAGAGGGATAGTTAGTGTTTGGTTTAGATTACTTAATATCATCAAATAAATAAATTTATTTTAGATTAACCTAAATGTATTTTTAAAAATAAATAAAAATTTTAAAAATTATTTAATTAAACATAATGCAATCCAAGCTTATAATAAAGCTTACATTGTATTATTTTTAATTTATTTACGAGCTATTCAAATAAACTAATCTAACTTTCTAAGAATATCAACATTATTGAATAAATGTTTGTAATTATTTATATTTATTATTGACATTAATAAAATTTACTTTATAATCATGTCTTTTCAAAGTCAAAAGAATAGTAGAGTTTAATCAAAATTTTAAAAAATTATAAATAATAAATTTAAATGGTAATTTTTTAGTCAATTAATTATAACATAATTTAAACTTATAATAAATATTAAATTATATTATTTTTAATATTTAAATTTTTTAAAAAATTTAAAATAATTTTAATCTTTTCTCATATTAAACCAAACACATCACATAACATGATGTCTATCGAATCCAATCCAATCTAATCCTATCTCATCATAATAGTCCTATCATATTACGTGCACCAAACATAACGTTTAAAAATTGGATTGCATAAAAAGCATATATAACCAAAAGTCTCACAGGAATTGGTTTATATAAAAAAATTATTTATTTATTTTCTTTTTTGGATCTTACCCATTTAAAGAATTGTTTTTTCATTGGTGATAAAGCATGAAGTTTATAAGTCAAGGCCATAAGCCATTTAACAAGTTTTAATTTAACTTATATAACAAACCAAATAAATTAGATTAAACATTTAAAAAATAAAGAAGTCATGAGTCTTAAATTTTGAAATGAAACATCAGATAGGCCAACTCGTTAAAAAAAAATTTATCAATCAAACAATTAATTTAATCTCAATGACTTTTCTCTTGTTCTTCTTTCTTTAAAGGTGAATGAGTTAAGTAAATAACTTAATTTGGAAATAACAGTTCATTCAACAGCAATTACATCACTAAAAAAGGTTGTGAAATTTTTTAATGTTAATGTTGAGGATAATAATAAATATGTAATATTTCTTACCCAAAGTTTTTAAGATAGAAATCTCAACTTTTTCGAGTAATAAACAAAAGATGGATCAAATCCATTCCAAAAGAAAATGCAACAGTATACCTTATATAAGGCATTTTGAATTTGTCCATATTGAAGCAATTGAGCAATATCTGAACATGATTTTTTTATGATGGATTCTATCCTTATTCTTTTGATAAAAAAATGACGTTGAAAGTTGTTTGAACAGCTTCTTGCTGTAAGATATACACACATCATGTTACAACTATACTTATTTTATTTTTTAAGTTTTTGCTTTTTAATCATTTATAAAAACATATTGTAGATAGTTGTGATCAATCGGTCAATTCTTTTTTAAAAATTCAAAAATCAAACTAACGAAATCAATTAAAAGAAACCAAAAATCAATCTAAATTTAAGAAAAATTGATTAAACTGAATTGATTTTTTTCCGATCAGTACGATTGGCGACGAAACAAACCAAACTTTTATTTATAAAAATTTAAGGAAAATAAAATTTGTTAATATTAAATTCAAAGGAAAAACTTTTTATCATTTAACACAACTGAAATTAATATACACATTATCAAACTAAAATTTTAAAATAAAAAATTTGACAAAATTAAACATCGTATAATATAACAAGTTAAAAACTACATAAATCACATAATGAATTCATAACAAATATAATGACTTCTTATGAGTTCAAATTTTTTTATCTTCATTTTTGGACTATTTTCATCTCTAAAAAAATTATGTTTGCATAAAGGTAAAAGCAAAATCAAATTAACTTAATAGTTAATTAATAATAAAAGTACATATAATAAAATAATTAAAATAAAAAAATTTGTATTTTAGTCTATTCGATTCAAAAAGTTTTTAATCGAAATCGATCGCTTAAACTGATTATATAGTAGAACTATTATCAAAAAATTAAACCGATCGAATTAATTGAATTTAATTTGGTCGATGGGTTAACTAGATTAAAACCGACTAATATTCACCCCTAAGTATAGCCCCCATATAAGAAATCGTATAAAGAGCGACAAGAAATAGGCTATAACATATCTTAAGTTGTATGCACTATTCTAATACTATTGATCATCATTCCTTTAACCTTATATGCTTTTTTTTTTCTCTCTCTCTCTCTCACTTTAGAAAAACGTGAGTCTTTCCTCCAATAAACACATAAGTTAGGTATATTCTTACCACTTAGAAACTTTTCTCCATCCCAAAGGTTTTGCACATGCAAACATGACATCCACCCACATTTTTCTTCTTCTTTCTTTTTCATTTCTTTTTGTTTGATTTACTACTCCTTGTTTTGGTTTCTTCTGTTTTGTATATTTGCCCAGGCTATGGATGTGATTGAATGAGGACAAAAAAAAAAAAAAAAAGAAGGTTATTGCATATATAAAGACGAAGAAGAGATAGAATTTGATTCATAAAAAAAGATTTGGAACTATTAGGACTGTGTATAATCAATTTAAAAAATAATTATCCATTACCCAAGAAACTACATTATCACTAACTAACTTTCATCTTAATTCAAACTACCTTTAAATGATAAATGAGATGATATAATATGATTCTATCACATAATATATATATTTTAAATACATGTTTGATCAATTTTTAGATAATTCTCTTGTCTCTTATTCTAATTGATACAATTTTTAATGAAGATTGAGTTTTTCCTATATATATGATAGAACGATTTTTATCTCGATCCCATATTTTATGCATTTATAGGATCGGGATAAGCTTATCCCATCCTTTCTTTCATCCTTTTTCGAATGTGATAATTATTTTAAATTATTTAATATCATCAAATGAATAAATTTATTTTAGATCAATATAAATATATTTTTAAAAATAAATAAAATTTTATAAAATTATTTGATTAAATATAATGCAAATCGAGCTTACAATGAAACTTACATTGTATTATTTTTACTTTATTTACGATCTACTTCAAATAAAAAAATTACTTTAAACTAATCTTTCTAAGAATATCAACATTATTGACTAAATATTTGTAATTAGTTTATATTTATTGTTGATATTTACAAAATTTAGTTTATAATCATGCCTTTTTTAAGTCAAATGAGTAGTAAAGTTTAATCAAAATTTTAAAAAATTATAAATAGTAAATTTAAATGGTAATTTTTAATCAATTAATTATTATGATAAACATTAAATTACATTAATTTTTAATATTTTAAAATTTTGAAATAGATTAAAATAATTTTGATCGTATCCCATGTTACACCAAACACATCATAGTGTTAATAAATCTCAATACAATCCAATCCAATCCAATCTAATCCTATCCCATCATAGTAGTCCTATCATATCCCGTGTACTAAATACAGCCTTTAAACATTGCATTACTTTTAGATAAAATTAATGGTCACGATAATTTAACCTTAATTAATGATAATTGGGTTATTAATTAAAGATTGTTGACTAAAATTCAATGTTAATAAAAAAAAAGCATATATAACTTAAAGTCTAATGGGAATTGGTTCATATAATACAATCATTTATTTATTTTCTATTTAGATCTTACCCATTTTCAAGGATTTTTTTTTTCATTGGTGATAAAACATGAAGTTTATAAGTCATGGCCATAAGCCGTTTGACAAGCTTTAATTTAACCTAATAATAAACAAAATGAATTAGATTAAACCTTTAAAAAATGAAGAGGTCAAGAATCCTAAATTTTGAAAGGAAACATCAGACAAGCCAACTCGTTAAAGTTCTTTAAACGAGCTAATGTGTCATATATATCTGAGCTTTTTTGATCCATTTAAATTTGAAACTAAATTTTATATAATAAATTTCATAAATATACAAAATTTTATCAATCAAACAATTAATTTAATCTCAATGACTTTTCTCATTTCCTTCTTTCTTTCTAAGTGAATGTGTTAAGTAAGTAAGCTAATATTTGTCACCTAAGGATAATGGTGCAGTAAATACATAATATTTCTCACCTAAAGTTTTTAAGATAAAAATCTTAACCCTTTGGAGTAATAGACTAAAGAAGGATCAAATCCATTCTAAAAGAAAATGCAACAGTCATGAGAACTGTCCAAAAGCTGTCAAAGGCAGTAGAAAGCTTCTTTAGTTTGGATGAAATGTCTCAAGGTCATCATTGTGCCCATGGCCAATGGGTCGACCGGTTTAAACTCGATCCAATGGGTTTTGGCAAGGCTTTTTTAGTAATTGTGCTGTGTTTAGGCTAATGGGAGAATTGTGGGCTTTGCATATTTAATCAAGCCGCTCGATGGATCGACTTTCTAGGGCAACTTAAATAAATCGATGGGCCAAACTCGTATGTTTCATTTAAATTTAATTGGATTTGTATATCTAATTTCATAAAGATACAGATTTAATCAATCAAAACAATTAATGACATATATCTTTATTATTATTTTTTTGCTCAATTCATACATTCTTTGTAAATTAATTATCTACAAAAGTAAAGCCAATATATTTATTTTTTAATTAAATGCAATTAACATTATTTGAAATATATCTTATAACTGGATAACTATATATATATATATATATATATATATATTACTCACTTATTATTCTAATTTTAATATTACACGAAGAAAATATATTAAATTTGCTATATATTAATATCTTAAAAGTTTGAAACTATTAGTTTAATAAATATTCATATATTTTTATTAGTATTAGTATGCTAGATTGCTTTTTTTTTATTAGTTTCATCACAAATAGTAAATAAGATTATCTATCAAACAAATTTGTATTAAAATTTATTAGGGTGACTCGCACATGATCTATTTAAAATTCATTAAATTGACCTATTTTAAGACTCAATAAGATCACCAGTTAATGTTTTCTCACGGATAAAGCCCATGGGTAGGCTATGGTTAACATATTTTTCAAATTGGTAGCCTCAACCTAACCTGTTATTATGGGAAGCCTGCAACATTTTGTTATGGTTCGTACTTAGGCCATGATTTAACGGGTTGTCTAGTCCGACTCGACCCATTATCAACCCCGAAAATGGTCAAACCTGATATGATGGAATTAAAAGATTATTTTAATTACTTAATGTGTCCATGTTGTTCACTTAAGTTTTATATTAATTATGAGTTCGTCAAGAATTAAAGCTAGATGATTCGTGTCATACTACTGTCAAGGTGAGCAAGGTGACTAACCATTTATCAAAAAGACGCCATTAAAGTGCTGGTGTCGTATGATTTTTCATAATGTCAATTTATTGACTTTGATGAAACCTAGCGTGACTACTTTAAAGGTGTATACAGGTAATAACTTCTTCAATTATACATTTTTTTATGATTTATAAGCACTAAGGATTTTGTTTCTGAATTCCTTGTAATGTTTTCAAACATTATTGTATGTATCATTGAGCTAAGGATAGTTTATTATTCCAATGCATTCTTTGTGGATTATCTTGCTAATTTCTTTGGTAAACCTATTCATTATTTTGAGTTACATTCAAAAATATTTAGATTGAACTAATATATCCAATCCACTAGTGGAGTTGGTGAATTCCTTGTTGTACAAGCTCTTTAGCATTCTTTATTCATCATTTACGATTTATTAAAGCTAGAATCAAACAATTCTAAGAATGAAAGGTCTACCTTGTAGGAATCGTAAACATTTAAGACTGGTAAACCAAAGAACGCAATTTTTAATTTCAATTCAAATTAAAACTTAAATTTTCATTTTAACAAAATAAAAATTAAAGAATATACAAAACTTATAGTTTTGCATAATGAGACTTGTCGACACGAAATTTCTAAACTCATACAGCTTAAATCAATGTTTCTACAGGCGCGTTAACTAGTTTCAATCTACTCTAACCCCGTGAAGATAGTGACTTTAAGTCTCGACCAATTTGAGTATGGTAGTTTACTCCCGTATTCATATATTCAATTATTCCTCATTTGTACTAGCCCTATAACTTCACTTTTTATAAGAAAGTTTAACATTGTCTATATTCTACCTTGAGATCCATATATTTATATATTAAATCTTCATATTTTGAAAACTTGATGTGGTCCTCGATAAGGTACGATGAGTTTGTTCTCTCATTTTTCTTTTTAGATTTGTCTACATAGCAACCACATCGTCATACTCTGGAAAATTATGGTTGACATGGGTTGGACGTAATGCATTTTCCTTCCTCATTCTCCTTTCACCAATTGAGCCATCCGATGCAAGATGGTCTATGATAAATACCTTGCTTTTGTTCCTATTGCAAGAATCAACAATACCAGAGCCATTGCTTAAAGTGTTCATGGCTGACTCTTCTGATGTATGACTCACCTTATCCGTTTCATCTTCATTGTCATAATAAGTAGCAAAAGTCTCATAATTTGTTAGTTTGTCATTTAAAGATAATGATTCTTTATCGTAAATAAGATTGACAACTTTAACCTAAATACCATAATAATTGAGAAACTCAGTATACATTGAACTAATAGAAAAAACACACCAAAAGAAATTAAGGTGAAAAAAAAAATGTCTTGTTGTATGAGGCACACCTTCTCGCTGAATGGCTTAAAGGGATCTTAATCAAAATCTTGGAAACCTATATTGATAACGTAATCTTTGGCTATGTTACAGATTAGCTTTAGTTTTACCTCATCTAATACCGATTTTACGTGTAGATTTTCCTTTATCTTAGGATTTACAAGGTTTACTGGGAGTGAATTAATGCATGTGGCTTCAAATTCATGACCGTAGCGTTCTTTAAATAAGTTTTTAATTAAATGAAGCATTGGCAGTTCACCGCATCTTGATGTAGCAAATATCAAACTTGATATGGCTTCACTGAAATTAATGGGCAACAAATACACCATTTTGCATGCAAAGGTCCATCAACAGATTGTTTCTTTGAAAATTTCAATGCTATCCAAAAAGGAGAATCAATGAAAATGGCCAAAGAATGGATACCTTTGTGTGTTAATGTGAGAAAAGTTGTCAGTAATGCATTTGCAAAATCCTAGAATTTGATTGTATGTAGACAATAAGCATTTGTCCTTGTGGATTTTATCTAGCTGCATTTGGTAAAAAAAAAAAAAAAGAAAGAAAACCTCTTTATGATTAGTTCTGGTGAAGATAATAACCTTCCTAAAAACTTAAGCAATAAGCATCTCATGAACTCATTAGCTAATAGTACTATAATTAGCAGTAAAATAACCTTTCCTTTGAATAGAAAACAAGCCTAAAAGTGTACAAAAAGTTACTCATAGTAAGAAGACTGCAATAGCAAAATAATATGATTCAAGATCACATCATATAAGTATACCTTATGTATGGGGTTTTGAATTTGTCCATATTGAAGCAGTTGAGCAATATCTGAACATGATTGTTTTATGATAGTTTCTATTTTTATTCTTTTGATAGAAAGATGACGTTGAAGTTGTTTAAACAGCTTTTTGCTGCAAGATATACACACATCATGTTACTACTATACTTGTTTTATTTCTTAAGTTTTGACTTTTTAATAATTTATAAAAACATATTGTAGATAGAGGTGATCATTCGATCAATTCTTTTTGATAATTTCAAAAATCAAACTAACCAAATCAATTAAAAGAAACCAAAAATCGATCAAAATTTAAGAAAAATCGATTAAACTAAATTGATTTTTTTGCGGTCGGTACGATTGGCAACGAAACAAACCAAACTTTTATTTATAAAAATTTAAGTAAAATAAAATTTATTAATATTAAATTCATAGGAAAAACTTCTTATCATTTAACACAACTGAAATTAATATGCATATTATCAAACTAAAATTTTAAAATAAAAAATTTCGGATGTTAAACATCATATAATATAACAAGTTAAAAACTACATAAATCACATAATGAATTCATAACAAACATAATGATTTCTTACATGTTCGATTATTTTTTATCTTTATTTTTTTTTACTATTTCCATCTTTAAAAAAATTATGTTTGCATAAAGGTAAAACCAAAATCAAATTAACTTAATAGTTAATTAATAATAAAAATAAATATAATAAAATAATTAAAACAAAAAATTTGTATTTTCGTATATTCGATTCAAAAAATTTTTAATCAAAATCGATTGCTTAAACTGATTATGTAACAGAACCATTATCACAAAATCAAAAAATTAAACCGACCAAATTAATTGAATTTAATTTGGTCGATGGGTTAATTAGATTAAAACCGACTAATATTCACCCCCAAGTATAGCTACTGTACAAGAAATCCTATAAATAATGACAAGAAATAGGCTATGACATATCTGAAGTTGCATGCACTATTCTAATACTATCGATCATCATTCCGTTAACCCTGTACACTTTCTCTCTCTCTCTCTCTTTAGAAAAATGTCAGTGTTTCCTCCAACAAACACATAAGTTAAGTATATTAGTACCACTTAGAAGCTTTTGTCCATCCCAAAGGTTTCGCACATGCAAACATGACATCCACCCATATTTTCCTTCTTCTTTCTTGTTTATTTCTTTTTGTTTGATTTACTATTTCTTGTTTTGGTTTCTTCTGTTTTGTATATTTGCCCAGGCTATGGATGTGCTTGAACGAGGAAAAAAAAAAGAAGAAGGTTACTATGTACATAGAGACAAAGAAGAGATAGAATTTGATTCATAAAAAAAGATTTAGAACTATTAGGACCGTGTATAATCAATTTGAAAAATAATTATCCATTACCCAAGAAACTACATTGTCACTAACTAACTTCCATCTTAATTCAAACTACCTTTAAATGATAAATGAGATGATACAATATGATTCTATCACATAATATATATTTTTTAAATACATGTTTGATCAATTTTTAGATAATTCTCTTCTCTCTTGTTCTAATTGATGTAATTTTTAATCAAGATTGAGTTTTCCTATATATTAGATAGAACAATTTTTATCTTGATCCTGTAGTTTATAAGATTGGGATAACAGTATCCCATCCTTTCGTTCATCCTTTTTTGAATGTGATAATTTTATCACTTTGAATTCCGAAATAAATTATCTCATGAAGTAAAGCAACAAGTTAGTGTGTAGTTTAACTTATTTAATATTATCAAATAAATAAATTTATTTTAGACCAATATAAATATATTTTTTAAAAATAAAATTTTATAAAATTATTTGATTAAGTATAATGCAATTCGAGCTTATAGTGAAAGTTACATTGTGTTATTTTTACTTTATCTGCGAGCTACGTTAAATAAAAAAAAATACCTTAAACTAATCTAACTTTTTAAGAATATCAACATCATTGACTAAATATTTGTAATTAATTTATATTTATTGTTGATATTTACAAAATTTAGTTTATAATCATGTCTTTTTTAAGTGAAAAGGATAGTAAAGTTTAATCAAAATTTTAAAAAATTGCAAATAGTAAATTTAAATGGTAATTTTTTAATCAACTAATTATTATGATAAACATTAAATTATATTAATTTTTAAAATTTTAAAATAAATTAAAATAATTTTGATCGTACCCCATGTTACATCAAACACATCATAGTATTAATATAATCCCAATCCAATCCAATCTAATCCTATCTCGTCTAATAGTCTTGTCATATCTCGTGTACTAAATACAGCCTTTAAACATTGGATTATTTTTAGATAAAATTAATGGTCACGATAATTTAACCTTAATTAATGATAATTGGGTCATTAATTAAAGATGGTTGACTAGAATTCAATGTTAATAAAAAAAAAAGCATATATAACCTAAAGTCTCATGGGAATTGGTTCATATAATAAAATTATTTATTTATTTTCTTTTTAAATTTGACCCATTTTCAAGAATTTTTTGTTCAATTGTGATAAAGCATGAAGTTTATAAGTCAAGGCCATAAGCCGTTTGGCTTTAATTTAACCTAATAATAAACAAAATTAATTAGATTAAACATTTAAAAAATGAAGAGGTCAACAGTCTTAAATTTTGAAAAGAAACATCAGACAGGCCAACACGTTAAAGTTATCTAAATGAGTTAATGAGTCGTATATATCTGAGCTTTTTTGATCCATTTAAATTTGAAACTAAATTTTATATAAAAAATTTCATAAATATAAAAAATTTTATCAATCAAACAATTAATTTAATCTCAATGACTTTTCTCATGTCCTTCTTTCTTTCTAAGTGAATGTGTTAAGTAAATAAGTTTATTTGGAAATAACAGTTCATCAAAGGGCAATTACATCAGTCAAAAAGGTTGTGAAATTTTTTAATGTTAATGTCGAGGATAATGGTGCAATAAATACGTAACATTTCTCACCTGAAGTTTTTAAGATAGAAATCTTAACCCTTTCGAGTAATAGACAAAAGAAGGATCAAATCCATTCCAACAAAAAATGCAACAGTCATGAGAACTGTCCAAAAGTTGTCAAAGGCATTAGAAGGCTTCTCTAGTTTGGATGAAATGTCTTAAGGTCATCATTGTTCCCATGGCTAGTGGGTCGACCCGTTTAAACTCGATATCTGATGGGTTTTAACCAGGCTCTTTTAGTAATTGTGCTGTGTTTAGGCTTCTGGGAGGATCGTGGGCTTTGCATATTGAATAGAGCCGCCCGATGGATCGACTTTCTAGGGCAACTTAAATAGATCGATGGGCGAAACCTGTATGTTTCATTCAAATTTAATTGGATTTGTATACCTAATTTCATAAAGATACTGATTTAATCAATCGAAACAATTAATGACATACATCTCTTTTTTTTTTTTTCATGCATTCTTTGTAAATTAATTATCTACAAAAGTAAAGCGAATATATCAATTCTTTTAATTAAATGCTATTAACATTATTTGAAATATATCTCATAACCGGATAACTATATATATATTCCTCACTTATTATTTTGATTTCAATATTACACGAAGAAAATATATTAAATTTGCTATATATTAATATCTTGAAAGTTTGAAACTATTAGTTTAATAAATATTCATATATTTTTATTAGTATTAGTATGCTAGATTACTTTTTTTTTCATTTGTTTCATCACAAATAGTAAATAAGATTATCTATCAAACAAATTTGTATGAAAATTTTTTAGGGTGACTCGCGGATGATCTATTTAAAATTCATTAAATTGATTTGTTTTAAGACTCAATAAGATCGCCAGTTAATGTTTTCTCACGGAGAAAGCCTATGGGTAGGCTATGGTTAACATATTTTTCAAATTGGTAGCCTCAACCCAACTTGTTATTATGGGAAGCCTGCTGCATTTTGTTATGGGTCGTACTTAGGCCATGATTTAATGGGTTGGGCTAGTCTGACTCGACCCATTATCGACCCCGAAAATGGTCAAAACTGATATGATGGAATTAAAAATTATTTTAATTGCTTAATGTGTCCATGTTATTCACTTAAGTTTTATATTAATTATGAATTCATCAAGATTTATAACAAGATGATTTGTGTCATACTGTTGTCAAGGTGAGCAAGGTGACCAACCATTTCTCATAAAGATGCCATTAAAGTATTGGTGTGGTATGATTTTTCATAATGTTAAGTTATTGAATTTGACGAAACCTAGCGTGACTACTTTAAGGCTGTAAACAGGTAATAACTTCATTCAATTATACATTTTTTTTATGATTTATAAGCACTAAAGATCTTGTTTTTGAATTCCTTGTAATGGTTTCAAACGTTGTTGTGTGCATCATTGAGCTAAGGATAATTTAGTGTTCCAATGCAATCTTTATGGATTATATTGTTAATTTCTTTGATGAATCTATTCATTATTTTGAGTTACATTCAAAAATGTTTAGATCGAACTAATATATCCAATCCACTGGTGGAATTGGTGAACTCCTTGTTGCACAAGCTCTTTAGCATTCATTATTCATCATTTGTGATTTATTAAAGCTAGAATCAAACAATTCTAAGAATGAAAGTTCTACCTTGTCGGAATTGTAAACATTTAAGATTGACAAACCCAAAGAAAGTAATTTTTAATTTCAATTCAAACTAAAACTTACATTTTCATTTTGAAAAAATGAAAATTAAAGAATATACAAACATATAGTTTTGTTTAGTGAGACTTATCGACATGGTAGTTTTATAACAAATACAATGAATTTTTATGAGTTTGAGTTTTTTTTTATCTTCATTTTTTGACTATTTCCATCTTTAAAAAAATTATGTTTGCATAAAGGTAAAAGCAAAATCAAATTAACTTAATAGTTAATTAATAATAAAAGTAGATATTATAAAACAATTAAAACGAAAAATTTGTATTTTAGTCTATTCGATTCAAAAAATTTTTAATCGAAATCGATCGCTTAAACTGATTATATAACAGAACTATTATCAAAAAATCAAAAAATTAAACCAACCGAATTAATTGAATTTAATTTGGTCGATGGGTTAACTAGATTAAAACCGACTAATATTCATCCCCAAGTATAGCCACCATACAAGAAATCCTATAAAGAACGACAAGATATAGGCTATAACATATCTTAAGTTCCATGCACTATTCTAATACTATCGATCATCATTCCTTTAGCCTTATATGCTTTTCTCTCTCTCTCTCTCTCTTTAGAAAAACGTGAGTCTTTCCTCCAACAATCACATAAGTTGAGTATATTCTTACCACTTAGAAGCTTTTCTCCATCCCAAAGGTTTCGCACATGCAAACATGACATCCCCACATTTTCCTTCTTCTTTCTTGTTTATTTCTTTTTGTTTGATTTACTACTTCTTCTTTTGGTTTCTTTTGTTTTGTATATTTGCCAGGCTATGGATGTGCTTGAATGAGGAAAAAATAAAGAAAGAAGGTTACTCTATATATAGAGACAAAGAAGAGATAGAATTTGATTCATAAAAATAGATTTAAAACTATTAGGACTGTGTGTAATCAATTTAAAAAAGAATTATCCATTACCCAAGAAACTACATTATCACTAACTAACTTCCATCTTAATTCAAACTACCTTTAAATGATAAATGAGATGATACAATATGATTCTATCACATAATATATATATTTTAAATACATGTTTGATCAATTTTTAGATAATTCTCTTCTCTCTTATTCTAATTGATACAATTTTTAATCAAGATTAAGTTTTTCCTATATATAGGATAGAACAATTTTTTTCTTGATCCCGTATTTTATTCCTTTATAAGATTGGGACAACCTTATCCCATCCTTTCTTTCATCCTTTTTTGAATGTGATAATTTTATCACTTTGAATTCTGAAATAAATTATCTCACGAAGCAAAAGGACAAGTTAGTGTGTGGTTTAAATTATTTAATATCATCAAATGAATAAATTTATTTTAGACCAATATAAATATATTTTTTTAAAAAAATAAAATTCTATAAAATTATTTGATTAAGTATAATGCAATTCAAGCTTATAATGAAAGTTACATCGTATTACTTCACTTTATTTGCGAGCTACTTTAAATAACAAAATTACCTTAAACTAATCTAACTTTCAAAGAATATCAACGTTATTGACTAAATATTTGTAATTAATTCATATTTATTGTTGATATTGACAAAATTTAGTTTATAATCATGCCTTTTTTAAGTGAAAAGGATAGTAAAGTTTAATCAAAATTTTAACAAATTATAAATAGTGAACTTAAATGGTAATTTTTTAATCGATTAATTATTATGATAAACATTAAATTATATTAATTTTTAATATTTTAAAATTTTAACATAAATTAAAATAATTTTGATCGTATCCCATGTTACACCAAACACATCATAGTATTAATATAATCCCAATCCATTCCAATCCAATCCAATCTAATCCTATCCCATCATAGTAGTCCTATCATATCCCGTGTACTAAATACAGCCTTTAAACATTGGATTATTTTTAGATAAAATTAATGGTCACGATAATTTAACCTTAATTAATGATGATCACGTCATTAATTAAAGATGGTTGACTAAATTCAATGTTAATAAAAAAAGCATATAAAACATAAAGTCTCATGGGAATTGGTTCATATAATAAAATCATTTATTTATTTTCTTTTTAAATCTTACCTATTTTCAAGATTTTTTTTTCATTGGTTTTAAAGCATGAAGTTTATAAATAAAGGCCATAAGCCGTTTGACAAGCTTTAATTTAACCTAATAATGAACAAAATCAATTAGATTAAATGTTTAAAAAATGAAGAGGTTAAGAGTCCTAAATTTTGAAATGAAACATCAGACAGGCCAACACGTTAAAGTATCTAAAGGAGCTCATGAGTCATATATATTCGAGCTTTTTTGACCCATTTAAATTTGAAAATAAATTTTATATAATAAGTTTCGTAAATATAAAAAATTTTATCAATCAAATAATTAATTTAATCTCAATGACTTTTCTCACGTCCTTCTTTCTTTCTAAGTGAATTTGTTAAGTAAATAAATTAATTTGGAAATAACTGTTCATCCAAGGGAAATTACATCACTCAAAAAGGTTATTTAATTTTTTAATGTTAATGTAGAGGATAATGGTGCAGTAATTATGTAACATTTCTTACCTAAAGTTTTTAAGATAGAAATCTTAACCCTTTCGAGTATTAGGCAAAAGAAGGATCAAATCCATTCCAAAAGAAAATGCAACAGTCATGAGAGCTGTCCAAAAGTTATCAAAGGCATTAGAAGGCTTCTCTAGTTTGTATGAAATGTCTTAAGGTCATCATTCTGCCCATGGCTAGTGGGTCGACCCGTTTAAAGTGGATCTGATGGGTTTTAGCCAGGCTCTTTTAGTAATTGTGCTGTGTTTAGGCTTATGGGAGGATCGTGGGCTTTGCATACTGAATCGAGCCGCCCGATATATCGACTTTCTAGGGGAACTTAAATAGATCGATGGGCGAAACCCATATGTTTCATTCAAATTTAATTGGATTTGTATACCTAATTTCATAAAGATACTGATTTAATCAATCGAAACAATTAATGACATACATCTCTCTTTTTTTTCTTTGCTTATTTCATGCATTCTTTGTAAATTAATTATCTACAAAAGTAAAGCTAATATATCTATTCTTTTAATTAAATGCTATTAACATTATTTGAAATACATCTTATAACTGGATAACTATATATATATATTCCTCACTTATTATTTTGATTTCAATATTACACGAAGAAAATATATTAAATTTGCTATATATTAATATCTTGAAAGTTTGAAACTATTAGTTTAATAAATATTCATATATTTTTATTCGTATTAGTATGCTAGATTACTTTTTTTTATATTAGTTTCATCACAAATAGTAAATAAGATTATTTATTAAACAAATTTGTGTGAAAATTTTTTGGGGTGACTCGCATATGATCTATTTAAAATTCATTAAATTGACCTGTTTTAACACTCAATAAGATCACTAGTTAATGTTTTCTCATGGATAAAGCCCATGTGTAGGCTATGGTTAACATATTTTTCAAATTGGTTGCCTCGACCCAACCTGTTATTATGCGAAGCCTGCTGCATTTTGTTATGGGTCATACTTAGGCCATGATTTAACGAGTTGGGCTAGTCCGACTCGACCCATTATCAACCCCGAAAATGGTCAAAACTGATATGATGGTATTAAAAAATTGTTTTAATTGCTTAATGTGTCCATGTTATTCACTTAAGTTTTATATTAATTATGAATTCATCAAGATTTATAACAAGATGATTCGTGTCATACTGCTGTCAAGGTGAGCAAGGTGACCAACCATTTATCATAAAGATGCCATTAAAGTATTGGTGTGGTATGATTTTACATAATGCAAACCTTTAAGTTAATCATGTTATATTTTCTTATGAAAAGGATAAAGAAGTGGCAACCAACAAGACATTTCTGCCCAAAGTTTCAAGATATCAAATTTTCTCTAATGTATGCAAAAGCTACTATTTATATTTATCCTTTCATGTCAAATAAAATGAAAGTTTATTGAGAAAAATGAAAATAGAAGAAAACAAAAAGGTAAATATGGTACTAAGCTTAATGAGTAGGTCTAGGTGGCAATATGGCTTAAGCTACATCTTATTCGCTACACTTAGCTTCATTTTTTAGAAAGGATTATTAAAAGTAATGCAAATATGATGTAAGGAGCAAAAAGCAGTTATTGGAGGAAGGAAAAGGGAAAAGGGCCACAAAATCTACTACCTTCGCCTTCACACTAAACATTATGATAGTGTTATTCATTATGATACCGATGCAACGAACAATTGCAGTGACAACTACAACATAAAATTTCCTAGTAAAAGTAAAGAAACGTGAAAGGTATTTACATATACGTTAGTAATAAGTTAAATATAATCCTCCAACCATTTCAAATAGTATTCCTTTTTAGTGAAAAATAAAGATTAAACAAAAAATGAAGTACAAGCAATAAACAAAGATTAAAGACAAAACTAAAAAGAGATTCTAAAGTCAGAGAGATAGAGAGATGAAGCTTTCTATACAACTAACACAGAGGTAAGATTTTTCATATTAAAACAACATTTAAAAATTTCATTTTTAAGGTCTTTCAATGCTTCATGCTTACAAAAAAGGTTAAAAAAAAAAAGAAAAAGAAACACCTAAGAAACCTACAAAAACAAATAATTATCCAATATAGTGAGTGATAAACCACCTATATTCTCCTATGTAAAAGACGGCTGACATAACATGCTCAAAAGCATTATACAAGCAAATAGCATCCTGTGTAAAAGTTGGAGATATTAAAAAACTTTAACATACCTAATTTAGAAGCATGAAATCAAAACCCAAAGCTATAGATACTAAACACAAAGCGTTGTTCAGGTCCCTTCAAGAACAAAATAAAAAAGGATAAAGAATCAATCAATAATGTGTGGTAGACTTATCGAGGAATTGACATTCTTTATATAGATATAAGTTGATAGAATTTAAAGAAAACTCATGTAACAAGGCAAAGAAATGCATGCATACCTAAAATAAGGAGATTAGGGTTTCAATTTTTAGGAGTTCCTTAGTTTTGAGCTTCAATTTTCATGATGAATCTATGGGGAAGAAGAATTTGAGCTTTTGTGGACTATAAAAAGGCTAATGAAGCTGGACGCAACAAAGCTTAAAGAACTGAAGACACTACCTTGCAACTCACATTAGCAAATAGAGAAAAGGTTATTAAGGATGAACAAATCTTGGCGGTTAATAACAGCTAGTATGCATGAAAAAACCATGGAGAAAATCAAATCCTTCATTGACTATCAAAACCACCAAAAATAATAAAAAATCATCAAAAAATGAACCCATTTGGGAGTTAGCTTGATCGTCATGAAAACTGCTAGAAACCACAAATTTCCTAATGGTCATTTTCAATCTCCAAGAAAATTCTTGTCAAGAAAACGCATTTTTCTTGTAATGAGTGTATTAGGTATAAATGAGTATTTATTGATGAATTTATATTTTGATAATTTTATATTTGATAGATTAATTGATGAATTAAGTAGATGTTAATTAGATGAATTTATGTTTGAATAAATACATTAGGTAACAATGAGTATATTTTGATTTTGAAAATAATAAATTTATTGATGATAAATTAGTTATTTTTTAATTAATTAATTAAATGCATGTTATTAACTTAATTAAATGTTCGTTAGATCTTAAATGAATGATTAATTAATTACATGTTTAATAAGCAATGAGATGTTATTTAGATGTTTATAATGAAACTAATTAGATGTTATTTAGATTGTAATTAATTTATTAGTTAGATGGTTGTAAAGTAATAAATTAGATGTATAATTAATTAACTAGATATTAATTAACTAAGAAATTAATTTAATTAATTAATTATTCATTAGTTATATGTTATTTATTTAATTAGATAATTTATTAATTAGATACTAGCTAACTCTACATTAATTAAATGTTATTAACATGTTACTTAATTCTTTAAATTTTAATTAATTAATTTAAGTTTACTTAGATATGAATTAGATTTTAATTAATTAAGTAGATGTTAGTTATATGTTATTTATTTAATTAGATACTATCTAATCATATGTTAATTAAATCATTAAATTTTAATTAATTAATTTGAGTTTATTTATATGTTAATTCGGAATTACATGGTAATTTTTCAATTAAATAATTAATTACATATGTCAATTAATTCATTAGATTTTACTTACATGTTTGTACATAATTGTTTAATATATCTCAAATTTTAATATAAAGAGTTTTAAACTTAAAATAGAAAAAAACTTAGATGTTCATTGATCGAAAGTTAAAGGCATATGATGTGGGCATGAATAAGTTTTTAAATTTTACTGTTTAGAATAATGATAACCCTAAATTAGTTGAGAATTTATGTATTAAATGTGATAATATGAAACTTCATACTCTCCATGAGATACGAAATTATTTAAATGTATATGAAGTTGATAAAACCTATCAAGTATGAATGCTAGTGTTGTTAGGGAGATCGAAAACATTCGAAGAAGTTGATAACACGATAGAGATGGTGTAAGAAGCATTTGCAGAGGATGATAGTAAAACTAACCACTTTAATAGATTATTTGGTGATACTGAGAAATCTCCATATCCTGGATTAGTGAAATTCAGAAAACTATTTGCTCTAGTTAAACTTCATAATTTAAAGGTGAAATATAGTTAGTCCAAATAAAGCTTTAATGATATTTTAATTTTGATAGCTAAAATATTGCATGAGAATAATGATATGCCTATATTTATGTATGATGCCAAAACAATATTGAACGCATTAGGCAGGGAGTATCAAAAGATCCATACATGTCTAAATGATTGCATGCTATATTAAAAAGAGTTCAGGATGACATTTAGTAAATAATTCATGGACTTTTAGAATGGAAAGTAATGAAAAACAACAACAAAATAAAGACTAGTGTGCCTATTAAGTTGTTGTATTTTTCACTAATACCAAGATTTAGGAGGATGTTCAGAGGTTTGAAAATACCAAAACACCTTATATAGCATTCAAATCAAAGAGAAATCGATGGTCAGTTGAGGAACTCATACATCATATTGAAAATTGGTTGATTACATATGACTAGAATTTGCATGGAAGCCATGTATCATTATCTTTATAAATTTTCTCAATCTTATTTATTACTTGTTAATTTATTATCTTATTTGATAGGATCGACTCTTTGCATAAATGTTCTACGAAGATTTATAAGATCTTCTAAGAGAGGGTCAATCCATCTGGGGACACTTGGATGATGATTTCTCGTGAAGTTAATGATTTTTATATTGAAAAATTTAAGGTACATGTAATTATTTATTAAAAAAAATTATGTTATATTTTAACATACAAACCATTATTTTATTGTAGAAACATTTCACATGGGACAAAAAAATAAATGGTGTCGTGAAAACCATATAAGAGGCTCGAGCTGTGGACCGGTATGCTGACTTGATGTATGCATGTCGCTACAATGAATCTTATATAAATGTTAGAAACCTTGTCTTTATAAGATTGTTTACTAAAGTTTCGAGACAGTGAGACAGTGAGACAGTAAGGGAAAATTGCAAACTTTCTGTATGTGTTTAACATGAAGAAAAATATGAAGGGTTAAAATGCATAAGATTACTATACTATTTATATTTTTTAGGCAGTGAGGTAGTATTGAAAACTTTCTGTGTGTTTTTGGCATGAAGGAAAATATGAAGAGGTAAAATGCATAAGATTACTGTACTGTTTATATTTTTTAGGCAGTAAGGCAGTATTGGAAACTTTTTGTGTTCGTTTGGCATGAAGAAAAATATGAAGGGGTAAAATGCTTAAGATTACTATATTGTTTGTATTTTTCAGGCAATGAGGTAGTATTGAAAATTTTGTGTGTGTTTGACATAAAGGAAAATATGAATGAGTAAAATGCATAAGATTACTATACTGTTTATATTTTTAGGCAATGAGATAGTATTAAAAACTTTCTATGTGTGTTTAGCATGAAAAAAAATATGAAAGGGTAAAATGCATAAGATTACTATATTGTTTATATTTTTTAGGCAGTGAGGTAGTATTGGAAACATTCTGTGTGTGTTTGGCATGAAGGAAAATATGAAGGGGTAAAATGCATGGATTATTGTAATGTTTATATTCTTTAGGTAGTAAGGCAGTACAATGTAACCAATTGGAATGCCACTTTTCATGGCTTATGAACAAAAACACCCAGACATAAAGTATTCTATCTTTTTCTTCGCTGCTGGTTTTCTTGAGACACTTAAAGTTAAGTTGCAATATTTTCTGCTTATTGCATGTAAGTCATGAATAATAGCCTATAAACCTAGACAATTAATTTTTATGTGATCTATACTTAATCTGACATAGATTTTTGTAGGACGAGTTAACGGAGCTGTCAAAAGTTGGTATCATTACATTCTCAGGTAGTGATGACATTTTAAGTAAAGCTCTTGGCACTAATGAGTATAGGGTCTAGTTAGAGAAGTTGGAAAGTTTATCATTCCTTTGGTCTGTTTTCTTCACTCATAATTAGATAGCATATCTAGAAGCTCGCTTGGCTAAAATGGAACAAAAACTGTTGTTTTTTACTCAAAGAAGCATAGATGCACATTCACGTGTTGCACAACCTGAAGGTCGTAGCTCTAATAAGATACAAAAACACAATTGACAATGCTTATGAAGGATTCTTGCGATGTTTTTGATAAAGATTTGAAGATGAAAATATTTACTTATTTATTTAATGTTGTAGACATATGTTTTCACCATTAATTACAGTTAGTAATATCAATTTTTTTTATGAATAGGGTGTTATATGTAAATTAACAGTGGATAAACTAGGAAAGGTTAATGCAATGGGCACTATTATTGATGGTTCTTATGCTAATTTTATGGTCTTTGTTGATCAGATATTGATTCAAGATGCTTAACTACCTATCAAAAATGAGAATGAATATCTTATATTTGTGAAAGATGCATTAGGTCATCATGCAAGTTGGCCTAAAGACTTGATTTTTATTCATATTGTTAAGGAGGTATGAGGCAATTTTAGTTATGGTATATTATCTTTGTTTCTTTTTATGTTAAAAATTATTTGACTTTTAAAATTTATTATTGTCACATGTTTGAAGATAAAGGAAAAAAAAATTAGTAAAGAAGTGGGATCCATTTTTAAGCAAGCTCCGAAGTAGTTCGTAAAAGTAACTTATCCATTGATGATTAATATACAAAATAAAGTTAGAGTAAGATTCGATAATGATGTCTTTTTCTGTCCATTTTATCGCTATTTTGGCTTAGAAGATTGCTTTATTATGGTTGATAAAAAAAATATGAGGAATTAGTATTTGTCTACATATTTGGTGAGATAAAGAATTTCAATATTTATTTAGTTTAATATCTATATTTATATGATTTAACTTTTAATTTGTTTACTCTCAGATATCTACATGCTAAATTGAAGCATATGAAAAAGTCTAAACAATGTGGCTTCATCTATCATGTGATTGTTTCACTCTTTGGTGGACTAAATAATGAAAGTAAGTTAAAAGAAAGAGCACAACATATTACAAAGTGGTTAGAAATAGCACATTCAAACCAAATTCTTTTCATGCCTTACAATTGAAAGTAAGAAGTTTCTACCCTAGTTGCTTTACCAAGACATATCTCATTTGACTATTTATCATCTTTTATTTTTCTTATTACGAATAGATTTTATTGGGAATTAATGGTTATTGATATGGCATCATGGATAGTATATCATTTAGATTCTTTAGGTCATGAAGTAGGACCTGATCTTAAAAAAATTATGACCTTGTGAGTATAAGTTTTATTTTATGTCTTTTGTTTATTGATTTCATTATTAATTCTACATACTACATGTTTTCAAATGTTTATAGGTTATTGATATAGGGGTTTTCAAATGTTTCGTGTGAGATCAAAAATTGCATCGCAACAAATTCAAATGAGTTTATTTTATTTTTTTATTTTAATAACATTAAAAATGATATGTATTAATCATTATATTTCTATATATATAGGCACCGATTCAAAGAGGTGGTATGGAATGTTGTTATTTTGTGCTTCGATTTATGAATGAAATAATTAAAGATCTAAATATTCTTTGTGAGAAGGTCATATTATTTATTTCATTTACATATTAAATGTTTCATATTTATAAATGATATCAAATTGATTATATTGTCTTTTTTTGTATTTTAATCTTAAAGTTCAATGGTAACGGTACAAATAGTAATGAAAAAATTAATAAAGTACAAGGAAAATTGGCTATGTATATGCAACAGTTACTATCATAGCTAGGTATGTAATCCTTGTTGGCTCATTAATAATTATATTTTAATTGTGTGTTGTTCCGCTTGGTTAAATTCAAGTATGATGGACTAATTCTATTCATTAAGTGCTCTACCAATTCTATTCATTGAGCCCTTTGCCAAGTGAAGATGATAGAATTTTTTAAAGATCATCTTCAAGAAGTTGGTAGAGCAAAGAACAAATAAAAGTATTTAAGCATGCATGTAAAATGAACATGTTCATGATCAGTTAATTTTTATATTTAGTGTTGCATTACTAGAAGTTACACTTTTGAGATCTAGATGTAGGAAACTAGAATAAAAAATTTTAAAATATATATGATTAATATATACCTTATGACCAACAAGAAGTCACAATTTTGACATCTAGATACATTCCCAACATTTTACTGTGTTTGATTTTCAAGCTTTATTATAATTACTTATTTATTTCGATATGTAAATTAATCATATATTTTAATAAAGATGATCTAATAAGGTATCTTTTCTATAGCTATTGTAAAAGTGACACATCATTAATTCGCTCAGTATTTTTTGATGCAATAGTAGAACAAAGCAGTGCAGATGACATATTTCGTAATTTAGTTTGTAAATATTTTGTTTATTTTTTATACTTAATATTATTATATTTTGTAAAATGACAATATTTTTAGCTATAAATTTATGTAAGTTTTGTTGTTTGATATCATTTGTACTGTTCGACTATTACAATTGCAAAAACAAATGATAATATTAATTAATTAATTAAAATAATAAAAAATGAAATTTTATGATTTATTAATAAAAATGTAATAAAAACATAATCATGATGGTTACAAAGATTGTTATTATAAGGGAAGATTTTTTATGACGATCATAAAATCGTTATGAAAAAGGATAGGTTTTTTTATAATGGTCACAAAGACTATCATGAATAAGTGAAAGCTTTTAATAACAATCATAAGGACCATCATGAAAAAGTGAAAGTTTTTTATAACAGTCATACATGACCGCTATGAATATTTTATAACAATCCATCATGAATTGTCATGAATTTTTTATGACGGTCCATCATAAATCGTCAGTAACACTTTAACCTTTCTATGACGATCAAAAATCATCAAGAATTTATGACGATCTTTTAGACCGTCATAAAAGTTCTATGTTATTACTTACAATGATAGTTTTTTGACCGTCATAAAAATAATATTCATCATAAAAGGCTTATTTTCTTATGATGATATATTAAAATATTTTTTTGTTTATCTCAATTATTAATCTTGATTATGGGTTTCAAATGCATTTATTGATCGTTTAATTCAAGTCTATTTATCAACCACCAGTATATTGCTTATAAATATATTTACAACCTTTTTGTCCACATCTCAACTATTTTATAAGAATTAATGATTGATACACTGGAAATAAATGGTTTATATATTGTTTATTAATTTTTCATCTATTAACTCTGTCTATATATTGACTGTTCATCAATCGATCATTTATTTATCGACTATTCATCTATTGATTATTTATCTATCAATTGTTCGTAAATGAACTATTTATTTATCGATCATCTATCTATAGATCGTCTATATATCAACTATTTATCTATCAAGCAATTATATATCAATTACTCATATTAATTGTTGTTACTTTAAATATTTTAAAATTATGATGCACAATAATTTCTTGTTTGTTATTGATTGTTTGTAGGCATATCAACTAAATTCAATTGTGATCAATATAAAGGGCAATGGATTGACAATTACAAATTAGACAAATTTTACTCAATAACACATAATGCCAAGATGTTGCATGTACCCCGAGATTGCACATATAGTACTTGTTGTATTGTTTGTATTAGAATGTCAATATTGACTATAGAATATATAAGATTAGCATGTCATTTGGATTAAGACAGTTTAGATGTTAATGTTCGAGGTAGAAAGATATCATTAATTAATGAGTTTTATCTTGCAGTGGCTAAATCATGTTCTACTTATCCATATCCTCATATGCAAGAGTAAAGGCAAGTGAGTCATAATCAAAACAATTAATAAGACTAACGATACAACAAACAACGAATAATAGAGTGTGAATATAATAAGATTTAAAAAAGCTTAAAATGAAAAAGATAACATGTTAATTTGAATGATAATTTTGAATCTACACTAGTTCCATGTATTTTTTCCAAATTTGAGTAACTACCATATGAATATTACCATGTAATGATATCTTAATTAGCTGAAAAATGCTTGCATTGATATTTGAATGCCATCTATCAACATGTTAGCATAACAACTATTATTAAAATTTAAAAAAATTGAATAAATTAAATATTATACAATCAATCACATCTAATTATTAATTGCATGCAAAAACTTTGAATAGTTATACTATTTAACACTTTAGAAATCATAGATAATTATTTTTATGATATTAGAATTACAGCTGAAAATTTAATAAAATTTTTTTAAAAAATTCATTATACATATATATATATATATAACAAAAAACATGTTATATGATACTATATGACTCATATAATTTTTTAAAAAATCCATAAGGATATAATATTAAAAAATTAAACAAATTATTAATGGTGATATGATAATGATGCGGTGATGACATATCAATATGTGACAAAAAGACATGAACATGATGTGTCAATGGTCATGTCTAAATAGACCAAAATTTAGCTAATGAAAATGTTAAATCTGACAGCCATCATTGTAGTAGATGGCTAAATCTGGTCGATGGTTACAACAATCATATCTTAATTATGATCACGCTCTAACTAGGGACATCTTTCTAATGCGTGTGGAAATGGAAACAATAGCCATCTTTGTCGCATAAGGGACAACCATTGCTAGCCATCGTTAGTGGATAAGTGCGATAGTCGACCTCGTTTAGTCGTCTCTTGCACAATGCCGAGGACGTCGTTAGCCATCTCTGTCGTGCGAGAGATTAATAGCGTTAGAATACTCATATTAATTTAACACTCAAATTCCTTGAGAATAAGCTCTAATGGAGCTTAAAGAGAGAAAAATGGAGATGAGTCAAGAGATTAAAAAAAAAAAGAGAACTTACACTAACTACTTGAGAGAGAGAATTAGAGAATTTCTTAATTTATTAATTTATTACTAATGCAGTCAGTACAATTCCATTTTACAAATAATCCCGAGAAGTAGTTGGTATAACTATAACTTCTAATTGCTTGGAATATCTTAAACCATTAACATAAAATTAATTACAGTATTACATGAATAAAGAATTTAAACAAAATAAGAAGCATTGTGCGTAGCTAACTTAAATGATACAAAGTGTTTCATTATAAAGCCTTTGTCTTTTTCATCAATAATACCCTCTCTTTTAACTCATTTTTATTCTCAAGGATAGAATTGAGGGTATTATTATTGTAAAGAAGCAAACGCTTCGCATATGGCAGCCTCTAAGAAGGTGTTTCTCTAATGAACTTAGAGCTTCGAGACAACCTTGCCATGTTTCTTCACTAGCCTTTTATTAAGTATACGTAATGGTTTTTTTGCAATAATTCCTGCATCATCGGCTAAGGGAAGTTGAGATTAAGCTGAAATAATGCCTACATGTTTTTGAGCCAGTTATGAAACATGGAACATTAGATGTATACGAGAGCCTGGTTGTTCCTATTTATAGGCTACAGCTCTTACTTGTTGAAATATACTAAATTTCTCCCATTCTAAGTTAGAAATGTCCTAAATCCCCCACTCGAACATTTGATTCCATAATAAAGGTGGCATGAAAATCTAGCAAGGTTAAGACAAGTGCAGTTACTATAGCTTGGTTATGTTCTTGAAATGCTATGTTAGCATCAATAGTCCTCTTAAGCTTTCCTTCCTTTAACAATTTTTTTAAGGGCCTTGTAACTGCGGTATATGATTTTATAAATCTTTTATAATACCTTGTGAATCCAAGGAACTCTCAAAGTTCCTTCACATTCCTAAGTGCTGGCCACTCCGCCATATATGAGACTTTTGCAAATCCATGGCCATTCCCTATGCACTAATGACATGCCCCAAGTATTCTACTATAATTGCTTCCTAAGCACATTTAGACAACTTAACAAATAACTAATTATTTATGAGAGTCAAAAGAAAAAAAACAACTGTAAGTGTTATAAATAGGAGCATCATGAAATCATGGTTGATGAGACTTTAAAATCTAAAAGGTACATTTGTGAGACCAAATGGCATCACTAGGAAATCATAGTGACCATGGTGAGTCCTAAATGTTGTCTTTTGAATATCTTGTCTCTATATGCTCATTTAATGATATTCAAATCTTAAATCTAGCTTAGAGAACCAGTAAGCTCTAATAAGTTCATCCAAATTCTCTTTCAGTAAAGGAATGAAATATTTATCTTTGATTGTAAGCTTATTAAGCTGTTTGTAATCAATGCATGATCTCCAAGATATATCCTTCATCTTCATCAATATCACAAGTGATGCAAAGTAACTAATATTACCTATAATGATCTCAGTTTCCTTCATCTTGGTGATCATTTTCTTAATTTTAGTTTTTTGTATAGTAGGTATCTATAAGGCCTTACTCTCACCATTTGACCTTCATCTTTCATAAGGATGTTGTGGACATGCCTCCCATTAGATGATAGCCTAACTGATTTGACAAACAACTACTCATATAATTTTAACAGATATTGCAACTCTTACTTAGTTGCTATGCTCAAATCCTACTGCAGTGGTGAAGTCATCACCTGGATCGAGGACTCTTCAGTAAGTAATAGTGTATAAGTACCCTTATTAGTTGAAAGAGTCAGTATGAGCAACTTTTTCCTTGAAACAAATTCCATTAAGCCGTTTTGCAATCCTTACAATATGATCTAGTTGTTGGCAATTACAAATTTTGCACCGAGCATACTAAAATCCCAAATGATAGTTCTTAGAGTCTTCAACCTCTAAATTCCCAAAACCACATCATAACCCATTAATGGAAGTACTAAGAAATCATGGTGTTATAATAAGTATTGTGTCTCCCACTTGACTTATTTACAAATTCGGCAATAGTAACACTGGTGTCACTTATCCTTTATGTAGGATAATTCAGCCTCTTAACCACCCATTAATCAATAAACTTATAGGTGCAACTTGAGTTTATAAGCAAGATTAGTGGCTGATGTTTTTATTTTGCCCATTAAGTTCCATATTTTGGTAGCCTACAATGGCCAACAAGGCATGTGATGAAAAGGTGAGGTAGGTTTTGGCCTGGTTCCTTCTCCTTGGCCCTTTCAACTTTGTGAAACACTAATGTCACTAAAGAGCCTTGCTCTCCAAATAGATCATCAACTTAGGAATTTTTTTCTTCCTTAAAAGTGCCAACAATCTTAAAAACTACTCAACCTTAATCAATCATCCTAGAAAATTAAAACCATCAAACTTAGAAACTCTAGTTTGCTATGTTAAGGGTTCAATGTGAGGGTTTTGAGCATCAATGCTAGACTATCTTACTCTTGAACCAACGGCATGGTCCTTGTAAGGGCTTAGCCCGATGAAGCATGGAAGTACTAAAACAGCTCTTTTAATGAGAGCTAGATGATCCCATGTCACTCACTTGCAAGACCTTTTTCTAGCGTATATCTCTTTTATCCTTGATAAAAAAACATTGTTACGTCTTGTTTATGTCTACTCTTATCTTGTTCAACCTTTTCTTCAATCTTACATACAGCTCAATCTTAATGTGAGTGACTACCTGCTCCAGTTTAAGATCCAGCTTTGGATCTAACTAAGATTCAAACTTTTTTAAGTGCTTTTGTAACATCATGATATCTAGTCGAAGACATGTAGTAACACCTTTAGTTATGATCAAGAAACGAGGAGCTCTTATACCAAATGATAACGTCGATATACTTACGCTAATTCAACACCCAATTTCCAAAATAATAAGCTCTAATAGATCTTAAAAAGAAAAAAAATGGAGAATGAGTCTAAAGATAGAAAGAGAGAAAATTTGTGGTTCTTATTGAAGAGAGAGAATTAAGGGATTTCTTGATTGAATAATTTGTTACCAATACAGTCAATACAATTCCTTTTGACGCCCAATCCTAAAGAATAGTTGGCATAATTTCCACTCATAATTGTTTTAAATGTCTTAAGCCACTAATAGAAAACTAAATACAATATTAGATAAATAAAAAATTTTAAAAAAATAGTGAGTGTTATGCATGACTGAGTTAAAGTGATATAGTGTGTTTCATCGTAAAGCCCTTTACTTTTTCATTCTCCTCAATAGCCCTGTGTAAGAGTCGACCAGACAAGGTTGATCCTTTTAAGTGCAATTTACATCAAAATTGCATGTGACAAGCAAGGCATAGAGAAGAGGTTTTGCCTCTTTGCGTTTACCCTCACTTTCCTTCTCTCCTCCCTTCATCCATAAGAGGCTAATAATATGAAAAGAAATCTCAAAGGGGGTTTACAAGCTCTTATCTTATCTCATAGCGAATACACTTGTTTTCTTTCCAGATTTATTTGTACTCAATCTCAATCTACTTCTTAATGGGTCCTTATGCTTCATGGCTGGCTTTTTCTTACTTTGTTTTGGTCATATGAATCATAGTTCTAATGGTGAGCTCCCTTAAGTTCTATTGCACCAAATTACATTGCGAAAATTTCACTTGCGATGATAGTTCTCAATGGGTTCTTTCTCTTCTACTTCATATCAAAGGAAAGCTTGCCTAAGTATTGGCTTTTCATGCACTTATTCTCTATGTACAAATACGCCCTTGATGCCCTGCTTATAAATGAGAACTCTTGCCTTGTTTCAATGTGTTTGATATAGTACTAAGAGAACAAGACCTGCATGGTGATCGGAAGAGATGTGCTTGAAAAGAGAGGCCTCCATGGGAAGTAGAAATGAATCAAGATCTACAACTTTATTGGGTTCTTTGAGTTCTATCACTTTTCTTAATCAATAGGGTTTCTAAATTAAAGAAATGATGAATTGCCAGTAATTCATAAATGTATTACCTATTTGTCTTTAAGTTAATATTATAACCCCTTTCACTTGTGTTTTTTTATCTTTTTCTTAGAGATTGAAGCTCCTTTAATGGCTTCTCAGATTTAGTTTGATCAATAATCAGTATGGAAAATTCTTGCATCCTTGAAGCCTCCTGCATCATGTCACTATAAATTAAAATTCATTTTTAATTGGAGATGAGGACAATTCTTTTTTAGCTCTTGTTACGATCTTCTAAACTACAAAAAAAATTACCATTTACTAACGTGACCTTTTAGTGACAGATAAAATCCATTAGTATATACACATAAATAGTGACAAATTTTTTAGTCTGTCAATACGTATATGATCATTATTGATGAACAAAAAATCTGTCAATATATATCATACATATAATGATGGTTTCTATCGTCTGTTATTAAAAGCTGTAATTCTTAATATGTACTGACAGATTTTTATTGTCCGTAAGTAAAAATCTTATTTTTAGTAACATATTTATTTTTCATCAGTAAATATCTAGTCTGTAATATCGGATATGTATGTGTGTCACTAAATATCTTACATATAGTGACGGTTCTATACTAATTGTTAGTAAATATGTGCTTATATTGATGGATTATTCAGGATAGAGCTCTTGTATTTACTAACAATCATCTTTGTTTGTGAGTAAATACCTGAAAATATTTAACTTATGGTGACAAATATCTTTATGTGTAAGTAAATCTATGCCTATAGTGACGGTTATTTATAGGTGTTACTAAATTCCCAATATATTCATAACATATATTGATGGATTTTTTGTCTTTATGCTCATCACAAATTAATTATGTACATTGGCATATACCACAAAATATATTTAAAAAATTTCAAGTCTAAATTTATTATGTAAAATTTTAATTTGAATAAATATTTTAAAAATAAATAAAAGGCATGATTTAATTTAATCAAATCAAAATATGATATATATATATATATGTACAATTAGTTCAATCGATAATTTAAAATGTAAAGTAAAAACATTTTAATTTAGAAAATATTTTTAGACAATTCTTTGATAAAGAAAAAAAGTCACCAAGTCCACTATACTGTACCATATGATATTTATCATATTTATTGAACAAAATAACGTATATCTTTCAATATGACATTACAAGACACATGACAACAATAACATGCATATCATGCACATATAACTTTCAATTAATTATTGAAAAGATTTTAATTAATTGAAAGATTTTCAAAATTGTTATGATATTTATATCAAAATTAATTTTTTTAAGAAAATGTAAATTATCTTTTAATAATATAAAGTCAAAATTATATGGATAATTTAAATTTTTATTTTTTTTACATAAATATCACATTTTTTAAAAAAATAATTCATGAAAAATTAAGATAAAATTAATTTTATTTACTTTTAAATATTAATTAAATTAAATTAAAAAAATTAATTCAACTGATAAATTTATTTATTTAAAATAAGAATAATTTTTATTTATCTATCTAAATCCATTGGGATGGTATCTCTTTTTCTTTCTTTCATTTGCTCTTCCTTTGCTTCTTACTTTAAATCCTTAAAATATAAATCTCTTTCTCTCACAATTACTCTTCCTTTGCAAACAACCAATAATTATCATTTGCTAATTGCTCCCAAAGGTAAGAATTTTTTCCTTGTCTTTATGATTAATATAACTCGTTCATCCTACTTCCCTTGTCTTCAGATCTAAAAAGGACTTGTAAGATTTTCCAATCCATAATATTCTTATTCTAAAAACTGGCAAGGTGCATCAATTCTATATGTATCCCTTAGCCCATTTGCTCATTTGTGTGATATTAAATATGCAAGCCTTAGGTAAATACTCCCAAAGGTTAGTTTTTCTTCTTCTTATTCTTTGATGTATTAATGCCTAATCACGATTTTCCTGTCATGCAGATATTGTTATTGAAGCTTTTCTTATTGCTTACACGTTAATTTCTGTTCTGATAACTAAATGAAATCCAAAATTTGAACTGCTAGAATCCACATAAATATTTAAGAGTTTTGGTTCAATAAGCAAGATATTTTAATTAAAAAGAATAATAGAGGCTTGTGTGGCTTGCTTTAGTAAAAGAAAAGATCCAAGTAAATTTATGTTTCTGAGGCTGAGGGTTTTAGCTTTGAATTAATGGATGCTACTTTGAAAATGCCCTTAAACTGATTCATCTTGTGCAAGCTTGCAACTTGGAGCTTATCATTTCTACACATCTTAAATTGCTGCTTCCTTATAGGAATAGTAGAAGCCATTTACTCATAGGTAACCAAAGTAGTTTCATATTCTGAAAGATTATGAACTTCCACTATTTGTTTCTATGTCCCCAAACAAATCTGTGGGTTCTCTGTCACCAAGCTTAGATATTTAATATTTCTCTTCTTGGGGATATGGTAATTCCAGGGATGATGATCATACTACCCTGGATTGGGATAATCTTGGGTTTGGCCTAACTCTGGTAGACTACATGTACACCATTAAATGTTCAATAAATGGAAATTTCAGAGAGGGAAAACTTAATCGCTTTAGGAATATTGAGTTTGAATCTTTAAACACATTTTTCTCCTAGTGATTGTCGTTTGTGTCATGAGCTGCATACTGATGTGCTAACTTCATCTAAGGCTGAATATAAATTTTATTCTTGGACTACCAAGATGCACAGAGAGGGACTACCAAGATGCAAAGAGAGGGAGCTTTTTCTAGACAAAAAAAAAAGTTGTGCAAAAGCTAGACCAGAGAAGCCAATCAAACCAGAAAATGTGTCCAGCATACCAGGACATATCCATAATTAGGACTTCCATATGTTATTTCTATACATTTTTCTTTTTCTTTTTCCTTTGGTGTTTAGAACATAATCTACAAGCCAAGCCCACAGTGTTCTTTGCCCATTAATCTATTAAAATTATTATGGGTTAAGTCATTACTAATGCCCATCTTTCCAAGATAACTCCTATCTTGTTATTAATGCTCTCCTTTTAATTCTTGTCCCTTTTAATATCTCTAATGAGGAAAAAAGAAGATAGGAAAAATAACTCCTTGAATCCACAAGATACAGAAACAACCCTTCATGACCTACAAGGTCAAATTTCTTTCCATTCATCTTTTTGAACTACATACTGCATATTGCCATACTGTATGCTACCATACCGCTATACTCATATTGCATACTACCATACTCCATACTGTATACTATCATACTACATATTGCCATACTACATACTCCATACTGCATATTGCCATAATGCATATTGCATACTCCATACTGCATACTACCATACTACATATTGCCATACTACATATTGCCATACTACATATTGCCATACTACATACCGCATATTGTCATACTGCACACTGCACACTACACACTGAACAGTGCATACTCTGCATGCTACATATTGCTTATTACACTAAGAATTTTAGAGATTTCCATGCCTTATATATCATTTGGAAATCATTTCTTACAAGTTTGGTTTTTAAAATAAGACAAATCCTTGCAGGCCATCTTGTTATGGTGCTATATCTTATTCTTCAGGTATGTCATAGCCAAGTATGTTACTTTGTGCATTTAGTACACTTGTATTGTATTATTGTAACCATATTGTAACACTTCGTGTTTAGAAAGCTAGCTAAATGTTTTTAATTTTATATATTGATCATTTCAGTTCAATTATTTATTATTCAATGGATAAATCATGGATAAGTCTTACATTAAGAGCAAGCGATGAGTACATTAAAAGGGTTGACAACTTTCTGAATTTTGCATTTGAGAGATCATCTAAAGATGACAAAATCTTATTCCCATGTATAAAATGCATGAACACATAGTGGTTTACAAGGGGAGATGTTTTCAATCATTTAATGTATTATGGTTTTCTCAAAGGTTATGGTTAAGGGATATTTCACCAAGAAATATACATGGCTTGTTACATGATGCTTTTCCCATGCATATATTAAATGATGAAGTGACAAATAGAAGTGAATGTGATACTAATGAAAGAGATAAAGCTACGAAAAGGAATCCTACACATGCTATTTATGAGTTGCTCAAAGATACTGAGAAAAAATTATATCCCGGCTGCAAGAACTACACAAAATTGTCTTTCATAGTTCATTTGTACCATTTGTAGTGCCTTAACGGATGGAGTAACAAGTCATTCTTAATGTTGTTAGAGTTTCTAAAAGATGCATTACGAGAGGAAAATAAATTGCCAGAGTCATTCTATGAGGTTAAAAAATTAATCAAGGTTTTGGGTTTTGGACCTGAGAAGATTCAATTTTGTCCAAATAATTGCATCTTATTTTGGAAAGATAAGGTCAATGTAGATATATGTTCAGAATGTGGTTTATAAAAATACTGCAATAGATAGCTTTAAGCAAACTTTAAGAAGAAAAAGAAGAAACCTATAAAGGTCTTGCAGTGGTTTCCTTTAAAACCAAGATTAGAAAGATTGTTTATGTCTTTAAAGACTGCAGCTTTAATGAAATGGCATGATAAAGGTCACACTAAGGATGAATTCTTACGACATCTAGCAGATTCATAAGCTTGGAAGGAACTAGATTCTCATTGTCCTAGATTCGCCATGGATTCCCATAATATGAGTCTTGGATTGCCTTATGATGGTTTTAACCCATTCAAGAATATTAGTGCTACTCATAACATTTGGCTTGTTTTCTTGATTCCATATAATTTGCCTCCATGGATGTGCATGAAACAACCTAATTTTATTCTTTCATTATTGATTCTAGTCCGACTGGACCTAGTTATAAACTTGATATCTTCATGCAACCTTTGATTGATGAGTTGAAAGACTTGTGGGAAGTTGGAATTGAAACTTTTGACGTTATTAAAAATCAGAGTTTTTTACTACATGTTGTATTAATATGGATTAGTAATGAATTTCCAGGATATGCCAACCTATCTAGATAGAGCACAAAGGGACAATATGCCTGTCCATCATGTGGCTATCAAACTGCATCAATGTGGCTACAACACATTAAAAAGTTTAGTTATACGTGTCATCATCACAAGTATCGATTTGATCGACATTCTTTTGATGGAAATCATGAATGTAGGAGTGCACCTACACTACCATCTAAGACCACAGTTTTAAGGCAACTAGAATTCTTGAATGATAGTGGAAATGAGGATATAGTGCATCCATTGCGTCATAATCTAAACGTTATGCACATAAAAAAAATGTTTGTGATAATATTATTGGTACATTGTTAGGACAAGATGGAAAGTCAAAAGATAACTACAAAGCAAGACATGATCTTCAAGACATGGGTATAAGAAATGAGCTTCATCCACAAAAGTGTCCTAACAGTAATGTGGAGTATTATCTAAGGCTTACTATCAGATGACCTTGAGAGAAAAGGACATCTTTTTGAATGTTCTCAAGCAGTTAAAAGTTCCAGATGAATATTCATCCAATATATCAAACTGTGTTCAACTTAAGCAACGTAAGCTATTAGGGCTCAAAAGCTATGATTGTCATATTTTAATGCAAGAGTTTATTCCTATAGCATTACGAGGATCTTTGCCACATGGTGTAAGTATGGTTATAATTGAGTTATGTAATTTGACATTTGCTCCAAAGTGTTTCATGATTATGAACTTAAGCGGCTTCGGTCATCTATTGCTTTGACTCTTTTCAAAATAGAAAAGATATTTCCTCTTTAATTTTTTACTATTATGGTGCATTTAGTTATTCATCTGGCTGACGAGGCAAAAATTGCTGGTCTAATTATATATCAGTGGGTGTATCCTATTGAGAGGTAAATATTAAATTATTTTTTATATCTTGTTTGTTAAAATGAAATAACAATGAATATATTAAAGATGTTGTATTATTGTTCTTGTTCAAATAGGTTTCTTTTGACACTCAAGTCATATGTACGCAATAAAGCTCAATTGGAAGGTTCAATTACAAAAAGGTACTTAGCACAAGAAAGTTTAACTTTTTGTTTGAAATACTTATCTGGAGTTAAAACTAGGTTCAATTAACCTACAAGAAATTTTGAGGATGATACTTCAAATTTTCAAGGAGTATCTATTTTATCAATTAGAGATAGACCCTTGAATAAAAAACAATAACATGGTTTTCAAGTGAAAAAGTGAAAGAGGGTATCTCGAGTTGTGCTAGACAAGCAAACATTAGTTCAAGCTCATCGTTATGTGTTATTCAATACCAATGCAGTAACCATATTTCGAAACTAAGATATATAAGACACTTTTTATGTCTTACAAAATAATACTTTTTTAAAAGAAAATTGGATTCTTATATGATGTATTACATGTAGGGACATGAGGAAGTTATTAAGAGACAAAATCTTCCATGTCGTTTATCACAATATGATATTAATAGCATTTAAAGCCAAAGTATAATTTGACATATGATACATTACTAGATTCAGAATGTTCTATATTAACTATTTTTCTAAAATAAATAGGTTACATACTTGGGTGCACAAGAAAATATAAAAGTCACAGATCAAATTAGATGGCTTGCTCGTGGTCCTAGTGAGGTGATTAAAAGATACAATGGTTCTATCATCAATGGATTTAGGTTTCACACTAGAAAACGTGAAAAACACTTGAAAACTCAAAATAGTGGAGTTGTTGTTATTGTCGAAACAATAAGCTATACTAGTGCAAGGATAGACGACCTATTGAGGGAGAAGTTAGTTACTTTGGAACAAGAACAAATATTATTCAATTAAATTATTATGGTAGATATAAGTTTGTATTATTCAAATGCGATTGGGTTGATATCAATAAAAGTTGTAAGACAAATGGATTTGGAAACACCATTATGAATTTTTCATACGTGATTCATAAAGGTAATAATTTGATTGATGATCCCTTTGTATTAGCAACGTAAGTCAAAAAACTGTTTTATATTAAAGATAAAATTTTAAGGATTGGCTTGTTGTCAAGCATGTGAAACTAAGGGATACTAGTTTGACATGGGTAATTTGCCATCTTTTAACAAAGATCAATCTAATGAAGTGGGGCTTGAAACTCTAAATGATGTGCATGATGATTCAAATCGACTTAGAGATGATGTTGACGATGATGGTGGAGAAGATGTGGCACAAGGGATGGAAAGTGATGTTGCGGAAGATACCAATGCAGAGAATGAAAATGAAGATGATGGTTTGTAATTATATCAATGATGCCAAAGATTAATTTTTGTATTCTTAGTTTTTTTAGAAGTTTATTTTTACCAAGAAAGTAGCATGTTATATTATTCTACATGGTTTTATGTTATATTGTATTTATTCTTTTAACAGATCTTTCAATTGTTTTTTTAAGGGGATATTTGGGACATTAAGAATTACTTTCAAAAATGTCAAAATGTAAATGTTTGAATATTATATGTTCAAGTCATAATTCTAGTCCTAGTGCATAGTTTCAATTCGAGCAACATCGTGGGAACTCCTCAACTTATGTAGTAGAAGATGGACAAGGTACAACTCCTTTATTTTGGTATTATGTTGCAGTAGACCTACTGTCATATGTTATAGCAACTTGCTTCCAAATTTTGCAGTAACTTGCTACCATATGTTGGATCTACTTGCCTTACCATGTTAAAGCAAACATACTGCCATATTTTGCAACAACTTGCTACCAAATTGTAACTTGCTGCCATATGTTGCATCTACTATTTTAATATCTTGAAGAAGACCTACTGTCATATTTTACTACCATATTTTGCAGTAGCTTGCTGCCATATGTTGTAGCATCCTACTACAATCTATTGCAGCACTTACAATAACATATTAATGTATGTCTCTTTTAAGTAGATGTTGCTCAACATAACAAGAAGGTTAAAGGTCCTTCACGTATGGCCGAGGTTTAGGATTTACCTGAAGATGAACACATTGCTGTTTCATTAGTTGTAAAAGGTCAACCTATTGGCACAAAAGCTTATACTCTAACTTGTTTTTGATATGGTTTTAATATCTTTATTATTGTTTTAGTCAAAATTTATATTCATGCCAAACTTAACTGTAACGTTAAAAAAATGAATAATAAATAATATTGGTGAAAAATGGAGGCAGTGAAAAAGTGAAATAAAGGTTAAATATTTGGTGAAACCTTATCTGCAAATGATTGGTAACTTAGTAGATTCTCGAGTTGATAAAGCTCAGTTGAAAAATATTGTTCACTATTGGTGCTTTAGTAAAAAGAATGTATGAATTCAACATTTCAAGCATTATTTGTGTTTTATCTCAATTTTATATTAGCTTACCTTTGAAAACATGTATAGTTACTTTTTAAAAAAAAATTGCAGACAGTGAGCATAGTGAATAAACAAAATCGTGTCAAACTAGATGAGCCTCATTGCATTGGGACGAAGTCATTTTCTAGATTAATCAATGAAAAGGTTACTTTATTTTTTAGACCTTGTGTTTAGTATTTGCATTAACCAGATAATTCACTTATGAAGGTATTCATTACTTTATTATTTTTTATAGACTTTGAAGGCTAATGGAGTACGATCTTCACGTGCTCAAATATATATTGAAAGTCAGACACGAAAGGACAAAACCATTGTAAATGAGAAGGCTGCTCATATAATTATATGCAATTTATTTATTTTCTCTTTTTATATTTGTTAATAGATTCATTCTTAATGGATATTAATGATTGAAATATTATTAAATGGTAGGAACTCATGACCAATAAAATAAATGACTTTGGAGGGTCATTGAGAAATTGTGGTTCATATGAAGGTTAAATTTATTCTCAAGTAAAAGGAGTTTAACGAAAAGGACATGTTCATTGTATTGGTAAGATGGATAGTTCATTAAAAGGAGACGAACATTCCAAAGCACAAATCATGCAAGAAAATACAAAATTGAAGAATTATATTCAAAGGTTAAAGGGAGATGTCAGAGAACTTCAAGGAAAGTTTGGAGTTATGCTTAACTTGCTTAAGCAATATCTAATTATTGATTTAACTAGGTTTTCAAATGGGAGGAGGGTATCAAATGATATGGAGGTATGATATCTTTTATATTTTAGGTTTAGAAATAATATAATTAATTACTACATTATTATATATATTTTCTTTTTGTTTGTCATTAACAGGTTCAAGATGATAGTAGTGTTCCATAACAATACTTTGCAACTATAAGAAGTCTTGCATTAAATTGCGGTATGAATATCTTTAAACTAGAATCTGCTAAATAAAATGTTAATGAGTGATGTTGCTTGAGCAACCCATGAATGAGTTATATAGATGCCTTTATGATTATGTCATGTTCATGGAACTTACAATTTTTTGTATTACCAATGCTATTATTTACTCTTCTTATTACTAAATGTGTACACATATTGGTTCAGTTTTTTTTTTTTTTTTTTTTTTTTTTTTTTTGCATTTGCAGATCTAAGTCTCAAGTTTTGCATTGATAATATTTCATGACTAACTATTTTTACTAATTTATATTGGTATTATTTTTGTTCATAACTTAAGTTTTGTCTATTAGTAAATTCTTTAGTAAATGTGTTTCTTCGTAGTTTTTTTTTTCCCTATTAAATTGACTTAATTATTTTGGTCTTATTTTGTTTATAAGGTAATTCACATTTTTTTATTATAAAAAGCTTGGAAAAGGTGGTTTTGGTCTAGTTTATAAGGTAATGCTATATTCAAAATACACATTTACATGCCCACATGTTTATTTTCAATCTAGTGAATCACATATTACTATGGATCCACTTATCAAGGGAACACTGCTTTATGGGGAAAAAGTAGCTGTAAAGAGGCTATTAAGTACCACAGGGCAAGGTCTACAAGAGTTAAAAACTGAAGTAATGTTGGTTGCTAAACTACTATACCAAACCTGGTAAACCTATTTGGTTTTTGCTAGAAGAATAAGAAAAGTTACTAGTTTATAAATACCTTCCTAATGGTAGCTTGGACATGATCTTATTGGATACAAACTTTTTCACATTTTTTATTCTTGTTTTGCAATTTTCTTTAACACTTGTATTACTTCAGATCTACATCACTATGTTGAAGCCTCACAACAATGTTTTCTCTTATATTTGGATGTCTTTTGTTAGGGTTTATGAATTATAATTGTTACCATTTATAGTTAAATTTTTTTAATTGCTTTTTCTTACCATCGGTCATCTAATGTATGTTGTCTATCATTTGGGACTTGGATTATCCAGATAGAAGTAAATGGTTTACTTTGAAATGAAAATTGTAGTATAAAATCATCATTAGTATAGTACTGCATCTACGATTAAAATGAATTCATATAATAAAGTATTCAATAGTAAGTCTATAGTGTATGCAATATAATAAGTATAATTTTAAAATGAAATTAAATGTAATTTTTTAAAAAAAATCTACAGTAGACATGTATTAATGGATATCTTATCTGTCACTAAAAAACTATAAATATATACTGATGAACATGGTGTCTATCAGTAAAGACTTTATAATATATTAACAAATATTGTGTTCATCAATAAATATTTGTTCATACACTAACACATGAAAGTATGCATCACTAAAGATCTTATACATATAGTGACGGTCAAAGAATGTGTCACTAAAATATATACATTTAGTGACAAGCAAAGAATCTGTCAGTACAACATCTCCATATAGTGACGCATGTAAAAATCATCAGTAAAATACCTATTACATACACAGACAGATGTAAAAAGCATCAATAAAAGTCTATAGCGATGGAGCCTTATCAACGGTCAAATTTTCCATCAGTATATAAGTTTTTATCTGTCAGTAAAGGTCATCTGCATCTATGCTTATGGATTTTAATCTTTTAGTGATGATTTTTTATCCATCAGTAAATGGCAGTTTTTTTTGTAATGTGACAGATCAAGAAACAACCTTTTTTCATACATTGTGATCATGATTATTTCATCCATATTTCATGTTTCTTCTATTGTTGATAAAATTGTTATCAAATTCTTAATATAAATTGATTAAATGAAGAGATTAAGATGAACAACAATTAAATTTTTTAAAAAAATTATAAATAAAAAAATTATTGATGAAAAAATAGATATTTGAATAAATTTGACACGAAAAATAATTTATATGAAGACATTTATATGATTTTATGTTAAAAAAGGTTAATTTTATGATATTATAAAAATGAGGTTTAAATCATTTCAAAGAAAAAAAAAAGTGTGGCTTAAATTTCTTTATCTTTATTTTTTTATGAATTATTACATCAAAATTTTCAATTATATTTTAAAGAGCAATTGTTGGATGTAAAAGGGCTTTAGCCCAAGGCACACTACTATAAAAATTATAATAACTAACACCAATTTAATGATAGTTATTCAAAGAACTGTCATTAAAAATAAAGTTTTTAACGCCAAGTAAATAAGAACTAGCGTTAAAAAACCCATGATTTAAACATTTAACGTCAGTTCCTGAAGAACTGATGTTAAAAGATCCATCACTTAAAAATTTAACTCCAGTTCTCAAGAAACTGACGTTAAAATAACAAAGCCTTTAATACCAGTTCTTGAAGAACTGGCGTTAAAGGCCAAAATAGGCTGGGATAGCTGCCACCTTTGAGCCACACATGCTTTCAACTTTGGGCATGCCCTATTCCAACTGTATCTTGTAGCAGCAACCGCTACAGCAACCATAGCAACAGCAACAGCAATCGTTGCTGCTGCAAGGAGCAGCAGCGATGTGGCTACTGCTACAAGCATCTGTGGCTGCTGCAAGGAGTAACAGTGACGTGACTGCTGCAAGAAGCAGTAGCGACGTTGCTTCTTGCAGCAACCGCTGCAAGCAGCAGCAATGGCTGCTTACAGTAGCAATGGCAGCCGTTGCTGCAACTTTTGCTGTAAGCAGCAGTGGCCGATGCTACTCCAAGAAGCTGCAACAACCACCACATTCCCGATTAGGACTCCTCTGCTTAGGCAATTAATGGTAGACATTACTGCTGCTTCATCACTTGTTGCTACTTACAACAGTAGTAACGGCTACCATTGCTGCTGTAATTAAGCAGCCGTTGCTGCTGCAAGAAGCAGTAGTAGTGGCAGCCATTGTTGCTGCTTCTTACCGAGGGAAATACAAGAGGTAACAAGAAGTCTCAAAACCCAGGCTTTCCTTGCTACCAAGACATCAAAAATCAACTCAGATTTTCAGCAGTGGTTGTTTCTGCTGCTAAAACTCTGTGAAAACTATCTGTTGCTACTGCTTCTCACAGTGGTAGTGGCCATGAACGTGGAGTGATGATGATTTCAAATTCTCTTACACATGCATATCAGACAACAAGTGATGATTTTAAATTCTCTGGCCTTCAACGCTAGTTCTGGAATAACTGGAGTTGAATGCCAGAGAATTTGAACCTTCAACGCCAGTTATGGAATAACTGACGTTAAAGGCTATCCTCCCCTGCTTTTAAGGTTGGGATCCTAAATTTGTTTTCAGAGCCCTCTAGAGCCCGCCATAACCTCCCATGTAATTTTCCTCTCTAGGTCAGGATTCTCCTCTTTGCAGACTATCCAGAAGAGTTGCACAGCTGGACAGCCTTTCTCCGGCCATTAGGATCTTTGCTCTTCATCCAGAAGCAGTTGGGCAGCTGCTGGCAGCCTCTTCAGCCTTTTCCTCTTTGGTCTTTATCCAAAAGCAGGAAGACCGGCCAGCTGCTGGTTTAGCAGTGACACTGCCTCTCTCCTTGCTTCTTCCTTTCTCATTTGTCTCAATCTAGCCGCACCCTCCCCCTCTATTCGTTCATCTTTGGGATTCAAACATATGTAAGTATTTCGGTATACATTTGAAATTTTTTTACGAAATTTAAGTTTCATAATTTTGATTAAATATGGTTTAAAAAATATATTGAGAATGTATATTATTTTGAGAAGTTTTTTATTAAGTGTGTTTAGTGAAATGTTATTAATTGATGAAATTTGAGTTTTTTTTAATTAGTATATTTTGATGAACATATTTGGTATGAATGGGTATATATTGATATATTTATTATTTTATAATTATTAAGATTTTTAGATTAATTGATAAATTAAGTAAATGTTAATTAAATGAATTTATATTTTGATAAATTAATTATATATTAGGTGTAGATGAATTTATGTTTGAATTAATATTTTTACATAAGATTAATTTGTATATTTTGTCAAATTTAATTATATTGATTTTATTGTTACATGAATTAATATATTTAATTAAATTTTAAATAGATAATTAATTAATTATATGCTTGTAATATAATCGATTAAATGTTATTTAAATTTTAATTAATTAAGTTACTAGCTAGTTAGATGTTTGTGTAGTAATTAATTAAATGATAATTAATTTACTGTATCTTAATTAATTAATTAATTATTAATCATTTATTTAGCTAATATTAATAAATTAGATGCTTGTGAATCAAAAAAATTGCATGTTATTTATAAAGTCAACCTATTAATGTTAATTAAGTTAGCAAAATTTTTTCAGCTATCAACTATAAAACAACAAGGTAAGTTGCCAGTTAAGAAAGCACCAACATTGACAAAACCACAATCATTGCAACAAGTATCTTCCATTGGGCTACCACTAGGATTACAGAAGATGTATAATTATGTGAATAAGGTGATGGCACTTGATGAAGCAATACACATATCTTTTACTGAAGTCTTTGCTTTTGATGGACATGTATTTGTGGCTCGAGAAGATATCATGCAATTTTGTCACATGGATGAGCTAAGTGTCACCATTATTCAGGCTTACATTGTGTATGTATGTTTTTTGAATTTTTATTTGGTTATTATTGTTTGGCTATATCATATTTATATTTTTCTTACTTTTTATTATTTCAGTAAACTTATACAGATTTAGCTGCACTTGGCTTGAAAAAGTATTTTGTGTTTGCTGATCCATCAACATTGTCATATGAAATGTCTATAAGTATAGACACTCAAGCTTGTCACCTAGCCAATAGAATGATAGATCCATGTGACGGAGGAGTAGTGATATTTCCTTACAACTTGAGGTAAGTTATAATACTAGTTAAAATTATTAATAGTTTTGTTCAAGATATTTTTAACATTTATTTTTCATAATATAGGCAGCACTAGTTATTAGTGGTTGTCGAGCCTCATAATTTTGTGTACCGTATTTTTGATCCTTTGAACCATGGTTTTCGTCAAGAACTAAATCAACTTATGTCCACGTAAGTGAAAATATTTTTATTTATGTTAGTATGTATTTTTTCCTACTCTTAAGAATATTGATTATTTTCTATTGGCAGCTCTTTTAAATTGTTTCAAGTTTTCAAAAAATCAAGCAATAGGCACATTCCTAGGAGTATTCCTACTAAGGTATGTATGTTTAAACCTATATGTGATGTTAGTTTTATTTATTTTGCAAAACATAATAATTAAAAATTTTTAATGTAGTGTCCACATCAGCCTTCAAATACTGAGTGTGGATATTATATTATGAAATTTTTAAGGGACATCATTGTAGACGTGATAGAAATATCTCATATGCAAAAATGGTAAGTTTTTAAGCATTTGCTTATGTAAATACTTAAGTAATTAATTGATGTGCTTATTAAAAATTTTAATTGGACTAACTTTTTTTTTTTTTGAAATATAGTTAACAGACATAGATACATACACCCAATCGGATATTGATGAAGTTAGAAAGGAGGTTGGACAATTTCTTTGGAGTGCCATATTAGAAAGTTGAACTTTGAAGATTTTTGTACAAATTAACATTACTGAATTTATAGAGTTGAATTTTTAGGATTATGTAATATTTTAACTCATGTATTGTACATATAGAGTTCAATTATGACATCAAACTTTAGTGATATTTTGTTTTTTTTTATCTCTTATTACTTTTTTGGATTAGATTATTTTGAGTGTTTCTAAATATGAAAGAAGTAATGACGATCTCTGTAAGAATAGTATTTAAGTGTATAACATAAAAATTTTGGTTGTATATTGTGAAGAATTGTATTGATGTATATGGATGATGTGGAAGACATGAAAAAGTTTATATATGCAAGTTTTGGATAATTTGAATATATAAATTTTGTATTTATTTCGAAATAAATACAAAAATACATGTAATGACTTTTTAATGACAGTTTTATAATAACTGTCATTAAAAGCTCCTCTTTGACGACAGTTTCAATAGAACTGTCATTAAAAGGGCCCCCTTTAACAACAGTTTTATTAAAATTGTCATTAAAAAGTTCTCCCTTTTAACGACAATAGAACTGTCATTAAAGGTCCTTCACTTTTAACGATAGTTCAATAGAACTGTCATTAAAAGGCCCCCTTTTAATGACAGTTCCATTAGAACTGTTATTAAATGGTCCCCAAGACAATTCTAATAGAACTGTCTGTCATTAAAACTTCTCTTCTTTAATGATATGAACAAAGATAACACTTTTACAACTGTCATTAAAAGCCATTTTTAACTGTTATTAAAGTTTTTATTTATTGTAGTGACACTCTTTCAAATGGCCTCCACTTTTGAGTGAAATCTTAATTGATTTTTATTAAAAAAAATTAATAATATTATTAAAAGCTAATAAATGTAGTTTGATTGTCTTTAAATGGGATTCATTTTAAATGGTAAACCATTCATTTTATCTTGAGTTTTTTACTTTAACTTTTAATTTTTTAAATATTATTACTTGCATGACATGTGACATGGATATTATATATATTTATATATCGAGTGTGAATCTAATTTTTATATTTTTAAATTTTTTGAAAAAATATTTTTTACATCAGTATGATTTTATGTAAAAACAACATAAAATGAATATAAAATTTATATTTTGTAAAAAAGAATAAAATATAAAATATATATATTAATAAAAATGTAAATAACGATGGAATATTAACAATTAAAATTTTATTTAAAATTAATTATTTTATGTATATAGTTGATAAGCTTCTTTTTTAAAAGTAAATTTGAATAATTTAAAATATATAAAGATATTTATTTTTGCATGATTTAAAAAAAAAGATTCTTTTTAATGATGACTTGAAAAAAATTATTATTATTAATTTAAAAAAATTTTAAAAAATGAATTATTTGATATTAATGTTTAAATCTATTTAATAAATTAAAATATTAAAAAATTATATACAAAAGTAAAAATGTCACTTCAAATATTAAATTTTACAACAGACACTCTGTTTCAAATACATAGATTACTTATATAATATTATTAATGATAGTTGTAAATATTCTTATTAATTGTAAAAGGAAGCTTTTCAAAATCAAAATTAATGAAAACTTAATTACATTTAACTGTGACAAAAAACTAAATTAATTAATCATTTTACCAATTAAAACATTTTATTAATAAAATTTGAATATTAAAATATGATGAATAACTTTTATTTTTTAAAAAATTAAATTTTAAATAAAACATAATATTTATGTAAAAATAATTAATGAGTCCCATTAACTTATTTTGTTCCAGAGCCCATCTTGCCTTGGGCCACCTCTAGTTGGATATGATCTTCATTATGAGGTTTGTTGGCTCGATTGCCTTGGTTCATATTATTAATTTGATTTGCGCTTTTAAACTTAATCTTTTTATTAATTTAATTTAAAATTTTAAATATTAGAAAATTAAATATTGTTTTATTAAAATATTTTTAAAAATCATAAAAATATTTACTTAAAACTGAAGTGTTTTAAATAATTATGTAACAATAGACTATATCAATATGTGTAGTTTTGTGTCCTCATCAAGTGACATGAAATATTTAACGGAATTATAAAATATTACATGGAGCCAAAACATAATGCATGAAGCCATAAAATATTACATTGAAAATATAAAATATTATATAAATAACAAAATAAAGACACAAGGACACAAAACTAAACACTTTTACACCAAGGACAACAGAAACCCAATACATTTATTAAAAAAAAAGAAATTTATTGTTGACATTCAAGGTTAAATTTCTATGCTCAAATTTATAAATAAAAAATAATAAAATTCAATGTATAATACAAAATCAATTATTCAGATTAAACTTATTTTACATATTCACTCTGTAATATTCAAATTTTAGTATAATACTTAAAATTATGATTTTTTTTTTAAAGTTTCACGTAGATTAGGAAAATTTAAGTTACCATAAAAAAATTTTTACATTTATAAAAATATTCAAATCAAAATATGCTTTAAAAAACTTTTAATTTGAATATTTTAATAATTAGTTACGACTTAACAGGTTTAGTTATTTAACAACCAGATTAAATTAAGACTGCCTAATTAAAATATTTCAAATCATAAACCTTAATTGGTTACTAAATTGGTCACATTAAACAAGTTAAATGTGTTATATATAAATTAAATTTGTTTAATCCATTAAAGATTCAATTAAATAATCCATATAATGAAAATACCATCATTTAGATACGTTAAAGATTACATTAAAAAGTACATAATTTCAAGCACATATATTTAATAATCTTATTTAATCCATAAAGTAGAGACAATATTAAAAATAAGATTATTACATATATACCATTATTATATATAATTAAATTTGTTTAATCCATTAAAGATTCAATTAAATAATCCATAAATTCTCTTTTATTTAGATATGCAAATTCTTGATTTAAAAAAAAAATGAACACCTGATAAAATAGAGACAATAATAAACAAAAACAAGATTATTTATTTATTTTCATATACTTTATACATTAAAGAAAAAAGGAGGTAAGGTCAGCATGCTAAAACTTACTGAGATGAGAAAATGTCATGGGAGAAAAATCACATTCTTAAGAAGCTGTGATATGATAGAGCAGCTACATGCTTCTGTTTGCTGCTGGTAAGATCAGCTGCTAAGAGTGCTACAGATCAGCACAAAGTCTAGATCAATAGAGAATTTTTATTTGAGATTCAAAAATAATATAAATTCAAGCAGTGAAACCAATCAAAGTAAGTAATCTTTTGAAAGAATCTAATCCAAATCTGAATACTTAATCAACCAAGAGACAAGATATCAGCTCTTCCCTGCAATTTTAGCCTGCAAAGATATAAGTTCATGTTTAACTGGGTCTCCATCTAGACTGCACGCAGCTCCACCTTCTCATCGACGTGTCTGTGCTGTAGCCTGATCCAGAAAGCAAGATACAACCTGCCAGAAAAATAAGTAACATACCTGTTAAAATCAAGAAGAATAACAGCTCCATTAATCTTGGTAGGAGAAGAGTTTCGTAATCTCCAAAGAATGCCTTTTAAAATTATATAATACAGCTTGTTTGTGCAGAAGGGATTAATTAATGTGTTAATATGTGGGTTTGGAAGAAGAGAAGGGCTACCATGAAAAGAAGAGTTTGTCGATTAAGCCAAGCTGACTTGCCTGCTGCGTGCAAAGAGACAAAGAGACCAGAAGAAGGAACTAAGATAATGAAATCTGCACTTAATTCTCAGGATAAAATTAACCAAAGCAAGCAGGCAAATCATTCTTGGCTTCTGCAACAACACTCTCGTCTTCATGTTAGATCTCTCTTCCTTTCAACTTTATCTCATATACATGCATTAATTTCCATTGGTAATCCGCTCGTCTCTATTTAAAGCTTGCCATATATAGTACGTACGTAGTAGCCTAGCCTGTCAATGAAACACAAGCTCAATGGAACATATTCGCTGCAGTCCCAGGAACCCAATTCGTATTATCCATTATACCCATTACAAAATAAGAGATAAGTATCATGATAAAACTACGCAAGCCTGCAGGCCAGCATGTATAGTGGGTACAGTTCCTTCTATAAACTATATATTATAAAGAACGTAATACTTAATGATAATTAAGGTGCTAAAGATAAGGCTCAGGATTCTAATGGCAACTTGGATTTTTGCAGTAATATCATCTGGGGATTAAATTTGACTGATAACGTGACAGAATGCAGATATATATCATGCAGTATCGAACTGCGTTATCGAAAACAAAGTCAACAATGTATATATACCACTAGCAAAAAAGGTGTCGATTCGCCGTTGAAAATGGTTGACTTGGCGTTTTCAGGCTGCATGCAGATAAAATCAGACACATTCCGAATATCGAAGTATGCCCTTTGTCAACCATTAAATTCCTAAGAATATGCATTAAAAAAAAAGGGTTGTGTTGTGTTGTGTGAATCAAATCCCCCGACCCATAAGATGAAGCCACTTTAATTGGTCTCCACTCATGGCTTCGTCTTAACTATTACTAACATAAATACAATGAAATTAAAAGGTTCTTAGTCTACATCATAATAGTGATGTTGACTATTGCATTTTCGTGTCCCTATGCTGTTAATAAGCTGCTACAAGTGGAGTTTTAATAGGAGAAATTCCACGCGTCAAAAGAAATTAAAAGTTATCAGGTGAATATTAATTATTATTATAAAATATAAATAAATTACTTTATTTTTAAAGATTAAATCTGTGAGCCAATTACATTTAAAAAAATTAACATTTTTCGAAACACTCATAATTAGTATAATTTAAATTATTTTTACTTTTTAAAAAAATATTTTAGTAAAAATATATTAGCTTTTATATTGGTTTCACTTGCTCTATCTCTTTTTTTTTACAAAATAAAATAAAAAAACATGAGTATATCTATATTATAAAAAATATTATTTTTTATATTTAAAAAATTATACTTACGTAAGTTAAATTTTTATATGTTTTAACCATTAATGATATAAGTACTTTAATAACAGTTCGATAACTGTTCTTTTTGTTTATGTCATTAAAGACGAGAGGTCTTTAATAATAGTTTTGAACTATCCATTTTTGATGATTGTTCTCATAGAATTATTATTAAATATATTTTAAATTTTTTAAATAATTATAAATTAAATATATATTTTTATATTATAAATTATACAAAATATGCATGTATACATAATTCTTCATATCAATCACACCTCTTCTCTACATCAACCACATTTCTTTTACACATCAACTATAATTTTTTTACAAATTAACCACATTTCTTCATTTTTTTCTACACATCAAGCATATTTTTTGTACACATTAACCACATCTCTTCTACACATTAATCATATCTGTTTTGCACATAAATCACATCTCTTTGTCTTGCATACATCAACATAATTCATTCCAATATTCACATAAAGTTTTTCCACTAAAATTACAATGCAATAAGAAACATTACATACTTTAATGAAACTTATTAAGCACATAAAACTACATAATTTTCAAATATCCAAACACTTATTTTTTATTAACACTTCAATAAACACTAATCATCTTTTCTTTGTCCCTTAACATAATTATACCAATACGTACATAATCACTTCCACAAAGAATATAATTTCTACTCAAACCATCATTACTTCATTCATGTATAAAACTATTTCAACATAATATCCAACTTGAATAATAATAAAATATGACATCCAACAAAAGGAGAAAAAAAAAAAACTTAATTTCATTACTTAACTTCATATGTACAAAATATAAGTTTAAATACATAGTAATATATTCGATACTAAAAATTCATAGTAATATATTTGATACTACAAGTTGAACTATATAAGATCAACTATCTCTACATCTATAAAATTTTATTTACTTTGAATGTTCAACTATCGAATGTGGTGCTCCATAAATACTGTCTAACCTCTTTTATAACTTCATCAAAATTCGACTGAGTGTAAGAATCTATATCCACTAATTATATTTATAAAAAAATAATATAATTAAAATTTCTATTAAGCACGTCAATTACATAAGTAATTAATTATTCAGAAACTTACCATTTTCGCATATGAAACATTATCGTCACATTTGTCAATGACTTCTCTTATATATTTCATGATATAATGTTCACACTTAGTATTTGAAGGTTGATATGGACATTGTATTAAAAACATTTAATTTTATATTTTGTTCAATAAATAAAACAAATATCACATATAGATTTAAATATGCATACCTTATACACTACTACAAAAATTATAATAATTGACACCAATTTAATGACAGTTATTCAAAGAACTGTCATTAAAAGATTTATCAACATTTTTTATGACAGTTATTTTGAAACTATCATCAGAAGTAAAACTTTTAACGTCAGTTCCTTAATAACTGACGTTAAAAGATACATTTAACGTCAGTTCTAATGGAACTGACGTTAAATGTTAAAACTTTGACGCCAGTTCTTGAAGAACTGGCGTCAAAGGCCAATATTGCAGCAGCATGGGTTGCTGCTGCTTTCCTTGCTGCAGCAATGGCTGCTGCTGTTGCTGTAACAGGCAGAACCAAGGTCCGGATTGGATGATCATCAACAAAGGAAAGAGAGATCAAGACTGAACAATTGGATGATCATCAACAGATTGAAGTGATTAGAAATGGTGGAGTCTGCAGGGGAGGAGTCAGAAAACAAGTTGTTCATGAAGAATGTACTGGGGATTTCGTTGCTTGTGCTGAGTCTATTTGCGGCTATAGCTTTCATGTCTACAAGGAAAGGGAAATCCTCCTCTACACCAAATGCCATAGCTCCTGTTGAACAGCCAGTGCTGATGAAGAAACTTGATTACGGTCCAATGTCAATGAGTGCAGAGCACCTGATCCAGGGGAGGCTCTCTTCAATGAATTGGCAGAACTGGCACTGAAGGCCAGTAACCTTCAACGCCAGTTCTACATAACTGACGTTGAAGGCCAGATTGCTTGTCTTTCTCGATCTAGCCACAAACCTGTTTCCCTCAGTCTCCAGTTGTTCAGAGGCATTTCTTTTCACAGAACGTTTGGCTTGTTCGCTTTCTAATTCGGGCTTTTTAGGAACAGAACTGAGCTCCTTTCGAGAAGACAAACCTGATTCCATAGATTGGTTTGAATGAGAATTTATCTCACCTGAGATCTCTTTTGCGTTGGATTTGCTTCCGTTCACAGACACAGCTTGCTCTACATTATCTCTCACTGAAGAATCTGTCGTCTGACCTGCCTCGAAGCTAAACTTTTCCGCATCGTAAGTGATCATATTCTCTTCACTTTCCAATGGAAGACCAGTTTCCTTTCCTAGCTTCGAATCCGTCGACTCACAAGAAACTTCTGTTAAAATTCCCACAGGAGACATAATATTCTCACTGTTCTCTTTGTCTGGTCGCTCTGTCACAGACTCTGGCTTTCCAGTCTGTTTTACCGACGAAACAGACATCCAGCGCTCCAACTAGCTCCAATGCTCACCAGAAGATGCATCACAATGGCCTGGCATGGCCAGAAGATGCATCACAATGGTTGGCAGCACGGCTCCAATGCTCACCAGAACCATCCTTACGGCCATTCTTCTGCTGGCAAGTTCATGTCTCACAATGGCATGAGTCCTTCCCATCTCATGCACGGTTCTCCTTTGATGAACAACAAACTGATGAGCACTCAGAAGGAGACCTTCCATAGGGTACATGTGCCTGTTCCTGTAATGAAAGTTCATGGGATGAGGTACAAGCAGAGCAGCTAGGATGAGGATGAACTCGGCTACAGCAGCTTTGATGGTGGCTACCAGAGATCAGAGTGGGTTGCCAAGGGGCTTTAAAAGAGAATCATCTTGAGACTCTTCAATGGATAAATGTGTGCTTGGTCCTTGGTCCTTGGTCTCTGCAAATGTTCTACTATCTGTCTGTGTGATGCAATAATCTAGTAATGTAATGGATTGCTGTGTACCTAAGCGGGCTTTTGCTGCTTACTGAATCAAATATTATGAATAAAACTTACAGTTTACTAAATTTAGATCTTTGGAGAGACAATGGAATTTTGACCCTCATAAATACTTGTTATATGCTAAGTAAAACCAGTTAAAAAGAAAAAAATCATTCTCTTTGTGTTGAATTATATAATTCAGTAGAAACTTCAGGTCATTTAGGCAAATTAAGAACAAACTGAAAAACATTTTGCCATGGAAAGGGCACCTTGATAAATGGCAATTTGATTGATTACTACTCAATTAACAACATCCTTTTCAATCAGAATCTATTCAATTTCATAGGGTGTAATGGAACAGTCTTCGCAGGCAGGCCTGCGGATATACCTCCTGTTGCCCTCTTTGCCTTAATGGTTCATGAGCACAACGTGCACATTTCTGGACCAAACCAATCAGCCGAACCTAGTGGAACAAGCTCGGATACCTTTGAGTCTGCAGGAACAGGCTCTGATATCTTTGAGTCTACTGGAACAGGGAACTGGAGTTCCTCTTCTGTGCATTGTATCAAAGAGACTTTCTCGGGAACAGTAGAGTTATCCAGCTGTTGGAAGTTGGGAGCCACAGATTCCGGGCTTCCTTTGTTTGCAGAAGAAGCAGTTTCTGAAATTACAGTGTTGCTTAGTACCCGATGCCGTGCAGATCTTTTCCGGAAACTCCAGCCCCTTTTGTCACTCGAACTCTTGCTCTGAAGTGAAATTCAAACATCATTCAACAGAGACACAGACAGACACAAACAAAGGTGTAATAATCTTCCTGTCCTGTCGCTAAATGATTAGTTATCAGTACCAAATTGCAAATGGCAACCATGATGGCCAAATATTCAGAAAATTTTCCATGAATCTCAAACAGTTTGACCTCAAATCTGAACAATCATAAGGCTTAGCTGCCAGTATTAACATGGCATTAACACGGGAATCTCTGTACGTAATACGTTTTGCCAGATCAATAAAAAAAATATCTTGAAACCTTCATTGATTAAGAATCTATGTCTGTAAGTCATGCTTTTGTTCCAGCTAACAACTGTCGGCTTACTAATCTGATTCAAAAGGCATTATTATCACATTATATAATCATGATCTCAAATTTGCTTGCTAATCTGATTCAAAAGGTCAGTACACTGGCCTTCAACTGTTGATAATCTCCACGGATTCTTCTGAACTGATACGCTTTCCTTGTCTCCAATTATTGCAGCTTTGTCCAAAAACCTGAGCATCAAAATGAACTTGAATTTGTCCAGTTGCTAGTAAAGATTAACTTATATGATCATATTTTGCGTGCAATTACCTAAGCCTACTTGTATGACCAAGAAGTCTTCCTCGAAGCTTCACTGATGTAGGAATTTCATGCAGAAGAGAAGGATTGGAAGGATAAGGTAGTTTTCTCTTCTTTATGGCTACAATCATAACCTGCAATATTGGCGTTAAAGGGCTCCCTTCTGGTATTCTGTATCTGTAATAAGGTTTCCCCATGTAAAAGGTTCCAATGGTTACAGCCATGGTGATAGTGAGAATAAGATCTGCATAGCCCCAGCCAGAGTTGTCCTGAACATAAACTATGATTGTCACTCCAAGAAAATTACCACAACACAGGGCAAAGTTCCACCAGTTGAAGTAAGACATCTTCTTCTTCCTTTCTTCCTGGCGATCATCATCAAATTGATCAGCTCCAAAGCTCTCCAGGCAGGGCTTGTGTCCTCCAATTCCAAGAGAGATAGAGTACATTGCCAGGAAAAAAACCACTTCGTGAATTTTCCTTGGTTCTTACAGAACTGAAGGACAGTGTACTGACCTTCAATGTCAGTTCTGTAAGAACTGGTGTTGAAGGCCAGAGTGGGGTTCTAAATTTTTTCCAGAGCCCTCTAGGGCCCGCCATAACCTCCCGCTACTTTTTTTCTCTCTAAGGTCAGAATTCTCCTCTTCACAGACTGTCCAGAAGCAGCTGCACCGCCAGCCTTCCATTCTCCGACGATTCTCCTATCTGCAGTCCATCCACAACCAGCTGGGGTAGCTGGTTGCAGCCTTTTCCCAACTCTTCTCCGGCCATTCTCCTTTCTGCAGTCAATCCAGAACGAGCTGGATTAGCTGCTGGCAGTGTTTCCAGCACTCTCTGTTTTGGTCTTTGTCCACACAGCAGCCATTCTCCGGCGAGTCTCCTGTCTGCAGTCCATCCACAACCAGCTGGGGTAGCTGGTGGCAGCCGTTTCCCCACTCTTCTCCAACCATTCTCCTTTCTGCAGTCAATCCAGAACCAGCTGGTGTAGCTGCTGGCAGCGTTTCCAGCACTCTCTGTTTTGGTCTTTGTCCACACAGCAACCATTCTCCGGCGAGTCTCCTGTCTGCAGTCCATCAACAACCAGCTGGGGTAGCTGGTGGCAGCCGTTTCCCCACTCTTCTCTGGCCATTCTCTATACAGGTAGATGAAATTTTATTTTGAGAAGTTTTTGTTTAATTGTGTTAGGTGAATTGTTATTGAATGATGAAATTTTAATTTTTTTTCATTAATATATTTGGATGAACATATTTGGTATGAATGGATATATATTAATATATTTATTATTTCATAATTATTAAAATTTTTAGATTAATTGATAAATTAAAAATGTTAATTAGATGAATTTATATTTTGATAAATTAATTATACATTAGGTGTAGATGAATTTATGGTTGAATTAATTTTTTTACGTAAGATTAATTGGTATGTTTTATCAAATTTAATTATATTGATTTATTGTTAACATAAATTAATATATTTAGTTAAATTTTAAATAGATAATTAATTAGATTATGTTGTTCAAAATAGTATATTAGATGCTTGAAACGTAAATAATTAAACGTCTTTTAAATTTCAGAATGGCTAAAACTTGGATGTTTGCTGATAGAAGATCAGAGGCATATGATGTAGGGGTGAATAACTTTTTAGATTATGCTGTTCAGAATAGTGATAACCCTGAATTAATTCGGTGTCCATGTATTAAATGTGGCAACATGAGGCGTCATACCCCATATGAGATACGGAATCATTTATATATATATAGAGTTGATAGCAGCTATCAAAACTAGATATGGAATGTCTATAAGTATTTTGTATTTGCTGATCCGTCAACATTGTCATATAGAATGTTTATAAGTATAGACACTTAAGCTCGTCACTTAGCCAATAGAATGATGGTCCATGTGATGAAGGAGTAGTGATATTTTCTTATAACTTGAGGTAAGTTATAATACTAATTAAAATTATTAATAGATTTGTTTAACATATTTTTTACATTTATTTTTCATAATGTAGGCAGCACTGGTTGTTGGTGGTTGTCGAGTCTTGTAATTTTGTGTACAATGTTTTTGATCCTTTGAACCATGGTTCTCGTCAAGAACTAGATCAACTTATGTCCACGTAAGTGAAAATATTTTCATTTATGTTAGTATATATTTTTTCTTACTCTTAATAATATTAATTATTTTCTATTAGCAGTTCTTTTAAATTGTTTCAAGTTTTCAAAGAATCAAGCAACAGGCGCATTCCTAGTAGTATTCCTGCTAAGGTATGTATATTTAAACCTATATATGATGTTAGTTTTATTTATTTTGAAAAATGTAATAATGATAAATTTTTAATGCAGTGTCCACATCAGCCTTCAAATACTGAGTGTGGATATTATATTATGAAATTTTTAAGGGACATCATTGATAGACATGATAGAAATATCCCATATGCAAAAATGGTAAGTTTTTAATCATTTGCTTATGTAAATACTTAAGTAATTAATTGATGTGTGTATTAAAAATTTTAATTGGACTAACCTTTTTTTTTTTTTTTGAAATATAGTTAATGGACATAGATACTTAAACCCAATCAGATATTGATGAAGTTAGAAAGGAGGTTGGACAATTTCTTTGGAGTGCCATATTAGAAAGTTGAATCTTGAAGATTTTTGTACACATGACCATTATTGAATTTATATAGTTGAATTTTTAGGATTGTGTAATATTTTAACTTATATATTGTACATATAGAGTTTAATTATAACATCAAATATTAGTGATCTTTTGTTTTGTTTGTCTCTTATTACTTTTTTGGATTAGATTATTTTGAGTGTTTTCAGATATGAAAGAAGTAATGACGATCTCTGTTAGAATGGTATTGAAGTGTATAACATAAAAATTTTGGTTGCATATATATTGTGAAGAATTGTATTGATGTATATGGATGATGTGAAAATAGGTTTTGGATAATTTGAATTTTATTTATTTTGAAATAAATACAAAAAATACCTTTAATGGGTATCCCCTTTTAACGACAGTTCCAACAGAACTGTCGTTAAAGGGTACCCTTTTTAATGACAGTTTCGTTGGAACTGTCATTAAAGAGTATCCCCCTTTAACGACAGTTTTGTTTGGAACTGTCGTTGAAGGGTACCCCCTTTTAACGACAGTTCTATTTGAACTGTCGTTGAAGGGTACCTCCCCTTTAACGACAGTTCTGTTTGAACTGTCGTTGAAGGGTACCCCCTTTTAACGACAGTTCTATTTGAACTGTCATCAAAGGCACCCCTTTTAATGACAGTTCAAGAACTGTCATTAAAAACTCTCCCCTTTAATGACATGAACAAAGATGACACTTTTACAACTGTCATTAAAAACTATTTTTAACTGTCATTAAAGCTTTTATTTGTAGTAGTATTAACATGAATATTTCTAGCAATGCACCTATCACTTGATTCATTCATGACTTGAAATAATTTTAAAGAGTTAATAATAAAAATAATCAAAAAAATGCTAACATAAATAAAAATATTTTCACTCACATGGACATAAGCTAATTTAGTTTTTGATAAGAATCATGGTTGAGAGGATAAAAAACATTGCACACAACCACTAACATCAAGTGATGCCTACATTATCAACAATAATACTGTGAATAAAACTATTCTTAATTTTAAATAATATTAATACTTACATCAAGTTATAAGAAAATATCACAACTTTTTTATCTCCTACTTCTATCATTCTATTGGTAATGTGATGAGCTTAGATGTCTATATTTACAAACATTCCATCTGATAATATTGATGGATTAGCAAATATAAAATATTTAACCAGGCCAAGTGTAACGAAGTTTGTATAAAGTTTACTACAAGGCACAAGGAGTAAAAAATATATAAATATAATGTAGTCGTACAACACTAAACTAATAAAAATCTAAAAAACATACGTACACAATATAAGCCTGAATGGTGGTGATACTTAGCTCCTCCATCTCACAAAACTGAATGATACCATCTCTAGCCAGAAATAATTGTCTCTCAATAGTAAAGCCATCCGCGTAAGGTGTATGTATTACTTCATTATGTGACATCGATTTACTAACAGCTATACATGTTTTTTGCAATGATTATGATTTTGAGAATATTAATGCCATCTTAACTAATAACTTGCCTTGTTGCTTTTTAGTCGATGGCTAAAAAAAAAATGATGAGCATCTATAGATTAAAACTGTAACATACATTATGTAGAAACATTACCTCATGTACATCAATAATGACCAAATCTTACGAGCAAGCAATAACTAAATCAAGCGTAGAAGAAATAGTAGTCAATCCATCATTAGAGTTTGGGTGAGGTACTTCTATATCACCATGAATAGCTACATCCATTGTAACCTTAACATCACCATAAGCTAGTGGACGCCCATGGATCATCCAATTAGGGGTAGGATCCATGAAAATAACCCTACTTACAACTATATATTATGAAGACTGAATAAACATCTTTCCACAAATTATGTTCTTAACACTATTAACATCCTATTTACTATAAATAATATGTGACATACCTTAATATTGTACGGTTCGGGTGCCAATGGTCTGACTGGTGTAGGTGATTGAGGCATTGAATATTCTTCATTATCCATTAATCTAGTCATATTGTTACTAGCTCTACTCAAATGAAATTGCATAGTAGATTTTTTTAGTTGATATTTAGTTATGTTTGCCATAATGTTTGTCAAAACATCTTTATATTCCGTAAACCATCTCATCATTTTTGCCAACTGCTACTGATCCAACCACATACCTTGAAGGACACTCAACTTTTTGGCATTTTGAAAACAAGATGTGATAATCACCCTAGATCCTTGACCTCTGACGCATCCGGGGTACTTAGGTGTATCGAGAGCCTTAGTGAGTACATCATCTGAACCCAAGGGTGTAAATCTACCTTGTGTGCTTTGCATCATCAATTCATCCTACCATATTATAATAAATGAATCAATCATCATGAAAATTTAAATATAAGACAAAAGAAATAATAATGAAAACTGATATGATACTTACAATCCTCTTACCACACTCTCGATTAGCTTCATTTATATATTCTCTTTTTTATTCTATCCTGCTATCTTCCATAATATAGCATGATCAATTTGTTCATCGCCACACAATGCTTATTCCTATCATTAACATGAAAAGTGAACAAGTTAAAATTGAAGAATGAACAATTAAATGAATATATTATAATTCGTTAATAGTAGCAATTAAAAATAACTTATAATGTCTCTCTTTAGCCTTACAAACCCCTTTCTAGCAAGACGATGGTCATCCATATTCTTCTTTCTTTTGCTATTTCTCTCTGTTTTTGAAATGAAAATATGCATCAATATTTGAAAAAAATTATTAAATAAATACATTCGGTAATGTAAATTTACACTTGAAACTCTACTAGTGAGTGAGAGTTTACAAAATCCTACTACACTTCAATATCTCTAACACTCCTATATTCTTCAAGTGAAAACCTCAAGAATTCTAAGTCATCCACATAAGAAAATATGTGCTTCAACATAATATTAGTCTTGAAATTTCTCTACTTATTTGCAGCAGACTGAAGCACGTTCCTTTTCATACTGTTATCAATTTCAAATGCCTCATGTAAAGCAGTATTAAAAAAACTCATTAATATAAAGCAATGCAATGAATAGTCCAATATAAAATGCAATACTTTGTATTCTAATTAAAATACTAATATTTTCTCCTAAATCTTATTATATTTCACTAGTTACTAAGTGTCAGTTCTCGATATTTATGGGCACCATAATATGTACAATAACTCTGATGTAGCTATTAAACTGAATGTCATTCCTCCCAACAAGTTAGTCATTATCATTTACACCAACTGTGAGCTTCACACTAGTAACATGACTTTTAATTATCTTAGGCATACTGGTGATACCTCATTTTTTTGGTCCTTAAGAGCCATCACTTGAATATCCTAAAGGATCCATCGAATCTTCAAACAAAAAACATATAATTAACATCAACATATCCTTAATATATCAATAATCAATAAATCAAATATGATAATTAAAAACAACAAAGCTAATAAAAAATATTAAAACATATGTAACTTTAAAATAAAAAGTATTAAACAAATAATCCTTCACCATCTTCCTGAGCATACGCAAGATAATAATCATCTATTTGGTCAAATAAGTCAACACATGGTAAATTGTTACAAAAAGAAGTGTGGTCTACACCAATTTTCTCTAAATCATCATCTTCATCGTAGTTTTTTTGAGGTGTTAACATTATTATGGACCATTTAGTACCAATAGGATCTTCAACATAAAATACTTATCTTGTTTATGAAGCTAGTATAAATTGATCATTTTTGTGTCCAAACCGATTGAGATCAACTAGTATAACTCTCATATTATCAACTTTGACATCGTTGCTATTCTCTGTCCAATTACATTTGAAAACTGGCACTTTAAACATTGTGTAATCTATTCCCATATTTCTTGTATAACTCTATAAAATGACAAATCACATATACTGAATTTTTATCCTTAGTACTAGAGATTTACATAATGTTGGCACTTAGAGTTACACCATACTTTGATGGATCCTTAAGTTATCTCGTGCTTTATGTAAAATGACAAATGGTAATGATATATTCATGATATTTGATTACTGTGGAACGAGGACCATGCCCAATCCATCAAAGCATTGATGAGACATTGTGATTGGACAATAAAAGTTTGTTCTTAACATGTCTCACAAAATATAATAAATGAACCATATGAGGAATTGATTTAATATTTGGACAAGTATAAGCATTCTTACCCGTGTACATAGCCAATTACTTAAGGTTTGAATATGTTCATCATGCAACCATTTAAGTAGTTTAGACTTAATGGGATTGTCGAATCTTAATTAATTTAAATGCTCACTGCATAATGAAAATAAATCATTAAACAACAATTCAAACTTTATTTTATATTTTAACGATTAATGAGTTGTAGAATTTACCTTACATATGATTGAATTTCGCTCGTATCAAAAAATACAAATGAGCTTGATAAAGGTCACCATTGTCAACTTTCTCAACACTTTCACTAGTGAGGGCTTTCTCATTTTGAGTTAAATGATCAAATACATTCTTTTGTAGAGTAATCTCAATGACATCCATAGTAGATAAATAATCCATATACAATTCTAATGCATCCTCTGTAATATACGACTCAATAATACTACCCTCACACCTATTATAATTTTGAACATAACCCTTCAATACTTTCATATTTCTTTCAAATGAGTACATCCATTATAAACACATGGCGCAGCATAATTTCACTCCTCTAATAAGATGAATAGTGAGATAAACCATAATATCGAACAGGTTAAGAGCAAAATACTTCTTAATCAAACAAAGTATTGTCACAAATTCGCTTTGGATTTTATCCAACTTTGAGACATCCACCACCTTTTGGTACAACGAAGTGAAGAATACACAAAGTCTAATAAGAGTACATTTGACATGTTTAGGCAACATACCTCGTAAAGCAATAGGTAAGAGTTACTATATTATGATGTGACAATCGTGCAACTTTAACCTATATAGTTTTAAGTATTCCATAAATACTAGATTTTTTATGTTCTAATAATACCCATCTAGCACCTTAATCTTACTTAAATCTTTACAAAATTGTCTTTTTTCATGCCTAGACAAAGTGTAGCATGCAGGTAATAGAAATTTATGAGTCAAAGAAAATTGATCTTTTCTTCCAACATTGTGAAACAACATTTTCTTTATTCATTATGCTTCGTTTCTTCCACTTTTCCCATGAATTTGGTAAATCTTGAACCCTATTTAAGACTTCTTGACTACTTAATAATTGGAAAACTATTATAACTTCTTGTTCACCTTTTCGTATATGGTAAGGATGATGCCGTGGTAAGAATTTTTTATGTCCAAGATATGACATCTTTTTACCACGTTATAAGCGATATGCATGAGTGTTCTCAGCACACATAGGACAAGCATAATAACTTTTAACAATACAATCAACAAATTTTCATATGTAAAAAAATCATTAATTGTCAACAACAAAACAACTTTCAAGTTGAATGACTCATTGTGGTATGCATCATATACATCTACACTAGTATCTCATAACATTTTTTAAATCTTCTATAAGTAGAGTCAAGCAGACATCAATATCATTACCACATTGTTTAGGACCTGACATTAATAATGTTAACATCATGAACTTTCTCTTTCATTGTTAACCATGATGATAAATTATAGTTCACCACGATGGTAAATTATAGTTCACCATAATTACCGGCCAATAGCTACGTCAATTACTCAATGTGCTATAGGGATTGATTCCATTGGCCAATATAGCAAGTCTCAAGTTTCTAGGCTCTAAAGCAAATTCTGGCTACATGCAGTCAACCAATTTTCATGATAATGTATCAGATGGGTGCCTCAATTGACCATCAACTTCTCTTTGGTTTGAATGCCATATAAGGTGTTTTGATATTTCAGAACTTCTAAACATTCTTCTAAACCTTGGTATTAGTGGAAAGTACCACAAAACCTTAATAGGCACATTAGTCTTTATCTTGTTATTGTTTTTCATTACTTTCCCTCTTGAAAGTCCACGATTTGGATATTGATGTCATCTTGAAACTCCTTTCGATATAATATGCGATCATTTGGACATGTATGGATCTTTTAATACTCCATGCCTAATGCATTCAATGTTTTCTTGGCATTATATATGGATGTATACATTTCATTATTATTAAGTAATATTTCAGTAATCAAATTTAAAAGATCATTGAAGTTTTGATTAGACCAACCATATTTTTTTGCTTTCAAATTGTATAAATTAACAAAAGCAAACAGTTTAGTGATCTTCATTGACCCAAGATATAGAGATTTCTCGATATCACCAAGTAATCTGTCAAAGTAGTTTGGATTATTATCATACTTTGTAAATGCTTGTTGTACCATCTCTATAATGTTAACAACTTTTTTGATGTGTTTGACCTCCTTAACAACCCTGGCATTAGTAGAAGACCTAACAATACAAGTTTCTCCGTATCATATCTAATTTGATAACTTCTATCAACCCCATATAGATGTAATGATTTTGTATCTCAAGTGGAGTATGATGCTTTATATTACCCATTTAATATATGTTATTATTATTCTGAATAACATAATCCAAAAAATTATTCCCTTTTACATCAAATGCCTTTAACCTTCTATCAATGAATATCTAAGTCTTATCCATTCCGAAATTTAAAACTCTTTATATTAAAAATATGAAGTAATTATGTGTGTGTGCATATATATATATATATATATATATATATATATATATATATAAACATTGTCCTAAATATGATGATTATGACTTGAATACTATCTAACTTTTTATTAAACAATTTTGTAGCATATGTAAGTGACATATAATTAATTAATTATGTGATAAACATCTAACTAATCACCAATTAATTAATTTAAATTTTTTGAATTAATTAACATATGCATGTTAATAATATCTAATTAACATATTATTAGGTAGTATCTAATTAATTAGTTATTTAATTAATAAGTGATCTAATTAAATAAATTAACATATAAATAACATCTCATTAATCAATTAATTATCCAATTATTAAGTTATCTAATTAAATAATGAACATATAATTAACATGTAATTAAGTATCTAAAATTTAATTGATTCATAACTACTAAATTAATTAATATCTAATTAATTAATAAACATCTAATTACCTTAGAAGCATCTAACTATTTTATTAATCATAATCTAAATAACATTAATTTAGATAACAATTACTTAATTGAAATCTAATTCATTAATTATCTAAGTAATCTCAAATTAATCAATTTAAATTTCATGAATTATTCAATATATTAATTAATTTAAATTTCACAAATTAATCAACATGTTAAAATCCAAATTTTACCAATAAAACATCAAACGCACCCAAACAATTATTAAGTATCTAAATACTTGATTATCATCCACCAAATCATACCCAGTCAACCAAATCTAAATATTTTTTTAAATCCCTATATTTAGTCTTCAAACTCAAATCAAATTAAATAAAAACTTAATAAAAAACCCAAATTTTACTAATAAAATTCATCAAACACATCCGAACAATTTTTAAGTACCTAAATAATTGATTATTATCCACCAAATAATATCCAATCAACTAAATCTAAACATAATTTTAAATTCTTAAATTTATTCTTCAAACCCAAACCAAATTAAATAAAAACTTAATAAAAAACCCAAATTTTACCAATAAGAATTCATCAAACACATCCAAGCAATTTTTAAGTACCTAAATAATTGATTATCATCCACCAAATATTAACCAATCAATTAAATCTAATCATAATTTGAATCTCTAAATTTATTCTTTAAACTCAAAAAAATTAAATAAAAATTAATAAAAAACCTCAAATTTGACCAATAAAAATTCATCAAACACATCCAAACAATTTTTAAGTACCTAAACAATTAATTATCATCCACCAAATAATACCCAATCAACCAAATCTAGACATAATTTTAAATCCCTATATTTATTCTTTAAACCAAAATCAGATTGAATGAACACTTAATAAAATTTAAAAAAAAATTGCATATTAGATACCAACAAAGTGAATATTCAATTTTCTTGAACAATCTCGAACTAGTGGAGCTTCTTGGATATTGGATTTTGATAAAAATAGTTAAAGAAAAGATATGAGAGAATGAGAGAGCAAAGGGAGAAGGGGAGGCTGTTGCTGCCTGCCCTCTCTAGGTAGGGTTTAATAACCCTTTAATGTCAGTTGCAAAGTAATTGACATTAAATAAAACTTTTAACATCAGTTACTTGGAAATTTACATTGAAATTGAGCTTAGGCAACTTTCAACATCAATTGCTAGGTAATTAACATTGAAAGTGAGCTCAAGAAACTTTCAACGTCAGTTGCTAGGCAACTAATATTGAAGACATGAAAGTAAATGGTTTCAACGCTAGTTTCTTAGCAACAAACATTGAAGGCTCTTTTTAATGTCGGTTCTCTTACCACTGACATTAAAAGTAACATTTTTAATGATAATTCTTAAAAGAACCGACATTAAAAATGTTATTAAAGATTTTAATGACACTTCTCTCAAAAAATGGTACTAAAAACATATCATTTATTTCACTTTTTGTAGTAGTAGTGATTTAGCTTTCAAATCTCATTTTATCATTCAATATATTTTTATCACACCAACATATTAGGTAAAAATTGGATTCATCTTCTTTTGAGTCTTAAATTAATGACAAATTGACTCCATTTAAAATTATGAAAAAATGACTTTTACTTTGGATCTTTTGCCATAAGTGTAACCAAAATCAAAGCTTATATAGTAGTTTAAAAAATAATTTGGGTATTATATAGAATTTGAGAGTAAAAGTTCATTTATGTTGTACAAAAAAAAGTTAGAACAAAATATCATCAAATATTAAAAGAAAATCACATATTATTAGAAAAATGTTACTAGATATATATTCCAAGATAAAATAATATATATGATAAAAGAAGAAAATTGATTGCAATACAATGTCAAATCGAATTGCATAGATTTTAATTGGATTGATTTCGAAACTAACTTGATACATTAATTACACTAAAGAAAATTGTCACCAACTCAGATACATAATTGGTGGTGGAAAATAACAAATTTATAAAGAATAAAAATGGTAAAAGAAGAAAACTATGTGGATTGTTGAGATTTACAAGTTGTTTGATGAATTGGTGAAATGGGAAACAAATTCATGAGGCATCTGTTGAAGAAAAAAAATCATCTGCTGTTGCAATATTAGCAGCAGCATCTTCACCTTCCTTCACTCTCTTCTTAAGCCTTTTAAATGCCGTCCTCTTTGTTCTCTGCAACTTGCTGCTTTTCTTCTGCATCTTAATTACCTTCCCACAATTCGAGCAACATCTGTGTTTCATTATACTTCCTTAAGTCCATTTACAATGTTCATCATATAAGATTGATGATGCCAACTGAGCTAAATATCTAGATTTCATTTCACTAATAAAATCACTCAAATGAACAAAATATGGCATTTTAACTTTTTTATGTTTTGTAAAACTAATTTTAAAATTAAAAAATAAAGAATAAATATAAAAAATTGATCTATATGCACTTTTAATTATTTTATACCTTAAAAATATCAATGAGATTAATTGTACATATAATGTTGCAATTAGGTTCAATTTATTATATTTTATTACAAAATTTAAAAATTTAAGATATTCAAATTGAAGATCTTACATAATGAATATAAATTTCAAAATTTTCATATATGTAAATAAATATTGAAGTTACCATGAAAAAAGATAAAAATCTCATAAAATTTTGATATTTATCTCATATTACCAATCAAACCTATATGTTCAAAATGTGACATTTTGATGAATCAATTTGATCCAAATTAGATCTTAATTCAAATGACTATGAAAAATCTAAAGATATTTTTATTGCTGAAATAATCCAAAAATAATTCCAATGAATCATTCATGTTTATCCCTTAAATTTGAATAGTTTTTCATGCAAGATCTATTTTTTGTAAATTTTATGAATTTTTTATAATGTAAATTTTAAAAGATATATATTTTCAATATTTAAAAAATTTAAAAACTCTTTGTGATGGTTACTTGAATATTTTTATGTTTGCAAGAAAAAATTAAATCAAAATTTGTTATATATGATTTTCAATTTAAATATACCTAATTTTTAAAATTTTTAATAAATTTTAATTTTGATCAAATTAATACATTAAAGTTTAATTTGTTACTTTTTGAACATGAAAGTTTGATCGACAATTAAACATAAAAGTTTTATAAGACCTTTAAAAAAATTAAAATTTACAGGTGTTAACAATATTTTAATATTTTTATAAAAAATTTTAAAAAAAATTAGTTTAGAAGTAACTAAATCAACATATCTGAATTTAAATTGAAAAATAGGTTTTATATTTATCTAAAAATAAATTTGTGTAAATTAAATTAAACCCTAAATTTCATGTATCTACACTGTGTAGCTAAGCAAAGTAAAAATTATTATCATATTCACTTCTTTCCGTACAACAGATATCAACAGCCATATTTTGTCATTATTTGATTAAAATAGTAATAAATTCAAGTTGAATAAACAACAACGTAACTTCAGGGTATACGTAGAATCAAGAACATCACAAAAACCGTCATTCTCTTTTCAAAATTTAAAAGTAAATGAAAAAAAAGTTTGAGAGAGATGAGTTAAATAGAATTGAAACTGATTCCTAGCTCCAAACTTGAGATGCACTAATTAAATTCTGTAATTTCTTGCCTGAGAATATATGAGTGTTACTTACAGGAAAGCATCATCGGATACAGCCCTGCGGAATGTGATACAGTGACTGCACCAGACATATACCATCTTGCTCGTGCTCCAATTCGCTCTGATTATCTGCAAGCAATAGATGACTCAACATTTTCAAATTTATGTTCTATTATTATTTGTATCTGTTCGACAGAAACATCCGCTTAAAATCAAACATCAGCCAGAAAACAACTGATTTAACAAAATCAACTCTTCCAAGAAACGGAATGCATGCCGCCCAGGGGATGAACAACTTGCTTTTTCCCAATTTTTGAGGAAAAACTAGGAAAACTAATTCAAAATATAGATTGCGCAAGTAAAAGAATCAAGTAATAGGGATAATGAAAATGGAATCAGTAGCAAACTAATCAAAAAAAGAAAAAATAGAAGACAAAGGGTAAATACCTTAATATGAGGAAACCAAGCACTAAAGCGGAGAGGAGAAAGCGATGTCAGAAATTGCTAGAAAGATCAATGTTGCTGGAGAGAGAGAGAGAGAGAGAGAGAGAGAGAGAGAATAGTGAGTCTTAGTAGGAGTTTGATTTATAGGAGGTGCGAGTGACTTGGGGAGGAAGGATATGCAACTGAAAACGCGTCACCAGACCCACTCCTCGTTTGTTAAGGACTGGATTATTCAAATTTATGCCTTTTTTTTTTTCTTTTTAATCTATTTGTTTATAGGTCAAATTATTGGACCTCTGCTCCATTAACCCGGCATTTAAACAGAAGTCATTACCTAGAAGACATGAAAACCTTATCTCGAATTGAGTTGTGTATTAAATTTTTTAATAAAAAATTATTAAAATATTTTAATAAGTTATAATATTAATATAAAAATAAAATAAAAATATAAACTATTGATTTTATTAAATTAAAATATAAACTATCTTCAAAGCATACAACTTTCTACAACTGAAATTTTTCACATGATTATAAGATACACCCTAATGCAAACAACTTGTTTTTTGAGCCAAAAGCATACAACTACAACTATTCATATTTAATTCACTTTGATTACATGACTTTCTTAGAAGCTACTTTCTTAACTTTTAAACCTTTAGAATTTGATCAACCTGATGGTGTGTTAGATAATGGGTCAATATTGCTCAGAGTTGAAGTACTTGAACAAAACATTGTCATTAGTGGGGCTAATGACATACTTATTGATCCACTTATTATTATTAATGCAGACAAGGCAAACATTGGGTTGTTATACTATTTAACTACAAAACCCTTTGTTATATATAATGATCGTATTTGAACCTGTGAGATAAAACAAGAACATAATGATTAAATAGAAATTTGCAATTGAACATAATGGTGAAATTCACTCTTATCTGCCACTTGATGGCCCAACTTGGGTGGAAGCAGCTAGCTATTATGCCACTAGGATTGAAGCAATTCAACTTGATACCTTATTGACAGAAAATAAAAGGTTTGAATTAAAACTCATGTCCTATAGCTACTCAACTACATAATTAAGTTAGTTGAGGGGAACGTACTTGGTTTGGAACAGAAGTTAATATCTTAAAACCCATAAAAACTTCCTCACTATTGCTCTAGTTGCATAAACATACCCATGTTATATCATAACAACCTATAAATAAGTTCAATAATTGAAAGATAAGCTATCCAAATTACTTGTTTCACTTATCCTTTACATGACCTTACATTATGTCGACTTTGTTTGCACTTACTATATGTGCTTAGCAGGTTCTGTTTTGACATTTTTATGGCACTTGAATTCACTTCATCGACATCTCTTCTTCATTGCTTCTTTGATCTTTTAAGCTAAAGAAGTTGGATAAGTTCCAACCTAACTACAGGCCACAAGTTGGGGCCATTATAGGGATTTATCAAATGAGAATAACACCTAATATATCTCTCCTTATGATAGCATAGGTCAACATAATCTTTTGGATTTTCTTTTTAATAATATATAGCAAATTCAACATGTACACAAGAGATAGCACTAATTTCCAACCTATTGCAATCACAAGTGTGAGTTGTTGTATCAACCATGCACTGCTTATCCCTTGATTTCACTTGATACAACACTAGACCAAATTGGTATCCATGTATCATATCTCAATTTGATTTTTTCTAAACAATTTTGAACTTTAGGGCACAGAAGTGCCTTTTGCCTCAACATTTTATCCCTCTTGATATGTATCTTTTTCATTAAATAATTTATGATTTCTTTCAATAATTGCAAAATAGGCTTATTTTTAGCTCTAAGAATTGAAGCATTGAACATCTTAGAAAGATTATTCAGAAGCATATCACACTTAGATCTATCTGAGAAAGCATGTCTGGACCAATGTATTGTAGGTAGCTTAGAAAGTCATTCAAAGGTTTTAACATTTACAGCCTTAAGCCTTTCATACAAGTTTTAAATTTTGAACTTATAGTTGCCTTTGTAGCAATATATAGCAAATCTTTCAAAAATTTGCCTTCGAAAAATTTTTGAAAATTATTGTATATGTGATACAGATAGAATCTGATATGAGTATTTGAAACTAACTCCTCAAATATTTGTACCAAACTTTAAATGAAAAAAAAAACGGTAGCATTAAATAGTGATACATAGGATAACATAGCTGTAAAACAAAAAGTGAAAAGAAATCAAATATTACATACCTTTTGTTAGTCGGATATGAATGTCTAACCATGTTCGGTTACACAACCGATGTTACCTAAAAGTAGTTGTAAAAACCAAGTCTTGTTCTTCGTCTTAGAATCCACAATAGCATAAGCAATGGGAAATGCATTGTTGCTCAGATCAATGCCACAACTACCATCAGTTGCCCTTGTGCATTGTCTTTCAAATGGCAGGCATCTAAACTGATAATTGGCCTACACCCTTCCAAAAATTCTTTCTTACATCTTTCTAAGCACACATAAATTCTTTGAAACAGAGGGTTTTCATCCTCTACAGCTCTATCTAAACTTAATATGAAGTAACTACTAAATTTTGTTGCCTAAGCTCCTTACAATAATCCCTTAATCTCCCCTACTTATAGCCTTTAGATCCATAGATCTTAGATAGTGCCATCCTTTTCGCCCTAATACAAATATTCTTAGAGATCTCATAAACCAAATTAGTCCTCATTGTCACCATCAATGTAGATATTTTAATTCTTTGATCTCTTCTAACCAAATCCAAATATATTTTTATCAAAAATCCAAAAGTGTACTTGAAGGCTCCATTACATGAGTGAGTGGGGCTACAAGTCTTAACTACAAAAAAAATGAGTTTGTCCTACTCAAGAGATAAAAAGAGTCCATTTGCACCTTTCCCTACACATAGTTCTAAGTCTATTAGCCTCACTTTTTGAAAATTTTCCATTTGTAGCGACCATTGACAACACACCGTGTAACTGCTACCCTAGCATCATTCAATGCGGTAAAACTAACCCAACTTTGAAAATGGAGTCTTCTATGTAAATAGAATTAAATTCCATTTTACTTTCTATTTCACACTTGCCATCACTACCAACTGGAGTATGTAATTCATCAAAGTAATCCATCTCAAAATCATCAAAACTTCTATTGTGCATAAGCACATTAAGGTTAGCTATATGCATGACATCGTCTTTTACATCAATATCATAATCACTATCTACAAAATCACCATCCCTTTTAACCTTCATCATTTTCTAAACTAATAGCATTAACACCATCCCATTTGCAGTAGAATTAATACTACTACCATCATTACCCGGTTGCTAATAACATTATCTACCTCATTGGTACTATCTTCATTCCCTAATGATTTCTCAATATAAATGTACATATCTTCAGTCACGATGTACATTGAATCTAACATTTCAATGACATCATTTTCATATTTCAATTTAGTCAACCCATCCTCCATTGTCTTATAAGGATATATATAACAGAACTTACTATTACCATACAAAATATTAGCCTTCCTCAACATACTAATAATTTCTACTAGAAAAAAATAATCGATAGTAACATTATCAAACATCATAACCTTATCTGAGCTATATTTCCTAACAAGTGAGTCAATGAAGTGGTCTTTGTGGTTTAAGTGGCATATAAAATAATATGAAACCATTTGCACTCTTATAAAAAAGATGAATAAACTTAATTGATTTCAAACATATCACATTAAAGAATTAATTGTTAATCTAACTACGATCCCTAATACATTGACATATTAACAAATTCAGGCATATCTAAACAATTGAAACTCCCTTGATTAAAATAATAAACATGCAAAATAAAATTTAAATCCAAATTAAATAAATGTCTAACTTAGTCATAATCTCCGTGTACTACAAAACCAACTTATTCAACATTATAAAACCTTAATTAATCAGATAATCTTACCCAATATGTTGAGTCTATCTCTGACAAATTACTACAAACTAAGAAAAAGAAACAATGTATGCAAGATTAAACCCAAAGAAATATGTGATTTCAGAGACCACAACACCTTTTGAGAAGAAAAAAAAAACTCTAACCCATACACCATTAAACATAAACAAGTACCTTTTTTTTTTTTTTTGAAAATTACATACTTGAAAAGATTCAATCCTCGAATATGAAGGTAAACGAGAGGTTTCACACACCAAAGCTTGTTGACAATCAGCAAATTAAGGTAGAGAGAACAATTTTGTGTTAAATGCATTAGAGTTCCATCCCCCTGAACCAAGCAAATAAAGCGCATAAGAACAATGTCATAACAATGCCATTTTGAATAAATAATATTATAAAAATCCGAATCATCTTTTCCTTGGTTGTTAAAACGTTAAAAATTTTATCAAAACTTAAAATTTTGTCAGTTTTAATTACATTAAAAATTATAGCATCACTTTGTAAATATCAAAATTTAACATCATTCCAATTAAATGTTTTATAAAATTTTTATTTAAATATATTTTTTTATTTTTTATTTTTTTAAATATATACATATATATTACACAAATTTTAAGCTAAATTTAAAGTGAATTCAACCAAAACTCAAATCCAACTCGAGTTACAATCAAATTTAAAATTACGACAAAACAGCTATCAAGAAAAGTATGAAAGACTTCACCCGAACTGAGCCATTACCCCTCTGAATCACTAGCTGAAAATGATTTACAACAGGATACATTTCCCCATCTCTGAACCAAAATGAATAATGAGAACGTGAAAAAAAAAATTTTTTCCGAAGAGCATTAAACATCATTTCCTACTAAAAATTATAGACCCAAAATACTTGAAACAATCATACAATAGAGCAAGGTTTCACCAATGTTTTTTAATTTTTCTTTTTTCAGGGTGCAAATTGAAGCTAGACCAAAAAACTACCAAGGAATTTCATGTGATGAGATCTTAATCATATTCACATTTAACGGCAAAGGAAACAACAAAAATACCTTGGATAGCATTCTTAACCAGTCCCCTCCCCTAATAAAAAAGAGGAATAGAGTAATTTGTTAGCCATGCCTAGATACAGAAACCGTGGTCCTTACCTAGCTTCTTGGATGTTAGTATTTCACAAACACAAAAGATACTAGTGGTAGCTGAAAAACCGACCCAGTATTGACCGATATCAAGTTTGCTAGACACCATCTTGCATGAGGAAGCATGGCAATCTTCCCGCCATGTAAAAAAAATCATAAAGCTTTCATTCTCTTCCCCTTCGACACCCATTGCGTTATCACTTTTGTTGACTCCAGCAGCAATCACTGAATCAGGTTCTTTGTCTGACCCTCCTGCCATTAGTGTCACCACCATCTGAAAGTTGTGCCCACACACTCCGAGATTTCCCACCCCCACTGCTTAAATCTTCCTCACAACCTGCCACTGTCTTCAGGAGCTCTGACTGCAGCATCGGGGAATACTCTTTCAGGTATTCGAAGCCATCTGACCGCATGACAGCTGCAATATGCATGCCCAAACAGAATCAGAGAGCAATATATCAAGCAAAACCTTCACGAGTCAATCATACTTGAAGGAATTAGTCTATTCAGGAATTAGAGAACGGATCTTCTATTAGCATTACTACTCAACTATAAGAAAGGTTGGCCATACTAATCACAGCATAAAATAGCTAAATACAATTCTAGCTTGCATACTTACAGAGATAAGAGTACAACTTCTTGCATGAGTTGTATATACCTATTAATTAGGTTACACCAGCCACCAGCTGCTTCCAATTAGTTTGAAGTGCATAACCACTAATTAGATTTAATCATCCACATTCGGCTAACAAGTTGATGGTATACCTAGCATCACCTACAAAGTATCAGACAATTAGGGCAGTTGAGGTCATTTAACAGTAACTAAAATGCACACTGGCACCCCAAAGGCTCAGCCATTCGCAAAGCAATGCAAGGTGGTCACAGTATCCTGTAAGACCTCTTTTCATCATTGCCCAGAAAGTCTTATAACTAATCAAATTCCAACCAATCAGACACCAGAACCTAATCTTTTCCAACCCTAATTTGAACTGTAAACCATAAGACATGCTACAGCCCCTCGCTGTCAATCCTAAATAATAGCAAACCAACATATCATATCTGCTGAAAGCTGTACTCGACCTCCTGGCTTATTTGCATCAGCCACTCAGTCAATGCTCTTTTTCATATTTCTTTTCAGTTTTGGTAAGTGAAGTCAGTTCATGAAAAATCTTTAAAAATGAACAACTAAAAGGAACAAACTATGCGACAGTGTCTTATCCCCCAGAATTGACTCGAGAGGAACCAAGGAGGGCAGAATACATAAACTTCGAACACACATATCCAGCAATAATATATTTGTTTTTACACAAATGAAACAGAGCAGAGCTCAGATCATGATTACTCTCCCTCTAAAAAGTACTGTGCATCATCCTAACGTAATTTTCATGTCCCAAACTCAGTTATTAGAGAGATTCTTATGCACCAATACCTCTAATACAGTGAAAAGGGTTCAAACGCATTGCAGAATGAGACAACATCCTCATGCCAAAATATTTTGAACTTCCTGTACATGATTTATGTATTGTGGTCTTATAACTTCATTCAAATGTTAACACTGCTTTTGACATGCTTTCGTCAGTTACACCACTCCCTACTTTAGAGGAAGATACTACAGCTCAGCCTGCAAAAAGGAACGGGAAGGGCTATATCCTTGGCATATATCATGCCTTCAATGAATATCTATAAGATCCTATTATTTGACTGACTAACCCTGCATTACAACAACAAATCTTCAACCATCATCTATAAACATATATATACACACACAAGTCAACAAATGCAAATCACTAAATAATTTTATGTTGACCTTCACGCTTAACTTCTCGTCATATGAGAATTCACCTTAGGTTGCAATTAAAGGGACCAGTACTAAAGGCATAAACTATTGTTGTACTATTCAATAAAATTCTCAGTGCTTTCAGCAGGTATGCACTTGATCATAATTGTGCAAAAGATTATTTCTAAGGGATAATAAAGAGGAAAGAGGAAAATATACCTGCAAGGTTTTCGGCAGAAAATTTTAGGCAAACAGCTTTTAACTCCTTAGCATCATATTCGTCAGCCAAAGCTAAAATTTTTGCAACAGAATTTACATTTATATCCCTGCAGAGATGAGATTCGCACATCAATTTTAGTCTATCCAAACCATACATGTCCGCTGCTGCCAACAACTTTGCTATCAATGTGTCAGATATTTCAGATGCACAAGAGGAACTAGATGTCACAACCTCCACATCTTCTGTAAGAGTATCTCTATATATGAAGTGCAACAAGGCCTGTTAGAGATACAAGGAAACAAAAGAAGAAATAAAAAGTAATTACCATAACAAGAGTACAAAAGGATCTGCAAAAAGTTACGGCTAGTGGAATTAGTAAGAGAAGTTCATTACCTTGAAAACCTTAGGTTTGATGTCAATGATCACAATTTCTTGATTACCTTCTTCTAACCCATCAAAAAATCTAGACCGAAAAAATGGGGATCGAGCAGCCAATACCAACTTATGAGCGTGGAATTTTTCCCCAGCCACATTAAACAGAACATCACAACCTTCCATATTTTCCAGTAGCATACCAAAATGTGTGCCAATATCTGACTCTGGAACCTGAATTGAGTGTAATCTTGGACAATCTATTGCTGAAACCACAACTCCAACGGTACAGTTGATCTTTAAGCAATCGTCTTGGAGGAAGTCAGATGTCTCAAGCAAAGCTCGTCTGAAAAACCGCTTGTATCCCCTGGTTAGAAGCAAAAAGAATCAGTGTTAAAAAAAAAAAAATCCTAAAATTAGCTGTCAATAGATAATTTGGTAAAAGATGATGTATATACAGCAAACTATTCAAAATTTAACTACTGCACATATATCAATAACAGAAAAACCATTGTCAGTTTATTCTATACATAATGAGAAAATGTACACATTTAACCAAACTGTATTAGCACCTCTGATCATGTAATTACTATCGCATATGTAAAACAATCCATTAAACGGAAAGTAATCAAATTTGTAGTAGCTATTTCTATACTGTTCATTCTGCAATTCTTACTCAGAAGACATTAACCATGGAAAAATGATTGAATTTCAAGCATAAAAGATGCCAAGCAATAGCAAATCATCAACCACAACAGAAAGGGCAACAGTCCCCCATCAAGAAAAAAAGAAAGATAGAAAGAAAGAAATAAGAAGAAATGCACAACTGCATTGCTAAAAACAGAGATGAAAAATGCACAGCAATCCATCGGATAAATAAAAGTGAAGACAATGACAATAGCTACCCAATTGAATCCCTATATCCACAATAAATATTACCATTTCCTAAGAAGATAAACACATAAAGAGTAACTCAGGTACACATCATCTACAAGAGACCTACAAAACAACAAAGGAAAAAACAAAAGTCATATATTTTATAACTGACAATGATGCCAGAAGAAAAAAAACGAAAAACTCTTGGAAAGACGAGTAGTATGAGTCCAAGATCACTCTAACCAACACTAAAGCTACGTTTGGTAAGTGAGACAAGATAAGATTATTATGATTGCATAAGATTGGATATGGATTACATTAATGCTGTGATATGTTAGATGTAACATAAGATAGGATTAAAACTACTCTTAATTAATTTTAAAACATTTCGATATTAAAAAAAATAATATATAATCTAATAGGCGGTACAAATTTAATTTGTGTAATAATTAATTGATAAATATAATAATTTTAAAATTTTTAATTTAAACCTCTTAAATTTTTATTATATTTTATTATTTTTTCACTTACAAAATATGATTATAAAATAAATTTTATAAATATGAGTAATAACTAAAATTAATTATAAACATTTAGTCAATAATATTAATATCTTTAAAATAAGTTAGATTAACTTAAAATAATATTTTATTTGAAATAGCTTGAACATTGAAGTAAAGTGATTCAACATAATGTTCGTAACAAGTTGAGATTGTATTATAACTAATTAATTAATATATATAATTTTTTTATTTAACTTTTAAAAATATGATTATATCAATTTAAAATAAGTTTTCAAATTTTGTGATGTTCATGATACAAAGTAAAACCTAAGTTTATACATTAATTTAATCTACCACTTCAAGGGATAATTTTACCCCACTAATTCACGGGGATAAAATTATCCCTTTCTAATGGGATAAAAAGCAATATTACATAAACTTCTACCAATTCTATCCTTGCACCAAATATGAGATTAAGATAAAAATTATCCTACCCCAATCCAATCCCATGCAACAAACATGGCCTAAGAGTCCAAAAATGAAAGGATCTTCAAGTACTCTGTTCCGTTAATGTTCCAGCACCACATTCCATCCAACCACACCATAGAAGATACAATGCACAAGCCCAAATGAACTATGAGTTCCCAAATGAACTATGAGTTCACAAATAACTAGAAAGTGCAGCAATGCCTAACTAATTAAATACAATTTTCTTTGCAAATATAAAACCAGCTTTAAAAATTTCATTCCAGTTTATTACTTGTATCTTATATTAAGCTGCCTGAGCTGTGGGTGAATTGAAACTTCAAGAGACAGACAATCAGATAAGGTCTTGTCTTCACCTAAGGAAGTTAAACCAAGACGTCCTGAATTTTTTATTTCAAATTTCTTTCTTTTCAATAAGTAAAATCATGAGACTAAGAATACCAAAAATCAAAATACAAAAGGAATGAAGAAAAATCTCAGGCTATGAAAACAGAAGAAACAAACAAGAATATGAATAAAGGGCAATCAAGAAGCACAAAAGTGAAAGACCAACTTAAAGATGTAAAGCCTCAACAAAATCTCATAAAGATAAATGACTGCAGCCTGCTTCGTCTGTCACCCATGGAAACAGCTATTGCAGCTGTGTCAAAGAGTGGTCTAGCCCTTCAGAGATTCTGTTATTCAACACAAAATAATAAGCAAGAGGCTACTGCCTTCCAAAAGTAACTCTATACTCTTTCCACCACAGTTTACATGTTAGCTTTCAAAAAAATGAAGCAAACAAGCAAGTTAAATCTCAGAAATGAGGAATGACAGAATTAAATAACTGATCCCTAGTTATTTGACAGCGCAGCAACAAGTGAAGAACACATTTGCCATTTTGCTTACACATTTAGCACCAATTAACAATGCAATTACCTAACTTGTCAGAAAATCAACCCCAAAGCAACAATTCAAGTGAAAGCACTCCAAATGTCTTACCTGATAAGATCTTCTCAAAAGATTCATAAAAAGCTGATGAAAAAAACTGGTCTTCAAGTTTTTGAATCCCAGAGACATCCAAATTATGACATCTCTCCTATCCCTCTTCCCCTTGAAAAGAAATCCCTACTAATACTGACAGCAAATAATTAAGATCACTTGCAAATGTAGGTTTCCAAATTACACTTTACTTTATTGAGAAAGTATATATATTATTCCCTGATTTTCCAAAGTAGTGGCTCCCAGAAGCAACTCTCTTGATGATAACAGCCTACAAGAGCAGATAACCCTGCTCTTTTAGCAGATCCCCACACCACTAATCCATGACTTCCAAAAGTTTATCAATCCTTGCAATGAATAGGCAGGGATGAGCGGATTTGCACCACAAAATTGTGTACCCAAAATGGGGACTTTTCAGAAAACCCATCAAAAGTACTATATGCTGCACCATTACCACATATTCACATAAAATAAACACACACAAATTTTTTTAAAAAGGCACGGAATCGATCATCAATCAAAATCAGAAACCTCCACACGCTAAACACTCCATTAGAAGGCATACAACATCCCGCAAACAATCACCAACGAGAAAAGTATGTACCTTACAACCATCAACGCAAAAACCAGTGACACCTACCACATGCTGCCCCGGTATTTGAGCGTGTAAGGCCCGCTCTCGAGCGAGCGATCGAAATGGCTATGGACTTTGTGCTTTCCTTTACCGCTCTGATCGACCAGCGTTAGCTCAAAGAGCGCCCTCACGTCGGTCCCCTCGCTGGCCAGCGCAATGAACACAGAAACATACGCGGAGTTATCCTCGGGGTTTTTACCGTCCGGATAAAAATAGATCGCCCACTGATGCCCACCAACGGTGAAACTGTCGCTAGCAATGTGCTTGCCTATCCCCATCCCTTTAGCCAAGCTGTACCCCTGGATCACGAACCGGTGCGACCCGTTCACCGTCTCGGTGACAGATCGTGAGCTCGTCGGCGAGACCAGCGGGCTGGCGTCCGGCTTCGCCGCTGTTGTTGGGCCTGTGGCGCTTGTCATAATACCATATATTGCGGCTTTCTTAGGGTCTTGCAAACGCGATTTTCATAGCAACGATCATGCGGAGTTGCCCTGATGGTTTCGATTTGGGGTTGTGCAACGTGAAGTTCGAATATTTGAAGTAATAGGGAGGACTGCAGATTTTCTGTTTCCTGTTCTTTCTTTCTCTGTTCAAAATTAATTTGATCGATCGGGTCGATTGGTCTTTCTGTTGCCTTAGAAGTATAAAATAGTTAATTATACTGTCAGTAGAGGAAGCCCGAAGAGATGACACATACGCATCCAGAGGGTTCCAGAGGTAATTCAGTGAAATCGTGGAAATGACGAAAATGGCTTCCATTGTGGTTGTGGGATAAGGACACCGCAATAATTGTACTTTCTACATGGAGAGTATCTCGCACAGATTTTGTGACATTGTCTCATGTAAAACTGTCTTAAGGGAATGATTACAGCAAGAATTTGCATATTATATATGTGATGGTGTTCACCCCAGGTTGACTTTTTTTTTTAAAAAAAAAAGAGAGGCTGAATTAAGATTTTTAGTTTGGGTGGGTTAATTTGTTTTATTAATTATAATTTGTGGTTCCAGCTAAATATGCAAACTTGCCATTAATCCTACCATTTCTCTAACTTGGCACTCACCAACATTACTTTGGAGTGAATTCTGCATCTACTGCGACTAGTGCTCTAGTTGAAACCTTCTGACGGGGGGTATGTATGATGCAGTACGTACATAGGTAAGCCAAATTCTTTTGGTTTTTTAGGCTAACTTGTTTGGTAGGCTAACCATTATGCAGACTATTTTCTTTGCAAAGCATCTTTTTTTCTTTTCCTTTCTTCATTTAAAGATGGTAATGTTTCTTAATAATGGAAGAGATGACCTAATATGGATATTCTTAGGTTAAAACAATTCATCAATGGAACATGAATAACACAATAGGAGCATAATATTCAGGCCAAAAAAGAATTAAGCAAGAACAAAGAAGAGGAACATAAAAAGGTAATTTTTCATGGCACACGTACGCAAGAAATTGAAGATGGTATTAACCCAAATCTGGTAAGAGTGTAAGCTTAAGATGAGATAAGTCTACGTTTATAAGCTAAGGGTAGCTAATTTCTGGGTCAACTAAGTCAGAAGTGGAGGCTTTGATATGTCAAACATCAATTGTGCCCTAAGAAAATGTATCTTGTCTTATTGATTTCAAAGGTAAAAACATATGAAGCACACACATAGTAAATTTTATGGAGAGCTTAAAAATTGACATGATGAATCTATAAGCTAAATAGTAATGGTTAAAATTTATTGTTTGTTTTTGTTTTCAAAATTTTTGGTTTTCCATGTAATTGATTTTAAAACTCAGCTGAGATATTATAAGAAGGGGAAAACTTCGTTACAGACGAGGTTTAGGTAATGATGAAACAAAGATGAGAATATTAGGAGCTATACTTGTTCAACATTAGAAGTGATGATTACATAAACCCTTTTTTGACCAACTCCACTATACTAAATTCACCCCACTTTTAATATGTTAGGATCACTATTACAAAAAATTTAACAAGTGATAATAATTTAATGACAATTATTCAAAAACTTATCATTAAAAATGAGGTCTTTAACATCAGTTAACAATAAATTGATATTAAAGATTAACCTTTCACATCATATAAATAAGAACTGGCGTTAAAAGACCATCCTTAGAGCCTTTAACGCCAATTCTTGAAGAATTAGCATTAAAGGCCTTCAATCTTTCAAAACAGCACTGGGGCTTTTAATGCTAGTTCTGGAAGAACTGGCGTTAAAGGCCTTTCAATCACAAAGGATATGCTAGTTTTGCTAGAACTAGTGTTAAAGGCCATCTTGTGTTCTTCACGCCAGTTATGGCCCCTTAAAAGCTATAAGGATATGCCAATTCTGCTGATGCTAGCCTTTAATATCCTTTCACGCCAGTTCTACCAAAACTAGCATGAAAGGATCTACAAAATTAGCATTAAAGACTATCTTGTGCTTTTCACACCAGTTCTAGCTGGAGGAGACAGTGAGGAGATGTTCGGAGGAGGAAGCTTAGAAAATCAAGGTGGAATGCTAAAAGATAAAAGAGGTAGAGAGGAGGAAAAAGCTAGGTTTCAAATAATAACTCGGTGCAACTCAGAATTCTTAGAGACGATAATGTTCAGAGCACCCTTTAAACAAAGATCCAAAGAACAAGAGAAAGAAATCTAGAACTATCAAGACAAGCGAGGATGTTGAAAACCAAAGAATGACACATATCACGGTTGAAAGAAATAAAGGAAGTAGATGAACAAGCATCTTTATGTTTTGAGGTCTCTTATGCCTGGTTCCTATAAACAATGGGTATATATATTCTGATATTTCATAAATGTTCTACCTAAATAAAACACAAGATATATCTCTTATGTTTTTGTTATTTATTTTTGATCTTTTCAGTTTGATTATTCATTTTTCTATCAATTTTCGGTGCTTCTGGGGAAACAGAAAAACTCAAGCTCTTTTCATTTTCTCTTTTACATATGATCATTATCATAGAGTCGAATGAATTATACATGTCTAGAATTATGTTTAAGATAGTGATAAAGAAATATATGCATATCTTTCTCTGATTTATCTTTGTTTTGGAAGAAAAAAGAACAAAGTAAAAGGCAGACTGGTTTCTGTTCAATTACAGGGAAATCAGGCTTCAATTATTGGTGGAGCCATAGAGTTTGTTAGACAACTGAAGTAACTCGCTCAGTGCTTGGAATTGTAGAAAAAGCGAAGAATCTTACGAAAAGCTCAAAGGCAAATAAGAGACACATCTATGGGAATTCAATAGCTAGAGGCACCATTCTTACCTCTTTTACCTATCCTAAATGATCAAATCTTTGAAACTAGACTCCACGAAGAAATGGCAGAAAACAAATCTTGCTTGGCTAATGTTGAGGTCAAACTTTTAAGGTTTGAGGCGATGATTAAGATCCTCTCTAGAATAAGGCCAGGCCAACTCATAAAGACCATAGCAACTCTAAAAGACTTACAGCTCAATATCCTTCACACTAACATCACCACTATCGAACAAACTGTTCTCTATTCCTTCAATGTCAAGGTATAAACACTTCCATTTATTCATACTTTTCTTAACGATAAATAAAGATTTCTAGATGCTTTATACTTCATGTATATAGGTTGAAAGTGAAGCGAGGTTCTCAATAGAAGGTATAGCGAACCCTATTCCCTTGAAAGGCTATGGCCTTCAATGCCAGTTCTAGTAGAACTAGCGTTAAAGGCTATCCAGCCTTAGTTTAAGTTAAGAATCCTTAATTCATCTTCAGAGCCTACCAATAGCCTCGCGCATGATTTATTCTCTCCTTCATCCTTATTCTTTTGCTCTCTATCCAAAAGCAGTTAAACCAGCTGTTGACAACTACACTGCCTCTCTCTACCCCTTCTCCTCTTTGCTCTTCGTCCAGAGGTAATTAGGCCAGCTGTTGGCAACCGTACTGCTTCTCTTAGGCCCTCTCCTTTTTGGTCTCTGTTCAAAAGCAGCTAGACTAGCTACTGGCATGGCAGTGACACTGCCTTTCTTTCGGCCTTCTCCTTTTTGCTCTCCGTCCAGAAGTAGCTAGGCCAACTACTGACGGCCGCACTACCTCTCTCTAACCCTTTTTTATTTGCTCTCTCCTTGCTTCTTTCTCTTTCACTTGTCTCAATCTTCACAAGAAGTAATCGTATCTTCCCCCTCAATTCATTCATCTTTGGCATTCAAACATATGCAAATATTTCAGTATAGATTTGAATTTTTTTTATGAAATTTAAATTTTACAATTTTGATTCAATTTAGTTAATTTTGGTTTAAAAAATGTATTGAGGATATATATTATTTTGAAAATGTCTTTATTAAGTGTGTTTGATGAATTTTTATTGATGAAATTTGAGATTTTTTTTAAGTATATTTGGATGAATATATATTTACTTCTTTGATAACCAAGATACAATCTCTGATTATTTCTCTTATCAATAAATAACCTTAGATACGATATTAAGATTTAATTTATCAATAGCATTAAGAATTAAAAAAATTACCAATTTTAGCCAATAAACACATATTTAGGTTTATTAAACTAGATTATATATCTTCATAACATAAATTGAAAACCTCTTTTGCAATTAACTAAGTTCTTTACTACTTATATTAGAACATTTAAACAATTACGAATTTAAAGTTCTAATTAGTAATCTATTATTTTGATAATTAAACAAAATGCCCTTTTGTTGCAATCAATCAAAATAATATTTTCAATAAGCACAGAAGATAAATAAATAATGAAGAAATAAAAAATAAATAAAATCAATTAGATCTTACAATTCTGAAGAATCAAACCCTTAATTATCTTTTGACCGGAAGAGATATTTAGTAATCCATGAAAAGAAAAAGACCTAAGAAAAGAGGAAGGTAAAAAATAAACTCTAGATGTTCCTTTGAAGGAACTACCTCCCCTTTATATAATAATCCTTAAACATAATAATCTATTTTACCTAAGACTCTTAAAAATAAATTAAGATAAAGATAAAATTCTATAACTCCTTTTAAAATAAAAGATAAATTCTTGGTTTAGTGAAATTCTAATGCTATTGGGTGTGCTAACGTCTTATCCAACAACATCTTCTAGTTCATCCATATCTCTTGCAATCCAACTTTTTATCTTTAAATAATGAATTTGAGTCCATCTTGGTTGATTTCCTTAATCCACCCCTACTAAATATAAAATATAGTTAAAATCCAAGATTTAATCATTTATAACCAACAAAACATGAGAAAATAAAACAATATATATGACTATTATGCATTCTATCAGTACACATGAGATAATATTTTTACTAAATATATTTTATGAAGTTAACTTATTAGTGTCAATTAAGTTTGCAAAATTTTTCAACTATCAACTATAAAGCAATAAGGCAAGTTGCGAGTTAAAAGAGCACCAACATTGACAAAACTACAATTTTTGCAATAAGTATCTTCTGTTGGGCTATCACTAAGATTCTAAAAGATGTATAGTTATGTGAATAAGGTTATGACACCTGATGAAGCAATACACATACCTTTTACTGAATTCTTTGCTTCTGATGGACATGTATTTGTGGCTCGAGAAGATATCATACAATTTTATCACATGGAAGAGCTAAATGTCACCATTATTTAGGCTTATATTGTGTACATATGTCTTTTAAATTTTTATTGGCTTATTGTTGTTTGGGTAAATTATATTTATATTTTTCTTACTCTTTATTATTTCAGTAAATTTTATATAGATTAAGTTGCACTTGGCTTAGGAAAGTATTTTGTATTTGCTGATCCGTCAAAATTTTCATATGGAATGTCTATAAGTATATACACTTAAGCCTGTCACCTAGCAAATAGAATGATAGATCCATGTGACGGAGGAGTAGTGATATTTTCTTATAACTTGAGGGAAGTCTTAATACTAGTTAAAATTATTAATAATTTTATTTATAATATTTATAATATTTATTTTTGATAATGCAAGTAGCACTGGATATTAATAGTTGTCGAGCCTCGTATTTTTGTGTACAGTATTTTTGATCTTTGAATTGGTTCTTGTCAAGAACTAAATTAACTTATGTCCACGTAAATGAAAATATTTTCATTTATATTAGTATATATATATTTTTTACTCTTAAGAATATTGATTATTTTCTATTGGCAGCTCTTTTAACTTGTACCAAATTATGAAAGAATCAAGTAATAGGCGCATTGTTAGAGTATTCTTGCTAAAGTATGTATATTTAAACTTATATATAATGTTAGTCTTATTTATTTTATAAAATATAATAATTAAAATTTTTTAATACAATGTTCACATCAGCCTTCAAATACTAAGTGCAAATATTATATTATTAAAATTTTAAGGGACATTAGTAATAGATGTGGTAGAAATATCTCATATACAAAAATAGTAAGTTTTTAAGGATTTGCTTAGGTAAAAACTTTAGTAATTAATCGATGTGCTTACTAAAAATTTTAATTGAACTAACTCTTTTATTTTTTTTTATAAATAATTAGTGGACATAGATACTTACACCCAATCGAATATTGATTAAGTTAGAAAGGAGGTTGGATAATTTCTTTGGAGTACCATATTAGAAAGTTAAACCTTGAAGATTTTTGAACACATGAACATCATTAAATTTATATAGTTGAATTTTTAGGATTGTGTATGATAATGTATATTTAAACTCATGTATTATACATATGGAGTTTAATTATGACATCAATTTTTTTTTTGTTCATCTTTTATTATTTTTTTATTAGATTATGTTGAAGTATTTTTAAATATAAAAGAAGTAATGATGGTTTTAGTGAGAACGGTATTGAAATGTATAATAGGAAAAAGTTTTTTCATTGAAATGTTGGTATTGAAGTGTTAGTGTAATGATGTTGAAGGAAGAAAGATAATATAGTTGTTTCATTTAAGTGTTGATATAATTATGTTGAAGGAAGAAAAATAGTATAATTGTTTCATTGAATTGTATAAAAGGAACTGTGATTAGTGTATTTGATAATTGTATACTTATATGTGTTGACCAAGTTTAATTGAAGAGTTATATTTACATATTGTAATTTAATTTTGATGGAGAAAATTTTCGTTTCATATTGTTAAGAATTATATTGATGTATTTGATTGATGTGGAAGAGATAAAAAATTTTATATATGCAGGTTTTGCATAATTTGAATATAAAAATTTTGTATTTATTTGAAAATTAATAAAAAATATATATTTTTAATAACAATTTTATCAAAACTGTCATTAAAGGAGCTCCTTTTTTATGATAGTTCTAATAGGAACTGTCTTTAAAATGGGTGCTTTTAATGACAGTTATTGAAAACTGTCATTAAAACTTCACTTTTTTAATGACATGAACAAAAATAATAGTTCTACAATTATCATTAAAAGTTATTTTTAATTGTCATTAAAGTTTTTATTTGCAGTAATGAGATACTTAAAAGGAGTTGATGATAAAAAAATTAGATTGTTAAAAAAATTCAAGGGACTTGGTTGAATCACGTGAATTCTCATTTAAGGTCTTCCCAAATGGTCACTAGGATATTTTACCTTTAACAACATCTTCTAAGATCGAGATTAAGCAAAGGTTGGGAGTTTTCTTAGATCGAAATTAACTCAAGGTCAAGAATTTTTTAAAATGGGATTTATTCAAGGTTAGGAGTTTTCTTATATCGAGATTAACTCAAGGTCGAGAATTTTCTAAGATTAGGATTAAGCTAAGGTTTTAAATCAAGCATTTTCTTAAACCGAGATTCAAAGTGAAGACCTAGATCATGACATCTTTTCATCCAGTCACTTTGGAACTTTCCTAGATCAAGATTCACATTGAAAAACATAGATCAAGACCAATCAAGGTCAAATATTTTCCTAGATCAAAGTCTAAAAGTTAAAGGTCGAGATCGAGATTTTTCTTCATCTAGATTAAGGTTGGGAGTTTCCTAAATCGAAGTTCAAAGTTAAAGATCAAGATCAAGATTTTCTTTCATTCGATTAAATGTTGAGAGTTTTCTAGATTGAAGTTCAAAGTCAAAGATTAAAATTGAGATTACCCTTCATCTGGCTCAAGATCAAGAATTTCTTTTGTTAAGTCCAACATTGATATTTTTTCATCATCAAAATTTAAAATTCAAAGCTTAAGATCGAGAATCAAAGCCTGCCATGAAAACATTCTTCTCGAAATATTCAACTTGTTAGCAGACCTACACAATCAATGATAAAGCTAATGATGTGGCACGTCATCATTAGGTGAGCTAACATTATCATTGATCAAGCAGATATGGCACATCACTATTGAAAGCATTGTTACTGATGTGGCATTACTCTGCTTCTGAATAAGAAAGATTAAACACACCCTACAACTCGACATCGCCTAATTCTTCACTAATTTGAGCAAAATTTGAGTTGAAATTACACAAAGGAAGAAGAAATGATGAAGTGGATTACAAGTTTCCTTAAATTACAAAGAATGAGCCAAAAATTGAAAGAATCAAGTGACACGAGGGAAGTTGGTTGAACACACCTATTCTTAGTTCGACGAATGATTGAAGAAGATAGTGACCTCACAACACTCAGATGAAGTCGGAGAGTATGAAATGAAAGTCAAAATCAATAATCATACTTTTGAAGGGTCTTAGTAGACATCACAAAATGAATAAGACTCTGTTGAGCTTGAAGGTTGAGGTTATTGGGGTGCATTGCACCTTTTTTTTAACCCACCATTTGATGCTAACTTACACAGATGATTTTCTACAAATAGAGGTAGATCTTTAATTATAAAGAACACAATTATCACAATGGGTTTTTGATTGAGGGTCGGATCCTCAAAGCGACTTAAGAAATATATTTGGATGATTTTATCTTGAAAAGATTTTAAAAAATAAAAATAAAAAGAATCGCCACAACTCTTTTTTATGGTGTGATTAGACACCAAAATTTGTTTATTTTCGAAAATCACTTGTTAGATTAACAAAAATAAATATAAATAAGCAAACATAATTCTTTTAAAATTAAAAATATGGGTTCAAGAGTCGGTTACGCATAGGGAAGGGTTAGCATCCCCATGGTACTCGAAGATTGGTACCAATTGATCATAGTTACTTTTTGATTTTGAAATTCACTTGATTTTTAAAATTGATTCCCTAAAAAAATGTCTCAAAAAAAAATGAATGAAGTTTTAATTTTTGTGGAATACAAAAGTTTAACTCTTATTTCACTTTTAATTCTTGAAATCACTTTTATGAGTGAGGATACAAAGGTCTCACTCTTGCTCAACCTTTAACTCAAAAATATTTTTTTATGATAAAGAATATAAAGATTTCACTCTTGTTCAACCTTTAATCCATAAAAAATTTTTTATGATTCATGCAAATACAATGACATGTTGATATGCATAGCCACATTATGTAAAGAATATAAATAATTTTAATGTCTCATGATCTTAAAACAAGTGAATAATTAACATTTAATATTTAAATGTAAGCCTTAAATTTAATTTTTATAATTTTATTAATTAAAAATAAAAATAATTGAGGGCCATATAAACGAAATATTTTAGAGAATTTAAAGATTGTTGTCTTAAAATTTCTTCGATATTCCAAACAAAGCAATGTTTTTTTTAAAAGAAAATATGATCTTTATATTAAGAGAAACGAAAACCTGTCTCTTTAAATTTTTCATATTCTCAACAATAGAAGATATATATTTTATTTTTTAAAAAAATAACAACTTTTTATTAAAAAGTATGGAAAACCACTATTTTGAAATTTTTTTCATATTTCTCAAATATACATTTTTTGTTTCTTTTAAAATATGAAAATTCTCTCTTGAAGTTTTTTCATATTTCTCAAAAATATTATTTATTTTATCTTTTATTTTTTAAAAATATATTTTATATCGGAGAGTATGAAGACCTCCTTTTTGTTACATTCTGGAACAGTCAAAAGATGAATATAAGAGGAAAAAGATCATGTGTGAACCATGTTTAAGGAATAACACTCAACAATGAAGAAAGAAGAGTATATTCTTTCAATTCCATATTGGGAATACAATTTACTATGTTACAACTTGATGTGATGCACCTTAAGAAAGATATTTATGGCAATATACTATATACACTGATGAACAAGTATGGTAAGACAAAAGATAATCTAAGCACTCATAAGGACCTAGTTTCTTTAGGCATACGACAAGATCTTTGACTAAATGAGAATTAACGATTCTGTCTAGTTTTATACGCAATGCCACTTGCAATGGAAAATTACTTTCTAAAGACCCTAATGAATGTGATCTTGTTTGATGGTTATGCTAGCAACATTTTAAGATGTATTGATCTCAAGCATTGTAAGATTTGTAGGTTAAAGAGTCATAACTCACATATTCTCATAGAGTAGTTAGTGTGCATAGCAATAAGGAAAGCAATGCCCCATAAAGTTTTTGTAGTGTTGGTCAATTTATATTCAGTCTTTAAACATTTGTGTGGAAAAGTATCGATCCCAAGTGAGCTTGACAAGCTGCAAAGAATAATTATGTAACATTTTGTCATTTAAACATGTTATTTCCTCCCTTATTCTTTATGGTTATAGTCCATTTGATTATTTATTTGGTTGAGGAAGCAAAATTTAGAGGGTCAGTATATTACTGATGGATGTATTTAGTTGAGAGGTAAATGATTCAACTTCATATGCTTTTTGTATCATGCGATATTTATTTTAGTTTTGATTATGTATATTATTTTCCTATACTGAAGGTACTTAAGTCATGTAAAATCCTACGTATGTAATCAAAGTCAACTTGAAGGCTCCATAGCTCAAGGTATATGCATAAGGTTGAGACATGGTTCAATCAAGGCAAAGGTATCGAGGATCAACCTAACCATTGTGACTCCCTCCAAAGTGAATCTCTTTTCCCACAAATCAAATATCCAGTGGAACATATTAATTATTTCGATCTTATGTCTATGGAATTACACCAAGCAAACCAACATGTGTTGTTCAACGTGAACATGTTACTTAATTTATCGAGTACGTTTGTCATGTTATTTAATTTAATATTTATGACCATTTAAGTGATTAAAGATTATTTATCTAATGTGGGGAGTTTAAGGAGTTAAGCAAAAGGAGATTAAGGAACCAAATACGTTCCATATCATTAATTCAAAAGATAGTTCATAGGGAATTTGTTTCTTGGTTTCAATCAAAAGTGATTGCCTAATAATACTTTTGTTTAAAAATGTTTGATTCCTTAATAACTAATGCATGGGTTTTTTCACTTTAAGATTTTGAATGATAGTAATGAAGTTCATTCATAAGATATGACCAACCTAACATATGGCCCACTTGTCCAAGCAAGGCAGTCAGTGCATATAATGTCAATGGTTTTAGGTTTCGCACTATGGAGCAAGAAGGGAGATAAAGACATAGAGTAGTGAAGTATTTGGCACCTTTGGAACTAGTAACTATACTAGCACCATGATGAGCGTCTAAAGTTTGGAGGAGTTTCATATTATGGGAAATTGATCGATAGAATAGAGTTGAATTATTATAATCGATTCAGCATAACTATATTTAAATGTCAATGGGCTAACATAACAATATTAGTTAGATTGAAAAAAGGATGCCTTTTATGTGGTCAATTTCTCACGCTTGATTCACATCGAAGACCATGCAAATGATGAACCTTATATTAGAGCTTCAGATGCTCACATGGTATACCATGTGAGAGACAAATTTGATGAGGGTTAGTAGGTACCCATACATATCAAACCAAGGAATTTATTTAATGTGGGAATAGATGAAAAAGATATGTTACTCGAGAGCTTGCCATATTTTAAACAAGATTTAACCATGCTTTTCCCAAAAGAGAAAGAAAACATTCCTGAGTCGCTATCACATGCTTGTAAAGGCAATGGAACAAAATCAATAGAAACTTTAAGACAAAAAAATCAAAAAATTGAGGTACATATCTCCCAAGAAAGTCTCGATGCTAAAAATCACTTATGACATTTGTTTGTAACAAACCAATTAGTAAAAGCTAGACCATCATGCCCCATAAGAATGAAGTTATAGATAGGGCAATAGCCAAGTGGAAGAAGATTTTATTATTCTTAATGATGACACACTGCTTGATATTCATTTATTGTTCTTAATGAATCTATCAATTTGAAACTAAAAAATTTATGAACATGATTTAATCACTTACCAAAGATTGACAAGTTATAGGGGTGTCAATTTGAAAAGCAATCTTAGTTCTTTCTCTTGAACTCTCACATTCTTACTCTGTCTCCTTCTGCTTCCATCACATTTCTTGTAATCTCTCTCTTGTAAGCTTCTAGTTGCTTTTATTATATGTTCTTTTATCTTTTTGGAAGCTTAAATGCTTAAATTATTATATTAAAAATTTAAGGGTTCCACTGTGACTTGAATCACCTTTTCTTCTTATAAATAGGTGATCTAGATATGTCTTATTTCTTTAAATTTGAGTGCATGCATATAAGGTACCAAAGTTTCTTTAAGAAGTTACTTTTAAAAAATCTTAATAGCATATTCATTTATAAGTAACCTGATGATGTCATTCCATAAAGGTTCTCCAAATGATGGATATACATTATTATATACTCTAAATTATGTCTAAAAGAATTCTATGTGTGCAACATGCATTATCAAATATTTAGTAGATACAATGTTTCTTCCTAAGCACAAGAGGCATTTTCACATTACCTTTGGTAAAAAGCAGACTTCACTTTTTGAAACTAAGTGATGCAAATCAAATTTGCAAATAGAATTATAATACATTTGCTTACCATCAGCTGGCATGTCTCTACGTGAATCGTCATTATGTAATGTTGTCAACATAGTCATAAAATGGTCTATTTGTGTACTATCTCTTGAATTAAGTCCTTTCTTTAGTACATTTTTTCGCCGTTTTTTGTTAGTTATTTTCACTTATCATAAATAAAACTTTCTATCATGTGTGTTGCAAATATTGTAAAAGCATTACTTACTTGTGTTTCTTCATAGATGTCATGGATGAATCATTTATGCAATTATTAGTAGCGTAAATGCACTCAAATTGCTACCAATAATGACAATTGTCCTTTTAATTATTTTGCAAGTTATTTGGGCTAAAATAATCATGCTATAACAAAGGGGCTACTGACTCTGCTTGACATCTTGCTGATCATGATAGGTTTTTCAATATAAATTTTTCGGTATTATTGAATGTTAATAGTATTATTATATTACTTATCATCTGTTTTATCTACAATCTTGTGTAGATTTGTGCTTCCATTATATGTTATTATGGTTGTTCCAGACTTTTAAAGTGACGACACTTTCTTTAAGATGAGTTTCTATTGTGCTGTATAAAGTTACTTGGTAATAGGCTTCGATATGATTCTTTTTCCCTTTACTGACTTTACACCACTTTCTTCCATTGTATCAATTAACTCGATTTTGGACAAGTCAATTATTTTTGTTTAGGTTAGGTGTATCATTACTTTCTTAAAAAGTATAGAAACATTACATTTCTATTTGAAATAATTAGAGGTTAGGCTTGAAATTGATCTAGGCTAAATAAGGTCAACTAAACAAGCTAAAAATACAATGTTCGATATTTCAATTCTTTTTTAGCAAAAATTATGGGATTATGAAAGTTAAATACATAACTAAAGGTGTAGTTATTATGGAAAAGATCTTCATGTATTAATATTCTCTTAAGTTGTTACAAGACAATGTATCAAATCTTTTTATTATTTAGATTTATGTAAATACTACATTGCAGATTCAAGTTTCTTTATATGTTATTCAGCTCTTAGAATTAGACCCTTCGAGTTCTTGAACTTTGAAGCTCTAACTTCTAAAACTCCTCTGAATAATGGAATGTAAAAATGCTCTTTTTTAAAAAAAATAAAATAGAAAATTAGAACAAAGAATGCTCTTTTATGTTGATTGTGTTTCTCTAGCTTATGGATGGTGGTTCAAGATTTGCTTAACATCTTGCCAATTTATTGCTAGTTGTGTTTATAATGATCACTTACCAATATAAATTTGCATATAGTCATTCATAAATTGAAGTAGTAATTTTACAAAAATAGTTGAAGTACATTAACGTGCAACATATTTTACTGAATGAGTGGTTCGTATGTTTTTTTATCACATTTTTAGTCTTATTGTATCTCATATTAATTAATCTTTATTTTTCATTTTGTTCTTCTTTATTCTTTACCATTCTACACTTTGGGTTTCTTTTAGTGATACCATGGCTATATATGTATTACTAGGTTAATGTGACTTGAGAGATCTTAAGTCCACATTTTCATTTCAAGAACACATTGACTTCCTTTCACCTTTCCGTTTCTTCCTTTCTTTATTATCAAATAGTTTTGATATGGGTACCTTTTGAAGGGTTACTTGTTTGGTTTTTCTTATTTGTTTTTTTTTTTTACTTATAATTTTTGTGTTCAATGATGGTTGGTCGGTGTATTGTGTCTCATCAATGAGATTCCTTTAAGCAACTTTCCTTTGTTTATGAATAATAGTTTTAAGATTAATTAAACACAGAACTAGTAGGTTCATGAGCAATATGAAGATTTTTGGTACTAGCCTTATATGATTTATTACGATATATAATGTTTTGTTTTAGGTTATGTCAACTTACAGTATAAATATTTTTCTTTGAGCTCTTGGGTTGTGTCTCTTACAATTGCTAATTTATTATTTGAACTATCACCCAAATGTTTAAATTTATGCCTTCTTCTATCAGATTAACCTTAAGGACAAATTAAACACTTGAAAACATTTTTTCAAAAACAAGGTACTGTTCATCATATTTCTATCCTCACGTTTATTTTCTTTTCCTAAATATAAGATAGGTTATCTTGTTTAGAAAGTTTTTTAAATGCATTATATTAGACTCTTTCACTTGATTTTTTTATTAGACATTGTTATTGAATTTAGTCTATACTTATCTGTATTCTGAATCATTTCAATTTGAACTACCAACCCTATGGATTGTTGTTATCAATAACTTGAAAAAGTTGGATTGATTAGACTTGGTTAATAACTTGAAAAAGTTGGATTGATTGGACTTCGTTAAGATGTCATCATGCCAGAATTGTTTTAAATTTATTTGACTAATGTATTTATGAGATCAAGAACAAATATATGTTTGACATGCTATATCTATATATTTAATCAATATATCTGTTCTATTTGCTTAACAAATTTGATGTTGTAATTTGTTTTGCTAAAATGAAAGCAGGTAGTGAAAATGTGCATAACCCTTTACTGATTTTAAGCCAATAAGTCTGATTTTGTTATATGTTTATATTTACATTATCTTTAGGTTTGTTTTTTTCACTATAGGTCTGGAGTTTCTAACTTTCTTCTTATACGAACAAGTTGATAAATTGAAGATCTTGTCAGTGTCTTTTATGTTATCAGCTACACTTCTTAAATATGCTAAGGACTGAAAGGTACAGAGACTCGTCATCTACTCTTGCTTCGCAACAATCACTCTTAACTAATGTTGATCACCCATAATTAATACCACCTCAAATAGAAGTGTCACCTATTGTTCAACCACCTCAAGTAAAACTCCCACCCAATGTTCAATCACCTCAAGCAAACGTAGTACCATTATAACACCTGTCAAGTCATCATCGTTACTTTAGATGATGTTAGATAGTGGATGTAATAGATAAATGTGATTTCTGCATTACACTTTACTGCCTCCCATGTTGCTTTATATAAAGGGTTATTATTAACTCCTTTGTTTTTTTTCCACTAAATGATCTGGATGTTATGCAGTAGACCCAAATGAAGATGAAAGACATTTGGGTAACGCCAAGAGATTAATGAATAATTGTCAAATTCAACCAATCCTACCAACCAACAGTTGAGGCATGTGGCATACTACTAGCTTTTTAGAGCAATTAGCATCAAATATCAAGTTATTCCCTATTAACTATAATAATTGGAAGTTTATACCGATAACTAATAAGAATAAGTGCTGCAAGGATATCATAAAGGTGATTAACATATTTGTAGTTAAAACATTCTAACTTACATCAATACATTAATATGTCATTTTACTAGAAGTTAATTTGTTATGATGCATAGGAAAATTTTTGTTTCCTTGCTATGGGAAAGAAATGGATTTTGGGATGCTTAACAAAGCATTGGAGGGACAATCAATCATGCCTATTCAAAAAATTTCACAAATCAGATAAGAGTTGGGAGAAGAATGTGCTCGCACATCCTGTATGAACATTGGGCAGCTTTCATTGACTATTGCTTAAATTTTAATGCATTGGTAATATTTAGTAAAATTTAGAATTTCATAATTTTTAAGTTAAGAAATATTGAGTTTATGCTTTAAGTTGTAAAAAATGGTAGAAAGGAATATAGTGAATAGGAAAAAGTTAGTTACCGCACACACTTTAAGTTCAGGAAGCTTCATATACAAGAGCATGAGATGGTATGAGTGTGTGGATTTATATTATATGCCTAAAAGATATGATGACTAACACTTTTGCAATTGATCTTAGAAAATTATGATCGATAAACCAATTAGTAAAGGTTAATTTCACAGTGAGATGCTCAAAAGGGTGAAAGATGAAGAGTACGTTAGTGAATATGCATGGACTATTTGTACAAGTTTATGTTTACACCTTTTCAATTTTATAAATAATTATTGTTAGTTGTTGTCTTCTTACATTGTTTACAAAAAAAAATATTTCAAACGTTAAGTCTCGAGAAGATTCATCCTAGTCTCTTTCCATGCATTCTTACTCATACGGCTTATGAATAAGAATCCTCATAATTACTAGATAAGGAAAATAACAACCAAGGGTTATGATAGGGTTCCATGGTAGGCATTTAATGACTCGCATTGAATGTCATGAAATAGCCTTTTCCAACATAACCATTGGCCTTTCTATAAAGCTTTCTATAATATAAAGGAAGCTTGATGCTTTTTTTGCATGCTTGAGCGCATTTTTCCCTTTTCTATTTGTAAGATTGTAAAAAAGGCAAAACTTGAGTTCCTTTATGACCAAACTAATATAATATAAGTAGGGGTGCTAACGAGCAAGAAAGAAGCTATGTACTCTGACTAATCTAGTATTTAGTTTTATTTTATTTTCTATATATGCTTCAAATTAATGTGTCTAAAATTATGTTTTTGAATGTGCTATAATGTGATGCTTTTTCAATTGATACCATGCCAAGTATTGGGTTCAAAGCACTTAAGGAGGTTTAAAAGGCTAAGATTTGGCCTTACACCTTTTCAAGTCTTTGGATCCAACTCTTGTAGCGATAGTAAGAGATCGCCTTTTTTTAGAGGTATAAGTTTTGAAGTTGCGAAATTGAAGTTTGAGCTAGAGTCTAAAGAGAATGAATCAGAGCATTAGAAAAGGCTTTAAAGACCCAACAAGCTAAGGATAGCATTAAGCTTTTAAAGGCTTTTGCATAGTACATGTTCAAAGATGTATAAGGTGAACAACCACAACCACTAGGGTTTGCTTTCTTACTCAATGATAAGATATACTTATCAACTTGTATTTTGATGTTTATGAATGATTTATTATAACGTCTATGTGTTGTTGTTGCATTGGTGCATGATGTTATAATTTCGAAATTAGATTAGGTATTAGGCATGTTATATTGTAAAACAAACCTTTAGATTTAAAAAATTGAGAAACCTATAGAAATAAAGCCTTATTTCATCTTGCGTTTTTTGCTACAATATGAGAATCTTTGGGTTTGTTGTTTGGTTGATTTTATCTTAATTATATAGCTCAAAAAAGCTTCTTATATAGCTAAAAAGTTCTTTTCTATTTCACACATTCTAAGACTCTCTATAGGCATATATGAGATGATAGGAAAAAGATGCAACAAGAGAGACACATCTTATAAGAAACAATCAAGAAAACAAGCCATTTTTAATCATACATAAAAATATGTCATGTACTTGCATAGCATATTTAGCTTACCATACAAGATATCAAGATTCTATCAATTAAGTGCCCTCTTTTCTGCTTTGCAATTTGCTTTTTTTTTTTTTTTTGATGCTAGAGATTGATTACGTACCTTGCATTATTATCATTATATATTAAATACATAGTTCACATATACAGCGCTTATACATATAACATATGATAGATGTTGTTACTTCTTTCTTTTGATGTTATAAGGAATTAACCAAAATGTGTTTTAATTTTTTTATATAAAAAGTCAAGATTGTGAACCACATCCTTCATCATTGTTTGGCCATGCACTAGACCTATGATGATATATATTTTTTATTCATTGTAATTTCAAACTTTTCAACATAATTTATATTTGACTTTCACTATGATAATTGTGATTTTTGTTAATTATAATAATTTGTATTAATTGAATGATATGAAATTATGATTATAGTATTATATTTTTGATTCAAAAGATTAGTGGTTAATTAGTTCAAGGTGTAGAGATATTGTAACTATACCTTTTTTCATCATAACATATTTCAAATTTATCATTATTAAATTTTCCTCTATGGTCACTTCTAATACTAATAATGGCACTTCTTTTTTCATTTTGAACCTTCCTAAATAACTTAGCAAAATTTTTCAAGGCATCATCCTTATGAGCTAGAAATAGCACTCAAGTAAACCTAGAAAGACCTAGATGAACCAAATAAGTCAATGTGTAATAGTTGAAGTGGTTTAGTTATGATAATATGCTTTTTCAGCTTTTAAAGAACTTCTAACTTGCTTTTCATTTGAAAAGCATCACAAATCTTATGTTTTTCATATTATGTTTGGGAAGGCCACTTACTAATTTGCTTGTAGATATTTTTGAAATTAACTTCATGCTAGCGTGACCTATTCTCTTATGCCATAGCTAAGCATTATTCTTAAAGATAAGATATTTTTCATCTTTAAGAGGTGATCTATCAATATATATAGTGTTTACGTTTACATACCTCTCACCTACATACAAAGGTTCATGACTTTCAATATCCTCTATAATACATTAATCTTTCTTAATAATAACTTCATATTAATCCTTATCACATAGTTGATTAATACTAAGTAAGTCATATTTCAATCTATCCGTTAGTAACATATTTTAAATTATAGTGGAGTAGGGATCGCTTATGTTGTCGATTCTAATAATTTTGCCCTTGATGTTATCTCCAAAGGTCACATATCCTTGTTTCTTCCACATATGTCAAGAATTTTATTGCATCTCTGGCTATGTGCCTTGAGCATGCACTATTAAGGTGTGCTTATCCTTGATCTTTTCTTATACTATAAAATAAAAAATTCAAGTGTTAGTTTTTGGTACTTACTTTTTCATGGGTCATTGTGAGTTAGCATGTATTTCTTTTGGCACCCACATCATTCTGTTGCTACCCCTTAAACAATATTTTAATGCAATATGACTTACTTTGCCATAATAGATACAACTAGATTTTTTCTGTAAAGATGTAGCTTTCATAAAATAGTTTTAACAATAGTTTGAAAATTTAAAAGGCTTATAACTAAGACCACTCTCACCAAAGCTACATCTTTGATTGATAATAAGTATATAGAGAGCTTTTTTGACCTTTAGGGAATTTTTCAAGAAGTAACTTATGGTCGGCTACTTCCTTCATCAACTTACTATATTAACTAGCCCTTTATCTAATGTTATATTTTTGTTCTTTTTTACTTCCAATGCAAGTTTATCTTTTTAATCACTTAAAGTCTTATAACTATTTTTAAGATGGATATGTTTCTTCCTAAGTCATTTCAACCTATAAGTTTGTTTCTCTAACAATTCGTACATGTCCTCAAATGCATTGAAAAAATCTTCATGCCATATGTTGGGATCAAGCACAGAATTTGTTATCTCTTTTCTTTCTTTATGGACCATGAAGCACATGTCGGTAATTTCATACTTTCATTGTCGATGGAATTTTCTTTACTATCATCCCAAGTCACTTTAAGCGCTTTCTTTTTGTGCTTACCCTTATTCAATAAAAGGCAATCCATTCTTATATGACTTGGTTTCTTGCACTCGTAGCACGTGATAGGATCATTTTTCCCTTTTTTTTTTCTTGATCTCCTTCCTCTCTTTGCATCTCTTCCCTTATTCTTAAAATTGTTCTTATTTCTTAAGAGTTTCTTGAATCCCCTAATGATGACAGTTATATCATCCTCATCATTCTTCTTATCATTAGAGCCTTAATCTTCATCGACATTGATTGCAATCATTTTCTTCTTTTTCACTTCTTCTTGTTGCTTTTTTCCTTTCATCACAATCTTATAGGTCATAAGAGATCCCTTGAGTTCTTTAAGTCATAAGTTCTTCAAATCTTTAGCTTTTATGAAAGTTGTAACTTTGGGATCCCAACTAAAAGGTAAACACATTAAAATTTTTCTAACCATTTTTATATTTGGATTAACTTTACCATAGTTCTTTAAAGGATTTATAATTTGTCAATCTCATAAATATTTCACTAGTTATCTTTTTTGATTTCATTTTAAATAATTCATAATTATGAGCAAGCATGATAATTTTAGACTCTTTCACTTGATTTATTCTCTCATAAGTGACTTTAAAATTTTTCATATCTCATATGCACTTTCACATGCACAAATTCTATTAAATTCTCCTTTGTCAAGTAAGCAATAAACAATGTTTATTGCTCTTACATTTAGACTTCTCTTTTTTTTGTAATCTTTATTACATTCATCCTCATCTTTCCTAATTTCTCTACTATCCATTAGTTTACTAAGGATATAGGGGTGGTCATTTTCTATAATTTTTCATAAATTAAAGTTAATAGATTTCAATTATATTTTCATCCTAACCGTCTAATAACTATAGTCATTTTCATTAAAGTGTGGAGACCTAGTCATAAAGAGTCATTTTACAAAATTAGCTCTTGTATTTACATATGCAATAGTTAACTCTAAACACTTAAGTTTAATAAAGTTTAAGCACCTCGTTTTGATACCACTTGTTGGCCATAAGTAAGTAACCTAAGAGGGGACTGAATTAGATATTTCTACAATTTCTTACTTGCTTTCAACTTTGTCAAGCACAATAATATATTCACAAATACAAGTATAAATTTTTTTCTAAAAAAAGGCTAAAAAATGCAAACACAAGATCTTTACGTAGTTCGACTCTTCCGCTTATGTCCACCACTCCAAGCAACCTACTTGAGAATTCTTTACTAGCTTCTACGGAGTAACCGCTGGTTTTCTTGAATGAAGTCTCTTATAAATGATGATTTTCCTCATTACTATACCCAAAACTTAAATATTTGTTTTAATCGATTACAATTCAAGAAAAACTCTATCAAAAGTGGATACAAATATAATGAAAGCTCTAAATTTCACATATTTATGCGCTTAATAGATGAGATGATGAATAAAGTGAGTAAGAATAGAAACCTCTCTAGAAAAATAAGTACCAAGCTTTTCAAATGCATAAAAGTTTTGGAAAATTCTTTTTAAGAGCCTTTTATATGTTCTTTGGAAAAATATATCCATTAGACAAAAAAGAGAGAGAATTTTAAGTTTTAAATGCTATTGATGTAGTGGTACCGCACTTTCTCTGTAGTATTGTGATATAGAGTCATTAGACATATAAATTTTAAATTTTAACATGTTACTGTAGTGATGTCGTGGCTCAATACGATAGTACTAAGCTAGTTACTGCTTAGTGAGGTGGCAATACACTAGTTACTGCTTAGTAAGGTGACACTACACTAATTATTGCTTAGTGAGGTGGTACTGCGCTTGTTACTGTTTAGCGAGGTGGTACCACGCAAAGGATTTGATAGAAAAAGTTTGAATTTTTTTCTCTTGATACCACAATGTTGTTGCAGCTTAATGTGGTCGTATTATGCTTCTCATGGAGCACCCTCACTACTTCGTGGTGTGGTGGTGTCATGCCACGCTACAATGGTACCACACTAATCATTATCTGGCAAGGTCTTACCATAGTTCTTCTTGGAGCACTCTATTTACTTAACGTTGCCATGGTATCAAGCCTTGTGGTATTGGCCTAGCTATTTTCTAGTGAGGTAGCACCGCACTTTAACAAGGTGGTTTGATCTTTTGTGTGCTAACTGTGTTCCAACTTTTCCAAGTTCAAAAACTTACATCTTCTTGAGTTAAAGAAATGACGAAGTATTGGAAAAACTCTCTAAAATCCATGATTTTTTTAGAAAGTTTTTTGTTCTTATGAATTTTTTAAAATGTTTATCGAGTACAAATCAAGGAGATTTTCAAGCAAAGCCTAAAATTCTAAGTTGCTAGTCTTTCTAGAGCTCCTAAATTACTTACTTGGTCTTCGACTTTCTTTTTTGTTGTGAGGACTTCAATTTATGCATTATACACTATTTAGGTCATTTTATCTCTAGATGCTATCATACTCGCTTAAATAATTAGTTCTTGAGACCATTTGTTGTAATTAAAACTAGCCTTCATGTCTAGCCATGTGTGACTATAGGGCTAACACCTTTTTTTTCATATCAAAAGGGAGAGAAAATATAAAAGCAACAAAAGTGCAAGCCATATAACAACATTTTCCTCCTTCAAATGTTTTTAGCATGATGTATTTAAAAAAAAAAAAAGTTGAACTAATATGATGCACAATGCTCAGCAATATTTGAAAATGTAAAAATAAGATTAACGCATAATGCTTAATGTTGATATATATCTTCATAGTTATATGCACTTCAAGCTTATTATATAATTTATTTTTTTAAAAAAAAGAGTGTTTTTCATTATCAAAAAAGGGGAAATTATTAGCCCCATGGTTTTTCATGGTTAAACTTGAAGATTAATTTTGATGATAAGAAATGGTCTTTAAAATTAATTATTTCGGCAAGTTATGCAATATTTAGAGATGAAAGGACTTGAAAAACTCATAGAACGTTGAAGTCCTTAGAACAAAAAGATAATGAAGAATGAGTAAATTCAAAACGTGAAAGTTGGATACACAAAGCACACCAAAAAGAACAAATGAAAGTGCTATCATAGTATCACTTGCCAAAGGGTAATATTACCTCACCAGACAATAACCAACATGGTACCATCATGGATAAGCTGCAATACCATCGCGTTATAGAGCAAATAAGGTTACTTCTGCAGTAAGCCTTGTAGCACCTCACTGGGCAATAACTAGTATAATACTGCAGTACTAACCGTGGTACCACTACAGTATCAGGATAAAATTCAAAATTTTGCATCTAACATATCCTTTTTACAATACCACCTTAAGAAGTGCAGTATCATCGCATTAATTGGATTTGAAATTTGAAATCCTCTCTTTTTATGTCTAATGGATTTATTTTTCAAAACAAAAAAATTTAAAAAGGTTTTCAAAAGTATACTCTGTACTTGTTTGTGCATTTTGGAAAGCCCTAAGAATTCTTATTTTTTAAAGCTTTTCTCTTTATTGATCATCAAGTTTATTTACATCTGTTAAGGATAAAGGCTTTAAGATTCAGAGTTTTAAGTTGTATCCAGTCTTGAAAGAGAGTTTCCTATTTTATTTTTATTCATCTATTGTATGAGAATTTTGGTATTAAGGCGAGGGCATTCACCTTAGTGTAAATTTTTAGTTGAAAATAACTAAGTAAAGATTAAATTGAAAGAGTAGTGAAAATTGTCAAGTGGGATGTTCGGAGGTCTGGATATAGGCTTGGATAGCCAAACCATGTAAAATTATCTTGTTTGTTTTCTCTTATCATTTTCTCTTTAATTATTACACTTTATTTATTTCTCTTGTACTTGTATTTGACAAAGAAAGAAATTAGTAATGATAATTTTACTAGGTGAATGAGAAATTTTTAAAATACCAAATTCCTATCTTCTTGGATTGCCAACCTTAGGGCCTTCAAAATAATGAAAGGTAAAATGATATCTTAAGTGAGGATTCATAAATGAAAGTGTTGATTTAAATTTACCGCCACCATTCTTTAATCTAAAATTTACATAAAAATTACATATTTTTATTTTCATTTTATGATAAAATAAATAAAATTACAAAATTTATTCTAACTCTTCACTTTGATTCCTTATTTCTTATGAGTAAATACATCACAAATTTTTACAATTGACCTTTTAAATAACCTAAGTACATGTCAAAAACTCCATACACAAAGTCTAGTCATATTAGTTGGAAAACAAAATATCTTACTTGAAAAGGCATTAGTAACATGGATAACATGTTTTGTCCTATTAACTAAGCTAAGCTTAATTTTTAGAGGGATAGTGAAGTCTCTCATAAGGTCTGCTCTAGTGGGAGTGGATGTATTCTAAAGTTTGTCTTTAGTAAGGCTTCGTCTTGGATTCATCCAATTTTTTATTTTGAACATCAGAAGTGAGGTAGAGCTTATATGATTTCTGTTCTTGTTAATTTATCGGGGTACTAGATCTTTCTCAGTTGAATGGCAGATGGGATAACAGAAATATGGTCTAAACTGTCACTCATTAATGAAGAAAAATAAGAAGTCACTATCTAAGGGGGATAAGTGGCGAAACCAAAGCAGTTGACTATAAATGCTTGATTGATAAGTACTTACAAAAAAAAATGGTGAATGTAGAAACCGTGGAATCAGCTCTATCGAGAGTTTGGAGGTTATTAGTGAGACCATGATAAGCGAAGTGGGGGATTATTGAGTCTGTACGGAGACAAATTTATTTAAAAAGATATTTTGAGGTTTTCACACATGTATATTTATCTAAAAGGGTATTTTAGAATTTTTATAAATGTATTTTTAGCTTTGGGCTTTATTATATAAAGGGAGATTCTTACCTATGTAAACGACATAAAGAGTAGGTGAAAGTCGTAGGGCTTTATTATAATAAAGGGAAGGCTAGGGAAAAACAGTAATCTCTCTTGTAATCTGTTTTCATAGTGAAAGGTTTTCAGTGGCTGCAAAGTGGATGTAACTCTCAATTAAATGTGAACTACTATAAATCCTGTGTCCTTGTGATTGTTTAATTTCTTCTTGCTTCTATTATTATTGCTTTTAGGATTTAAGGATTTGATATTTGATCCATCAACTAGGGATTTGATTGTCAAACTCCCAACAACTAGTATCAAAGCTTTGGGTTTTGAGATTAAAAGCAATGGGTAGTGAAGAAAACTCATCACATGGTATTATCAAGTTTGATAGTACATATTATGCCTTCTAGAGAATGCAAATCAAGGATTATCTGCATGAAAAAAGATTTTAGAAAATGATTGAGATCTTGATAGACAAGTGCTAGATGTTATTTAGTTGACACTATCAAAGAATATTGCTCATAATATGGCAGAAGAAAAAACAACTGCAAGTCTGATGAAGGTTTTATCTGACATATACGAAAAACCTTCAGTAAACAACAAGGTTTTTCTCATGAAGAAGCTGTTTTACTTTAAAATGGGTAAAAGTAATTCTGTGGTAACTCATCTTAATGAGTTTAATACTATTGTTAACCAGTTATCTTTTGTTGAAATGGACTTTGATGATGAGGTACGTGCCTTGACACTTCTAGCATCACTGTCAAATAGTTAGGAGCCCATAAGAGCAGTGATTAGCAATTCTATTGAGAGTTTCAAATTGAAATTTAATGATGTTTGTGATCGAGTTTTTACAGAAGAGATTCAAAGAATCAATTTAAGGTGAAACATCAGTTTCAAATCATGCCTTAAATGTTAAAAATAGGGGAAGAGAAAGTGACAGAAATTCTAACTGTAATAAGGGCAAATTTAAGTCAATGAATGAAAAAAGCAAATCTAAATGTGAAAGAAATCTGAAATACTAGAACTACAAGAAAAAGGGCCACATGAAGAAAGATTGTCAATCACTGAAGAAGAAATGTAAGAATAAAGATGATACTGCAAATATTGTAATAGATGAGATAGATAATGCATTACTTTTGACCATTGATAATACTCTTAAGTCTTAGATTTTAGACTATAGGGCGTCTTTTCATGCCATTGTGTATAGCAAAATAATGAAAAATTATGTTGCTGGTAATTTTAGGAAGGTTTATCTTGCTGATGGAGAACTTTTGGATATTATTGGTATGGGTGATGTTAAATTAAAGATACCAAATGAGAATATCTAAAAGATTCAAAAGGTGAGATATGTGCCAAAGTTGATAAGAAATTTGATTTCTATTGGATAACTTGATAATGAAGGGCATAAACTGATTTTCAATGATAATGCTTGGAAAGTTACCAAAGGTGCCATGGTTGTTGCTCAAGGGAGCAAAACTAGAACTCTCTATATGACCTTAAGTTCCAAGGATATGGTGACTGCTGTTGACACTGTTATAAACTCTTATTTATGGCATTGTAGACTTGGGCATATGAATAAAAAAGGAATGAAGGTCATGGTAGCAAATGATAATTTGCCAAATTTGAAATCTGTAAAGCACAAGTTGTGTGAAAGCTGCATCCTTGACAAACTGAAAAGGGTTAGCTTCTCCATAGCAGGAAAGCAGTTGAAGCACGAAAAACCAAAGTTAGTTCATACATATATGTGGGGGCCTTCAACTGTGACATCTCTTGGGGGATCTAGCTACTATGTGACTTTCATTGATGACTTAATCAGAAACGTATAAATTTATTTTTTGAAGAATAAATTTGATGTGTTTGATACTTTTAAGAAATGAAAAGCTATGATTTAAAATGAAACCAATCTTAAGGTTAAGTATTTGAGATTTAATAACAATGGAGAATACATTAATGGGGATTTCAAATAATTTTATGCTAAAATGGGATCAAGATGGAAAAGACTATTCCAAGGACACCTTAGTAGAATGATGTTGCAGAAAGGATGAACAGGATATTAAATGAGTATGCAAGGAGCAAGAGATGTATGCAGGGTTACCCAAAGTATTTTGGGCAAATGCATGTAACATTGCAGCCTATTTGATCAATAAGGATCCTTCAGTTCCTTTGGATTGTAGAATACCTGAGGAGGTTTAAAGTAGTAAAAAGGTAAACCTGTCTTTTTTTAGAATATTTGGTTGCCTATCATATATCTATATTGATGTTGCTGCTAAAAGTAAACTTGATCTTTAATAAAAAAATATTTTTCCATTGAATATTGTGACAATGAGTTTGGTTATCGTTTCTAGGATAGCCAAAATAGGAAGATCATTAGGAGTAAGGATGTAATTTTCAATGAGCAAGTTCTGTGCAAGAATAGTTTAGGAAGAGCTTAGAAGTAACAGATTCTGAGGTAAAAAGACCTGAAGTGATCTATTTAAGAGACATTTTAGTGAATCTGTTTCAAAGAATACTCAGGAAGTTGAAGATGAAATTGCTGAGAAAAATCAGGAAAGTACGGCTTCAAAGGTAAATCCAACCACTCCTATGACAGAAGTGAGGAGATCTTCTAAGACTATGGGAACACTATAGAGATTTTCGCCATCTTTAAACTACATCTTGTTGACTAATAGGGGTAAACTAAAGAGTTTTGATGAAGTATTGCAAGGTGATGAATCAGTCAAGTAGGAGTTAGCCATTAAAGATGAGATGAATTTCGTAATGAGTAAGTAAACATGGGAATTAGTAGAACTATCACAAGGAAAAAAGGCCTTACAGAATAAATGTGTTTACTGAATAAAAGAAGAACATGATGGCAACAAACGGTATAAAGCAAGGTTAGTAGTTAAAGGTTTTCAACAAAAGAAAGGTATTAACTACACAAAGATTTTCTCCCTAATGGTTGAGTTGACTATAATTTGAATAGTATTTAGGTTAGCGGCTCAAGAAGGTTTGCATCTACAGCAAATAAATATAAAAATAACTTTTCTACATGGTGATTTCAAGGAAGAAATTTACATGAATTAGCTAAAACAAAGCATATACAAGTCAGGTATCACTTCATAAGATCAGCTTTGAAAGATGGTGCCTTATCACTTGAAAAGAAACAAGTCAGAATCCATCTGATATATTGACTAAGGTCATTACAATCGAGAAACTGTACTTCAATGGGACTTCTCAGCCACTGATTAGGAAGTCATTGTCATTACAGGTGGAAGAAATAATTAAGATAATGAATTAGTCTCCAAATGGGAGATTATTGAGCAAGTGTGAAGACAAATTTATCTAAAAGGGTATTTTGGAGTTTTCACATACGTATATTTATCTAAAAGGGTATTTTGGGGTTTTCGCATATGTATTTTTAGCTTTGAACTTTATTATATAAAGGAGTATTCTTACCCATGTAAATGGCATAGAAAGCGGGTGAGAGTCCTAAGGCTTTATTATGATAAAAGGAAGGATAAGAAAAAACAGTCATCTCTTTTGTAATTTATTTTCATAGTGAAAAGGTTTTGAGTGGCTGCAAAGTGGATGTAACTTTCAATTGAGGGTGATTGTGATTGTTTAATTTTTTCTTGCTTTTATTATTATTACTTTCAGGATTGAGAGATTTCATATTTAATCTGTCAACAAGGAAATTAATTATCAAATTCCCAACAACAGAATGAGTCTACATGTTTAGATTTGAAGACTAGGCAGAAAAGAACAAGGTTCTTATGCGACAACTCTAGTCTTTCAATAAATCTTTCATTGTCTTTTGGGAATATGATGGAAAGTCTCTAACAAATAGTCATTCTCTAGATCGGTGCCCTTTCTAGGTTCAAATACATGAACTTTCGTTGGCATGTATGAGCACGAAGGAAGGGGTAGCGCTTGGTAGGCTAGTAGAGGATGTCGAGGAATTGAAATCCTCATATGGTGGTAATGCATTTAGTAAATGGCTACGAGTTAGAGTTTCAATTAACCTCAAGAAACTGCTTAAATGTTATAGTTAGCTTTCCCTACCTGATGAAAGGATTGTAATGGTCTCGTTTTAGTATGAATGTGTACTAGTTTTGTACTATGTATATAGTCTTATAGATCATCAAGAGTGGGATTGTCTGAGTGCTATCAAGATGAAGAAAGAAACAAGTAGGATCCAACGGTGGTGTAAGCCATGGATAAAGATGGATGGTCTTTCCTTCGCGCATGAGAAAACAAATAGCAAGGTGCCAAAATTCTCAAAAATAGAAAGCTTAACATAATAGCAATTCGATCGATGTACATCCAGTAAGAAAACCACTAGCATGTTTAAGGGGCTGACAGGGACATTGGTGACAAGGATTTCAAGCCTAAGTTCACCAATCTTGTCATCACCGGTTACAATTATGATGGTAACGACTCTAGAGATTTTTACAAATTTTTTACCTTTATTGAAGCCCATTATGAGTCATAAATTGCATGGGGGAGTTAATGCCATAACTTATGGGATAAGAAAGCCACAAGAGGCAAGAATTGTGCGTTTAGATCTTATTTCCAAAAGACGTGCATGAAAATGGGGCATGTGTCACAAAATATATTTAAAACATTTTAAGTCTAAATTTATTATGTAAAATTTTAATTTGAATAAATATTTTAAAAATAAATAAAAAATATGACTTAATTGAATCAAATTAAAATATAATATATATATGTACAACTAGTTTAATCGATAATTTAAAATATAAAGTAAAAAAATTTTAAATAATTTTAATAAATTAAAATTATTAACAAATATTTTTAGACAATTAAAATCTTTAATAAAGAAAGAATCACCCATTTCACTATATTGTACCATATGATATTTATCATATTCATTAAACAAGATAACATATATCTTTCAATTTGACATTGCAAGACACATGACAACTGTAACATGTATATCATGCATATATACCTTTCAATTGATTATTAAATTAATTAATTAAAAGATTTTCAAAATTGTTATGATATTTATATCAAGATTAATTTTTTTGAAATAATGTATCTTTTAATAATATAAAGTCAAAATTATATGGATAAGTTAACATTTTATTTTTATTTTAATAAATATCACATTTTTTTAAAAGAATAATTCATAAAAAGATTAAGACAATATTAATTTTATTTACTTTTAAATATAAATATGAAATTAATCAAAAATAATAATTCACCTAATAAATTTATTTATTTAAAATAAGTATAATTTTTATTTATTTTATCTAAATCCATCGGGATGGTATTTTTTTTTCTTTCATTTGCTCTTCTTTTGCTTCTTACTCTAAATCCTTAAAATATAAACCTCTTTCTCTCACAACTATTGTCCATTTTGTGTTAAATTTTTCTCATTTCTCTTCTCTTGGTTTTAATCTCACATCTTGTTCATTTACAAAATTTTACAACCGAGTGATTTAGATCTCAAAAAACCATCAAGAGCTTTTACAGGTAAAGGTAGACCTTTGCTTCTCTTTGCAATTTCTTCATGAAATTTTTTTGATTCATCTGAGGCTGAGGGTTTTAACTTTGAATTAATGGATACAAATCTAAAATGCCCTTAAACTGATTCATCGTATGCATGCTTGTAGCTTGGAGCTTACCGTTTTTGCGCATCTCAAGCTGCTGCTTCATTGCAAGAACAACAGAAGCCATTTGCTCATAGGTAACCAAAGTAGTTTCATATTTTGAAAGATTATAAACTTCCACTGTTTGTTTTTATGTCTTTGAACAAATCTGATGAATGTGCTATCAAGTTTAGATGTTTTATATTTTTCTTCTTAGAGATGTGGTAATTTTAAGGATGATGAATGTGCTACATTGGATTGGAATAATCTTGGGTTTGGCATAACTCCGATGGACTGCAAGTAACCAATGCACTATAACAGTTGTTCTCCATTGAATCTACTGAAATGCCTCCCAGTAATTCCTTGCCTGAGTGACCTAGTTTCCCATGGCTAGTTGCTAAATTAGAAGTTGGGTGCAACTGTGTCTCAAGTTATTCTTTGTTTCCAATCCTTTTATATTTAGGAAGGAAAGTGCATAAGTTGCATCAAGATATCATTCTCTAAATGATTAGTGCATGGGTTTAAACCTAAGAATCCTTTACAATGAATACTTATTATATGTCATTTAAGCTTTGCCATATGCAAATCCAGCATAAAGTATTTGGTCATGGCATGTACTTTGGATGATGTAGGGATTTATCTCAGATCCATGCTTCTTTGACGTACTTGCATTTTCCAAGGATTAGAAATCTTAGGTCTTATCTTAGAATGTATATCATTAGCATCATATGTGGTTAGTGTTTTTCATAATATAAATTCTTATTTGGTAGGAGTCATAGTTGGGTTTTCCACCAGATCTCCATTTGAACATAAGTTATTTTACTTGTTATCACCCATTGTATACAGATTATACAGGTAACATTATTTTTTACTCCCCCGCAGAAGCAAATTAGTGATGAAGGTGAACGCACTATACATCAAAATACAGAGTTGAATGAACATAAGTTTTTCCTTGACCTGTAGCATCCTAGTCTATATGTCCATGTCACTTAGTGAATAGTATAATGGTAGAAAATGTATTCTTCTCATTCAATTTTCTTCATATATTTGAGCTGCTGTGTGAAGGCCATTTTCCTATACATAATTTGATATAATATCCTATGTAATGAATAAAAGCGGATAAGCTTCTATTTCCCATCACAATTTCCTACTTTCCACGTAATAATTTCCTACCTACAGATTTTTTGATTTCCTATCTTGTTGACTGTCTGATCCATGTGTATTAATTTTTTTAAGGCACTTGCAGGGTTACATTCTCACAGAGAATTGCCATGACAAATATGACATCCAGTTTAGTTTTAAGCTTAAAAATTTCACTGTTCATTCATGAAATGTTCAGTAAATGAAAATTTTAGAGAGGGAAAACTTAGTTGCTTTAGGAATATTGAGTTTGAATCTTTGAACACATATTTCTCCTAGTGATTGCCGTTTGTGTCATAAACTGCATATTGATTTACTAACTTCATCTAAGGCTGAATATAACTTTTATTCTTGGATTACAAAGATGCAGAGAGAAGGAGCCTTCTTTAGACCAAAAAAAAAAAAAGTTGTGACTAAAAAAAGTGTCTAGCATACTAGGACACAGAATAAACCCTTCATGACCTCTTTTTAACTTTAAGTCTTGTTATTACTACTCTCTTTTTAATTCTTGTTCCTTTTAATATTTACAATGAGAAAAAGAGAAGACAGGAAAAATAACTCCTTGAATCCATAAGATACAAAAATAACCCTTCATGACCTATAAGGGACAAATTTATTTCCACTCATCTTTTTGAACTAGATATTGCGTATTGCCATACTGCATATTATATATTGCATATTGTCATATTATCATACTTCATACTACATATTGTCATACTACAAATTTCCATAATGCATACTATATACTGCATATTGTCATACTACATATTATCATACTGCACACTGCACATTGCATACTATGCATACTGCACACTGCATTCTCTGCATACTGCATATTGTACACTGTATACTTTGTATACTACACACTACATACTCTACATACTACACGCTGCATGCTGTATACTGCTTATTATACCAAGAATTTTAGATATCATTTGGAAATCATTTCTTACAGGTTTGGTTTTTGAAATAGACAAATCCTTGTAGGCCATCTTGTTATGGTGCTATATGAAGGTATGTCATAGCCAAGTATGTTGCTCTGTGCATTTAGTACACTTGTATTATATTATTGTAACCATATTTTAACACTCCATGGTTAGAAAGCTAGCTAAAATTTTTTAATTTTAAATATTTATCATTTTTGCTCAGTTACTTATTATTCAATGGATAAATCATGGATAAGTCTTACATTAAGAGCAAGTGATGAGTACATTAAGGGGGTTGATAACTTTTTGAATTTTGCATTTGAGATATCATCTAAAGATGGCAAAATCTTATGCCCATGTATAAAATGCGTGAACACATATTGATTTACAAAGGGAGATGTTTTTGATCATTTAATTTGTTATGGTTTTCTTAAAGGTTATGTTCGATGGATATTTCATGGAGAAACATTTAACACCTCTAGTAGTATAATTAATGAGGAAAAAAGTGGTCTTGAGCATGATATACATGGCTTATTACATGATGTTTTCCCCATGCATATATTGAAATGATGAAGTGACAAAGAGAAGTGAATGTGATACTAATGAAAGAGATGAAACTATGGAAATGAATCCTACACATACTTTTTATTAGTTAATTAAAGATGTTGAGAAAAAATTATATCCCGGCTGCAAGAACTACACAAAATTGTCTTTCATAGTTCATTTGTACCATTTGAAGTGCCTTAATGGATGCAGTAACAAGTCATTCTCAATGTTGTTAGAGTTGTTAAAAGATGCATTACCAAAGGAAAACGCATTGCTAGAATCATTCTATGAGGTTAAAAAAAATCATCAAAGGTTTTGGGTCTTGGATATGAGAAGATTCATGTTTGTCCAAATAATTGCGTGTTATTTTGAAAAGATAAAGTCGATGTAGATATAAGTTTAGAATGTGGTTTATCAAGGTGGAAATTTAGCAAAAATACTACAGTAGATGACTTTGAGCAGACTTCAAAAAAGAGAAAGAAGAAACATGTAAAGGTCTTGCATTGGTTTCCTCCAAAACCAAGATTATAAAGACTGTTTATGTCTTTAAAGACCAGATCTTTGATGAAATGGCATGATGAAGGTCGCACTAGAGATGGATTCTTACAACATCCAGCAAATTCACAAACTTAGAAGGAACTTAATTCTCATTATCTTGGATTCGCCATGGATTCTCGTAATGTGCATCTTGGATTGGCTTTCGATGGTTTTAACCCTTCAAGAATATTAGTGCTACTCACAGCACTTGGCCTGTTATCTTGATTCTATATAATTTGCCTCTATGGTTGTGCATGAAACAATCTAATTTTATTCTTTCTTTATTGATTCCTAGTTCGACTGGATCTAGTTATAAACTTGACATCTTTATGCAACCTTTGATTGATGAGTTGAAAGACTTGTGGAAAGTTGAGATTGAAACTTTTAACGTTGCTACAAATCAGAGTTTTCAACTACATGTTGCATTAATATGGATTATTATTGACTTTTTAGCATATGCCATCCTATCTGGATGAAGCACAAAAGGACAATATGCCTGTCCATCATGTGGTTATGAAATTGCATTAATGTGGCTACAACGTAGTAGAAAGTTTAGTTATATGTGTCATCGTCAATAGTTGAAGCCTGACCATAAGTATCGATTTGATCAGCATTCTTTTAAAAGAAATCATGAATGTAAGAGTGCACCTACATTATCATCTAAGATCACAGTTTTAAGGCAACTAGGATTCTTGAATGATAGTGGAAATAAGGGTATAATACATCCATGGAAAAAAATAGCATTTTTTTCTTTTTACCTTATTGGAAGCATCTTTTATTGCATCATAATCTAGATGTTATGCACATAGAAAAAAATGTTTGTGATAATATTACCAGTACATTGTTGGGACAAGAAGGAAAGTCAAAAGATAACTACAAAGAAATTAGCTTCATCCAAAAAATGCCCTAACAATAATGTAGAGTATTTACCTAAAGCTTGCTATCAGATGATTTTAAGAGAAAATGACATCTTCTTGAATGTTCTTAAGCATTTAAAAGTTCAAGATGAATATTCATCCAACATATCAAACTATGTTCAACTTAAGCAACGTAAGCTATTGGGGCTCAAAAGCTATGATTATCATATTTTAATGCAAGAGTTTATTCCCATAGCATTACGAGGATCTTTGCCATAAGGTTTAAGCATGGTTATAATTGAGTTATGCAATTTTTTCAAAGACATTTACTCCAAAGTGCTTCATGATTGTGAACTTGAGTGGCTTTAATCAACTATTGCTTTGACTCTTTACAAAATGGAAAAGATATTTCATCCTTTATTTTTTACTGTTATGGTGCATTTAGTTATTTAGTTAGCTGATGAGGCAAAAATTGCTGATCTAGTTATATATCGATGGATGTATCCTATTGAGAGGTAGATATTAAATTATTTTGTATATTTTGTTTGCTAAAATGAAATACCAATGAATATATTAAATAAGTTGCATTATTGTTTTTATTCAAATAGGTTCCTTTTAACACTCAAGTCATATGTACGCAACAGAACTCAACCGAAAGGTTTAATTGCAAAAAGGTACTTAGCACAAAAAAGTTTAACTTTTTGTTTGAAATACTTATCTAGAGTTGAAACTAGGTTTAATCAACCTATAAGAAATTTTGAGGATGATATTTCAAATTTTCAAGGAGTATCTATTTTATCTACCTCTACCTTGGGTGAAAAATGACAACATGGGTTTTAAGTGAAAAAGTGAAAGAGGGTATCTTGAGTTGTCCTAGACAAGCAAACGTTAATTCAAGCTCATCGTTATGTGTTATTCAAGACCGATGCAGTAACCATATTCTGAAAGTAAGATATATAAGGCACATTTTATTCTTACAAAATAGTAATTTTTTTAAAAAATTAGATTCTTATATGATGTATTATATGTAAGGAACATGAAGAAGTTATTAAGAGACAAAATTGTCGATGTCAGTTATCACAGTATGATATTGATAGGATTCAGAGCCAAACTTTTAATGATTGGTTGTGTGATCGAGTAAGTATAATTTGACATATGATACATTACTCGATTTAGAATGTTTTATATTAACTATTTTTTAAAAAAATAAATAGGTTTTACATACTTGGATGCACAAGAAAATACAAAAGTCACAAATCAAATTAGATGGCTTGCTCATGGTCCCAGTGAAGTGATTAGAAGATACACTGGTTATATCATTAATGGATTTAGGTTTCACACTAGAGAATGTGAAAAACACTTGAAAACTCAAAATAGTGTTGTTGTTACTGTCAAAACAACAAGCTATGCTAGTGCAAGTGATAGGTGACCTATTGAGGGAGAAGTTAGTTATTATGGAGCAATAACAGACATTATTCAATTAAATTATTATAGTAGATATAAGTTTGTATTATTCAAATGTGATTGGGTTGATATTAATAGAGATTGTAAGACAAATGGATTTGGAAACACCATTTTGAATTTTTTATACCCGATTCAAAAAGGTAATAATTTGATTAACGATCCCTTTGTATTAGCAACACAAGTCAAAAAAGTGTTCTATATTAAAGATGAGATTCATAAAGATTGGCTTGTTGTCAAGTATGTGAAATTAAGAGATATGTTTGACATGGGTAGTGTGTCATTTCTCAATAGAGATCAATCTAACGAAGTGGGGCTTGAAACTCTAAATGATTTGCAAGATGATTCAAATTAGCTTAGAGATGATGTTGACAATGATGGTGGAGAAGATGTAGCACAAGGGATGGAAAGTGATGTTGCGGAATGTGACAATATAGAGAATGACAATGAAGATGACGGATTGTAATAATATCAATGATGTCCAAGGTTAATTTTTATATTCTTACTTTTCTTAGAAGTTTATTTTTACCAAGAAAATAGCATGTTGTATTATTCTGCATGGTTTTTTGTTATATTTTCTTTATTCTTTTAACATATCTTTCAATTGTTTTTTTAATAGGATAACTCAGACATTAACTAGTACTTTAAAAAATGACAAGATGTAAACGTTTGAGTATTATATGTTTAAGTCATAATTCTAGTCCTAGTTTCAGTTCGAGCAACATCGTAAAAACTCCTCAACTTGTGCAGCAGAAGATGGATTAGGTATAACTCCTTTATTTTGGTATTATATTGTAACAGACCTACTATCATATGTTGTAGCAACTTACTGCCATATTTGCATCTTTTTTACCTTACTATGTTAAAGTAGACATATTACCATATTTTGTAACAACTTGCTGTTAAATTGTGTAGCTAACTTGCTGTCATATCTTGCATCTACTTGCTTTAATATGTTGAAGTAGACCTACTGCTACATTTTACTGTCATATTTTGTAGCAGTTTCTTACCATATGTTACAGCAACTTGCTGCCAAATTTTACAGTAACTTGCTACCATATGTTGCAGCGAAGTTTGCTGTCATATGTTGCATCTTCTTGTCTTACTATGTTGAAGCAGACATATTGCCATATTTTGTAACAACTTGCTACCAAATTGTGTAGCTAACTTGCTGCCATATGTTGCATCACTTGCTTTAATATATTGAAGCAGACCTACTGCCATATTTTACTATCATATTTTGTAGTAGCTTGATGTCATATGTTACAGAACTTGTTGCCAAATTTTACAGTAACTTGCTAACATATGGCAGCAGCAAAGCTTGCTGCCATATGTTGCATATTCTTGCCTTATTATGTTGAAGCAAACATACTGCCATATTTTGCAGCAACTTGCTGCTAAATTATGTAAGTAACTTGCTGTCATATGTTGCATTTACTTGCTTTAACATGCTGAAGTAAACCTATTATCATATTTTGTAGCAACTTGTTACCATATGTTGTAGTATCCTATTACAGTCTGTTGTAGCACTTACAATAAGATATTAATGTATGTCTCTTTTAAGTAAATGTTGCGCAACATAATAAGAGGGTTAGAGGTCCTTTAAGCATGGCCGAGGTTTTGGATTTACCTGAAGATGAACACATTGCTGTTTCATTAGATGTAAAAGGTCAATCTATTGGCATAAAAGCTTATACTCTAACTCGTTTAATTGGGAGCATGGCTCGAAACGCTCAATTTACACCCATTAATTATGTAAGTTGTCATGAGATGCCAAAACAATACAAAGATGAAATGTGAAAAACAATAGAGGTATGAATTAATACATTTTTTTTTCATTGTACTTTAATAGTTAATTAAGTTTTTGATATGGTTTTAATATCTTTATTGTTTTTTTTAGTCAAAATTTATATTTGTGCCAAGCTTAACTGAAGCGTCTAAAAAATGGATAATAAGTAATATTGGTGAAAAATAGAGGCAGTGAAAAAGTGAAATAAAGGCTAAAATATTTGATGAAACTTTATTGAAAAAGCAAATGATTGGCAACATAATAGAATCTTGAGTTGATAAGCTCGATTGAAAGATATTGTTCACTATTGATGCTCTAGTAAAGAGAATGTATGAATTCAACATTTCAGGCATTATTTGTGTTTTATTTCGATTTTCTATTAGCTTTCCTTTAGAAATATATACAGTTACTTTTTTTAAAAAAAAAATTGCAAACAGTGAGCATAATAAATAAACAAAATCGTGCCAAACTAGATGAGCCTCATTACACTGGTATGAAGTCATTTTCTAGATTAATCCATGAAAATGTTGCTTTATTTTTTAGACTTATGTTTAGTATTTGCATTAAATAGATAGTTCACTTATGAGGGTATTCATTACTTCATTTTTTATTACAAACTTTGGAGGCTAATGGAGTACGATCTTCACCTGCTCAAATATATTTTGAAAGTCGAACACAAAAGGACACTTACGAGTGTTCTTGTCTCCTTCTCGAAGCTAAGAGTTTTTAGACTGTTGTCGCTACATCATTTCTTCCTTGGAGTACGCATCATTGAGTTGCCTCTTACACTTGTCTACATCCACTTGAGTACCTCTTTCTTCCTTACCTAGTAAATTTTTGCTTAATTCTATTCTTCATATTGATTTAAGTTAGGATATGGCCAAACGTCACTTGGTTTCATCCTAAAAGGGTAGGTGTACTGTCAAGAAGATCCATTAGGCAGCTTGGGATAAAGTTTGCTCCTCTAAATTGGATGGTGGTCTTAGGTTCATGGATATCGAAGCTTTCAACATGGCTTTTTTTAAGGAAATAATAGTGGTGGATTATAAAAATGGAAGAATCTATCTATTTTAAGGTGCTCACAGCCAACTATTTTCCTTACTTTAGTCCTCAATCAATAAAGGAAGGGAAGTAAGGCTCGTATGTTTGGCACAATCTCTTAGTTGGTAAATTAGTTATCAATAAAAAGCAAGCGGATGAATTAAAGATGGGAGGAAGGTTAATCTTTGACGAGACAATTAGGTTCCTCGTCTTTTTGAACCTTTAGCCTCCATCTTAATAGGGACAATACTAACGAAAATGGCAGTGAGCCAGCTCATTGATCCTATAATCACCCCATGAAAAACAAACTCATATGGGCCAAGATTGCAAATGGCCAATATACTGTTGAGTCCGAGCATTTTACTGGTCGTTAACTGGTGGAGAGGTGCTCCACGCACAAGCTCGTGAGCAAATTTAGAGCCTTATTTGGAATCCAAGGTGCTTCCATTGACTTAGCTTTTCATTGGCGGCTAATGAAAGGTATTATACCCACAAGAAAAGTGTTGTTTACGAGGAGGAAAATAGCATATATGTCTTGCGACTTATGTAATGATCACCCTAAATCAATGGAGCACTTACTCTTCACTTGCAAACATAGCCAACAAGTATTGAATGCTATGAAACCAGGATTGGCCATGTCTTTTGCAAGGTTAATTAGATCTATGCATTAGTGGAAAGCGATCCTTTTTTACCTCTATAATCATAATATGCTGGATATATGGCTTCTCATCTGTAAGGGTATTTGGCTGAATTGTAACAAAACCTCACATAAAATGGTCTACAAGCTCCTGAAGGTGCTGCTCTCAGATGCAACACATTTATTAGAGGAGCTACAAGTCTACTAGCGGTCCTAGTAGCCCAGGATATACGATGGTTTCCTCCACTGGATGGTGTCACAAAACTGAACGTAGATGCATCATATATCGCTGGAACTCGATAAGCAAAGTTTGAGTGTGACGAGAAATAATGAAGATCATGTTTTGTTTTGTGCCTTGGTCCCCCGGTGTCTTGTTTTTTCATTGTTGCATAGCGAATTACCTACTGTAAAAATTGGCTTGGAGTTAGCATTGCTGCATGGTTTAGATCGAGTTATTATGGAGAATGATAATCTATTAGAGGTCAATGAGAACCGACTTGGTCAACAGTTGTATAGTGAGTGGGGGAATATTTGCATAAAAATCAAGCATCTTGTACGCCAATGTGACCAATATATGATCTAGCACAACTCATGTAAGACAAATTTTTTCACTTATGCACTGTCTTAATACATTGAACCTTGGGGTTTTCTAGCTAAAATCTTTACCTGAAGGTTTTTTTTAATTCTGATCTTTAATGAAAGTTTCTTCATTATTAGTATCAAAAATAAAAAAAAGAGTTGAGCTCATTTTGAAAATAAGATGAATCAAAACCCCTTGGACAAAATCATCAGCTTCCAAATTAGACTAAGCCGCAAGGTTTTCAAGTGTTTGGATACGGAATTAAGTAAAATAAGGGAGAGCTATTCTGCCAAACAGATTGCGTTTGGCTGTGTCCAAACAGCATCGGTCAATCTTCTTCTTCTTCGTAAGTGGATGTTTCGTTTTTCATTTTTCATTTTTCATTTTTCATTTTTCTTCAAATATTATCTTCAGTATCGGTATTCACAGGTTAAAGGAATCTCTCTCATTCTCTCCCTCTCTCTCTCTCTCTCTCTTTAAAATCGAAATCACCGCTCATTGCTCTCTTGTTGAAATGGGGGAAGGTAGTGGCCTGACCTGTGGTAGCACCACAGCGGAGATGATATCACCTCAGGAGGCTCTGCGGGTGGTTCTGAATGTGGCTCAGCGGCTGCAGCCTGTCACTGTGACGTTAAAAGAAGCTTTGGGGAAGGTCTTAGCGGAAGATATTCGTGCACCTGACCCTTTGCCTCCTTATCGTGCTTCAATCAAAGTAAAGGGGAACCTTAAATCTCGTTTTCTACTTCTCTTTCAGTTTAATGATTTATGAAAATTTACTCTGGGGTTTTGTAAGACAAGCTTGTTGTGCGATTGAGTGGGCCATTTTCATTCAATAAGCAAGTGGTGTTGTTTGATATGCTTATCCTTTTGAGTCACAGAATGGTGCTGTTGTTTGATAGTTGCTTTTGCTTCTACCCATTTGTCTGTAAATATCATCTAATCAGTGAAACGAAATGTTAAGTGTTGACTGTGCGTGATGCATTTGGTAAAGCCATTATTTGTAGAATTTGTTGGTTTTGGGGTTTAGACTGATAATCCTTTATTTGGAAACCCAATATTTCAATGAAAAGTCCACCTCAACCCCCTCCTAAAATGAAAAAGGGAGAAAAGCAAAGAGCAAAGAAGCTTACTTGTTCTTATTTTAACTTACATACAATGGACGAAGAAACATTCTTCCTGTTAATATTCATAATGTATTTATATATGTTTCTGCACTATGAGTTCACACCTGGACCAGAGTAGAAGCTAAACAGGTCATGAGCAAGGCACATCTTTTTGGTTTGCACAATCCTTGGTTTATTTATTCCTCACATATACCTGTTCTGCTGTAGGATGGTTATGCAGTTGTTGCTTCAGATGGGCCTGGTGAGTATCCTGTAATTACTGAATCAAGAGCTGGAAATGATGGACTTGATATGGTTGTGACTCCTGGAACTGTTGCCTATGTTACAACTGGAGGTTAGTCCATCATGTAGTATTATATTTATGCTTATAAAATTTCTATCTTAATTTGGAGAGTAGAAATTCTAGTTTGTTATTCAATGATTGGGGAGAGACTTTGGGTGTCCCATAGATTTTGGACGATTTTGTGCTGCAACCAATGGCAACTGAAAGATCAGAAATGGGGTAATTAGAAATAGGGGAGTAACTTTGAATATGAATTGGATGTATACTGTATGTAGTAATTTCAGTTTTTCTTCCTTTTTCTTATTTCCGGTAACAATTTTGACTTCCAAGTTTCAATCACCGTTCATGGGGTGGCTGCAATCTTTTCCAATTTCTATTAAAGCTCAACTTCAAACGATGCTTGACCAAGCCAAGTTGAAGTGAAAGCTCAGCTTGATTTGGTGTGTTGCAGCCCTAAATTCATCCGTTTATCCAGTCTTAAGAGATAATTTAGTTCCTATCAGAATTTCTTTCTTTCTTTTTATTTTAAAAGAAAGACAGATGTCATTTAGATTAAGAAGGCAAATTATAAGCTTAAGAGGTAATGAAGTTTCTTCATGTTTATTTGTTGAAGTTTGTTTTAATAACCTTTCCTTCCTTTTTTTTTTTTCTCTATTTTCTAGGACCCATACCTGATGGTGCTGATGCAGTTGTGCAAGTTGAGGACACTGAAGAAATCAAAGATGCTACACTTGAATTGAAGCGTGTAAGAATTTTGGTACAGACAAGCAAAGGTGTTGACATTCGTCCTGTGGTATGATTTAGTTTGATTCACTGTTGTTTTCTCTCTCTCTTTTTTCGAGTATACAGATGCTCCTTTGAGCTGCATCTTGCACTAAAGGTGTAAATCCCTCAAAATTACATGTCCTCTTTTTGTTTCCGTTTTTCCTTTTTTAAAAAAAAAAAAAAAATTTGCTTGCTTTCCTGGTGGATGTGAAAATGACTCTAGAGTTCATTCATCTGGAATTTGTGAACATTATATCTCCATTGCCATATTTGTTAACATCTATGAATTGGTAGTCCTAAAGAAATTGTTGAAGGAGCCAGGAGTCCAAAGAAGTATTGGGTACAGATGGCACTTTGAGTTAAGAGGGATGGTTTATCCTTTATGTTAAGGTGATCTATATTGGAAGCTTATCTTTTAGCTGTCCTCGGGACATGAAAAGCCATGGTACATATACATGGGCCTATTATTGAAATTCTACGAAGTTCCTCTTCATAGTAGCAAAATGGTTCAAAGAAATTGTTCCAGAAACTGGAAGTCCAATTTCAGTGTTATTATGCTCATTTTTGTTTTACCTGCTACGTATTAAGTAAACTCATGCATATATTTCTTTGCCAGGGATGTGACATTGAGGAAGGCACTATAGTGCTTAAATCTGGAGAAAGATTAGGTGCTTCAGAAATTGGCCTACTAGCTACTGTGGGAGTGATGTCAGTGAAGGTATTTTAAAACATACCATTTTCTGCTAAGTAAGTTCGTGAAAAAAATAAGCAGAAGTCCTGATCCACAGGTATATCCTATGCCAACAATTGCGGTTCTTTCCACTGGAGATGAACTTGTTGAGCCAACGACTGGGTGTCTAAATCGTGGCCAGGTACTATCCTGAGAACCGGAATATGCCTTCTATTGTTGTAATGTTTCATTGAAATCCTTGAGAAGGATTTAGGACATTTTTTTTTGGGTGATGTGTGTCTGTTCCGGCTGGGGTGGGGGGGTGGGGATCACTTTGTTCAAACTCTTCACTTAAGGAGGCCTGTGATAGTGCATAGGAATAGATGGTGTCCTAAAGAAGTTTTGGAATGGACTTCTGGCTAAAAAGTTGTACTTGGAACTTGATTTTGTATTGTGTAGGCTGAATAATTTTAAAAATTGAAAACTTCAAACCTTACTTGAAGTGCTATTGTGTTTCATTTCTCTTTCTTTCCCCGCTCTCTCATTGCATATCTGTCTTGAGGAACTCCTTTCTCTTGGTTCTTTGTTTAGTCTTTTCCGTTGGTAATACAGATCTTTACAAAGAAAGATACATGAAAATTAGGTGGCTGGGGGTTGGGGCTGATTTTTTAATGTTTTCTATGAAAGCATTGCATTTAGAATATACTAGAAATTTTCTAGCATGTTAGTATGCCTGTTTATTTTGTCTTGCAATCCTTTTTAGGGGTTATCCTTCTTGGGATTAGCAGGAAGGTTATTTACCTCTAGATGTCATGTGGCTTAATAAACTCTAACTTTTACAATTGAGCTCATTTAGCTCTCTGGCAGATTAGGGACTCTAACCGCACAATGATGCTGGCAGCAGCAATGCAGCAGCAGTGCAAAGTTCTTGACCTTGGTATTGCAAGAGATGACAAAGAAGAACTTGAGAGAATGCTAGATAGTGCTATTTCTGCTGGTGTTGATATCCTTTTAACTTCTGGAGGTGTTTCCATGGGAGACAGGGATTTTGTCAAGCCGTTACTTGAAAAGAGAGGGACAGTATACTTCAATAAGGTGAATGAGATATGTATGCCTGGCACTTACAATTACATGTGTGCACAAGCACGCAATCAAACAACATACATAAATTTTGTTTATTTGCCGCAGAAATTCTATGTTGATAACATCAATTTTAGTCCTTGGAATTCATATATTGTTAATGCCAAATTATATGTTGGCTTTGTTAATTATTTTTATCATTGGAGCTTCAGTTATTATGAAAACAATTTTATCTTAGTTATTATCATCTGCATCAGGTCTGCATGAAACCGGGGAAGCCTTTGACTTTTGCAGAGATAAAGTTGAAAACAGCAGGGAATATGATGGCGAATAAAATTCTTGCATTTGGGCTGCCAGGAAATCCTGTTAGCTGTCTAGTTTGTTTCCATCTCTTTGTAGTCCCCTCAATCCGCCAGCTCGCTGGATGGGCAAATCCCCAACTTTTGAGGTTGCTAAAATTTCCAAAATATTCTTCTATTTCTCCTGCCTGCATCATTTATGATTCATCTATTCGTGGGATTACTGAATGGAGTTATTGATTAAGCGCTGAACAACATCATTCTTTTCATTTTCTGTACAGAGTCCAGGCTCGGCTTCAGCAGCCAATAAAGACAGATTCAGTTCGACCAGAGTTTCATCGTGCTGTTATTAGATGGAAGGTCAATGATGGATCAGGAAACCCGGGGTGAGTGTTAAGTTTCTTTTGGGACATTGAATCTTAGTACTTTGAGTGGATTCCCTGGATCTGCTAGATCTTTGGGAAGTTAGTTCGTTTTAGTTATCCTTCCACTTGTGTTTATACTTTTCTTACGGATATCAGATTTGTCGCCGAGAGTACTGGACATCAGATGAGCAGCCGACTTTTAAGTATGAAGTCAGCTAATGCTTTGTTGGAGTTGCCAGCAGCAGGCCGAATAATCTCTGCTGGAACATCTGTCTCAGCTCTTATAATATCTGATCTAAGCAGTATGGCTGTTTGTGAGAGTTTCTCATTATCGTATTCAGCTGGTGCTTTGCAGCAGAATTCATCAAGTGAAATAACTATAGATAGGTCTTGTGATCCTGAGTTTAGAGTAGCTGTTCTTACAGTGAGTGATACTGTTGCATCAGGGGCTGGGCCTGATAGAAGGTATGTTACTCGATGTTGCTTTCTCAATATTCATTCAGTCATTAAAAGCAGTCCTTAGTTCCTATGCTGAAGTGTGCGACCTGTTTTTGGAGGAAGTGGTATCTTTTTCCTCTATTGGTTATTATCATGTCTTAAATTCCCTTCTTTTTTTATCTGTTAATCTAAATTGCGTAGATGGAGAATGCAAGAGAACTATGTGGTATCCTTCCTATTATGATATATTCATTCCTAGAGCATAATAGTAAGGATAGTACATAGTTGGCAATATCAATATCATAAATTGCTGTCATCTCTCATGTTCATGCCTTATATATATATGAGAACTGTTCTGCTTGGTTAATTTCTGAATATTTTTTGAAATTATATTGTTTATGGAAATGAAGTTGTTTGTTAAACTAAATGCATCCAAATACACCTTTTTAATTAACTGTTTTCAAATTGTCACTTCATTGGTGCTGACAGTTGAGTTGCTGTTGGCCCATGTCAAAGATATGGGATGAGTGAGTACTCTGTTGTCAGTACAGCTTCAACCATTGGCCTAATGGTAGTTGTACATGTATCTTTAGTGTACAACAATCTTTTAAATTAAGCCTGGAACTACTGTGAAAATGCATCTAGATACACTCTTTGAATCATCATTTCAAAATGGTCACTTAATTGATGCTAAAGTTAAAAAGCAAAGTTGATATTGCTTCCTGTTCAAAGTGTGACATGGGAAGTACTAAATGCTTTGCGACATTACTTAGGAAACGCTCAGCAGATAATCTAGATGATTCTCTGACTTGATTGAGAATCTATTCTAATTTGCATATATTGTGCCGTCTTCCATTTTAAACAAGAAATCAAATTGGTTTAGGGTTTATGTCTCCACTAGAAATTTGGTATGGTTGTTGGAAATTTCCTCTTTTCTTCCTGTTTGTTCCTCCAAGTTTAGAAGTCATGTCACTCTAGCTTCTTGGAACTTGTAGTGGTCCTAGGGCAGTTTCAGTTGTGAACTCCTCATCAGAAAAGCTAGGAGGAGCGAAGGTAGTTGCAACAGCTGTCGTCCCAGATGATATTCCAAAAATTAAAGATATTTTGCAAAGATGGAGTGATATTGACAAAATGGATCTCATCCTTACGCTTGGTAAGGCTTTTGCCTTCATCTGGACTGACTCTTTCTTTGGGTGAATATCACAGAATATGGGTTCATCCTTTTGACTTTTCCTCATATTTTGGACTTATTTTCTGAAACAAGGTGGAACCGGCTTTACTCCAAGGGATGTAACACCTGAAGCAACCAAAGTACTGATTGAGAAAGAGACACCTGGCCTTCTCTTTGCCATGATGCAAGAGAGCTTAAAGGTACATCCAGTTTCATGTATGCTATACTGCTTATTGATGCATGTCCTGTGACCCATTTATTTATTCAACACTAAGTATTTGTTTATATGCCTTGTTCCCATTGTTGATCTTTTGGCAGGACAAAGTGGAAATTATCCTTTGAAAGTGTGAAATCATAAATTGGGTGTTTATTAGTGATTTTAGTCCCTGCTTCTGCTAATTTTAACACAGCTCCGAAAATGAGTGATGTGCTGAATTGGAAGCTTAAAATCATGCTACTAATTTGATTGCCAAATTTCAATGTCTAATTTTCCTTTACATGGTAACAGAGGAAACTAGAATGTAAAAGAGAAGGGAAGTACATTTTCCGGCCTACTCTTCTGATCTAGTTAAAATGCCAACCCCAGAAAAGCACATTTTATTCTAAATTCATTACTAAAGATGAAAATTGGAGCTGCATTCATATTAAAGGGAAAGCAATAATGGCAGACAATCAAGGTTGGCGTTTTAACTGCTTGAAGTGAACTCATGAAAAAATAAGAAAAAGGATGCGAACAGAAGTGTTCAAGAATTTAAACCTAATATGTTCAGGATGGGTTTCACTTTCATGAAAGTTTCTCTACATAACCATATCCATGTAGTTATTTGTACTTTTTCTTGACTATATGATGTGCACATATGTTACTAATGACTACATAATATTTTTCATTTTTCTCTAAGTGGGTTCCTATCCATGACTGCTTGGTTGTTTATGATTGTATATCTGCATGACAGTGTGACCTGAACAAGGAATACCTGTGTTTCTGTGGCCAATAACATACAAAAGATAATGGCTTCATAGAGTTTGTCATTTTATTTTTGGTTTAACTGTACTGTTATAAACTGTTTTTCTTCTCTCCTATGTGTTCCTTATTCCATCAACTTGAGCTTCTTCTTCCTTTTCTTTTCTTTGGAATGGAATGCTACACATGCTGTGCTTGTGAACTTACCTGATTTTTGTGGGAACCCTTATTGTTTTATGCTTAAGAAATAAATGATCTTCAGAAAGAAACAAGGAGAGCTCACATTTTTCTATTGTTTTTCTTTTTTATTTTGGCATTCTATCTAGGAACAATTAATACACACACTCAAACACATGAATGTATATGTTTTAAGAAGTAGTAATGAAATTAGATTTTCTTATTAATGTTCTCTCCTGCTTTTGCCTCAAACTAGGTGACACCATATGCTATGCTGTCACGTTCTTCAGCAGGAATAAGAGGGTCGACGTTGGTAAGACTATTATATTACTTTGTGTTGTGCTAGCCTTAATCTTCCTTCCTTTTTTATGGGTTAAATTCTCTCAAACAGTGGTCATTAATTACTTAATGAGAATTTAAATATGTTTCATGAAGAATATATTAGCAGCTATTATACTCAGAATACAGGAATGGATTATCAAAATTAAATTTAGATGGAAAAATTTGTGGCAAAATGGGAGGACCAATAAGATAATTGCATGCATGTGTGCTTCGAAGAGAGATTTTGTGCCCCCCACCTTATCTGTACAATTGATTGCACTGTTATCATTCATTTTGTGCGATATGTTATATAATGTAATTATATAACATAGAAGAGCCTCGATAAAAGATTTGTATCCTTTTTTGAAGTTACCGTTTTAAAAGATTGTGACATGAACTTGTCTAATTTGTGAGCAAAACATTATCATTGTGCATGGAGGCTTATGACTGTGATGCTGATTGCAATTCCTTCTGATTCATAATCTATTAATGCTTGTTTTTGTCCAGATAATTAATATGCCTGGCAATCCAAATGCGGTTGCTGAGTGCATGGAGGCTTTGTTACCTGCTCTTAAGCATGCATTAAAGCAGATAGCAGGAGACAAGAGAGAGAAACATCCTCGTCATGTCCCTCATGCTCAAGCCACGTCTGCAGATACATGGGAGCGCAGTTATCATTTGGCCACTGGCAGTGCCACGGAGTCTAGCTGTTCTTGTTCCCATTAGGCGCTTTCTATGGCACTTGCCGGTGTAGGACATGTAATATTATCTGCTAAATGACTACTTGTGGATCATAAATAAATATATAATTTACAGTTTCCGCAATAGATTCAGGATAATGACCCAGTTGTTTCTGGTGTCTCTCGCATTCTGACCTCTCTTCCTCAATGCTCTGGCGAACATCTTTAGAAACTGTCCTAATTAATAAAATTGGAGGGAGCTGCAAAACCTGTCCTTTATGTCATTAGATTGTGAAACATTTTACTTAGATCTCCAAGATGTACATGACCCCGATGGTAAATGGGAGAAGCACATACTATGAGCTTGAAGCAAGTATTCTTGTGTTAAATAAGCACAGAGAATGATTCAGGAGCCGGAGGAGAAAGTTAATGAGTGAGTCCCTAGGCTCAGGCATTTCTCTAACTGATATAAAACTAAAGGATGCAAATGACTATGCATAAAGATCTTGAGGGCAAACTGACAAAAGTTTCAGTCAAAGTTGTTGATTTATAGCAGGAGAATGATTCTTTTAGGGTGATAAAAATGGACCACAAATATTAGAATAGAAAATTGTTTGTTTCTATTCTCTTGAGGAGAGAAATGGACCACAAATATTAGAGTAGAAAATTGCCCATCTTATTCATGATATTCGGCGGAGTTAAAATAAACGAAAGTGCAATAATTTTGTCCTGTTTTTGAGGATCTGAACTTTGATAGTAGACCATGTTCTCTTTAATCATTCTCTGTATACTTCAGATTTGGCTTAGGAATCGACTTGTCAATTTATCAATACCATCTTTCACTGGGTCTTTGTCCTCCATGTTTTAGAATCTCTCCTGTAGTTGAGAGGTGTTTATCCACGTAGCATTTTCGGCAGGAAACCCATGCCATTTAACTAGCTTTCTTCAAGAAATCTAGATCCTTTTTTAACCCAATCAGTCTCCAAAGTAGCTTATGGAATCATAACAATTTGTCATTCATCAAAGAAATAGGTGGTGAATTGGGATTTGTGGCACATGACTCACTTATTTTTTTTCTTAAATAAAGATACATGAAAAACAAGGTGAATTCGAAAATCTTTTATTGAAAAAAAAATAAAAATATTACAAACAAATGTGGAAAAGATGAAATCAAAAATTTTAAAAAATATTCTTTTTTCATTGAAAGTTGACACTCACATTAATAGTAAAAACAAAATCATATTTATAAGATTTAAATTCATATTAACTACAAAATTAAAATGAAAAGACATGTAGACTTTTGCATATGGTACTAGCTCTTAGCATGCCAAACTCAATTATATTAAAAAAAAAGCAATAAACACTTTTAATTAGTTCCACTAAATTACATAAAAAATAATAAATATTTTAATTTTAAAAAAATCTCACAAAGTTCAATACTCTTTGAGATTTTTTATGGTAAATCCAACATGTTATACAAAAATCCAAATGGTCTGCATGGTAGAGCTCTTATGAGTATGTCATGCGGTTGAAAGTTTTGGTTTACCATGAGTGAGCTTGATCTTGCCTTCTTTCTTTTCTTCCTTAATAAAAAAAATTTGATTTTGATGTGTTTTATTTTACTATATTGTGCAGGATTAGAGGCGATAGTTAGATTTGTTATCACAAAATAATTTTGTATGTTCATTTTCATCATATCTCAAATGACTTGCAGTAGCTGTTATGAAATATATTTTGCCTTTTGTGGTGGATTGAGCAATAAATTCATGCATTTTTGAATTTCAAGAAAAACGGCCAATATTAAGAGAAAAAACATATTCAAAAGTGCTTTTAGGATCATCAACATAGCCAACCCAATCGCTATTTACATATTTGTTCAATTTTAAATCAATAATAAACTCAAACTAAATTCCAAAATCAAGAGTATTTTTTGTTGTTTATGATACATAATAATATATAAACCATCAACTTAAAATAATATTTAAATTATTTTAACTAAATTATCAAAGAAATAATAAAATAAAATAAATTTACAGTAACTTGCAATTCATAGTACTGCACGTATATTAGATCAATGCTAGAATTTGACAAAGAAAAACATTTAAGAGATTAAAAAGAAACTGCATCAAAATAGGGAGCTTGTGACTTTGAACCTTTCTTAGTGATATATTATTGGATTTACTTGTCTAATTAGTGAATGCGATATCTTGAACTGTATAACGGTTGTCGACAACAAGATAATAATACTCACTTAGTCACTTTCTAAGCATAATTGATTCTTACATTTGTGTTCATTTTGAACTTGAATAACTCTTGATTTTTTGAATACTTTAGAGAATTTAGCCTTATGATTTTCATAGAAGCGGCCATTTTTCACACTCTTATAGGCGATTTCTTATAAAGAGTGTTTTACTATACTTCACTTGGATTTTCAAGCTATAAAAATCAATAAAAGCTTAGGTTATCCTAACACATATTACAAATAGCACTATTCACCATAGACTATTATCTTCTGAGGTACATATTGAGACCTTCATAACTTAGTTGTCTCTTTTGAACCACGATATTGGGATCTCCTGTGAACTAGGTTAGGTTATTATCATGATGATTTTTTTTTATCAGAGGCTTTAATCCAATTCCCCTCAATGAACACCTTACTTTATCCCTAAACAAATCTTTAGAAAGTGGATCTACAAGGTTGCCCTTGACTTTATATAATCAGTTGAAATTATTCCACTTGAAAGTAATTGCTTCACGGTATCGTGTCTTCAACGAATGTGTCTAGACTTACCATTGTATATATTACTTTATGCTTTATTAGTTGCTGACTGATTGACTATCACAATGAATACATATAAAAGGCATGCTTTGGCCAATATGGAATGCCCTTTAAGAAATTACGAAGCCATCCTACTTCTTGTCCAACTTTGTTTAAAGCAATTAATTTTGATTCCATAGTGAACCTTGCTATACATGTTTGTTTGGAGGACTTCCATGATATAGCTCCAACCTCAATTGTGAAAATGTAATCACTTATGGATTTGAGTTCTTAGTGTCTCATATTCAATTGATATCACTATACCTTTCAAGTATAACTGGATATTTAATATAATACAGCTCCTATAGTTTAAGGTATACTTTAGGTATCTAAGAACTCTAATTAATGCCTTTCAATGATCTTTACCTAGATTACTCGTAAACCTACTCAGTTATTTATGGCATAAGCTAAGCTATGTCAGGGCATGTATAATTCATTAAGTACATTAAACTACCAATGATATGAGAATACTGTAACTGAGATATGACTTGATGATTGTTTGTCGCAAATATAGATTCATATCTATAAGGTGTTTTAACTAGACTATCTTTATATATATATTATATATTTTTAATATTTTCTCAATGTGATGTGATTGAGATAATACTAATCCATCTGATGTCTCAAAAATTTTAATTCCTAATATATGACATCTACTATAACTATGTCTTTCATATCACAGTTTTTGATCAACATTCTCTTTATAGTTTTAATGATGTCCTTATTGCTACCTCTAATCAAAATATTGTTCACATAAAGATAAACTATGACATAACCATGTGATGTAATTTTAGCATATATACATTTGTCAGATTCATTGATTTTAAAACTCTTTGACAACATTTCTTTGTCAAACTTCATATGCCATTGTTTTGGTGCTTGCTTTCATCCATATAAAGACTTAACCAGCCTACGCAACTTATTTTCTTATCTTGGTGCAACAAACCCTTTAGGTTGTTCAATGTAGATCTCTTCTCCCAATTCACCATTTAAAAAGGTTGTTGTGACGTCCATTTGATGAATTTCAAGGTTGCACAATGCAGTAATAACAATAAGGATTCTTATGGATGTTATTCTAGTAACCGATGAATATGTATCCAAAAAGTCAAGACCTTCTCTTTGTTTAAAACCTTTACCTTTTAATTTACCCTTATATTTTTCAATTAATCCATTTGATTTTAATTTCTTTATGAAAATCACTTAGCTCCTAAAGGCGTGGTCATTGGAGGAAGATTAAACAACTCTCAAGTGTGATTTTTTCATGATGGATTCAATTTCACTATTAACAGCTTTTTTCCAAAACGAAGCTTTTGGGATTGACGTTGCTTCCTTAAATGTTTGAGGCTTGTTCTTTAACAAACAAGTTCGAAAATCAGGTTCGAATGAGTTGGATGTTTTAATCCTCTTACTACATTTAAGTTCTTCATCATCATTTTGCAGATTACCATTTATAGTATCATAGGGTTTTTTTTTTTTTTTTTTTTCAGAGAAGGCATATCTTGTACACCTTTACAAGGAAATATATGTTCAAAAACTAAAGCATTCCTACATTCAATAATTGTATTTTCATGTATTTGGAATGTCAGATTTGTGCATTAGAAACTGATATGTACTACTATTATTTGCATATCCAGCGAATATAGGATCAATGATTTTTGGTCATATCTTTACTCTTTTAGGGTTTTGAATAATAACTTTAGCTAAGCACTCCCACACTTGCAAGTATTTGTAAGAATGTTTTCGACCTTTCCATAATTCATAAGAGGTTATGTCCTTTTTCTTATGAAGCACTTTATTAAGAATTTAGGTTGACGATAAAATAACTTCCCCCCGCATGTTCTAGGGTAACCCAGAACTTATCAACATATTCTCACATTTCGTAACCCCATTAGATTGAGGTGAATGTAGTTTGATGAATAGTCCCATGTTCTAAATAGAACTCTCCAAATGATGTTTCATATTTAGCACCTCAATTGCTTCTTGTAGCTTTTATTTTCCTGCTAAGTTGATTTTTAACCTTAATCTTATAATGTTTAAACACTTCTAAGCCTTCATCTTTACTTCTTAGTAAACACACATAACAATAACGTCTGCAATAATCAATAAAAATAATAAAATGATTTTTACCATCTCTAGTTTGCATGAGCTTTAAATCACAAATATCACTGTGTATTAATTCTAGAGCTTCAATGTATTTATCAATTATTTGAAGTAGTTTCTTGGACAATTTAGCTTCCGTACACATTTCATAATTATAATTAGTATCAATGTGAAATGTAGGTAATAAACTAAGTTTACTAACTGCTGTAAAGAACTATAATGTACATGTCATAATCTATGATGCCATAAATTAAAAGATTTAACCAAGTGAGAAGAACTTGCAGTACTTTTATTAAAATTACAAAGTATAGTCATTACATTCATTTTGAATAACCCATTAGTCAGATGCCTTTTACCCATAAACATCCAATGTTTAGTCAATACAAAATTGTCAGATTCGAACACCAACTTAAACTCATTTTTACTTAATAGTGACCTAAAAACTAGATTCTTATGAATGTTTGATACATGAAGCACATTGTTCAAAATGAATTCTAGCTGAAAAGTATACTGTACGAAAGATTTTGTTATCTCTTTAAAAATAACACTACCTAGACTGAACCTAAGTAATACTTTTTCTCCGTTACTCTAAAATCTGAAACTAATCAGATATAAAGATTCTATGAATATCAGTTGCTTGTACCTACAAATCCCTATGATAATGGGTTCTTAAAGCTTATAATAATAGGTATTCTGATCCTATGGATTTTTAAATATGGTTGGCTAATTGTCTTAATCTTTTCATGGCAGCTTAAACAAAAATTAGGCCATTAGATTTTTAGTAAAATTTGAATTTTATTTCTTTGGAAAAGGTAGATCTCAATAAAAACTTTTAACAAAACCCAAAGGAAATATTGAATGCTTGCTTGAAACTTTTCTTAGGACTGGGGAAAAAATCATTGAACGCTTGATCAAATGTTGTAGTTTGATTAGAGAACTTCATGGAGTCCTTTACAAAACTTGTGACCCATAATTACAGTTCAAGCAAATATCATTAAAAATGGAAAAATACGAATCTATTCAAACACAAGCGACATGTAATTAAAAGAATTCCACCACATATGTCAAACTTGTATTATAACAGATAAAAAAGTCTAAGCCATTACACCACCTCAAATACTTTAACAAATCGATAAGAATCTTAGAGTTGTAGGAGCACATAACTTATGACTTAGTTTACATATTCTATATGCCTCAAAATAACCACATGCATTTTTTTCCTTCAACTAATTTAATAGTAAAGCATTAATTAGGTGGTCGAATTGAATTAGGTGGAATAAATTATTCATGAGCAAAAAAAAAAAAAAAAAAAAAGCCAAAGCAAGATTTACAATCATATGATGTCTATGTTGTTATCTTTATCTTGAAAGCTAGACATGTTATTGTTTTCATCATCATTAACTCATCTAAGTCGTCTTCCACGTAATACACCATTTGAGTAACTGAAGCTCTAATGTACGATTCATCACCTGCATGTTCCCTGGTATGAATCAAGCATGAGAAATTCACCACATTAAATAAAAGAGCATCCTTTTTCAAACTTGCCTATGTTGTTATGTTAGCCCATTGACATTTATACATAGTTATGTTGAATCAATTATAGTAATTCAACTTTATTACATTGATTAAATTCCCATAATATGGAACTCCTTCAAATACCAGACGGTTATCATGAGTAATAGCATAACTACTAGTTCCAAAAGTGCCAAATACTCTATTATGCTATGTCTTCTTCCCTTTCTCACTTCATAGTGTGAAACTTGAAACCATTTACATTGTATGCGCTAAACCGCCTTGCTTGGACAAGTAGGCCACGTGTTAAGTTGATTTGGTGTTTTAAATGAACTTCATTATTGTCCTTTAGAATCTAAAGGTGACAAAACCAATAGCATCAATGAAGCAGTTAAATTTTTTTAAACAAATAAGCCACGGGTACTTACTCTTGATTGAAACCAAGTAGCAAATTCCTTATGAACTATCCTTTTAATCACTGATGCAAACCATGTTTGGTTTTTAATCTCCTCTTGGTTAACTCCTTGAATTCCTTATATTAGACAAATAATCCTTAATCATTTAAAGGGTAAAAATCAAATCGAGTAATATGTTCACAATTGAACAACACATGTTGATGTGCTTGGTGCAACTCCATAGGTGTACGATTGAAATAATCAACATGCCCCACTAGATGTCTTATTTGTAAGAAAAGAGATTTACTTTGGATTGAGTCATAATTATCAGGTTGATCTTCAACATGTTTAGCTTGATTGAACCATGTCTCAATCCTATGTAAATACTTTGATGAAAAAATTGAACACTTTTCGGCTATGAAGCCTTGAGCCATGGAACCTTCAACTTCAGCCCAATTACGTATGTAACATTTCATATAACCCAGGTACAAGAAAATAGTTTACACAATCAAAACTAAACTAGACATGGCACAATACAAAAAGGTCATAAAGTTAATTCATTTACCTCTCAACTAGATACATCCATCAGTAAAATATTGGCCCTTCACGTTTTGCTTCTTTAACCAAATGAACAATCAAATGCACCATCATTGTAAAAAATAAGGGAGGAAATAACATTTCTAAATGACATAATGTTACCACAATTCTTTTCTGCAACATTTCAAGCTTATTGGGATTAACACTTTTCCACACAAGTCTTTAAAGAATGAATATAAATTGAACAACACCATAGAAACTTTATGAGACGTCACTTTACTTATCACTATGGGCAACAATTGCTCCATGAAAATGTGCGAGTCATGACAGTTTAACCGAAAAAACTTGTGATGCTTGAAATGAACACATTTCAAAATATTATTAGCATAACCATCAGCCATGATCACATTTTTTAGGGTCTTTAAAAACTAATCTTTCATTGCAAGTGACATTATGTATAATGTTGGACGAAATCATCTATTCTCATTTGGTCAAAGATCTTATTGGACATCCAAAGAAATTAGGTCATTACGAGCACCTAGATGATCTTTTGTTCTACCTAGCTCGTTCAACAGTGTATATAACACATTGTCACAAACATTTTTCTCAATATGCATCACATTAAGGTTATGGCACAGTAAATTGCACCCGCAATATGGAAGCTAAGAAAAGATACTTTTTTTCCTCCATTGTTGAGTGTTGCTTCCTTCAACATGGTTCACACGTTATCTTTTTCTTCCGATATCCACCTCTTGATTCTTTCTAAACATGACATCAATATCTTTTACTTGTTTCAAAATTTTTGAGCCTCATAACCATACCAATGGGTTTTGCAACTCAACATTACTATCAGAACAGATGCAGTTTAACCTAAACTTATGTCATACATCCCAAAAATGGCGATGACCCAAGACTGCCCATTTTTTACTATGAGAAAGACAATAAGCTTTAAAATCAAAAGCAACAAGGACATGCCAACCTAGCATATGTGTTCCACATGGATAAAGTGCCAAGTCCAGGAAGATCATTAATTGTCCACATAAGAGCTCCTCGCATCATAAATATTTGCTTGGATGATGAATCACATGTTTCAACTCCTTCTTCCTACAACTCCTTTAATTCTTTGATCAAAGGTTGCAAATATATATCTATATCATTCCCTGGCATTCTCTTACCTAGAATGATCATTAAAAAAAATAAAAGATGACTGCTTCATACACATCCACGGAGGCAAGTTATATGGCATAAGCACTACGTGCCATATACTATAGTTTAAACTCAATGTACTAAATGGATTAAAGCCATCAATAGCTAGATCAAGTTACACATTGTGTGGATCTGATACAAAGTCAAAATTTTTTGAATCAAACGACTTCCATGCATCAAAATTTCTAGGATGCCTTAAGGCCTAATTTTTGATTATCTTTTTCACCTTATAAAATGAATTTGAAATATTTACATGCTCAAAAGCATCATGTAATAACTCTAATACCATAGACATTGCCTTATCAATCATTTGGCATAAGCACTTAATATGGTATAGTTTGACTAAGAAGGACAATTTCGAATCTTTTGAACAATTTTCATATAATTCTTCATTACAATCTCTAATTAAATCTTCAAAATCATTATATTGTCCATTTTATCCTCGAATCTCTTCACCCACAATCCTTTTAGCTTCATCTAAAAGTTCATGCAATATATGGGATACTGTGATAATAGGATGCATGGACGTCTTGAATGCATCATGAATCATATCATGCATTGAATCTTGACTACGGATACTACTTTGACTAGGAAAAATATCATCTCCAAAAAATGAATTGTCTTGATTTTCAATACTCTAAACTCACAATGAAATGGTCAAAAAAGAATATCTCGAAAAAAACTAACTATAAATGAAATGGTTGTATACTATTTCTCTATTCTTCATTACTCTAAACTCACAATGGTTACAGTGGCTCTTTATTCTACAATTGCCAAAAGCATGTGTAAAGACAAAGTCTAAATCCTTCCAAACCTTTTTGATAATCAAGTGTATTTTGTGGCTTAGAGATCCATAATTTAACCATTGTCAATCCTACAAAATTGTTGATTACGTTATGTTAAGTGGGTTATCAAAGACAAAAAGCTAGCTACTTGCTCAGCTATAGAGTAGTAATGGAATTATAGTTCAGTAAAAATCTACGTGGTGAAGAATTGAAAAGCTTTGAGAGTTTTACACTTCTACAATATGATTAACTTTCGTCGATAATCTTGGAGCTTGTTTGTATTGTAAAATATAGAGTTAATATAAACAAACTAAAATGGAGAAGAAAGCATGAAGATGAGTAGAGGGTATGTTGTAACTATCATTTTGAATTACAAAGGTTAGGTTTTAATTTTACTTTCTCAAAGAAAAATATTAAAAAGTATGAGAAAAGGACTAAAATCTCATGTGCATTACAAAACTATAAGAAAGCTAACTTGCAAATAAAAACACAATATACAACCATAAAAGCATAAAAATGCAAGCAGTAATTTGTCTACCTCAAGAAAAAAAAGGTTATAGATCTTAATAGTATTTGTAATTTTCTATCTAGAATGACATATTGTGATTCTTTATGCCACAAAAACAACATACTTCCCATTCTTAACTTAGAGAGTATGTGAACTAATAATAAAATTGAGGAGGTGGTACCTCATACCTAAAGCAAAATTAAGATTTTTCTTGCATGGCCACTATTCCAAGTGTTGGAATCCAAATACCTAAATTCTCAAAATAATAGAAAAATGAAAAATGACATAATATCTTCGTCATAATACACCTTGACAAGGCCCATGAGAAAAACAAATACTTGACTTTTTTCAGATCCTATCTAAGACTAACAAATAAAATCCTATTTGTTTCATGTAAACATGTAAAGTAACAATATTTTATTGCATAAAAATAGTCAAAATAAGCATCCGTATCTTAAGTATTTTCAGGACAACAACAGTTAAATGTCATAATAATTTAATAACAATTGTGAGAGCCAAATGGTGAATGAGAAATTAATAAGAATGAAAAAAGAAATTTAAAAACAAAAGTGAACAGTTAAGGAACACTATAAACCAAATTTAGGACTAAAACTAATCTAAGCACAAACATAGAAAATATGTGGCTTATACAAGGATACCAAGAATTGATTCCACTTGGCTATATAAAAATGATTGATCATTTTCTCACTTGAGAGCTCAATAGTTTCTAGTAAAAGATATTGCAACTAAGATGTGAAGTATGTTAGGTAAGCTTGCCACTAAATAGGCTACAATACTTGAAAATCCTATGCCTCTGCCTTGCTCTACTGACTTTTGCCTGAATTCCTATTGCAAATTGGATATTGTTAATTCTAGATCAATCTTCATAAAAGATAAATCCATGGAAACTGTGATATAATCAGCAATGAAAAAAAATTTGTTTTCGTTTGTACATCATTTACATTTAGACCTTTATCAACTAATGCAATTTTTGAATAAGTTAATGTCATTATTTCTTATTTACATTACTTTCTAGAATGGTCATTCCCAATTTAAGTTTGAGCTCTAAAGGGCAAATAGGGAGAAATAAGTATAATATGTTAGGTTTAATTTACATCAGCATGAAATTAAAGCTTCTGCACTGTATGATATGTTACCTTTATAAGATTAAAACTATTAAAAGTAGAATAGTGGGATTGCCTAGCAAGTACAATAAGTATAGCTTGGATACATTAATATCTAGTGTAACCTGGATGTGCTTAGAGGAAAGGATTCGTGTTTAACTCCATTAAGCATAATATATATGCAGTTCTATGCTTTAAAGTTAAATAAAATGAATCAAACAAAAAAGACACAAATCCAATGTTAACAAGTCTTCAAACAAGACTAACATGGATAATAGGCCCTCTAATGGTATTATCATAATACAGCTCATGGAACAAGCATTTGGAGTTCAACAACAAAAAAAGCCACAATTTATTATGAAAACTCCATAATTTTTATGGATAAGAAGCAGAATCTAGAAAAAAGAAAGGAAAGCAGAAGTGAGAAAAGAGAAATTTTGTGTATATAGGGTCATATGCACGCTAAAATCCTTATTTGATCTCAATTCAAGAAAAGGAAAGTAACTTCACATAGGATTCACTATGCTAGATGCATTCTCTTTTCGATAATTCCATCTCCATGGCCAAGAACAACTTAGCAAACTTAAATAAAAATATTTGTTACAGTAATTGACCTCCCTGACAACCATAAAAAAAACAACTAGTTAAACACTCCTATTAGAGAAATGAAAATTCCCCACACGCACAGCTTCAAGTCCTTCACTACACCAAAATGGAAACCACAAAAAAAAAAAAAAATCAAACATACATCTTGTGTTCTCTAATATATAAATGAGTCAAGAGAAATTGAAGAAAACTTAAGTGACAAGAGTGAGAATTGCATGCCTTCCTGAAGTGCAGCCACTTTATGCGATGCCGATCAAGTTAAAAAGTTAGGGTTTTACTTTGGGGCTTCTTTGATTTTGAGCTTTAAACTTTACCATGGAGTTACGAGAAGAATAGTTGGAGCTTCAGTGGATTGAAGAGAGGGTAAAAAAGCTAGATGCAAAAGAACTATGAGAGTGAAGAAGCTTTCTTTAAAGCTATTGCTCACAAATAAGGTGAAAAGGAAGAAAAGACATGTGCATGTCAAACAATTCCCAGCGATTACAATCATATGTATGTGTAAAAAATGTCGAAAAAAATTCAATTTTTGGCAGTCAAAACCGCTAGCAATTACAAATAACTGTAGATAAATAAACACATTTACTAGAAGTTGTCTTAACTGTCATGAGAACTGCCACAAATATTAAATTTTTAGTGATCACTTCGAACACCGGGAAATGTTGATGGGAAGATGCATTTTCCTTATAGTGGATCTTGAAGAAATTTATTAAAATAATCATAAAAATTAAATGGGACTACCGTTTACACTTTCATTCCAAAATAAAACCATTTTATTTAAAACAATATGATAGGACTACCAATTCAATTACGTTCATTTAAAATCTTTTTTGCTAATACCTTTTGAAAAAAAAATTAAAGAATGATCATGATGATGAAATTTTGATAGTAATGAGACACGATTACCATCATATCACATTTTCTAAAAAAAAAACAATTTTATTTAAAATTCTATGAAAAAGCTACTGCTGAGCCACATCATTCTAAAATTCATTTTTTCTTTTTTTTTGTGCAAAACATGGAGATGGAAGTATAATAATATGAAATCAAATAGAAATAAAAGAAACTAAGAAATAATCAAGATAGCAAGAATTCAAAGATTTGATCAACTGATCAATTTTATTCACAATTCAACTAAAGAATTAGAAGAGTTACATTAAATAATTTATATGAGCTACCTTGAATCTAACAAATCTCAATTTCTATTAATCTTTCTCTAGCAGTAAAATTGAAATCAAGAAAGCTCTCGTGTGTTTAAGAATAGCTTATTTTAGAGAAACACATAGTATCTTTGCCTAATTTCATTATGATTGTGAAGGTCTTTTCTTCTTCAATCTTGGATTTATTTATAGGAGAATTTGTTGGGAATAGTCTACCAAAAGTCTAAAAAATGTAAGGCGCCAAAAGGAATCATGTGCACTAGACAATCCTTTTAGGTGAATGATAAATGAGTGCGTATTCCACTTCTTGTATTTCGTGTACCTCTTCTTGATTCATCTACACTTTTCTAACATCTTTCAGCTACATTTAGAATAATCTTCAAGTCGAAGTCTTTCAAGTCAAAACTTTAGCTTAAAGAACTATAAATCGTGATCCATCATTATCAAATTTACTATTTTTCTCTGATGATTCATTGGGAATAATCTCCAAGATAAGGATTTTTAGCACTTTCTCTTTAGATTGAGAAATATTAGATTAGGGAGTCCAATGATCTAGCCTGGCCTAGTCAATGCCTTTCACTACTTGCAAACAAATGAATCTAGATCAGTCTTTCTTTTGAAATTTGGATTATCTTTATATCTTACCTTTCTGCTATTTGAGGTCTTTTCATGATCGAGTTTATAAGTGAACAAGTTTTGGTTTTGTTTGAAATTATCTTTGATTGAGGCTCATTAAGATTGGGGTCTAAGATTGAAGTCTTCATTGCCAGCTCAACAATCCACTAGGCACTCATAACAACTACTCTTCTCATATATTAATGGCTCATTCACACCTTATCATTAAATTACAACTTAGGCATTCAGAATCATTTCTTTGATTAAGCATTACACTTTTTGGCATGAACCTCTTCATTTTCAAATACACATTGAAAAGTCATTTTTCATTTTCGCTTCACTTTCTCTTTTTCCTGACTTGTCTTCTCTAGTAAGTCATTCTTTTTTTTTTCTACAACTTTCGATAACAACAGTTTTAACTTTCCCTTATATTTGTTTTTTCTTTGGGTTAGTTTCTCTATCTTTATTCTCTTTTCTATTTAATGGCTAAAAATCTAGGGTCTTCTTTAAATGAATGATGGTTTAAAATAGGTTAGGAATAACTTTTTCATTCCAAAATACATCTAGTTAAAACTATCTTTACCCTTTAATGGACTATAAACTGGACATGAATGCTGGGTCACAGTCTTTTAGTATTTTTTGGAAGGCGACCAAGATCTACCCATTCACTCAATTTTTTAGAATACATCTCACCAATTTAACATCTTAACTTTTTTGTTACTTCTAAATGCCTAGAGATGCATGATAGTCTTCATCTGTAAGCTGTTCACTCTAAACTACACAAACTTTTTTATTCTTTTCTTCATCAAGTTCTTTGAGTTGAAAGCTAATAAAGATGATAGAGATTCAGAGAATAAATTTTATTACTTTAGTAATATCGAACCTAAGCTCTTTCCTAAGGGCTTGCTTTCAACAATAATGACTAGTCTGAAAAATACCTTTGAACTTTGTGCTCTAAGATCTATCTCGAGTTGAACATCTAAAAAAAGGCCATTAAGAAATCCATGATAAAAAGGTCCACCCGAATGTAGAGCCTTTTAAAAAATATCTTTCAAAACATCGAGGTAAAGATAGCTTACATTGATGACATTAGGATAATTATCGCTAAATGTATTAAGCCTTAGAATAAAATATGTCCTTTCGATAGGTGTTCTAGATCAGTTGAAGTATCATCTTCTAGTTCGGGTACCAAAGATTACAATTTATATTCATACTTATCTTTACCTCTACCAAACCCCTAGCCAAGAACCAACATATGTCAAACCAAAAATTTTATTCAAGCTTTTATCCCAATTCTCTAACAAACTCCAACTCTTATTCAAGTTCTAGAATAAATTCTCATTCGATTCATTCCCTCATTCTTTCCCATTCATTAACTCTATATTGACGATATCTTGGTGTCAATTCCAAGAGTAGCCACATTCCACTAGAACTCCTTGTTCCTTCGATGAGACCATCATTACAAGTTCAAAATAAAGGGCAGTCTTCAAAAGCTACTCAAAAGAGAAAGGCTCCCTAGCCTATTCCTATCATTGCTCTTTTTGCTTTTTTAATGCCAAAGAAGAGCAAAGCTAATCCTCATAACAAGCAATTATCCAAGAGGAAGGCGAAAGCCACTAATGATCTGAAAGATTAAGGCATTATGGACACATTCCCTTTACCTCTGTCAGGTCTTCCTTAACTCAAATAGATTTCTTTTCGATTGGAATTTACCAATTGATTGTAGTTTAAATCATCCAAGTCTCATGCATGAATGGTTGTCCAAATTCATCCCGCTTAAAGACTTAAAAAGGCATGAATTTGAGGACAACCCAAAGTTCTTGGGCAACATAATGATGCACATTAGAGAGGTAAATATTCTTTCTTGAATCTATTGCAATTCTTTTCTTTTTCAGTTATGTTAAAGTTTTGGAGCTTTTATTTAAGTTTAGTTTCCTTATTTAACTCCTTTGATCTACTTTCTTGATGTTACTTTGATGCAGACTATTTAGCACATAACCCTTTTGACCAATAAGTATAATTACACAAGCATTAGGTTGACCCACTATATTGAGGAGGTTGAATAAGTGAACAATTCAGCTAAGGATGCTATGAACAGAAGCCATGTTTATATGGTTGAGGTTAAAAGATTAAAGAATAGCTTAGGTAAAACTAAATCAGAGTTGGGCAATACTTGAATTAAACTAGCCCAAATTCAAGCCATCAATAACACTAAGGTCGATTAAGTTAAACATGAGATGACTTTGAAACATCTGAATGAAATAAAGAAGGTTTAGTAGGAATCCCAGTTTGAGCCATTGATGACTTCAAAGCCTCCTAATGAATACAAGGCTCAGATTAGGGAATAGGCAGTTTACTTGTATTGTTACATCCATAAGAGATTCATCAAGAATATCAAAGGTTAGCTTTTTGAAGTTGACTTGAATTAGATGCAGGTGGTGCCTTCAATTAAAGATTCTTCATCTATACATCACAGAACTTAGAGGTGTCATTGGTTAACAACACTCAAAAGCTAGTACTTGAGCCAATAGATGAAGCATTAAACCAGCTAGCTCCTATAGTAGATGTTGTAGCCATTACTCTTGAACCTAAAGTGCCCACGCCACTTCAAATGTTGCAATTGAAGTCTCTACCCAAGAAAATACTACCAATGTGGTTTAATTAATTTTAGAATTCATTTGTAATCGTATTGCATTTTAACCTTTTGATTTTTCTTATATGAACTTCTTTTAAATTTTATGAAATGTATCATTTTTGATACTTTAATCTTTTACTTAGCATTATCATAGGGTGACTTACTTCTATTTATCCTGTGATACTAATCAAAAAATGACTAAGTGACATAAAACGTAGCCATTAACACTAGTTCTTGATGAAGCACAACCATCTAACAACCTTTGCATTCTTTGGGAAAATCCAAAAAACAATGAAGTCACTTAACTTATCAAATCCTAATAAAATATAAACTTGATGAAGAATAAATCCCATGAAGTATAAACCCAATGAAGCATTATCTTGACGAAGTAAAATGCCTATGTGCATTTAAGATAAGCTTACTCTAAGCAACTTATAAAATTTCATAAAGTACAAAATAGGTATTTATCAAAAGCTTTATTAAAGTTAGGCATGGAAAAATTAGAAGTGATGTCATAGCTTGTTTGAGGGAAGTAAATGTAGTCTCTACCTCGTCTATCCGTCCAAATTGTTATTTCTTCAAAAGGTTGGTGAATGGTTGGGTTAAGATGCAATAGGCAAACAAATTATTTTGCAATAATCTACATGATATAGAAACCCATGTAATTCAAAACTAGCTATGGGTTTATACCTATAAGAGGTTGATAAATTGGTATGTCATTCCAAAAGGATCCCTAAGCTAAATCTTAAGCACATTGAGAGTGATTGAGGAAAACGTGGTCTAATTCCAAGCTTAGATGCTAAAGAATAGAACAAAGTTTTTAATGTTTGTTTTCATCTTTGTTTTAAGTTGCATTTGTTTCCTACTTTATCATGCCCCATGTTTAAGAAAGCTTGTTAGACTTTTGTTTCCTATAGAATACTATGAATACAAGAAACAATTTTCTATTCTAATATTTGTGGTCCTTTTCTCACCCCAAGAGAATTATTTTCTTGGAGTAAGTCAACAACTTTGATTGGGACCGTTATCATCAATAGTGTGTAAAGTATTTTTTCCTATGTTACTTGCTTTGATCAAAGACGTTGAGCTCTTGTTTTTTACATTTTTTCCCATGTTAGTTGCTTCATAAGCATTGTCGTTTGAGATCTTGTTGACGAAGGAAGGCTTAGAAGAGGTTGGTTAATTAGTGGTGTTTGTGTAAATCTTTATGAAAGAAGTAACTAATCGTCTCTCATTTTCACATGACTAAAGGCTTATTTGAGTGTTTTTGGTTTCAACATTTGGACTCTTTGTCTATGTCATGTTTGAGGTGTCACGATTAAGGTTTCAACTGAGGAAACCCACAATGAGAAAAAGTGCCAGGAATCGCCACCAAACTTTCTAGCTGTGATTGCCACCATCTTAGAGTAAGACTAACGAATAAAAAAAAGTTAAGATTCTAGATTCCAAGAGTTAGTTACGCTTGGGAATGATTAGCACCCCCAAAACACCCAAAAATTGGTGCCATTCAATTTTTTCTTGAACAGTAATTTTAGAAGTATTTTGAAAAGTACTTGAAACTTCGTACTTACTCATTCTTGATTTATTTTTTTAGGGAGAAGAATGTGGTTTTCACTTGCTCACCTCTCCTTTTTTTTTTTTTTTTCAAAATAAAAGGTTAGAAATCATATATATAATATTTTTTTATTAAGAGGAAAAATAAAATTTATAAAGAAAAATTCTAATATGAAAATATTTTCTTTTCCTATTAACATCGTTTAGCTATATAGTAAAACATTAAATAGATCAAAGCATATAACTTAATAAGAATCTAATGATAATTACCTCAACTTAAGTAATTTTACTTAAGAAAATGAATATGCTATAGTAAATGAATTCAAGAAAAGAGTTTGGATACCTTTTGAAGTCCTCTACCCTTTTCATAGAATTTCTCCCCTTTTTCAATATATATAGGATTTCCAATGAAAACTTCTTTGATCATAAACTAAAAAACTTCAATGAAAACTAAAAAGGCTATAAAGAGAATTTTGTTTTTTTTTTTGAGAGAATTTTCTTTTGCTATGAGTGTTTATGAATGCAAGGATAATGCTTGATCTTCATCTGATATGTCTGTTTATGTATTTATCCTCCCTCCTCTATGTCTCTCCCTTTCTTACTTTCGTCCCCCCTGTAACTGAGGACTACCTCTATTTATAGAAGAAATCATCGGCATAGAGTAGCATCAAACGAAGGGCAAAAGAAAATGTGTAGTGCGCTTATTAGCCTCTGCCTTCAAGCTTATTAGAGTCTTCTTGGCTTCAAGAGGTCTACTGAGACTTTTCTGAAGTGTGTTTATTGACTTTGACTTGCTTTTCACACTCTCTAGCTTCATCCAAGTGTCGTGAGACTACTATCTTCTTTGATTACCCTTTGAATTATGCAAGGACATGTCTGCCATGTTGACTTTTGTTGTGTCACCCAATTCTTCCAATTTTTGACTCAGTCTTTATAATTTGAGGAAGCTTATAGTCTGCTTCATTAGTTTGTCCTCCTTTATGCAATTCTCAGCTCAAATCTTGCTCAATTTGGTAAAGAATCAGACGATGTCAAGTTGTGGGATGCATTTAATCTTTTTCTATTATAAGCAAAGTATTGCCACATCAGTAATACCATTTCCAATAATGACATACCCTATTAGAAGTAAAGTATTACCACATCAGTAATAGAATTTCCAATAATGATGTACCATGTCAGCTCGCCCAATCACGTTAGCTTAGCATGCCATATCAGTTGGCCCAATAACGATGTCAACATGTCCAATGACAACGTACCATGTTATCAGCTCTGTCATTGATTATAGAGGTTTGCTAGCATGTTGAACCTTTTAGAATGAGTGTTCTCATGGTAGATTTTGATTCCTGATCTTAAGCTTTGAATTTCAAATTTTAATGATGAAAAAAATTCAAATCCTAGACTTGATAAAGGGAATTCTCGATCTTGACCAGATGAAGGAAAATCTTAATCTCGACCTTTCCTGATCATGAGTTAATCTTGACCTTGGAAACTTCTCACCTTGAGTTAATCCAAACCTAAGAAAATCCTAGTCCTTGCCTGGATGAAATGAAATCCTGATCTAGAAAAATTTTTGATATGAGAAAACTTTCAACTTTAGCTTAATCTCGATCTTAGAAAACTCCCAACCTTGAGTTAATCCCAATCTTGGGAAACACTTGACCTCAGCTTAATTTTGATCGTAAACGGTGCTACTAAAGATAGAGTATTCTAATGATAGTTCGAGAACACCTCAAATGAGAATCCACTTGACCAAATTTATTGACTTTCTTTAATAATACTCTAGTTATTCCATTATCAGACCTCTTTTACGCACCTTTTTTGAAATAATAAAAAATATGTTGCTCTTCAAGCTATAAGGTGACAGTGACTCTTTTCCTCCACATTTCTACTGAGAGCAAAATTTGGATTTTGACATGAAGTTGCCATGAATGTTCCTACAAGCATTTTTTTGACTCTAGCTTCTTGTACTTTTCTTAATATTCTCTCAATGAATCCATATTTTTAATTCTTTAAATAATTTTATGAAAATTTTAAATTTAGAGGGTCCGAATCAAGCCCACAACTCTTCTTAAAAAATAACTCGTGTCACAGTTACTCCTTCCTTTCTGTTAGCTCCATGAAGCCACTTTAATAAAAGGTTGGCTTCTTTTTCGAGGTGGAATAAGGCCAAAAATACTTTTCATCAATAAGTGATATTTTGAAAATTAAAAACTTGCTCAATTCTATTAAACCATTAAGTTAACTAGGTCATAATTGGAATATCATGGAAACTCGAGTTTTGCCATTTTAGAAGAGAAGAGTGCGTAATCACTGTCTTGATCGGTGTTGCTAGTGCAAGAATGACTAACTCGTACATTTGTTGTTATATTTAAGAAAGATTTATTCTTCTACTTTATCAAGTAATTTAAATTTTAGATAAAAATAATTTTTAATTTGAATTTTAAATTCAAAATTTAAAATATCCAGATAAGTACAATTTTAAATTTTGGTTATTTATTTTCTCTTAAAAATAGTACCTCCATCAATATAACAAAGTAAGCCTTTATAAGTTATTCAAAATAATTTCAATTATTTCAATTTTAAGAGTTATAACTTCTTATTCTTTCTCTCCTTTAAAAAACCCAACAAACTCACATCAAAAAGCCAACAGCTTCCATTCTTTTTTTGTGGGTTATCATATTTTCGAGGCTTTGATATCGATGATATTGGTCTTAATCAAACCGATCCACTTATAGTAAGAGAATAATTCTCTTATGGTGAAAAGTGGACTAACTATAAATGTTAAAATAGAAAATTGCTTGTTCTATTCATGATATTCGGTAAGGTTTAAATAAACAAAGTCCAACAAATTTTTCTTAACTTCAGGCACAATAAAATGAAAAATAAATGCAAACTAAGACAAATATAGAACAGCTAACCACTAACAATTTTGTCTCGTTCTTTAGCATATATATAGACATTAGAATTAGATCACGCTATCCTCAATGGTACTTAATATTTGACTTAAAGATTCGTTATGGAAACAACAAACAATATTTGTATTAATCAGTACAGTTTACTTTAGCAATTAAATAATTTAATTTTCTGGTATATGATTGTAGGGCTCTTAGTATTAGTTATCAAGGTAGGGGTATATGGGCTAGGAAATTTTTGTTTGACTGTTTTGAATTCAACATTAATATTATTTAGAAAATAAAGCAAGAACTATGATTAATTTCATAAATGATGACGGAAGTGTAAGCACTCTTTTAATAACTCCGTAAGTCATGTTTATAATATCACATTCATCTCACAAGTCTCTTACTATTAAAAACTTTTATCATTGATTTAAAAGCATAAAATTAATAATAGTTTGGTTTGCAACGCATGGTGGTAGCTAGACGGTGATATCAGCGGAAAGGAGGGAGGACTCCTTGGAGGAACGAGGCTATCATGGTGAGAGAGCGCTCTGGTTGGTAGCGTGGAACCATATGCCCTGCTCCTCTCACTGTCACGAAGCTCATTCCTTCGTATCCCACCACGTACCCACCAACCTCCTGATTGGTATACCAGGGACGCCAAGCCGCCTTCACTGCAAGGTGCAAAGTGTTGATCGAGTACCTTGAAGATGTCACTGGCACTACAGCATCTGTGTCGCCGCTGTCAAATAACGGAGTTTTACTCAGATTAGTTAACTTCACACTCACATCAATACATTATTAATCAACTACCGCTACTGGCTACTGCTAATCCTCCCAAAGCAATTAGTGGCTTTCTTCACAAATATATTCATCTTTTTCTTCAAACTTTACCTGTAAACCCATACTCTAATATCGTTTGTCATGAGGAACTTGATGATAGGAAGGATCGTAGTCGGGCTATCAGTCCAAGCATCGCCAGTACTGCCAGCACCAAAACACAAAAAAATATGACTTTTTCTTTTGTCTCTCCTGTTTCTAGGATAATCAATTAACGAAGTATTTTAGTACGTACCTGCACACTTCCCATTGGGTAAGATTTGCATGCAGAGCTATTTGCACCTCTTGTGTGTTGAGATAATTGTAAACATGCTGATGCCAGCAGGCATCAAAGTTATCCACCTGATTAATAAATCCATAAAATTAAAGACATTATAGACACTAGCGAAACATCAACTTAACTTTATATGTACAATATTTATCTCACAGAATCTGAAGATTGTATGTAATTCTGAAGACATACAGAGGCAGGAGAGATATTGTAGTTGAGTGTAGAGTTTTGACAAAGCGGGCTGTAGATGTTGTAATCATCTATGTCTCCGGTCTCTTCTCTTGACTGGTTTAAGAAGTGTTCGCATTCGGTAGTAAAGTTTTGGGTGAGGAAGTCACAATACGTGTGTATGCCGATGATAGTCTCATCTGAGTTCAACGCATGCGTCCATAAGTAATCGCATGCTCCCATATAACCTGTTGCATCGTCTATCCATGCATTCCCTATCTGAAACATGCAAATACATACCCACAGAGTGTAACCACTCCTCATAACTTATAAATCCCTGTCTAAAAACGAAACGATTAAAGAATTTATGTATACATATATATATATATATATATATTTCTATGTGGGATTAAACTTACTGCAATGCCTTTGAGGTAGATGACAGTCTGGTTTGTGTTTTGGTTGTTGAGAAGGATAGTGCAGGCGAGTTGAGGAACGTAATGGCCAGCGTAGCTCTCTCCTGTAATGTAGAAATCACGACTCTTGTACTGTGGGAACCTCTCGAGCCAGTTGACGAGAAAGGTATAGGCATCATTTGCAGTACTCGCGTCGCCGGTGTTTTCATAATCAGACGATCTGTTCGAATATGAAAAACCCACTCCAGCTGGTGACTCCAAGAATAGTACATTTGCCACTGCCATTGATCAAATGTGTTAACTATTCACAATACATCTTATTTATGAAAAACCATATGTGAACACTGATAAATTAAGGCAGCTTAATTACCCTTGTTCCACGCATAGTTATTCCTGAATAGTGTTTTTCCATCGCTATTTACTCTGAAGGGCCCTAATTCAGTCATGGCTCCCACCCCGAATGAGGAACATCCTGGTCCTGTAAAACCATAGACACCCCAGATATTTACTACGATCAGTTTTGTTCACCTTGAGCACACTAATCAGAAGCTTTCTTCTTCTTTCAATATCTTATTTTCTCAGCACTGTAATAATTCAATATTCATGAGGGTGATAGATATTGTGATGATAAATATACAGTGATGTCAAACTAAGAGTGCAGCAAAATTAAGTACCTCCATTGAGCCACAAAAGCAAAGGATTGGTGGAAGAGTTTTGTGGTGACTCAGCAAAGTAGTAGAAAAGTGCTCTTCCGGCCTGAGGATCAACAGTGATGTAGCCTGCGTAGTGATCAAAATCAACTTCGCTGGATTGCCCGGGCAATGCACTGATCTTGTCAGATTGCATGGATCCCTCCTGAGCGCCAATGTACACAGGCGAGTACTGCTCTTGCTGGGTCTGCGGTTCAGCCCAAGAGTGTGCAAGAGGAGGCCTATGTGTCCTCCTGGACTTGAGCAGCCTGCGCAGGCTAGCGGCCTGGGAGGCTTCACCACCAAAAATGAAAGCACAAAGGCAGATAGAGAGCAGAAGCCATTTAAACAGGAGTATTGCTTTCTTCATCTTCTTTGTTGCCTGCAGCTTTGCATGGCAAGCTGTGTTGGCCATGTCAATGTATATAGCTAACAGTGGCCGCAACTTTAAGGGAATTGTTTCTGTTTTAATTTCTTCAAAGAAAAAGGAAAGAAAAGTTTCCTGACATAGAGATTGCATATTTTGTTTGTCTTTTGCTAAAGACAGTAATGTTGCTGCAAAATGACAATAAAATGCAGTTGGGGTTTTATTACTGCAGTATTAGTTTCTCAGTGACCATTTACCAAAAGCGAAATGTTGCATACAATGCAATACCAAGGAGAAAACTACGGGTCGCATAACTACGGGCATATTTTGGTGTCGCCCTCGTGAAAATCGAAGAAAGAAAGAAAAGCCTATTGTCACTGGGTGCAGGCTATATATTATATTGTAGCTCAGCTTTCTGGTTCTTCCCTGAATGATACAATAATTTCTGCATCCTCTATGGCGGAATTTTTAAAATGGCGAGATAAAAAATGTTGGAATTTTGTAAACTTATAATAGATTTGATATGGAGCAGACCATCACTTTTCCCATGCCATCCAATGTTGAATACTAATTACAGGTTTGCAATACACAATAGAATTAATGTGTGCATTGATGAAATCCATTTTTTCTTGTAAACTTTTCCTGTGCTTGTTTAATTGGCTGCTTATAACTTTCAACCAAAATAAGGGAACAATTGATGAGCTGTTAAAGGGGCCGTTAATATGATTTGGAACTTGGAAATGATTAAAATAAGTATCAAGGTGCTTGTACGTAGATGATGTTTTAGGTACATTAATTTGTAATCCTCAAATTATGGTTAGATGTGTAACTAAGCAAAATTATGCAAATTTAATTAGATATAAATAATTTAATTTTATGAACTAAAGGAACCAATACGGGAGAGGTTGATATCTGGAAAAAAAAAAAAACAAAAAGTGTTAAAAACCCAATCAGGATAACTTCTAGTGCAGTCAAACATTTATGGAGTTTGAGTATGTGAACGGATATGTGTAGGAGATCAAGCTTTTTACTAGAATGTTAGATGAAAATCTTTCATATAATAGAAAAAAAGGGCGTCATTGAACAATTGGAATAGCCTCCAATATTCAAATCAGCTCTATGATTTGACGGACTTATGCTATGGTACGAGTTTTAGATAAGCTTATTTGTGATCATTTTAAATAGGAACATCACATGTCTAGTTTTGTCATTTTGCCCTTAGATGACGTGAACTTGAGGACGATTCTCCCTTCTTACGAACGTGGCCTAGATTTTACCACCTAAGTGGTTTGGTGGCTATAACATCCTTTTCGATTTTAGGGTATCTTGATGCATTCTTATATATCTTGGATGTCCTTAGTGTCCTTGGTTTCCTTGCCCTAGCATGCTAGTCAAATGTAGGTTGTTGACCCTAAGGTGACAACTTAAAAAAAGAGTGAATTAAGTATTTAAAATTTTCTTTCTTATCTAGCAAGACTTTAGACTTGCTTTGCTAAGTTTCAATAATTACAACAATATAATCAACAAATAAACACTACTACAAATAAAAGCTTTAATGACAGTTAAAAATACCTTTTAATAATAGTTGTAGATCTGTTATCCTTGTTTATGTCATTAAAGGCTCTCCCTTTAACCGGGCCATCTTGGCAGAAGTATCATTCACTAAGCCAATTTTTGTTTTCAGCTTAGCCTTTGCATCCTTTACAATTTGATGCAGCTCTCTGAATTGGAAAGTACCATCCAAGAGCCTAAAACTTAGGTATATTCTATAACAAAACACATTAAGACGGCGAGCATCTCTTGTTATCATTAGCTGCTTTTTCCAGCATTTGCATAAATAATCAAATCATAGCTTTTTTGTCAGACCAAGGTTGATAACTTATTGCAAGCATAATTCATACTTAGTGCAGTCCAACTTTTAGGCTCTTAATTGATATAGAACTAGAGAAAACTAACCTCGTTTATGAACATAAGGTCCACAAGGCCAGTTCATCTCACAGAAATTATTTCCCAGCAAAGAAGGCACATTAAATACAATGGATTTTTAGAATGCCATGATAATGCAAATGTTTTATTTTTTGCTAGATGAAAGAATTATGTAATAAGTGAGACATACTTTAGTAATGGATTATAGAAAATTTTAGTTTAAACAATCTATTACGTCAATGCAAAATAAGCATAATTTATGGTACACAAATTGACTCTTGAATCATTTTCGAGTAATGCTAATAAAAAGCTCCATTGTTGGTAAGCTATGATTCTAATAGAAGTGAAATTATAAGTATCCTGGAGAGGCTAGAGCTAGACTGTTAACTAAGACTTAGATGTTATTACTTGGAGATGAAAGCTAGTTCTTACCCAAGTATTCTTGAAACTTTACCACACGAAGTATAATAATAGCTACCATCCAATTACGTCAATTGCCCAAGATCAACGACCCCTACCTTATTACGTTGAAAGGCTCATTCAATGTGGCAAGGTAAGCCACAGTAGTTTCCCCCACTAGATTCAGATGCACACACCAACCAAAGACTGGGGTCTTTATTGTCATCAAATAGGTGATAGATACAGCAAGAGCACCTTTTACAAAATGCATCATCCATGGATAGAGCAGCTTTGCAAGCAGAATTTTTACTCATCCAAGAGTTTAAAGATCCAAAATCTGTGGAATGCTTAGGCGCAAGTGGGAGTGTCATGGGGTTATCACCCTTCAAAGATTGACTGTTGGCACTAGTGGAAGCTTTTTTATACTAATGTTTCTTCATTATCTTATTGCTCATCTTTAAAGGCATTTTCTTTTGCTTTTTGATGAAGCTGATTTTTTCTTATCTTTATGAAAGCAAGCTCGAAGAAGTTCCTTATTTGGATCAAATTTCAGAAACTTTTAAAGAAGTTTTGGACTTCTCAAAGCATCATCTGAATGCCTATTTTTCTCAGGGGAACTCTGCACACTGGAAGAAAGGCTTTGAATACCAGAAACTATAAGAAAAGAACTCAATATGAGTAGTCTTTGCTGGATATGAACATTGCAAAGAGCAAAACTAAAGCCAACCAATTTCCAATTCTAAACAAAAAATTTATATGTTTAAGTAATCCTAAATAAGCACAACTATATGGTGAACATTTAACAGTACACAAAATATGAATCATTAAATAATATACATTCTCAATACATTTTTTACACCAAAATTAATCAAATTGAATTAAAATTATGAAACTTAAATTTCGTAAAAAAATTTTGAATCTATACTAAAATACATACACATATTTCTATACCAAAGATGAACGAATGGATGGGGAGGGGTGCTGCTACTCCTTATGAAGATTGAGACAAATGAGAGAGAAGGAAGTAAGGAGAGAGCACACAGAAGAGGATCAGAGAGAGGTAGTGCGACTACCAATAGCTGGCCTAGCTACTTTTGGACGAAAAGCAAATAAGAGAAGGTTGAAAAAGAGGTATTGTTGCTGCCATGTCAATAGTTGGTCTAGCTGTTCCTAAATAGAGACCAAAGAGAAAAGGGTTGAAGAGAAGCAGTATGGCTGCCAGTAACTGGCCTAGCTGCTTCTCGATGGAGAGTAAAGAGGAGAAGGGTCTAAAAGAGGCAGTGCGTCTATCAATAGTTGGTCTAGCTACTTCTGGACAAAGAGCAAAAAGGAAAAGGATGAAGGAGAGAGTAAAAAATTAAGGATCTCTAGCTTAAACCAAGGCTAAATAGCCTTTAATGCCAGTTTTGGCAGAATTGGCATGGAAAGCATGGGATAGCCTTCAAAGCTAGTTCTATAGATCCTTTCATGCCAGTTATGGTAGAATTGGCATGAAAGGATATTAAAGGCTAGCATCAGCAGAACTAGTGTATCCTTACAGCCTTTAAGGGGCCCCCAATTGGTCTTTATGAAGGTCTTTAACTAATTTTTCAACAACTAGTGTTAAAGACTCTAGGGATGGTCTTTTAACTAGTTCTTATTTAACGGGCATGAAAGGTTAATCTTTAATATTAGTTTATTGTTAACTGATGTTAAAGACCCTATTTTTAATGACAATTTTAGAAGAACTATAATTAAAAGTGTTAATGAACCTTTTAATGACAGTTTTTTGAATAACTGTCATTAAATTGTTATCACTTATTACAATTTTTGTAGTAGTGAAAGTGCAAAATTTATTGAGGAGAGTTAGAGAGAGCAAACATAAGTAATTTTATATGGTTTTGTAATCTTTGTCTATGTTTATATCTCCAAGCTACCACTTAAGAATTTTCTCACTAATCTTTCAAAGATTACACACTTGGTTCCATCTAACTAAGATTTTACAAGCAAGGTGAATCTCATTATCACTTTATCCAATCTCACAAACAAGAATAAAAGAATACAACGATGAGACTCTCTTTAAGAATGGATGATAACAATTAAAGCTCTAGATCTCACACATAGAGGCTCAAGAGGATTTTGATGATAATGAAGAATAAGTAAAAGCTTTTAATTTAGAGAGGAAAATGAGATTGAAGCTCTTTGTGCATGAATGATTAATTACCCATGTGTTTTCAAAAGTCTTTTATATCCCCATTCAAAACTATAGTCGTTAGACACAATTGATGGCCATTTGAAATTTAAAATCTCATGGGGATGGTGGCACTAAGTAATTGGGCAATGATACTAGCCAAATTAGCTGTTAGACATAAAAATTATGAAAACATCTCCTTTGGCCGGTAGCATTCATTAGGATAGATACTTGGGCAATGACACCAACTAAGACAGAGATTTGAGAAATAAAACCCTTTATTTAGGTAGTGGTAATGGTCAAGACAATATTTTGCATGTCATTAGCCTATTCTTTGCTTGGTTCTTGTATTTTTCAAGTTAAGTTTTTAAAATCCAAGCTTTTTTTTTTTTTAAAAAAAAAACCTCATTCATCTGTCATTTTTTCAAAGCATATCTTTTTGTTTAAAAGCTCTAAAAAAACATAATTCAATTAGCCTTGATTGATTCTAAGTTTAAGGTGAGCTAGGCGTCTCACTTAAACATTAGTTTACAAAGATGTCTGTTATCATCAAAAGAATTCATTACATTCCAATCATGTAAGACTCCGAGGCTAAAAATTTTTCCTCTTTTTGATAATGAAAAACACTTTATGTAAAGGTATAACAAATGCAAAATTTAAAATATTACAAGTCAATGATTTTGAATAAATTCACCTCAATCATACCATATCAAAATTTGATCATGTTAAGCATGCATGTTTAACACTTAGTCAATGTCTGCCATTTTAAATATAACTAATTTGAATATTTCAACACTTAGCTACCACATGCATAATAAAGTCAAATTTTCAAAATTTGTTTTCATTTAGCCATATCTTTCAATCTCCCCCCTTTGGCATCAATGAAAAGAAAGTAACTTATATAAGATAAATCACTTCTCAAATAAGTTAGATTAGCTTAGGATAAAAAATAGCCTTTCAAGACTAATAGCACAAAAATGAGCAAGTTTCAAAACATGACAAGAGAAGAGTTTGATAATAAGAACTTATTTTCAAAATCAAGTCACATTTGAAACAAAAATTGGAAAAATTGTAGTTTGATATCATTTGAAAAGTTTAATAGTAAGATACTTATAATCTTTTTCATACGTGAATTGTTATACCAATGTATAGATCAGTATATCTTCCATTCGAAATAACCCCCAAAATTTATATTTAGGTTTGTCACCAATATACTCGAGATATTTTATAGATTTAGTGTTGAAAACATTAGGTATCATATTAAAAGTAAAGCATAAGCTCTCGTTGATCAGTTTATGCTCCCTATAGTTGCAAAGTAAGAAAGATTTAGAAATAATTTTTCATTTTCGCAAAGCCTTCCCTTTATTTTTGCTATTCATGCTCATTTATCCATCTTTAGAAAATGATGGAAAAATGGGTTTGAAAAGTCACTAAGAATATGCAAAGAAGTATGGATGCAACACGTTAAGATGGTGTAATTCCATAATGATCACTATCCATCTTCCATTATCCACCACAACCATTGCACTTCAATGGATATTCAACCATTAACATCATTTTCATCCAATCATGTGCGATGCAATAGAAAAGCAAAAGTTAATCCCAATCTCGATGTCTAAATCAACGTTCAAGAAGTGATAGGATTAAAAAATTAGAAAATTGACGTTAGAAAAAGCTAAATTAGATAAAGAGATCGAGATATTAAGATATAACGCTAAGATTCAAGCTCAAATGATTTATAAATTGAAGTAAGAGCGAGATTGGGTAGAGGAAGAGAGATAGTCTCTGAAAAGGAAAATGGAAGCTTTGATGATAGAGTGTATGGCTAAAAATAGTCTCTAAAGAGGAAAATGGAAGCTTTCATGATAGAGTGTATGGGTAAAAATTACAAAAATATCAAGAAACTTGCCTAATAAATTTTATCTTTAGAAGAATGGACTATTGATCCAAAATCAAGTGAAAAGATATTAGAAGAATAAATAAAGGAATTTTATAGCATTTTGAATCATCTAAAAAATGAGAATGAAAGATTGAAGAGGAAAATAAATCAAGACAAGAAAGATTTATCAGAAAAGCTTGCTAACTAGGAGGTAAAATGTAGATCTGAGGTCAAACAAATAATAACTATTCTAAATCAAGAAAAAAAATGAAGATGGTTATGTTCAGGAAATTATTGATTTGAGATGCAAGATGGAAGAGATTATACTAAAGGTTGATTTGTTGAAATCCAAAGCCAAAGAAATTTATGCATTTTGGTGCCACGACAAGAGAAAATACTAGTAACCAATTAAGAATTATAGGAATGATCTTACATTGGTTTTGGCTCAGATAAAGCAGATGGTGGATGCTACAAGCCTCATGAAAATGGAATTGGATACCTTCAAGACCAAATTTAGATCATTAGTATGTTCAAAAAAATAAATATAAGCCTTTGTACATAAACTTCTATGATGTGTGCAATTATGGCTCTAATCTAAGATACTCATGAGATTCTCATATAAATCTTAATAAAATCTTTATTTTAGTTTTAGATTATCTGAGTACAATACTTTTCCCATGTTCATTATCATGCGTATAGGAATCTAGCTCATAAGAATAGGAAAATTGGAAAACCAAATCAGAAACATTAGAAACCAAAGGTCGAGATTCCCGAAGGTTAGGATTTCCTAAGGTTGAGATTACTTGAGGTTAGGATTGTTTAAGGTTCGAAGAGATTAGGTCGGGAAGATCAAAAATTCAGATTCAAAAAATGTAAATCATGTTTGACAAAAAGAGAAAATGAAAACAATAGGATCAAATAGGTAAAAAAGCCTTAATATTATGATATAAAGGGTTTGGGTTCAAAGAACCCAAAGATGATTCCAAGTATACTCAAACTAATCATAGAAAAGGCTAAGACTCAATTGAAAACACTTAATGATCAAATCATCAAAACCAAAGGAAACTTGATTGATATTGAATCTTAAGGATCTCTTCAAACATTTTAGGGAGATTAAACTTAGAAATAAGATGTGACATTTTAGGAAAATTTAAATTCATTTTTTAAACTCTTGAGTTTAATATACTTCCTATTGCCCATTAATTACATTCATGCTAACTGTGTCACATGTATGCATTTTCATGCATTCACTTAATCATATTTAGAAAAATGAGAAAAAAAAAAGAGGAAGAATAAGCAAGGTGTCACCCAAGGACCCAATCTAATAATAAATACATAAATATGAAAGAATACATGGCGAGGCTAGAAAAAATAAAAAGGTGCACATTAAAATGCAATAGGCATCTAGCATGCATGAGAGAATATTAAGGTACATGTCTAGGGGCACTGAGACATCGTACAAGTTTTAAGTTTAGCGTACAATCCTTGGTTGATAATGACTCGCTAGAATTCAACTATGAGAATGGTGCGAGAAATGATACAAACACATGAGTTACTAAAAAGAGCTCCAGACCATGAATGTCAAATCTATCTTTGGTTTGGTAAATTTGTATTGAACAAATAATGAACATTTGAGCTGCCTGATACTTTCATTGACAATGTGAAATGTCATAACTTTGATCAATTGGCTCACCATAGATAAATAAATTTCACCTTTTTCATTCAATGTCTTTTCTCATACTCCTCTTCAGAAACTCATACTAATGTCATTCATAAGCTTTTTGAATCATATCTCAAAGAATGGTTCTGATGGAGTCAACTACAATTTTCCATGAAAGAAAGCAAACATAGAGAAAAGAAACATAAAAGGGGAAGAGAGCCATGTTAAGCACACATTTTGAGTAAGCTCTTATTTAAACTTTATCTTTATATAAACACAAGGGCATAGCCAAATATATAAACTTTCATTTGGCTTAATAGGAAAATAATTTAGGCTTGCTAGGTAACTAATTTTCAATATCATCCTGTTCTAGAATCTAATTGATGAATTCTCGAGGCAAAATTCTAATCATACTAATATTGAGGAGATGATTTGGGCAAGCTTTGTCATTACCTAGAAGACCTTTCACCTAACCTTTAATACGTGTTATTTATTGCACAATTTTCATCTCTACTTCCCCTTAAGCCTTAAAATGAAAGTCTTTTTGTCCACTGACCCACATTCCTTATACCTTTAGAATAACCAATACAATGAAATTTCCTACCTTGTACATTTAGAGAAAACACCTAGGTATACTAGCAAAAAGAGAAACATCATGAAAAAAAGAAATTCACAGACTTAAAATAAAATTGGCATGAGCTTATGAACATTGGAAAGAAAAAAATAGAAAAAAAGATGACAAAAAAATAGAAAAAAAGGAAGGAAAAAAAGAATGAAAAAGAAAGAAAAGCAAAAATACAAAAGAAGAGAAAAAAGAAAAGAAAATAAGGGAAAGAACATTTTGCTATAGTAGTATGATCCTCTTTCACAATCGTACATTGATTGGTATTTTCTCAGTTTGAGTTATTATTTTTTTACCCATTCTTTCTTTACCCTTACCTAATGGCCATGTTATAACCTTTTGAAAAGACCTTTTGATCTCCAATTTTGGTAGATGATTATATTAATGGAGATAAATTCAATATGACATATGGTGATGGAAAAAGAAAAAGAATCTCTTAAAGTATAGATGTTCAGTAGTTATAATGGCTCAAATTATTTCCTAATAAGCTTAATGACTATTGATAATTTGGCTTCTCATGCCCACACATAAAGACTCAGTTTAAATAAAGCAAACTCTTAAGTATTGCTTAACACTTTTTGAATAATTCATCTGAGAGCATTATTCACAAAGTTTTAGAGTAGTGTAAAACATTGTTCATTCAACAAACTCTGAAGGAAATTGTGGCATAAGGCATCATTCAATTTCAAAGAAAAAGAGAGAGCAAACAAAGAAGATTTACAAACTATACCTTTAGACTTACTATAAAGCTCTTCTCTTTTTCTTCTTATTTGGTTTAAGCCTCTTAGGATATTATTCTTTTGAACTTTACTTCTTTTTATTCTTCCTCTCATATGTGGTTAAAGCTTAATTGAATTTTATCTCTTAAATCTAGCATCATGCTTGGTAGCTACCATATGATCTAGTGTGTGATTTTACTTTAACTGAGTCATACGAGCACACCAAACTCCTTAGTTGTATACCCTATTTATTATCATCAAAATATCTCATTGCATTATAGGAATATTGATTTTCTGAATGCTCATGAACTCGTGAGGCTAACATCTATTCGAATATTTACGGTCCATTTCTCACCTTAGGACATTTATTTGCCTGCTATAAGTCGTTTCATGGGCACTGTCTTTTGAGATTTTATCGATGAAGTTGGTTAATCAATAGTGTTTATGTAAATCTTTATTGATGAAGTAACTAGTTATCTCTCATTTTTGCAAGATTAAAGGCTTCTTTAAGTGTTTTTAATTTTGCACATTTGGATTCTTTAAGTTATGTCGAGTGTAAGGTTACACATGAATGTTCCCTTAAGCATTGTTCTAAGTCTAACTGTACAGAAAATGGTTTTAGTAGTAATTAAAATTGTGGCTAAAGTTTTTATCAATAATTGATCAAAAGTCGATGTAGTCGGGATTGAGGAAACCCTATAGCGATAATTATCACAATTGCTAGAATAGATATAAAACAATTATAGCTAAAAATTTATTTATTTATTTGCAATTATTAGTGGTAATTGACAAATGTTACTAGAAGCAAATTAACATTTGTTTTATTTACAATAATTAACAATTATTGTTAAAAATATATTAACTTCTATTTTGTTTGTGGCAATTAACAATTATTGCTGAATATGTAAGTATTTAATAGTAATTGTTAAGGCAAATAACAATTGTCACTAAGAGCGAATTAAATTTTATTTTATTTATGCTAATTAATAATTGCCACTAATTGTTTATGTACTTGTGGCAATTGTTAAAAGAAAATTGACCTTTACTTTTTGCAACAATTAATAATTGAATCTTTTATCATTAAATGTCAATATAATTGCCAATATAGATCAATATAAATCTGTTTAAGCAATTAACAATTGCTACCAAAATGAAAATAAATATCTATAGAATGATCATTAACTATTATTGCTAGAATGAGTTCAAATTATTACTTAGTTACCAATCATTGAACATAAACAACTAAAAAAGTCATTTAATTATTATTAATAAATTATTACTATTTATTTTTAAAATTAAAAATTAAAGTATGAAAATTTAAAATTTGTAACTTACAATATAATTAAAATGAATATATTCATTCATAACTTAAATATTATCTACATTATCTTCTTATATAACAAAATATATCCAAATGTCAAATAGTCATTTAATAAAAATACAATTCCAAAAAAAAAGTTTACTAATACTCCTAAATTTAAAGAGTTAAAAGTTATCACTAAATTCACAAACTACCACTCGAAAAAAACTAATCGTGAAACTATGTTTCATACCAAGATAGATACACAGTTTGTAACCTCAAGAGGTTGTCAATAAGCAATCTTTCAAGGAACAAACAAGAACATCTTTTTTCAAATTATGACTTGCAACACCAACAGGGAGAATGAAAATTTTAAAATAAATGAAAGAGAAAAGAATTCCACTAGTTTTTCAATATATTTTGATGGGAATAGTTTGATAATATTAAAGCAATACCTGTAAACATTATTTCCCATAAAGACAATGGTCAAAAAGGATTGTGAGCAATATATATGCCATACTTTCGATTTGTTAAAGAGTGGTTCACATAACTTTTAAATAGCTATGCATCTCCTTTTCAAAAACAAATAATGCACATAAAATTTCTAGATCCCAACAACATAGGAGCTTTGAAATTTCATGATGTGCAAACCTGATTTTAATTATACACCCACGTAACACTAATAATTGCATTAACATTAAAAGTCATAAACTTTATCCCACGTTGATGTTTGTAAAATAAAATTAAACCAGTGTGTTAATGTATAAGAATATAAACATTTAATAATGTAGGATATCATTGCTATATAGAAAAAAGGTCATAGTTAACCTATTTACTTTTAAAGATTCAAGACCAACTATTAAAAATTTTAAGGAATCATCAAATAGGCCTATAATTATATATACTAACACCTAAAGTTCATTCTTTGCTTTCTATAGTGACTTCATTTTCCAAAAGGCCTTTAAGAGAAAGTAGAAGATGATCATCTAGATGTACTTTCTTACTAGCTGCTTTATTATATGAGAATTCTTATTTGCTAGACCAACTATTGTTTGAAAACTTGAATTAGTATGCAATGTCAATTTACATTCATAGGATCCTTAAAAAAATGAATACTTGAAAGTTAGCTTTGGTATGTAGTACCTAAATTATATAGTAACCAACAACATTAAATGCAATATTAGTTGCTTTTATATAGGAAAATATTGTATAAAAAAATAGCTATTTAATTGCATGTACATTACATAACCATTTTCAAATAATCAACATAGAAGGCACATGTAGACAATCAATAAATGAGGCTAACACTTGAATCTATAGTAATCGATGCTCCAATTACAGCCACATAATATGTATTTGTTTCCATAACCAAACATGCTTTTAGATAGCATACTAGATCTTCGATTATCGTTGTGTCTATCTTCAAATATCCACTTATGATGAAATCAAATAAATGATCTCTTTACTCTATGTTTCTATTGCAAACATATATAATTAGACTTTGAAAACTTACCAAGACTCTAAGTCATTTGAGTAGGAGAAGACTTCACCTTTCTAGCAAGAGACAAATTTGAAATTAATTTTGTCATGCTCATCCGTGGGATTGAACATTACTTCTTGATCGTCTAGGCTATATTAAAGCATACAACATAAGTGCAATATGGGGTATAAATTCTCTCCTCAACCACCTTAATAATAAATAATAATATATTGACCAAAGAAAGTGCTTACTCATTAATTATGATTTTCCAAACGCCAACACTCTTATAAGTCAATTACTACATCATAAAGATTGGATATCTTTCCAAAACGAAATTGATCAAAGGTTTCTTTTCACAATTTTTGTGCTAACACATTAACGAATGTATTAGCTCCAATCAAATATCAAATCCTCAAATGAGCTAAACATGATCCTTTCTTCACAAATCTTTCAATTGCTTTAACAATAACTAATCTTTCAATGAAAATAAGGCATATTATTAGTTTAGCTCCTTTACAACTAGAAAAATAATAGTAAAAAATTGACTTTTTTTATACTACTAAAGGTATATGATCAGGGAATAACTCTATCACCTAAATGATAGAAAAAATTGGATAAGCCACTACTACAAATAAAAGTTTTAATGACAGTTAAAAATGGCTTTAAATTACAGTTGTAGAACTGCTATTTTTGTTCATATTATTAAAGAGGGGAGGTTTTAATGACAGTTATTGAAAACTGTCATGAAAAGCTCCCCTTTAATGACAGTTACGATAAAACTATCATTAAAAGGGTCCACTTTCCATGACATTTTTATTAGAATTGTCATTAAAGGTGTATATATACATATATATATATACATATATTTATTTCAAGACATATATAAAATTTTTATATTCAAATTATCCAAAACCTGCACATATAAAATTCTTCATCTCTTCCACATCAACCATATGCATCAATGCAATTCTTCACAATATGCAACCAAAATTTTCTCCATCAAAATTAAATTACAATATGTAAATATGACTCTCCAATTAAACTTTATCAACATATATAAATATACAATTATCAAATACACTAATCACAGTTCTTTTTATACACTTCAATGAAACAATTATACTATTTTTCTTCCTTCAACATAATTACAGTAACACTTCAATACAAACACTTTAATGAAAATTTTAACTTTTTCTTGTTATACACTTTAATACCATTCTCACTGAAATCATCATTACTTCTTTCATGTTTGAAAACTCTTCAGCATAATCCAATCCAAAAAAGTAATAAAAGACGAACAAAACAAAAGAAAAAAATTTAATGTCATAATTGAACTCCATATGTACAATACATGAGTTTAAATATACATTATCACACACAATCCTAAAAATTCAACTATATAAATTCAATGATATTCATGTGTATAGAAACCTTCAAGGTTCAACTTTCTAATATAGTACTCCAAAGAAATTATCCAACCTCCTTTCTAACTTCATTAATATCCGATTGGATGTAAGTATCTATATCCATTAACTATATTTATATAAAGAAAAGTTATTCCAATTAAAACTTTTTGTAAGCATATTGATTAATTACTGAAGTATTTACATAAGTAAATGCTTAAAGACTTACCATTTTCGCGTATGAAATATTTCTATCACATTTATCAATGACGTCTCTTAAAAATTTCATAATATAATATCCACTCTTAGTATTTGACTGCTAATATGGACACTGCATTAAAAATTTTTAATTATTATATTTTACAAAATAAATAAAACTAACATCACATATCTTTAATTCTTTGATAACTTAGAATAATTTAAAAAAGCTGCCAGTAGAAAATAATCAATATTCTTAATAGTAAAAAAAAAAATACATACTAATATAAATAAAAATAATTTCACTTACGTGGGCATAAGTTGATCTAATTCTTGACGAGAATCATGGTTCAAAGGATAAAAAATATTGTGCACAAAAGTACGAGACTCGACAACCACCAACATTTGGTGCTGCATACATTATCAAAAATAAATGTTAAAAATAGTGTGAACAAAACTATTAATAATTTCAACCAGTATTAAGACTTACCTCAAGTTATAAGGAAATATCACTACTCTTCTGTCACATGGACCTATCATTCTTTTTGGTTGTAAAATATTGTTTTGAGTATCTTTATTTCCTTTTAAGTATTTTTTTCAAGAAATTTTCCATCTCAAAATAAACCAGATGAATTCATGAAACAACAAGCTGATATATGAACTAGAAGTCATCACATTATATTAAAATTCTTTACATGAAAAAGGCAAACGTAACAAAACTCACACTGAGCACTGGGATCTTCGCTTATAGCTCTAGAAGCATACATCAAGAACCCAGCAACCTTTGCACATGAATATTACTATAGCTCCAAGTAATATCCATTTGATAATGAGCTGTACTAAGCTTTACTTGTCAATTACTTAGTCATCAATGCTAAAGTATCAATCACTAAACTCACCCATTCTAGATATGAGACGAAACTCTTCATTCAAACAAGTATCAATTTCCAAAATTGACAATTTTCAAGGATGGGAATCTCTTGCAAACACAGTGAATTCCCTCGAGTGCCTGGAAAAAGAAGGCATACACAGAATTAGCATATGTAAATTTTCCTCTTTTTTCTTTTAATATTTTCAAAAAGAAAGCATTTGAAACTGGCACTGAGTTAAACTCACTGAGATGAGATTTAGGAATATGATGTAGGATTCTAGAACTCCTTTATGTATAAGTAGTTCAATGGCTTAGTTAGCAGAGTTCCTTACAAGGAAATCCATCAACATTAGTTTTTGGCATTAATAGAATTGGATGGGCATGCAACAAGCCTATGACAAAAAAAAGATTTTTAGTAAATGAGCTCGCCTTATTGTCTATCCAAGATTTTCTCTTTCTGCTAGGAAAAAGAGTTTATGTTGTCCAAAGAAGAAAAAAAAATGAATGGGAAAGCATGGATGGAGAAGATTTCTTTTCAATAAACTCAACTTCTCAAGCATATTATTGCATTGATCAGTTAAGTACAACAGAATCAAGGAAAGAGAACAAATAACCTATAGCAAGAACAGGGTCTAGAAGCAAGACATGTCTTTCTAAAATATCCTTGAGAAACTTCTCATATATCAGCTTCCCAAGCATATTATACTACAAAAACATTGCTCACCTGTTTCCTATTGTCCCCATCATGATGAATGAGAATTTTTCCAATTTTTATTCCTTTACAACATGCACGTAATGCATTTTCCATGCTTTCCCCACTGTACACAAAGACCATGTTAGCAAATATAAATGAAAGCACGATAAAGTCAATAAGCCAAAACCTAGAAAAAAATCCAAGTTTCAAGTCTCAAAATGTGCCTGGCACCCCATAACACTAGGCTTTACACCTTTCTAGCATAATAGCAATGACATCACAATTGACATCTTAAACAAAGGAAAAGCTCTACTTTTTGAAAAGAGCCAACAAAATCAATACCTGATTCAAAGCTCACCTTCGAACAATGGAGGCCCCACATAGTTTCTTATAGAAATCAACTTCAGTATATAGTGATCCTGAAAAGGAATATGTGAAAACTTTCAAAGGTAGTGCAACATTCCTCATCTTGTAATAAATAATTAACTTGAGATAACTCCCAATACTAGTTGAAATGGTCTTTTGGTATGCGTTTTCGATGCAGTGTGGTGGCAATGGTGGATTCATTCATTTCTTAAGGTTCATGACGATTGTTGCCACGTGCATGGGGACCGTAACTTCTTCTTTCTCTTTGGCTATGGTTATTACTGCGCTCTAGATAAGTGCCAAAATAGCCTTTACTTGTGTTGGACAGTTCGCATGAAACCCATTGTGGATCTTGTCTCTCAGTGCCGCTATGGTAGGCCCCTCAAACAAGAACTTCTTCATCACGATTTTTGGAACTAACACATCTTGGTTCTTCTCAATGATCTTCCTCAAGTCAAAAATATCTCTTGGGTGTGAAAGAGAGCTGTCATCGAAGATCACACCGTTTATCTCTTTGGCAGAACCAAAAGCAACAATAGCCTAGGTTTTAACGAAGGTTACAATTATTATTACATATGCAATGACATGATTAATGCATACAACGATTCTCATCCCATAACAGGCTAAGTAATTCACCTGCACTGCGAGAATCGCCTGAGTTCTTGATTTAAGCAACTTTTCATACGAGTTGCAAGGTAGTAGCCTCTGCAGCATATCAATCTCTAGTTGCTTGACCACCATGGACATGTTACTTGTAACGTTTGCTTGAATGTCGGTGGCACCATAATCATTACAGTCAATGTTCAAGCCATTTTTGACCTGTCTAACGAATGGATAAAAGTGTGTCAGTGTCTCCGACAGTGATTTCTTGAGACGATTAAAGATTTCAGTTGAGTTTTGCCTTGTAGGTGTGTAAAAAAAAAAATAACAGAGATGTAAAAAGGAGGTGTTAACTGATCAAGAAGACAGAGTTTATGGATTCTTAAGTGAGGTGTCCCTCCATAGCTACCTCTTGAAGGCATTGACGGTGAAGCTCCATGGGACGACCTTCCATATGAACTTGCATTGTATGTCAAAATTAGGTTTTCTTTTTTAGCACAAAAACCATTAAGAATCATTGATTTAGATTGACCATTATACTACATTTCCATGGCCTAAAACACCTCACTTAAAGCATGCCAAAGTTGACGTAAAGCACGAAAACTCCATAGCTACACCATTGCCACAAATTACTAGCATGAGATAGAGAGAGAGTGAGAGAGACCTCCATGTGGGCTTCCTAGTGAGTAATAGTTCTTCTAGTCTTCAAAATGAATTAACATTACAAAGAGAAGCAGGTTTTGGGAGAATAACCCAGCAAGCATCACCCACACGAACACAGAAGGGTGAATGCTAATTTTTCTTTCATTTTTTTGCCAGTTGAGAAAAATCAAAAGAAAAAGAAGAAGAAGATCAAGATTGAATTGAAGGCAGCTAAAAAGAAGAAAGAATTAAAAAGTATGTCTCATATGAGGCATGGTTGTCAACTAGGTCACTTTGCCTTCCAATTTTAAATGAAATAAAAAGGTGAAAGAAGGGGAAAAAGAGTGGATCATGGAATCCAATGCAATCTTATCCAATCAGATAACATGGTGAGTTGAAGAGACAGAAACGTTTCAGCAAGGTAGCATGGCTAGAACTTGCATGAAAAGCATGGGATAGCCTTCAACACCAGTTCTGTAGATCCTTTCACGCCAGTTTTGCCATGACTGGCATAAAAGGATATTGAAGGCTAGCATGAGCAAAACTGGTAAAGTTGGCGTATCCTTTGGCAAAGCTAGCGTATCCTCACAGCCTTTAAGTGGTTAGAACTAGCAAGATGGCCTTCGATGCTAGTTTTGCTAGAATTGACGTATAAATCCTTCTCCTTTGTGATTGAAGGTCTTTAATGCCAGTTCCGAAAGAACTAGTGTTAAAGGCACTAGTGTTGTTTTGAAAGATTGAAGGCCTTTAACTTTAGTTATTGAAGAACTGATGTTAAAGGCTTCGAGGATGATCTTTTAACATTACTTCTTGTTTAACTGGCATGAAAGATTAATCTTAAATATTATTTTATTATTTACTGACGTTAAAGAACTCATTTTTAATTATAGTTTTGAAAGACTGTCATTAAAAGTGTTAGTTAACCTTTTTAATGACAGTTATTTGAATAACTATCATTAAATTATTATTATTTATTATAACTTTTGTGGTAGTGAGTTAAGCTCATGTAGTTTTAGAGACGTGTAACTCAAAATCTATTGTCTTTATATAATCAAACCCGAAATCCCAAAAAATTTCAACATCGATACAAAAAGAAAAATATAAGAGATAAACAATATTTAGAGTCAAAAAAGAAAATTTACTAGATTGCTTACACAAAAGTCATCTGCAAATAATATCACACAACCAAACATATGAATTACCATAAAAGCTACTTGGAGAAATACTCGAGGAAATGAATGTGAGTCATGATGCCTACTAAGTTAAAAATGGAAGTTTTTGGCATCCATAACCTATTCAAGGAGCAAACATATATGTATATATCATCGAGGAGAATCTAGTTGTACTTGAGTGAATTTTACATAATAATTTAAGGGGGAACAAGAAAAGGAAAAAAAAAAAAAAAGAGAAACACCATTAGTGAGTTTCTTTTATATTTAAAATACATGAAATATAAATCAAATGAAAAAGAAAAATTAAATACAGAGAGATAAAGAACACACAATGACATAAACCTAGTGTCGATTATTTGAAATGCTATGCTCTGTCTAGTATGATGTACAAGCATGCTTGCAAATCTCATTATTTGATTCCAAACACTAGGTGAAAAAATAACCATGGTAGTATAATAGATATCAATAACGAAATTTTTGGCATCAAATATCATTTACAAATTCATCCTAAGGTCATTCTCCACTCACATATAGCATATCCCAAATGAATTGTAGCATGATACAATAAATTTCATAGCAATTAAGGTCTTGGAGGTGTAAAATGAAAGTTCAAACCTCAATTTATGAGTAGTCCTCTGCATACCATTAAACTATTACTATTATACTTACGGTGATCACAAAATCAAGCTTGACTGCAGACTCCACTGATCATCTAGCTAAAAAATAAAGGCAAGGAGTAGGATTAACATTTCAAAGATTTCAGTAAGACTTGAGCTCTCAATCAACAAAGAAAACTAATATTGAAGCAAACCAATTGAACTTTCGATATAGATACACATAAATATATGACATGCAATTTGACGTAAAATGAATTTTGCATAATCGTTAGGGTTATAGATAAACAAAGATTTAGTAAGAAAGCCCCGAATAAACATAATAGATAAAAGATTGAAATCTACCTATAGTAAATGATAAAATTTAGAAAACAAAATGATTGTTATAGAGATCAAGTGGTAATGCAGCAAAAGATACACCAAAGGAGTGATAAAATGGAGAAAATGAGGGAACATGCCAAGGAAAAGTTTCTTTTGCTATTGCTAAGATGACCAAGTTTTTATGGGTTTGAATCCTAAACTAGGCTGTAACCAAACCTAGAAGCTACGTGAAAATGGACCAAGCTTTTCTTTCTCTCTAGTCAATAATTAGATTGCATTTTATTAAAAGGATCTGTGAAGATATTAATTTATTAGGTTTTACTAGTAAGGTAACTTTTTATTCTTTCTTTGAATGATTTCATGCATCGGCAAAGTTAAAATATAAAAACCAAATGCATATTTAACAACACATTGGAATCAGACTCCTTTTCTTTTCTTTTTCTTCAATAGGATTTCGTTTTTGTTATGGGCTTGAGTTTTTCTTTTTCTTTTTTTTTTTTACTTGAGGCTAATACTTATAGGAAATGTTTTTAAACTCAATTTTTATTGGACCTTTAAGTATAGAACATTTTATCTACATCAACTTGCATTTTTTTGGTACTTAATATTTTAATAATGAAACTCTAATTAAATTATTTATTTCAACTTAAAATCTAAATGAAACCATTAATCTAACTAATCTAACTCATTAATAAACATATACGTGAACAAAATCTTAACAATTAAAATTAACAACATCCATATTTTCATTTATAGTTACTCTTTGTCTAACATTAATTTATTAAAATTTAATCATAACTAGAACATTTAATCAATACACTAACAATATTAAAAATCAAGAATTAAAAACAAATTACCACTGACATATAATTACTTTTACATTGACAATTAATATCTAATTAATTTTCTTTTAATAAAAATCTAATTAAATTATTTATCTCAACTTAAAACTAATTAAACAATTAATTTAACGAATGTAAATAATCTAACTCATTAATAAACATGTACTTAAACAAAATTTTAACAATTAAAATTAACAACATCAATATTCACATTTCTAATTACTCTTTAACTAGCATTAAATTAACTTATTATTTAATTACAACTATAACATTTAGTTAACATACTTACAACAATTAACAGTTAAAAATTAAAAACTAATTACAGCTAACATATAATTACATCTACATTAACAATTAACATTGGCTATATATTAACAATTAACTAAAAGTTAATTACAAGTTAACCTAAAATCTCACCACTGTCGGACGACGAACATAGATTAATGAAGCGTGGCTGATGGTGGCAACCGGATGGTGATAAACAATCCTTACAATGGGTATAGGTGTACAAGCTTAATGGGTATGGATATATAACAAATACCTAAAAAGAAATAAAGGATGGGAAGAAAATATGATTTTTCGACTGGTAATTACTTTGTTAGTGATGATTTACCGATATAAAAGGGGACAAAATGGGGAAGCTATAGGAGAGAGAGTTGCACAAAAAGGGAGGGACGGTGCTTGCCAGAAAGAGAAAAAGGAAAATTAGGGCAAAAGCCTAAGTTATATACCCATTTACAGCGATCATTAGTCAGTAACCGCCATAAAAATGATTGTTAGGCCTTAGGTGAAAACCCAAGGTTTCTTGGCTCTCTAGTGACACCCTAGAAGGTTGTCACCAAGCTTTTTGGTGAAATTCCAAGCCTTGATTGCTGCTTAATGATCTTCTTGGAGGGCTATTACCAAATTTCAGAAAGCACCACTTGCCAAAATCTCTAACTCTTAGCAACAACCTAGTGACGGTCGCTAGTCTTCCACCTTAGCGATTGTCACCTCAATTAGTCATTAAATTTATTGTTTCTTTTCAAATTCAGTGATCGATTTTCTATTTGTTGTTAGATGTTCAAGAAGAAAATATATATTTTTAGAGACCAGTATTTACAATTGCTTTTAACATGAGTTTACAATTTTTTAAAAAAATTTAAAATTGAAAATTTTATATTGAATTAATTAATATTGACGTAATATAATAAAATAATATTTACTAAATCATACTTAAAATTAAATATATATTTAAAGGAGTAAGATATATAAAAATTAAAACCAAAAAATTATTATATTTTTTAAATTATTTTTATTAAAATATGAAATATAAAAAAAAAATGCAAATTGATGTAGATAAAATGAACCAGGCTTAAAGACCCAATAAAAAATTAAGTTTAAATATGTTTTTTTTATAACTTTTAGTCCTGAGCAAAAAAACTCAAACTCATAACAAAAACAAAATCCTACTTAAAAATAATAATAAGAGTTTGATTCTAATCCGGAATTAAATTTGCATTTGACTTATGTATTTTAACATTGTCCATGTATAAAATCATGTAAAAAAAGATTAACAAGTTATCTTACTAGTAAATCTTATTTGTTTCACCAACTACAAAAAAAATTTCAAAATAGCAATAAAAATTAGCTATCGGCACAATCTTTCACTAGATAATATAGATTAGCAATAAAACTCTAAGAAAATTGGAATATTTAATTAACAACTAATTAGTGATACAATAGTGATAGAATTTAACAACAGATCAAAATTCAGCAAAAAGGATGATTGTAAACATATAATTATTAATAATTGTTATTTGACAAAAAAGCTTCTACTAATATATATATTGACAATTGGGACGATTGTCGCTAAACAATTATCTCTGAAAAACTATTTTGTTGTAGTGATATTTTGTTCTCTAACTTTTCAAACTCTTTTCTTATTTTTTTTAGTGAACTCATATATTTAAATTTTTATATGCCTTTATGAAATTTCTCATTAAAAGGTGCGAATCAAGCCAACAACTCTCCTTCCTTGTCACAATTGCTCCTTCCTTCATGTAAGCTTCAGAAAGCCATTATCAACAGTAGTTAGCTTCTCCCTTGAGATAAAATGAGGCCAAGGTATTTTATGTAAATCAATGCTACTTTGAAATTTTAAAAAAGGTAAACTCTATTAAACCATTCAGTTAATTGGGCTATCAATAGAATACCGTGGGAAGAGTTTTGCCATTCTAGAAGAGAAGGTTGCTCGATTGCTGCCTTGGTCAGTTCTATTGGTGTGAGAATGACAATTTTGTTCTCCGTTGCAGTGACTAACAGATTGTCAATTGGGAAGTAGAGCATAGAGAGACGGTTGATAGTTTCTCCAAGTTGGTGCAACTTATGGGCCATTCCAAGCTCCATGAGCTACATCTCATTCATTAATTAACTCCAACGTCCGATGCTTTGATCATTTTTTGTTGGTTGCCATTTCTTAATCAAAGTTATCAAACTTAGGAGAATAACTCTTTGTGATGAGAAATGGACTATAAATATTAAAATAAAAAATTACTTGTTCTATTTATGATATTCTGTGAGGTTTAAATAAATTAAAATTCAACAAACTTTTCTGAACTAGGGGCACAATAAAACAGAAAACAAATGCAAACTAGAGCAAATATATATAGAACAGCTAATTCTTAACAATTTTGTATTGTTTTTTTTAGTATATGAACGTTGAAATTAGACCATGTTATCTTCAATCACTCTCCACGTACTTAGTTTAGAGATCCAATGAAAATGACTGTCACAATTCATATATTGATTAGTATGGTTTATTTTAACAATCAAATGATTATTTAATTTTCTGTTATATGGTTGTAGGCTTAGTACTAGTTATGCAGGTAGGGGTGTATGGGCAAAGAAATTTTTGTTTGACTATTTTTAATTCAATGTTAATATTATTTAGAAAATAAAGAACTATCATTAATTTCATAAATGATGATGGAGGTAGAAGTACTTTTTTAACAACAACAACAACAACGTAGGTCACCGTTCACAAAATCACATTAATCTCATGTCTCTTAAAATGGAAAGCTTATTTCTTGATTTAAAAGCATAATATCTGATAAGAAGCTTGGTTTGCAATGCATGGTCGTAGCTAGAGGGTGATATCAGCGGAGAGGAGGGAGAACCCCTTGGAGGAATGAGGCTATCATGGTAAGAGAGCGCTCTGGTTGGTAGCTTGGAACCGTATGCCCTGCTCCTCTCACTGTCACAAAGCTCAGTCCTTCGTACCCCACCACGTACCCACCAACCTCCTTATTGGTATACCAGGGACGCCAAGCCGCCTTCACTGCGAGGTTGAAAGTGTTGATGGAGTATCTTGAAGATGTCACTGGCACCACAGAATCTGTATCCCCGCTGTCAAATAACGCAAGTTTAGTTAGATTAGTTAACGTCACACTCACATTAATGCATTATTAATCAACCACCACTACTGGCTACTGCTAATCCTCTGAAGCAATTAGTACATTTCTTTACAAATATATTCATCTTTTTCTACCAACTTTACCTGTAAATCCATACTCTAATGCCATTTGTCATGAGGAACTTGATAATAGGAAGAATGGTGGTTGGGCTATCGGTCCAACCAACGCCACTGCATGCACCAAAACACAAGAAAATGACTATTCTTTTGTCTCTCCTGTTTCTGGGCTAATCAATTAACGAAGTGGATTAGTACCTGCAGACTTCCCATGTGGTAAGATTTGCATGCAGAGCTATTTGCACCTCTTCAGTGTTAAGATAATTGTAAACGTATTCAAGCGAGCAGGGATCAAAGTTATCCACCTGATCAATAAATCCATAAAATTAAAGAAATTGTAGACGCTGATCATCAACTTTATATGTACAATTTTATATCTTATAGTGTAATAACTTGAGAAGTGCATGTAGCTAGAAGACATACCGAGGCAGGAGAGGTATTGAAGTTGAGTGTAGGGTTTGGACAAAGCGGGGCGTAGATGTTGTAATAATCTATGTCTCCAGTCTCTTCGTCTGACTGCTCTAAGAAGTGTTCGCATTCGGCAGTAATGTTTCCGGTGAGGAAGTCACAGTACGTGTGTATGCCGACGATTGTCTCATCTGAGTTCAATGCATGCGTCCATAAGTAATCGTATACTCCCATATAACTTGTTGCATCGTCGATCCATGCGTTCCCAATCTGAAACAAAGAAATAGCCACAGAGTGTAATCACTCCTCAATAACTTATAAATCCCTATCTGAAAACGAAACGATTAAAGAAGTAATATATATATACACACGTGAGATTAAACGTACTGCAATGCCTTTGAGGTTGATGACAGTCTGGTTTGTGTTTTGGTTGTTGAGAAGGATAGTGTAGGCGAGTTGAGGAACGTAATGGCCGGCGTAGCTCTCTCCTGTAATAAAGAAATCACGGCTCTTGTACTGTGGGAACCTTTCGAGCCAGTTCACGAGAAAGGCATAGGCATCCTTTGCAGTACTCTCGTCGCCGGTATTTCCATAGTCAGACGATCTGTTTGAATATGAAAAACCCACTCCAGCTGGTGACTCCAAGAATATTACGTTTGCCACTGCCATTAATCAAATGTGTCAACTGTACACAATACATCTTATTTATTAAAAATCATATGTGTACAGTGATCAATTAAGGCAGCTTAATTACCGTTGTTCCATGCATAGTCATTCCTGAAGAGTGTTTTTCCATCGCTGTTTACTCTGAAGGGCCCTAATTCAGTCATGGCTCCCAACCCGAATGAGGAACATCCTGGTCCTGTAAAAGCGTAGACACCCCAGATATTTACTATGATCAGTTTTGTTCATCATGAGCACACTGATCAGAAGCTTTTAGCTTCTTTCAAAAACTTATTTTCTCAGCACGGTGACAATTCAATATTTATGAGGGTGATAGATGCTGTGATGTCAAACGACGAGTGCTGCAAAATTAAGTACCTCCATTGAGCCACAAAACCAAAGGATTGGTGGAAGAGTTTTGTGGGGACTCAGCAAAGTAGTAGAAAAGTGCTCTTCCAGCCTGAGGATCAACAGTGATGTAGCCGGCGTAATGATCAAAATCAACTTCGCTAGGTTGCCCAGGCAATGCACTGATCTTGTCAGATTGCATAGATCCCTCCTGAGCCCCAATATACACAGGCGAGTACTGCTCTCTCTGGGTCTGTGGCTCAGCCGAAGAGTGTGCAAGAGGAGGCCTCTGTGTCCTCCTGGACTTGAGCAGCCTGTGCAGGCTATCGGCCTCATAGGCTTCGCCACCAAAAGTCAAAGCACAAAGGCAGATAGAGAGCAGAAGCCATGTAAACAAGAGTATTGCTTGCTTCATCTTCTTTGTTGGCTGCAGCTTTGCATGGCAAGCTGTGTTAGGCATGCCAATATATATATAGCTAACGAGGACGGCAACTTTGAGGGAATTATCTTGTTTTTTTGGTGCCTATAGCCTTCCGAAGAACCCAAATGACAGCTTTATATATATATTATACACAAATTCAATCTGGGACGGTTCTCTTTCTTAGTGTCTTTAAAGCAAAAGGAAAGAAAAGTTTCATTACATAGAGATTACATATTTCATTTGTCTTTTGCTAATGACAATAACGTTGCTGTAAAATGACAATAAAATGCTACTGTGATTTTATTACTCCAGTATTAGTTTCTCAGTCCATAATTGCCAAAAGAAAAATGTTGCATATAATGCAATACCAAGAAGAAAACTCTACCAGCATATATTGGTGTCGCCCTCGTGAAAACCAAAGAAAGAAAGAAACGCATATTGTCACTGGCTGCAGGCTGTATATTATATTGTACCTCAGTTTTCAGGTTCTTCTCTTAATGATACAGTAATTTCGTGCCTCGTCTATGCCAGAATTTTAATAATAAAAGAGATAAAAAATTGTTTGCCAGAATTTTAATAATGAAAGAGACAAAAAATTGTTCGAATTTTGTAAACTTAATAGATTTGATATGGAGCAGGACATCTCTTTTACGATGATGTGGAAGAGTAATTAAAGGTTTGGTATACACAATACAATTAATATCTACCTTGGTGAAATCCATTTTTTCCCGCCAATTTTTCAAGTGCTTCTTTAATTGGCTGTTATAAATTTCAATCTAAATAAGGAAAGAATTGATCAGCTATCAAAAGAGGAGCTTAATATGCTTTCCTACTTGAAAATGACTAAAATAATTTCAAGGTGCTCGTAGTTGATCTTTTAGGTACATTTATAATCCTCAAATTACGATTACATGTGGTATCTAAGAAAAATTCTTAAATGCAAACTTAATTATATTTGAATAATTTAACCTTATAAACTAAAAATACAACTCTAGAGAGGTCGGTATCTAGAAAAGAAAAGAAAAGGTGTTAGCAATCCGACCAAGATAACTTCTATTGCTTCAAACATTCATGGAGCTTGAACAGATGTGAACATACATGTAGGAGACCAAGGTCTTACTAGAATGTAAGATGAAAATCTTGCACATAACCAAAAAAAAAAAGGGGGGCGGGGGGATGGGGGGGGGGGGGGGGCGCAGGCATTATTGGGCGATCAAAAAGGTCTTCGATGCTCAAATCAGTTTTATGATGTGGCAGACTGATGGTATGGTAAAAATGAGTTTTAGCTAAAGCTTATTTGGGATCACCTTATGTAGGAATATCACATGTCTAGTTTGATCATTTTACTCTTAGATGATGGGAATTTCAGGACAACTTTCCTTTTTGCAACCTAGGCTCTGCCAATAAGATAGCTTGGTGACTCTGACATCTTTTTCGATTTTAAGGCTCTTGATGCATTCTTGTATGTCTTTGATGACCTTGGTCTCCTTACCTTAGCATGCTAGTCAATAGTGGGCTACCTTTCTTATGATCCTTATTGACCTTTCATGGTTCCTTGAAGGCCTTCAAGTGTATGGGGCTTATCCTTTGCTTTCCACTTTGGCCTTTAGGGTGTACAGACATACCTAAGTTCATGATCTAAACATACTCTTACATTTGGGGTTAGTATTTCAAACCGAATATCATATTTGAGTATATGAAAAGCCCTTACTTTTATAGTTGAAGGGGCGCACATGGCACCTCAAGTATAGGAGTAGAGGTTCTCTTTACCCCTTATGTTTTTTCCCTCAAACTCTTGAATTTAAAGAGGATTGTGTGGCTTTTTTAATAAGGAGATATTTAACTTTCTTGTTCATCATCTTCAGGTGGTCTTTATCATTTCAATAGCAAGCATCATATTGATTATGTTGCCCTCCCACCTTTTAAGCTTTTTCTTTATTATTAAATTTCCTTCAATTCTTTGAGTGCTTAATCCATGTGAAAGTTTATCTATGGCTAGCTCATCGAGTAAATAAGGCAACAATTACCTTTCATTTCAATCTCCTTGCATGTTAATTAATTTTGGAGCTATTTTGTCTTCTCTCTCCTACGATAGTAGTTTGCCTTAGCATGACCTTTTAGTCTTCACATGTTCTTGGTCAGCAATCTTCTTTTGTATTTTCTCTCTCTCTCTCTCTCTCTTTCATTATAGAAACTTTGCTAGTCATAACTTCTTCCTACATTACTGCTTAGTTTTATTCTTCGATGATCCTTGAAAGATTTTTATCCATAAAAAGAGAAATGATATTTTTGATTTGGTCTATTTTTATTCCTTTTCATCAGATAGCAAAGCTTGCACTCTTTGTCCACATAGTATTTATGTTTATGAGGGCACCATTTCTTCGGCATTAAATTTTTTATACATATATTTTTTAATTTATGCAATTCATTTTTAGATATTCTAAAGGTAATGACCTTTTGCAAACAATTCCAAATGGATGCTTTTTACCGATTTCTTTACCCCTTACAGATACCTTTATATTAACGGTTGGTTTAAACTTGTTCCTTTTCTTGAAAAAACCCTTTTTGGTACTGATTCGCAACGGTCCAAACCACTGAGAGCATCATGTTTTCTTTGTTAGTTGGGACGGATTTGGTGTTAGCATCAATCTTTACCTATCCACTTAAATTAGGTTTAGGGCCTTATTGGTACGAGATTTTATGGGTAAACCCATTTTGAGGAAATTGGAGCATACTCCCACACTTGACGTGAATCTCTTGGGTTGCCTAAAAAGAGTAAAAATCATTTTAAAGATAATTCCTCCCTTGTAGTGTCCACATCCTAGGGTCTACATCCTAAGGTTTCTTTTGCTTCTGCCTTTCTATCATCTTTGTCCTTCGTCATCATTAAAAGTGCTTTGCATCTGTCTCTTTCCATTTTTTCTTCTTTTATTTTCTTACTTCCCTCTTACTGTCTTGTTTCTTAATGATATATATATATATATATATATGTGTGTGTGTGTGTGTGTGTGTGTGTGTGTGTGTAAATGTGTATACACATATACACACATACACACTATTTTCATTATTTTACTTAAGATTTTCGATCTCTATTGATGGGCTATCAAAAGGGGAGGTTAACGTGCTTTGGTATCAATGTGCTCTTAGTTGATGTTTTAGGTACATTTATAATCCTTTAAGTTATGGTTACATGTTATATTTAAGAAAAATTTGTAAATTTAAACTTAATTGTATTTGAATAATTTAATTTTTAAACTAAAAAATGCAACCTGGGAGAGGTTGATATTTGAGAAAAAAAAGTGTTGGTAACCCAATCAGAATAACTTCTATTATATTTAAACATTCATGGAGCTTAAGTAGATGTGGCCATATGTGTAGGAGCCAAGAGTTTATAAGAATGTGAGATGAAAGTCTTGCACATAATGGAAGAAAGGATGTCATTGCATGATTGGAAGATCAACACTCAAGTCAACTTTATGATTTGATAAACTTATGGTATAGTAAAAATGAGTTTTAATTAAGCTTACTCGAGATCACTTTGTATAAAAATATCACATGTCTGCTTTGGTTGTTCTACCTTTAGATGATGTGGACTTGAGGATGACTCTCTCCTCTTATTAAAGTGGCCTGGACCTTGCCATTAAGGTGGTTTGGTGGCCTTAACATCATTTTTCGATTTTAGTGCATCTTGATGCATTTTTATGTCTTTAATCCCCTCACTATAGCATGTTAGTCAAAAATGGGCTACTCTTCTTATAAGCTTTCTTGACCCTTCATGTTCCCTTAAACGCCTTCCACTATAGAAGGCCTACTTTTTGTGTCTCATTAGGCTTTGGGGCATATTGACATACCCAAATTCATGATATGAGCATACTTTTAGTTTTAAGGGTGGTTGTTCAAGCGAAGGTCATATATTTAGGTATATGAAAGTTCCCTACTCTTATTGTTGAAGGGGTGCATTTGGCAGTCCTTATATAAGCATGGCAGTAATGGTTCTCTCTACCCTCATCTTTTCCCCTTTTAACTCCTTAATTTGGAGGGAAAATTTAACTTTCATGTTTATCATCTCAAGGTAGCCTTTATCATTTTGATAATAAGCATCATATTTATTATGTTACTATTCTGTCTTTATGCGCTTTCATTATTTTAAATCTCCTCCAAATCTTTTGAGTACTTAATCAATGTGAGAGTTTCTCCATGGCTAGCTCATTGAGTACATGAGGCAATAGTTAGCTTTTGCATGAATCTCCTTATGTGTCAATTGATTTTGGAGTTATTTTATCTTCCCTCTCTTACGATAATAGTTTGCTTTAATGAGACTTTTTAGTCTCAAGTTGTTCCAAGTAAGTAATCTTCTTTTGTATTTTCTCTTTCCTATTTTCTTTATAGAAATTTCTATTATGACAACTTTTTCTTACATCCCTGCCTAGTTTTTTCTTCGATATATTTTATAATTTTTTAATTTTTCATCGAATGATAGAGTATGCACCCTTCATCAATATTGTATTTGCATCTATCAATGCATTTTTTTCTTCCAGTATTAAATTCTCTTATCAATTTTTTTTTTTATTTCTACAATCATTATTTGGTTCTCCATCCCAATTAGCCTTTAATAGCTAAGGGGTTTGGGTTTTCTAAAGGCAATGGTCTCTTGCAACTTTAGGTAAATTTCAAATGAATGCATTTTACCAATTTCTTTACCCTTGAAAGATACCTTTAAATTAATGATTGGTTTCAACTTGTCCTCATCTTGAAAAACCCCTTTTGGTAACAATTCCCAACAATGCAAACCATTGAAAGTCTCATTTTCTTTCTTGGTTTTTTAGGATGGACTTAGTGTTAGCATCAATCTTTACTTATCCACTTCTTGAATCAAGTCTAGGGCCTTATTGATGCAGGACTTTATGGGTAAACTCATATTGAGGAAATTGAAGCATACGCCCAAGCTTGGTGTTTATCATCAATTAATTCAATTAGAATCAACGATACTTTAAGTTTTCATAATACTCATCTATAGAACCAATTTGCTTCAAACTTACCAGATCTGACATTGGGTTTTCATATTCTCCATTGCATAATCGAGCTCTCATGGCTTTGGCATACTCCTACCAATCGACGTCCTTTAACTTGCCTTTGGACTGCATAAATCTTTGATGCCATTTTGAGGCATTGCCATCCAACTGAATTATTATTTTCATATTCTCTATTGCATAATTGAGCGCTCTTGGCTTTGGCATACTCCTACCAATCGACGTCCTTTAGCTTACCTTTGGACTGCATAAATCTTTGATGCCACTGTGAGGCATTGCCATCCAACTGAATTATTACAATCTACACTTTCTCATGTGTTGGTATCTTTACAACATCAAAGATTTACTCAGCATTCATGAACCAACCCATGAAGTCATAACCATCAAAATAAGGGTAGTCTAATTTACTTTCTCTTACACTAATTTCAGCATCCTCCATCACAACATTAGAACTACCAAGTTTCTACACTAGAGAAAATTTCTGAGATGGCATATCTATATTCTTGCATGATGGTCCTTTCATGAAAATTGCTTTTGGTGAGCCTTCCACTACCATTTTTCCCTTGGAGCTAAGAGTAATTTCTCTAACTTTTTCTCCCACCTTTCAAACATACCTTCCATATCTTTGCATAACTGAGTATTAATATCGTCTTTGGTTTGCATTGCCCATTCATCATTTGAACTCTAAGTCAAATAAACGAGATCCCAACTTGTCCATTTCCTTTTAGAAACGAGTAGTGACACCTTCGACCATGATCAATAGAGAAAAGGCTCTAATACCACTGATAGCAGTGCACAGAAAATAAAAGAGAATGGAAAGATCTTGAGAGAAAGAAATGAGTATTTTGCATTTCAGAATAAAGTCAATCCTCTCCTTTTACTGACATTCAACAATTTTTTTTAACCATTTGGATATATTTTCACGTGATACAACCAACTTTCCTATGTAACTAATTACACATTAAAACAAAATAAAGTTTTGCATTTAAATCAATAAAATAATAACTAAATTTCTGAGATAATACTACATCACAAGGCCTCAAGCTCACTTGAATTTGAATCGTTTCTTATACAAACTATTTTTCACATAATCAAGAAAACTATAACTCAAACTCATATACAAGAAAACACATTATGTAGTAAGAGAAATTAATATTAGGAATTGAGCATAGTAGGGACGTGATCTTTATCGATTGCCTTTGATCTGAGTTTTGAAACCTTGAAGAAAGTATAAAGAGGTTGAGGAGAGAAAAAGAGAATTTTACTTCTCTTAAGAGAGAAAAAGAACATGTTTCTTGAGCGGGAGGTAGAAGAGAAGAATGGGTATTCACATTCGAACAAGAGAAAGGATTCAATCAACTATGTGTAAGGGTCTATATTTTCTCAAGTGGTCGTCCTTCTCCTGTGATAAGCAACCCAACCTCCATTTATATCTGATAAGGAGAGTAATCAGTTGGTTGAAACATTTCAAGTTAGAAATATAGGATTCGTTCATTGAAATAATGGGAAGAGTTTTTATATTTTCTTTGTCCTTTGCATATTAAATAAGGCCTTACATTGGCTATTGCTTCATGGGTTAATATTCCTATTTCTATCAACGATTTTTTTTTTCACCTTTAACAAGATGATCTTTTTGCAAAATATTTAGTTTTCTTAATTTATATTTTTTTTACTCTTCATATTTTTCAAAGAAAAAAATGTAAAAAAAGGAGTATCTATAATAATGCCACTAATTTGAATTAAATATCTTCTTTTATCTCCGTATGCACTTTTTTTTCTACCATCACTTTTTCATTTCATATCAGCCAAGCTACACCTATTCTTTCTCTTCAAACCATGAACTCATTTTCAAAATTCCTTCGAATCGATGAATAATCTCGTGAAAATAATCTCACAAGGTTAATTATTGTCTCACTATAATGTATTATTTAATTTATCAATTGTTTAATGAAGAATGCAAAGTTATACCCATTCTTTGTCCTTTGTACACACTACAACAAAATAAACTTTTAATAAGGGTCAAAAAAGACTATAGATGATGGTTATAAAAGTATCATTTCTGTAAGCAATAAGGAAACTGTTGGCAAATAGATGACAGTTGCAAAAAACCGTCATCTAATGTATGTACTTTAGATGATGGCCACTGAGACTTTAAACGATGATTGTTGATCATTATCTATAGTATCTTTTAATGACAATTGCTAGAGTAATAGATAACGGTTACTTGAAATTGTCATCTAATATTTGTGCCCTTTAAATGATGATTTTGTAGACATTAAATAATGGTTTTATGAATATTAAATGACGATTAGAAGCAACCATCATCTAATGTCTAACCATAGATGATGGTTGTAGTCTAACCATGGATGATGGTTGTGGTCTAACCATAGATGATGGTTGTGATGTAAGCATCATCTAATGCTACCTTTTTTTAAAAAAATAATTATGTGATTTTAATAATTGTATGTTAAATTTTAAACGTCGAATCTCATGAAGTTTTTATTTTTTAATATACTTTTACTTTTAAAATATTTCCAAAATATATTATGAATTCTAAATTTTCAAATTACTATTATAGTTATAAATGTACCATAACAACCAAATCTACCTAAAAATTTATATCAATAATCTCAAATTCTATATATAAAATGACACTTTAAAATATCATTAATACATCACATTCAATACTTAAATGCTTCAATTACCAATAATTACACTCCAATATACATCATCATGCATCATCAAACCTCACTTCAAAACTTTAACACTACATTCAACACAACACACTTTAATTTGCATATGAATAATTCACTCTAATACACATCAATACCTTCACTTCCCTAACATTATAATGCAATAAAAATAAACCAAATCATACTGCAATAAACATCAAAAGCTTCATTTCTCTAACTTTTTAGTGCAATAAATTACATTCTAATATGCATCAACACCTTTCACTTTCCCAACTTTATAATGCAACAACAATATACCAAATAACACTTCAATACTCTCCAAATAATTAATTTATCAAAATGTTATTATATTAGATATTCATTCAATGACTCAAATTAACACTAAAAAAATTCAATTACGCGAATGTATAACATGTTGTCATACAAGAAATTCATTCAATTTATTCCAAGCTACAAAAGAAAGCATAATCAAAATTCACCTCCTATTGCATCACTCAAGTAACACCATGTGATATCACAAAATTCTTTCCTCAATTTATTTATTTTCGATTTGATGTACGTGACTTTATCCTTCAGTTACATTTATAAAACATATAAATAAATAAAATAGTTTTTAATAATGAACACATCAACTAATTAGACAATTATCAAACAACTTACTAATTTGTTAAAACAAATAGCAACAGTATTTCTTCTTGTGATGCTCCTCATGTACACCATGATATAATAACCACACTTAACATTAAAAGGCTGGAGTGGACACTGTATTTAAAACCCAAAAATATGAATTTACCAAATAAAATAAAATAACCTAATAAAAACACAAATTTCAATTACTTTATAATTTTCTAAGCAATGGAACATCTAAATTTTTTTCTTAATAGCCCAAGCACATGAATCACCACATACATACTAAAAGCACTTGAAAATAAATATTGATCATATATAATTACAAATGTTGTATCTAAAACTTTACTTTAGTAAGCATTTATCTATTTAAGTTGTGATTAGATCTTTAATATCATCTCAATCATCATGCCCCAAAGGATCAAACATCATGTATTAGTATAAATCAGGCTCCATATTAATCAACATCTAATGTACTTTACAATTTCAAACATAGTTTCAATAAGAAAATGATGTCTAACAATATATGTTTGCAATTAAAAGTTTACTTCTACTTACTTGACATTATAGAGAAGAATTATATTTCTTTGGTCATGTGCTACTTGCCTCATGATTGTAGTAAGATATCTAGCTTACTCTTCAATTTTATTAATGCTCCCTATTAATACCATCATAGGATCAACAAATAAGTATATATTATCTAGGTTGCCTGAGACCAATACATCTTTATGAAGCTTCCTACAACACAAAATAAGAATAAAGTTTTTTTAATTTTAAAAATTAAGAAAACAATAAAGCATAGTAATAAAGCGGGATAAATATAAACGATGTTAGCTTAAATGATGGTAACACTTAACTCTTCTACATGACAATGTTGCATTATATCGTCTCTACAAATATATATAATGCCTTAAGCAGCAAAAATTTCTTTGTCCAATGGAATTGTTATCATCATATTTGTGTCCATCGCATGACAGACATAACAATAATATAATCTGAGAAGTCTACATATGGATTTTATTTCTCGTTTTACAAAAATTTGTGGCGTCGATTTGGATAATCCCTTCAGAAAATTAAATATGTTACCTAATATCCATGAAACAATAGTCCATTGTGTCTATTAAGCAATAAGTGTCCAAGTACTACAGATAAAGTAAACATATTTGCCTCATGTGTAGTCGAGGCAAGAGAGCATCGAGCTTTACAACTAATGTGATCTAAACTTAGACATCACCCTTGACCACGTCATACCCATGGATGATCTTATTCATTGTATAATTAATGAAGATAGAACTAAGGGCCACAACATCAACAGCATCGCCAAGCATTAATTAGTTGGCATGGTACACACTATAATGGAAAACACAAAGCAATATTTAGTGCATGCCAAATCACAATAACAATAAGTGAAGTGAAGAGTACATGACATACCTTTAGATTGGTATGTTGAAATGTTGGTGCATGGATTGGAGGTAGTGCAAAATCCTTTTTTATTAGTTATTGCTCTACAGATGTTGCCTGTCTTACTAAAAATATTTATGGTCATAAGGAGATGGTGTGCTCACATCGTCCAATAGATATCCATGATTATTGATCCAATTCAAAATATCTATCACTTTTTTCTTAGTCGTCACATTATTGCACGAGACTATTGGCATCCTCATAAGAAGTGATTGACACTTTAGAACCAACACCCCCCACATGGCCAAAATGGTTTGGAGTGCCAAAATATCTTCCGTATGTAAGAATTTAAAAGCATTTTATGTCACTTGTGCTATCAAATCATCCTGCAAATATCTAATTGTAACATAAACATGTTATGTTTATTTGAAAATAAGAAATTATTAAAAAAATTAGAAAACCAAAATGTTTACTATTCTCTCAGCACATTCATTAACTATCTCATTGATGTACTCTTTTTGTGAATTAGCCTGTGCTACTTTCCACAAGGTGGCATGATTAATATCTTCATCAATGCCCATAGATTTTCTTTACAATGTTAATTTGAAGTGAACCCATCTTCAAGTTAAAATAAAGAAGTTAATTTTCATACATTAAGATAATGAAGATATATACACCTCACCAATTCAAGCTTTAATCTTGTAAAGCCCTTGTGAGATAATAGATGGTCATAAATATTCTTCATCCCCCTTTCTAACTCATACTTTTTTATTCTCCTATAAAAAATGTCAATATTTCATTTATAATATAAATGTGCATAAGATTGTAATATACTTACAATATCTAAAATTCTTTAGATGTGTACAAATTAAAAAACTCCAAACATGAGGTTATAAGTGATTCTTGTAGTCCTTTGGTAGACCTTGAATCTCTTCTAAATCTTCTAGAGATGGCATAATATATTTTTGGGTAAGGTTTGTCTTAAAGTTTCTATATTTTAGTGCAATAAACTATAACACATATTTCCTTATACCCTTATCAATGTCAAATGTAACCTAGAAGTGCATAACATATCGAAACAAATTAAACTAAAATGGTTCATATAATTAAATGAAAAAAATATTCTAATTTTGCATGTTTCTTACCAATATTTGATCTCATAGCTTAATTTTTAGTTCTTGAAATATTTGATACCACTTTGGGATGTTTATAAGAACTGCTTAACACATTGAGACATTAATATAGCAGATCGTTTGCGCATCATTTTTTTTCCAACCGATTGCCCATTCTTATTTATCTCAACATGTATCTTTTCACTCATAAGTCTGCTTTTGATAACTTTAGGCATATGGGTTTTTCCTTATTTTTTGCTCTTTTCTAATTCTCCTTGTGAGCTCAAGCCTTGTGATGAATCCATATAATTTGCATATATGACATAAAAATTAAATTTTGCAAAATAACAAATATAAGGCAAAGAAATATCACATGAAAATAATATATTAGTATAAAACAACACATTTTATCTATTGAATAAATCACACCCATAACCCTTCATATTCTTTCCATGTATATGTTAATCTGCATCATCCATGATATCAAATACTTCCACTGTCAGTAAATTATTACAAACATATGTCTAATCTACACTAATCTTACCTAAATCATCTTCATTATAATCCTTTTGAGGTGTTGTCAGTATAACTAACAACATTTTATAAATTAGATCTTCAACATAAAACACTTTTCTTGCTTGCGATGCTAATATAAATGTATCATTTTTTATGGTATGTCAATCCAATTAAGATCCACCAATATCGAAACTAAATCATCAACTTTAATACTACTATTATTCTAGACCTAGTCGCATTTGAAATTAGTTCTTTAAATGTTATGTAAATGAGTTCTCAGATCTTTCATATCCCTTTATAAAGAGACAAATCTTTACACATTAGAATTTCATCTTTCGCACTTGAGATTTGCATGGTATTCATAATCAAAGTCACCCCATTGTTTTGATGAACTCTTAAATTATCTCGAGCTTTTGTATAAAAACAATAACCATTTACAAATTACCAAGGATATTTGATTATAGTTAATTGAGATCATGAGTAATCCACAACAAGAGTATGCAAAATGCTGTGGTTGGACAATGAAAGTTGGTATTTCACCCGTGTATCACAATTTGTAAAGGCAAGGAATACATGGATGGATGTTAAGAAAAAGAAAGTGTTATATTTAAAATTTATTCAATTTTACCTCACTACATAGCTTATTAATCAAGATGCGATTGTGTTCATCATGCAACCACTTAAGTCTTGTCAACTTAATCTTTTTTATAATCCGTACTCAACATATTTCAGATTTTCTTTGCCTCATACATGGAAATGGTCATTTTAATATTCTCATGTAACTTTTTAGATATTAATTGTAGTGGTTCATTAAAACTCTAATTAGACCAATTATTCTTTGTTTTCCAGTTGTAAAGTTTCACTAAAGTGGAAAATTTAAAAAATTTCATTAGTCCGAGGTACATAGGTTTCTCAACATCTCCAAGTAATCTTTTCAAAATGATCTAGATTATAGTTATACTCAACAAAAGCCTCATGCACCATCTCAATCGTACTACCAACTTCTTTTTCATATACATCCTTCTACTCAACTTTAGGATTCTTTACTTGTAGAATTCCTAAATCAGTTTCTTCTCCATACCATATCAAATACTAATAGCTATGATTAACTTCATTAACACAAAGAAATGATCCTATATCTCATGTGGAGTACCATGTTTTATATTACTGCATTGAGTGCATGGACAACATATAAAGCCATGATTATAAGCATCATGAATAACAAAATTCAAAAATTTTGACACCCCCTTATCCTACACTTCTGACCTTTTATTAACAAGCATGCATGTTTTATCCATTCTTATGTCGATAAGTGTATCCCATATGTATGTATATACATAAATATGCATGCCGCTCAAACTTCAAAGATAGATGATCCTATACCATTCAAGAATGTGTACTTATGTGTAGCACATGGTAGATTATTGTTCATTTTATTTTATAAAAATCTCAGCAACATATCCTCATTGATCTCCAAGGATATGACTTACAATATATTTATATGTAGCATATGGTAGATTATTTTTTATTTTATTTTGTAAAAATTTCAATTGTAGATCCTCATGTTCTCCAAGTACATTACTTATATCCATTAATATGTATTTGAAGAACAATGGAGAAACTATAGTATGAAATTTTTACAAAATAAAATAAAAAATGATCAATGTGTCCTACATAAATATAACATTCTAAAGTTGTCCAATCTGGACAATTCAAGAATTATTAACAAACTACTTATCTTAATGCACAAAATATGTGAACGATAATAAATATTCATTAATAATTCTCAATTGATATCTAAAGGATTAATACCATAAGACTAAATCAATAGTTGATTATCATGAATTATTACCTAATGGCATGTAATAAATCTTATGTGCATGAAGTAACTATTTAAGTAACTAATTAATTAACATAAATAATATCTATTAATTAATTAAAATCTAATTAGTTAACTATTAATAACATTTAATTAATATTCACTTAATACCAAATTGACATTTGACGCACATTTAATTAATTAATTAACGTATAATTAATTAAGTCACATCTAATTAACTCATTAAGAATATGACATGTATGCTTGCTTATAAAAATGACCACATTGATTGTTGTTAACACCTAATTTTGCTTTGAGACTAAGGTCTTCAAAGGTTACCTTACTGGGGTTTCTAGTTACTACATACTTCGTTTTCAAGTTTATGCCAAATCAAAATTATCCCATAATTAGGGATTTAGCTTAGATCAAGAGTCCCTTAAATCAAGGTTTACAATTTAGCTTAATACATCGAGATCTCTCCATCATCAGGGTCTTAAAAAGAGTACTAACTTTGCCTATATTGAAAACTATCTTATAAATCTACCTTTTAGACTATTACTTGAAGTTCACTTGATTATAAGAAGTTCATCATCAAGCATATATCATCGGGATCAATTGTCAATGTCATCAGTTATCAAGGAGTTGGTAATTCTTAAACTATTATTTCAATTACATCAGTCAATGCTTGGGGTCACCATTACTTGACTTTTTTAAGTTTGGAGTGTTATATTTGTTCAACCATTCATTTCAAGTCAGAGGAAATATAAAGTGTAGACGAACTTAAGAAAGAAAACTTTCATTATAGAAAGCAACAATTTTTTACGTTGAAGGAAAAAAAGAATAAGTTACAAGTTTAAGATTCATTGGCCTTAAGCCTAGTTTCGGAAGCTACCAAGGTCGGCTCTAAAGCAACTTCGAGAATAGGATCCTCTGCCAGTGCTAGTGGCTATGACAAGTCTTTGGTTGGTAAGCCACTTTTTTTATTTTAGTTATGGAAACCTCCAAATCTTAAGAATGAACCAAAGAAATCATAGTTAGAGGCGCCAACTACACCCATAATAACTACAAGAAAACATTGGTTTTCTCAAAAAAATCATTACGAAAACAAATTTTGTAAGAATTTTTCTGAATTCTGACATAAAATTTTGATAAAAAATGAAAGTTTTGGAAGAATGATCTTTTTACAATAATTCTAACACATAACCTATGAGAACTATTCAAATTGATTTTTCCATAGGAATTTTCATTTGAAAAACTAATTCATTATTTTTTAAAAATATAATGTTAAGATAAATACAATCTCATGGTTTGCATTGACCAAGTACACCGCCAGAATGGTTTTTGAAAAACATATGATGTTTGGTGAGAAAGTAAACACTAATTATTTTTAGTTTTTTAAAAATAAATATAGAAAATTTTCACCTAAGAATCATCATAATTGTTTTTTAAAAAATTATGACAGTACATTTCACGAGAAAGAAATAAATATTTAAATTGTTACAAATGTGTAACATTCTCGCATAAGATATTATCAATTTTTTTAAAATTACGACAATAAATTTTGTAAGAAAGAAAATAATAATTATTTTAAAAAATACTTTGAAATAAATATATAAAATTCTCAAGGAATACATAGTCTTTTTTAAAAAAAAAAATTATGACAATATATTTCATGAGGGAGAAAAAATGTTTAATTATTTTTATTTTATCTTATATAAATGTTCAACATTCTAGCGAAAAATACTGTTAAAATCATTTTTAAAAATAATTACAGCAGCAAATTTCGTAAGAAAGAAATAATAATTATTTTTAAAATTTTTTTGAAATAAATAAATAAAATTATCATGAAATAAACTATTAGAATTGTTTTTGAAAAAAATATCATGGTATATTTCGTTAGAGGGAAAGAATGTTTAACTTTTTTTATTTATCTTATACAAATGTGTAAGATTCTTGCAAATGATATCATCAAAAAAATTCAAAAAAAATTATGACAATAAATTTAGTAAGAAAAAATAATTATTATTTTTTAAAAAATTTTAAAAATAAATATATAAAATTCTCGTGAAAACTATTAGAATTGTTTTGGAAAAAATTGTGACAATATATTTGGTGAGAGAGAAAAGAAAGTTTATTTTTTTTATTTTATATAAATGTGTAACATTCCCACCGACAATATCGTCAGAATTTTTGTTTTAAAAAAATTGTGATGATAAATTTCATAAAAAAGAAAATAGTAATTACTTTAAAAAAAAAATTCGAACAAATTTATACAATTCTCATGGAATATACCGTGAGAATTATTTTTGAAAAAATTGTGAGGATGTATTCATGAGAGATAAAAAAAGGTTTAATTTTTTTTTCATTTTATCTTACATAGACATGTAATATTATCACAGAAGATATTGTCATAATTTTTTAAAAAAAAATTATCATGGTAAATTTCTTAAGAAAAAAATAATTATTATTTTTAAAAAAAAATTTGGACAAATATATAAAATTCTCACCAAATAAATTTTTTTTAAAAAATATGGCGATAATTTTTGTAAGAAAGTAAATAATAGTAATTTTTAAAAAATATTAATCTGATGGCGTATACCATTCGATTTTTTTTTTTAAAGATTTGTAACACTTTTTTTTAATCATTAAAAAATGATATTTAAATTATAATATGTAATTCTCTTGGAAAATTTTGTTAGAATTATTACAAAAAAAAAAAACATTATGCCAAAATTTATAATTTTTCATAAAGATATATTTGTAGTAATTTTTTGTAGAAAGTAGATATTTTAAAATCAATATTTTTTAATTATGTTATTTTTATAAAATTTGTTATGTAATTCATTAATTAGTTAATTTTTTGCTAATAAAAAATAATTAGTTAATTAATTTCTAATTAACATACGTTAAGAATATAAGATTATTTATAATAATACATATCATAAGGTATATTTTATACCTTATAATATGATCTGTTATATGTTTATATGATATAGTACATATAATATGGTATAAATGTACCTTAAAGTAAGTAAAGGTAGATGTACATATATATCATATAGTAATTAATGCATGTATTTATATATGTACATGTATGTGGTATATGTACAAGTTTTATATATACGTACGCAAGTTGTGTTTGTGAAAGTGTTAATTAATTTTATTGGTTACTAAAAATGCATGTTCTATTGATTACTATGCATGAATTTCTACAAAATTAATATATACACATAAGTTTTGTATATATTATATATATGTTTATAATTGCTATATATGCATATAAGTTTATAACAAATTTGTGTAATATGTGTATGTATACATTTTTATGTATAACTTATTAATTAAACATCTTTTATATATAATCTCATATATGTACATATAAAACTTATATATATAAATTCATAATGATGATGTTAATTAAACATATGAAAATGATATTTATGCTTCAGAACTATTACTTTAGCTTTGTTGAGATGCGATTGCAATATTTATTTCAAACTATAATTGTTATAATTTTATATTTTTTTAAATAAAAAATGGTATGTCATATATATTTTGACAGTATTTATAATAGAATATATTTTAAGAATCTATATAATTTTAAACGACATCATTTTAGTTGTGGATTTATGTTGCAAGTCAAAACGGCAATTTTTTTGTTTTATTCTCATGATATATTCTTAAAGAATAATACCGTCTAAATTTTTTGATCATATTTTAATAAGTAAGATGATATCATATTTAATGTAATATGACATCATTTGGGCAATGTTATATCTTTTTTGCAACTTAAAAAACTCTAATGTCGCCTCGCGCTCTCCTTTTCTCCCCTTTCCTTTGCTGCCACCAATTATCTCCTTTAACTCATCCTTTTGGTTAATTGAGTGTAGATAACCAGGTTTTATAGGTTATTTAGTTGAAGAGCTATGCCTCAGTTAAAAGGAACATCGACCATCCATTCGTGGGTACATACTTTACTTATTATTATTTTTTATTGCATTGTTCTTGTTTTTTTTTTTGGCAGGGTTTATTTTGTGTTATATTTAAAGTTCGAATAGTTAGACTATCATATCTATTTTTTGAGAAAAAAATAATTGCTTGTTAGTTGATTTTTTTGTTGTTTTTCTTTGCAGTTTTGTTTTCCATATTGAAGTAGAACTAACTTACCTTTATCTTTAATTTGTAAATCGTGGTTGTTGGATTGGAATAATCAAAACTTTTGAAACTCTTTACAATTTTACAACCAGTTAAATCCTAGCGGCTTATTTGATCATTTAAATTTTGCGGTCTTAGTGATAGGTTATTTATATCTTGTAAATAAAAATTTTTACGCAATTGAAACTTTGTTAGAAACCAAAAGAAGGTATTGTGCCAAGAGATCTATAAAGCCATCGATGTAACTTTTTCTGTAAAATCAAGGCAATTTTAGTTGTTCGTGAATGTCATTGATCAAACACCGGCTTCACCTCTTTGTAGTGTCAGCTTCATGTATTGATATCTCCTCATTGGTACTATGAATCTCGTATAGTTCAAAAGCCTAAAGCACTAATGGAACACATAGAAGTGACATGTAATAAATAATGAAGAGAATAATCAATAAGGATACACAACTATATGAATTCATTACAACGTTATAGAATTTTGAGTTCTTGCTCTTGTTAACTAAGAAAGTTTATTGGAGACTCAAGTCATATGAATTCTACTTTGTTATAGAATGCTTGTTAACTATAAAAGAGTAATTGTTGTAGACTAAAATTTTCACAGAAGTTATTGCTTTGATGCACTTATGAGAAAGATTATTGTTAATGATTTGAAGTTACTAAGAAACTTCAAGTATTAATAGCAATGTGGCTATTGAAAAAGTACAAGGGAAGAGAATAACATTGGGTTGTTTATATAGAATGTTAAAAAAAGATGATGTTTCATGTTTCATTTTGGAAAAGAATGATGGAAAATATATATAGAATTGTGTTTAAAATCAAAATAAGTAATAAAAATAAAAATAATTATGTATTGTAAATTCGTTATTCTTTTATCACTTAACATATACATTAAGTCATTTTCTAATAAAAATAAAAATAATTATGTATTGTAAACCTTAAATATTTTTACTATTATTTTGATATTTATATAAATGTAATACAATATTTTTCAGTAAAATTTATATTAATTTTTAATTATAATGTATTATTATTTAATATTTAATATACTAATAGTTATTCATCGTATGTTTGACATAAACTGGCTATTATTCTACTAATTGCATAAATGTAATGTCATATTTTACAATAACATTAATATTAATTGCTTATTGAGATTTTATGATTAGATAGTTTTTAATATATATTTACAAGAAATAAATTAACTATTATTGATTATAAATATGAATTAATTTTCATATTATTGTATTAATTGTAAAACCTTGGTAAATGGTATTTTCACTAAAATGAATATTATGAAATTTTTATTAATTTTTAATGTTTAAATTTGTTTTTATTTTTTATTTATGTAAATAATTAGTGCAGCAGAATGTTTGCTTTGAAAGAGAAGTGGAATAAAAGTAAAGAACAAACCCGAAAGTTAAACTTTTCAAAGAATATTTGATAAATCATATTGAATTCCCTCTAAATATTACAATAAGTTTTTAAACAATACGAAGAAGTAAACTAAGAATAGAAAATGTAGAAAGAATAGGAAAACTAGAAATAGAAAAATAGGAAACTAACTAAATGGGAAACTTGAAAGTATAAGAAACTAACTAAATGGGAAACTAAGATATCTAATCAAAATAGGACATTAACCGAAATAGGACACTATGTTAATGTGTACTACATCAATCCCTTCCACTTCGAAGAAAACTCACCCTCGAGTTTTATGGCTACGAAGAAAACTCATCCGGGGGAGGAATCGCTTTTGTAGTAATTGCATCATCTTGGGCCAAGTGCGAACGCGCTGCTTTCTTTGATGTTGATGATTATACTGAAGTTGTTCCCACTAAGCAAAGGCTTTGCCTTTCAACTTATATGCCACGAGCTTCACTTGATTTTCTTCTTAAATATTTAAATAAGCAAAAAATTTTTCAACAGTTCTTACCTAATTAAGAAAATCTTCAATGTTTAATCGATCAATGAAATTTGGTAAATCCATCTTCACCTTAAATTCTTGAGTGTGTGGGTCCTGATTTTTATCCTTAAAACTAAAATCTTCTTCTTTTTCAAATGAATAATCCAATCTTTGTGGCTGCTTTAGTTGAAAATTCTTCGAACCTTGACATAAAAAATCACCGTCTCGAAAAGGTGGAAACTAGTCACCTCGGACATTAAAAGCATTAGCTACCCCTCATGGAATGACATCTCTAACTTTGAACTCACCATCACACTGTCATATGGGAGCTCGTCATTTTTGCCATTATCTAGATTGCAAATGCACATGATTTGCTACCCTAGAATTCTTTGGAATAAATTATGCACGACTTACGTTTTGTTGGCCATCATCTCTATGTTGTCATGCTGATTTGGTTTGCTCCATCAAATCACGTCTTCCTTCCATAGTCATTGCAATTATCATCTGCATGAGCTTATGAAAGGTTTCTTCGATCCCATCAAGTCGAGTTAGGTCTTGTTGGCCATCATTCTTTATGTTGTCATACTGATTTGATCTTTGCTCCATCGAATCACGTCTTCCTTCCATAGTCATTGTAGTCATCATTTGCATGAGCTTGCGAAAGGTTTCTTCGATTCCATCAAGTCGTTGCTCAATCCTATCTAACCACCATTCATTGTCGATGGCTTTTATCCCGCTAAAACCATCGTCAACCATCAAAACAAGGTAAAAATCCTTGCTGTAATACCAATCTGGTGTAGCGAAAGGTTTGCTTTGAAAGAGAAGCGAGATAAAATTAAAGAACAAACCCAAAGGTTAAACTTTTAGAAGCATATTTGATAAATTGTATTAAATTCCCTTCAACTATTACAATAAATCTTTAAATAATACGAAGAAGTAAACTAAGAATAGAAAATGTAGAAAGAATAGGAAAACTAGAAATAGGAAAATAGGAAACTAACTAAGTGGGAAACTTGAGAGAATAGGAAACTGATTAAATGGAAAACTAATATATCTAATCAAAATAGGACATTAACCGAAATAGGACACTATGTTAATGTGTACTACATCAATAATGATAATTACATGTTGCAAATATTAATTATGTTCGATAATATGCTATGAATTTATATGTACATGGGCAGTAAAAATTACTATAATTATGAAATATATTACCAATGTTATATATTATATTATGTTAGAAAATGTTGCACTTGTTGTTTAATAAATAATATGTGTAGTTAATTTGATTGTTTTGCTACTTAAATGTTTAAAAGTAATCTCTTGTAAATAAGATATATTTACCATGTAACATCGCTCGAATAGGATAAATTTCTTATCATAGTAAGCCCTTGAAGAGTTAACTGTGTACTCTGGATTCTCCTTAAAAAAAAGAATAGTTCTTCACGAACTAGCAAACTCATTTAGATAGACTTGTTTATCTTATTTAATGATCATCAATAATTAATTATGTATAGTTACCTCTTGGATGATCTCCAATTGGCATTATTCTTAAAATGGTGTTCTCATTACGAAAGGTAAGCTTGTATAAGCAATCACTTTATTTTGATTTGCGAATTCCTCTCTTTTTATTCTTTGATTGTATTTCGTGGACTAATTGTAAGGAAGGTACTACATAAATTTTCATGAACTGGTTGCTTATATAAGTTTTCTTTAATGATAATTCTTTTTAAGAATGAGATAGAAGCCATACATATCTATCTTATTCAAAATAAACCAAAGATAGAATTTTTTTTCTCACTTTCAGAGGAGTACTTGGTCTGTCGTTGGGTCCCGTAGTGATAATTATCTAATTAAATCACTAACTAATATTATAAATTACATAAAGTGAATTCATTATTGTTAATAGCCTTTTTAATGAAACCAATAAATATTCCATTAGTACGTGAAGATGACTATACAAATTGACAATGAAATGCGCTTGTCCTACTTGAATTTAATTGAAGCATCTTTGTAGTCAAAAAATGACATGATCATGTACTGAAATACTACTTAAAAACACAACCGATAACAATACCTGGTTAGGGTTTAGTGTTTTTAGTTATTTACCAAATGTAGGTACGACAATTGTTTAAAATTTATGTCCAAGTAATTATGTTAAATAATGTAAGATATGTTAATAAAGATTAACAATATAATTTTTTGTTAACTAAATTAAAATTTTGGTATGATTGTTATACATCTATGATCATCTAACAAATTAATTAAAATCTAATAAATTAATTAATTGATTATTAATAAACTAAATTTTTAACTAACATCTAGCTCATGTACATCTTATTAATTATTTATATAATTAAAATCTAACTAACATATACATAATTAACTAAAATCTAATTAATTAATTAACACTTAATTAATTAACATGTAAATACTTAATTAAAAACTTCTAATTACTATTTAAATGACATCTAGTTGATATCTAATTACTTCATGAATATCTAATTAAAATCCACTTAACATCTGTCTCATATCTAATTAATTAATTAACATCTAATTGATTAATTATCTAATTAACATTTCACTAGACTCAAATTACTAATTATAATCTAATTTATTAATTAACATATTATTACTTGATTAACAAACAAATACCAAATTAATATTTAATTACCATCTAACTATTTAATTAACAAATAAATAATTAATTAAAATTTAATTAGTTAATGAACACTTGCTTAATTAATTAACAACTACTTAATTAATTGCCATTTAAATACTTAATTGACTTCTAATTATCATGTGAATAATATTTAATTGTAATCTAAATAATTATTTATCTAATTAACATCTAATTAATATCTAACTCATATCTAATTAATTAAGAAACATCTAATTCATTAATTATCTAACTAACATCAAATTAATTAAGAAACAACTAATTAATTATCTAATTAACATCTAACTTAACTCAAATTTATTAGTTACAGTCTAATTAATTAATTAACTTAATTTGTTAATTGATAACTAAATTCAAAATTAATATCTAATTACTTAATTGATATCTAACTAATATACCCATACATAATGAAAACTAAGATACTTATATATATAGTAAACATTAAGATACCCATATACTTATATATATACGTTGAAAATTAATATACCCATACACACATGGAAAATTAATATACCCATATTGAAAATTAAAATATCAATATAATTAAATATTAAAATACCAATACAGATCATAGATTAAGTTTCCCGTATAAACCGATGTTGTTGAAATGCAGTGTGTGTTAGGATTGTAACATGTGAATGGGAATCTCCATGTGGAATGTAAAATGCAGGGATTTGCAAGATGAAAGCACAGTCAAGGGTGTCGCTGTGCGACTGAGGTACCATTTGACACTCAAGTTAGTAAACAAGTAAGCAAAGTTTTGGCTAATGAATAAATGGCTCAAGGATGGATTGCCTAGGATATCTCTTTTTAGCTTGCGTTGAAGGTGCCTTTATCATATTCCTTATTGCCTTGCTCTTGTTAGATGATATGCTTATCTATCCCTATTATGGACAAACCTATTGATATCGATCTCTTAACCTCGTTCTTTTTATTGGGCATCGAGGATGAGGGATATAGCTGCCAGTTCCAAGGTACAAGTTTGAGGGGCTATCACTTGGTCTCCTACCATGTTGACCCTTTCTCAACCTTTTTATAGGTAGCCTAAACTTTCTTAGCTTAAAAAAACAAAAAAAAAACAAAAACTTCATCCTTCCTCCTTCAATCGAACTAGTATTTATAGGTGTGGCCTTGGCACAAATGGTGGGCGCACGCTACGAATCTTAAATAAGCATATGCATGGTTCTTGTATCATTCACCTTTTTCTTGAATTTGAAATGTTCTAGATAGCCTTTAAAAAGCTGTAAATTTTTTTCAAAATAATGTATCATGCATTTTACTGTTGACGACTTGGTGTAACTCGAGACCTCCCAAGTTAGGATTTTGACGTTACAGATAACCCATGAGTGATTAGGGATATGCCCAAGTCTGGGGTCCTATTAAGTGGCCGGATAAGTAATCAGTGGTTTGACTAAGGTCGAGAAAGATGTAAGTCAACTCGAAGAGTGATTGGGATGGCGGTAGGCTAAGAAAATCATTTCGCTGGTGCCTAATCAATATTTCACTAAGTTGTTTTGAAAAGTCTTTTCTAACACGTTTATTATATAGGGGCCAGTTAACGATTTGCCTTACGACCTAAGGATGTAAAATGGTCACATGTTATGTATTACCCCTTGGTTATCCCAACGAATGATTATTTTATTTAAATGGGTATCAAAAAATTCTTTTCCTTTTTCCACTCCACTTTTTGCAAATAAAAGCCTTTAGATCCTCTCTCAACAAACTCAGAGCTCTCCGTCTTTGTCTTTGCAATTCATCGCATTAGGTGAGTCTTTACCTTTTTTTTTGTTTTCATTTTCAGTTCTAGGAAAATGGTAAGAAACCTAAATCCTTCCACTTACACCCTTGAGGATTTGGAATGGGTTCGGAGTAATTTCTCCATTCCCAAATATGTAGAACTCAAGCTTCTTTCTTCTTTTGACCTACCATGGACCCTTTGTGAAGGCTATGTTATGGTCTTTACGGAATGCCTCAAGGGAAGGCAAGACCTTCCCATTCATCCTTTCTTCTAAAACATTTGCCATTAGTTCACAATCTTACCTTCCTAACTCAGGCCTGACTCTTGGTGTTGTACGCCTGCCTTTGTATCCAAAATGCAAGCCTTTTAACTTAAAGTTTAATAAGAATGACAAAATTTTAAAATTTGAATTTCACTATTTTGAAATCGTGGAGCAAGCCTTCTAAAAAAGCCTAAACAAAAAAGGTTAACCTCGACTTGATATTGGTTTTCTAGTCCCTCTATGATTAGAAAGGTATTGACAACTTTAGGGATCACATAGGAAATGTAGGATAACTGTAATTACAACTACTAGGATCTTGTACAAAGTCTTTAGGTTCGATAAAACCTCCCGATTAGCCAAAGATGCATTGTGCTTAGGTCTTAAAATAAAACTTTCCTTTCATCTTTTAAATCCAAATCTAGATGTTGAACCAACAATCTTTGGGCTAAGTACTCTACCTGAAGTGGGTGCACATCCCAATGAGAGGTAGATATAAAACCCTGAACCAACTACTAGTGCTGGAAGGCCTTACTCTTAAAGCTACTCTAGTGTCTGATATGGTTGAAGTTGAGGCTGGACCACAAGCTTACGCTGTAATTTTTTTGTTATGTTTTTCTTTCTAAATGTACAAACTTTTTCAATTAATGAAATTCTTGTTTGATCCATCCTCAACTTGTGCTTAAAATGACTGGAATGATCTTTGATAACATAGCAATTTGCTAACTTCCCAATCATAACCTGACAATAAGTGCCTTGGATCAATTTTAGATGAGAAGAACTCAATGAAATAATCTAACACCTGACCTGAGCTTAGTATTGGTGATAGAAGAATCTAAAGTGTTTGAAACTCTAATCCCAATGATAAAAGACTCTTAAAAAGGTAGAGTTTAATGTAAATGAATCTTGATAAGTCAACTGGACCAAGAATCCTAATGTGAATAACCCAAAGAATTGATTTAAACTTCATTGAATGGATCCAAATATAAACTTTAACTTCAAACTCGATGAAGCAAAGCCTAAGGAAGCAAAACTCGATATATCATCTAGCTTGCCAAATCTCGATGAGTCATCTACAGTAAGGCTGGATAAGTTAAGTCATAATGATTGGTATGAAGCACGAAATCCGATGAGTCATGTGAAGTATAAACCTCAATGAAGACTTTCAATTAAAGAAATTGAGGAAATCGATATAAAGAGTGGGAGATTTAAAAAGGTCTAAGAGTTATCTCTCTGAACTTACTATAATTTTTTTTAATAAAGTTACTTGAGTTAAAGATATTATAGATCTTTGTTATGTTATCTATTTTAAAACTATTCAATGCTTATAGATGTATAATGTTGAAGAAATACTCTTATAAAAAATTCCTTTTTATTAAATATGTCATGATAAGAAATATTATATATATAGTTTTAACCCTTATTTTAAAGAAAAATGGGGGCAAGCAAGTGTAAATTGCCCTTTCCTTTCTATAAGAAATTTTTTGGTACATCAAGATGCAGTAAGTACGAAGTTTTGAGTATTTTGAAAAAAACCTTCAAAATTATTTTTCAAAGCAAGAAATCAAATTGGTTTATTTATGGGCATCTTAGGGGTACTAATCCTTCTCCAAGCATAACCAACTCTTAGACTTGAAATCTCTCTCTTTTTTTTTTTTTTTGTTTCAAAAAGTAGTTAAGCTTTATTTTTAAAATGGTAGCCAATTGTACCTGAAAAGGTTAGTGGTGTAATTTTTCCTCATGTTAAGGGTTTCCTCGATCGAAACTTTGATCGTCATAATTGGTAACTCCACTAAGAATCAAATCCAAAATCTCTGGTTTCATAGTGAATTAGGCCAAAATTTTGATTTTTTGTCACTTATGCTTTACTTTCTTGCTTGTTATATTTCCTCACCACATGCCACAAAGTATAACATAAGCTTTAAACTGAGCTTCACCCTTTAGGAAAAATATGTAACCGCGGTTTCGAGAGAAAACTGCTCCTCGACAAAGTTGGTGAAGTATTTCACTTAGATTGAAAAAAAAAACATGTTAGTAATCTCAGATGCTATCTATCATCGCGATAATAACAACTCTTGGGGAGCTTTCATTAGTCCAATGAGGGGAATTTAGGAACCTTTAGAAGCTTGTCTTTATCCATATAGCCAATGCATATAGTTAACCTAAGGTAAAACCATGGTTAGGCTTGGAAAAATAAACTTGATAGGAACACACATGATGAATTATTATATTTTATATTAGCTGAAAGTTCATCATTCTATAATACATTTTTTTTATTAATTTCCCCAAAACGTAAGAATTTCACTAGTCCTAGTTAAATTTGAAGATGTCTTGTGCTAATCTAAGAAAAAATAATTAGAAAATGGAGATGGCTTAAGTTGCTAGTCAAGGTTAAAATACAAGTTATAAAGAAAAGCGGCTCAGCAAAGTTGGCCTTCTTATGGAAGATGATGAATGAAGAAAACTGAAATAAATTTAACGATGAATATGGGTATATTGGGAATTTTCTCAAGGCCCCAATGAAAGAACCTTAACTAGATTGGCAGTCCATTTTTAGAATCCCTTTCACCAATATTTTAGTTTTAAGGAATAGGACTTAATGTCGACCTTGGAGGAGTATACCTCATTATTAGGGCTAAAACTAGCAAAGCCCTATAAATTATACATAAGCTAAACGAAGATCATAACTGAGAAGCAGTTAGAAAAACTTTCGGGGATAAGTAAAGCTAAAGGTGAAAAAGCTATTCATCATCAAGATGCCTTCAGTTATGTTACATAAGAGTCCATTTTTTCTTACATTAAAAATCATTTAGTAGAAAAGTCAAGAAGAAAAGTGTCAGCACTAGCAATTTATGAGCTTATGATATTCCCTAAAGTGTAAAGCCAAGTAGAGATTTCAATAGTAGACTTCTTGATGGAATGCCTTCATGAAGTAAATCTAGTCTCATTAATATTGATAAAAACCTTAAGGTCCTTAAGGCATTGCAAGAAGAATGAGAGAAGTTATTTACTAGCCACAATTCCTCTATTCTCTACATGGCTCAAAATCAAAGCCATTTCAGAATAAATATGGATGTATTCAGAGTTTATAGCATCTAATAAAGACATTTCGTGAGGGAGGTAGAAATGAAAACATGACCATATATGAGTAGACAAAAACCTTTTCAAGCCAACAGAAGAATAGATATAATGGATAACACATTAGATCTCATATAAGGCTGTCCTATTCAAAACAAGAGAATTCTATTGGGTGCCTCTGCTCTAGATTTGGGGAAGCATCAGGTATACATCATAATAGTGCTAAAACAGATAGGAGTAAAGCAGTGTGTGCTGGTCTTGTAAGGATTAATCAAGGGAATATTCGAGTATGAAGAAGCATGATCAACGAAGGAAATAAAAAAAAATCAGACAAGCTTAAGAAATACCTCGTCTAATGCCCAAAAACAAATAGGTAGCCAGCACTACAGTCGCCTACACTATGAAGAAAGGGTAGAATTTAAAGGTCAGTCTTGCTAGCATGGTTAAAAGTGGTTAAAACCTCTTTTAGAAATCAAGACAGTAGAAACTAAACGCTTTTAAAAAGAGAAAGAATATTAGGAAGCCAAAAAACAACCAAATCACAATATGAGATATCAGCTTTAAAATATGAAGTTTATATACAAGAGGAGATTAACAAGAAAGCCTAAAAACAAAAAGGAAGCTTTGTTCAAAATTAAGGAACTAAAAGCCTTCTACACTCAGAAGTTAAAGGATGATGGGGAAGTGTGAACGACAGTCCAAGAGATGGAAAAGCTTAGAAAGGAAAGGGAATTCTTCATGAGCGAAAGCATGGAGATATAAGGAACTCACGAGAAAAGCTGAGGACTTACGTGAAACAAAAAAGGAAAATAGAAAACTCCCAAGGATCATCTCCACAAATCAAGAGCAGGTAAAGGATATGAAGTTATATCAATAACAACGAGAAGAAGAATATGCTCTTAAGTTGAATCAGCGAATAAGGATGATTGACCAAGACCTATTAAAGACTAAATTAGAAAAAGCTAAAGTAAAGGCTAAACTAGAAAAAGCTAAACTAAATGTGGAAGTGTGGAGAAGCAGGGCTAAAGAAATTTGCTTTTGGTAGTGTCATGACTAAGAAAATATAGTTGAACAATAAAGAATCTTAGTACTCTATGGGTGCAAGTAGAGTTAGCAATGCAAATGGCCACTGATATGCATAAAGAAATCTAAAGGCATCAAAGGAGTCTATGACACCAACAACTAGTAAAAATAGAGGCCTTTCTTAGCAAAATATTGTTCATGTATCATAAAGTCTAAGATATTTTCAACTGTGGACCTAATGTGAAATATCAATTGCTTTAAAAGAAATTAATGAGATCTTTTCCTTGGAAAGATGAACTTTTAATTAAGTATATTTGTATAAGTTTAATAAATTTAGCCAAAATTTTTTGGAAGTTTTGCAGTATGGAAAGCAAAGAAGTGCTTGATCAAAGAATATAACACTTGCTCAGAAGCTTTACTGTAAGAAAATATGGATAAAGGATTGTAACATAAGAATAAAGAGGATTAAGGTAACCTAGGCTGAGGTGTCCTAGGCCCAAACAACAATGCAAAATTAAATGCTTTAAAAATTATACGGACCTCTAGAACTTGATGACCAAACAATTCTAGCGCATGATAAAGTTCATGGAAGTTTTGGTAAAAGGAAAAACTATAGAAAAAAAGGCATCAGAACAAAAGGAGAAGAAAGAACCTTTCATCTTTCGACTAGCTAGCGCAACTGTAGTTGAAGCTTCAAAGAATACACCAATAATTATGGAGGCAAATAATGGATGCGAGCAAAGGAGTAGCAATGAGTACAAAATCATAGACCCTATTCATATCTTGGATACTGAATATCCAGAGGAAGCAAAAAAGCCCATGAGATCTACTAATGTAAATTGAAAAATGTTGACATAAGTGAAATTCTTAATTGAGAAGATTAAAGAGTTTTAGGGAGTAAAATAACATATAAGAGTAGACATCACGGACCATAGTCTAATTTTAGGGTTCATTATCCCTTTTAAGTTTAAGTGCTCGAATTTGTTAGATATGATGACACTAAATGCCTGAAGATGCATTTAAGGGTCTATTTGCAAAAAATGCATAGTTACAAGAGTAACTAGAAATTACTAATACATTACTTCCAAGATAGCCTAACGGAAGAGCCATTAAACTAGTATACAAACATAGAAGCGTTAAAAACACAAAGCCAAAGGGATCTAGTTGTGGCCTTCCTTGACTACTACCAATATGTGGAGCAGTTGGCTCTCAATAAAGAACATGACCAAAATATGGAATGAAACTTTTAAAGAATATGCACGATGATGGAGAAAAGTCATAGCAAAAGTACAGTCTCGCTTAACTAAGAGAAAGTTGATAGAAATGTTCATCAAGACCCTTAAAGCTCTTTTGTATGAAAAACTATTAAATATGGTGGGGTAAAGATTTGTTGATGTGGTATAAATAGGTGAATTCATTTGAAAGGCTATCCAAATGAGTAGATTAGAGGATCATGCCCCACAAAAAAAAAAAGGTCTTTTGCCCCAAAGAAGAAAGAAGGGGAAGTGAACTTCATTTCTAAACCCTTAGGTTTAATGGAACAAGCATCCCAAAAAAATATGACAAATGTGAATAATAAGCTAGCATAACAAAAGTCACAAGAGTAAAGGGTGCCCATTAAGCCAATACCATGCTTATATTCTAAATAGTTCACCTAGCTTCTATTTGTGAAGCGATTCCAACCTCCATTCCTTAGTGAGATGATGCAAATCCACATGCACCTATCATAACAGAGTAGTGGGGTATAATATCAAGAACTGCTCACCATTCAATTGGAAGATTCAATCCTTTGTAGATAATGGAGTTCCAAGCTTCAAAGGTATAAATAGCCCAAATATGGCTAATAACCCATTGCTTGGTCATACAATGCATTAGGTGAACATGAGAGAGACACGTAATGATATTTATGAAATAGGAAAGGTCGAGGGAACCAAGTGGTTCATATTTAAGGTGAGAGTATCTACACCCTTTCCCATTATAATTGAAAAACCAAAAGTGATCATCAAGGTACTTGCCCTTTTTCCATATAAGGATGATCACTCTATACCATGGCAATATAATACCACGGTCTAAGGAAGTGAAATATCAAATATAACTAATCCTAGTCACGTAACTAGAAGTGGAAAATGCTATAGACTAGTAAATGTAACGAATCACTTACTGAACCAATAAGCGATATAACAAAAGTACAGGACATCGAGAGGGCAAAGAATAAAATAAAAAAAGGAGGCTTCTCAAGCTTTGAGGAAGAAAGGGGCTCTCAAGTTTTTGAAATATTTTAAGCATAGTGAATATAAATGATTGATCAGTTAAGTAAAACACTAACAAAGATTTCACTAATGTCATTAATTCTCAACTTGGAGCATCACAGGGATGCTATAATGAAAATATAGAAGAATGCTTATGTACTGCATGAAATCCCTACAGATCAGACAGAGGATCATGTGGGGCTTATCATGGCACAAAATTTAATATCTTTTATTGATAATAAGATTCTTTCGAGTAGATGAGGGTCCACCAAAGTGCTATATATTTTGGGAGAATATAGGAAGATTAATATATCTAGGGTCTTGTTAGACAATGGGTGCTTCCTAAATATCATGCCAAGCTGTACTTTGGTTAAACTTTTAATGTATATCAGCCTTTTAAGGAGAAGTTCTATCATAGTAAGGATATTTGACTGAACAAGTAGTATAGTACAGGGAATGATCAACTTGATACTAAAAATAGGTACAGTATATTATTCCATCATATGAAATTTTATTGGGAAGACCCTGCATTAACGCAGTAGGGGTGATTCCATCCACTCTATACTAAAAGGTCAAAATGGCCATGGAGGAATCCTCTTCATTAAAGATCATCAGTAACAAAAAAGCATCCCTACATTAAAGCGAGAAATAGTGAGGAATCCTCATTCTAGACATTCTAATTTGTGAACACCATTGAGTGCATCTGTGTTTGGCAAATGTTCTCAAAAAAATATGATCTTCCAACTTCATAAAACCTTAAAAAGAGGATGCCAAATTGAAAAAGGACTAGGCGTCAACCTACTAGGAATTTCTGGAGCTTTAGAGGTCAATAAAAACTAAAATTGGTTGGGCTTAGGCTATGAGCCAATAAAAATTGATAAGAAAAGAATTAAGAGAAAAACGAAAGTGAGAAGGAGCAGGAAAGAGGAAATGGATCCAATCGACTACAATAAATCCCTCTATTGAATTTTCAAATCATTCAAATTTTGTATAACAAATCAATTAAATTTTATATCATAAATCAGCCTCTGATAAAGGATTCACTAATAGAGGATAAGCTAACTACATTTTTTTTCACAATGGAAAAAGAAAATAAAAGTCATCCTTCAATTTTGATGAGATTTTGTACAGATGGATCAACAATGATCCTTGGAAATAAATACTATTACATCATGTACTCTTTTGTTATATCAATAAAATTACTTATTTGATCCCATATTTGTTTTTTCTTCCTTTTGAGAGAAAGTGGCATGTTTTTTTCCATTAATTCTGATAAGTAAAACTTTAATAACAAGAGGCCCTATGTTTTTTAAAAAAAGAAAACTCTGTTTAGGGTGTGTGGAGGGAAAGGATTATGAAAAACCTTCAAAAATGCTACGGTAAATTAAACATGAGGAAAAAAAAAAGGCCCACGTAAGGAAAAAATAAGGATGATCAATTTAAGGCTAAAGAAGATAAAAAGAAAATCAAGATCGATGCTATAGTGACATTAGAACTAAAAAGAGAGATGATTAGACTACTGCAGGAATATATAAATATATCGGCATGGTCTTATAAAGAGATGCTTGGACTTTACCACAATATTATAAAACATAAATTACCTTTAGAATGGGAACTATGCATGTTAGTCAAACAGAAACTCCAAAGAATGAAGCCTAATGTACTAAGGAAGAAATACAAAAATTACTAGGTGAGAGCTTATCAAAATGGGAAAATATCCTGAATGGGTCAGTAACATTGTCCCTATCATGAAGAAGGATAGGTTGTAAGAATGTGTGTAGACTGCAAAGATTTGAATAAAGCTAGCCCGAAAGATAATTTTCCTTTGCCTCACATTAAATATTGGTGGATAATACGACAAAATTTTTACTATTTTCCTTTATAGATGGTTATTCGAGTTATAATCAGATCAAGATAACCTTAAAAGATAGGGAAAAGACGATCTTTGTAACCATGTGAGGAACATTTTGCTACAATGTGAACCATGTGATGCCATTTGGACTTAACAATGCTAGGGCAACATATCAGAAAGTCATGGTAATACTCTTTCATGATATGATGCATAAGTCCATAGAAGTTACATGGATAATATGATAGCAAAATCTCAAAAGAATAAAAGCCTTGTGGAAAACTCACGATAAATTTTTAAAAGGTTAAGGCAATACAAGTTAAGATTGAACTTGAATAATTGTACTTTTGGCACATGATTAGGGAAATTAATGGGATTTATAGTCAACAAACAAGGAATTGAAGTGGAACTTAATAAAGTGAAAGTCATTCAAGAATTACCACCACCAAAGACCACAAAGGATGTTTGAGGATTTTTGGGCTACCTCAATTACATTTCAAGGTTCATCTTTGAAATGACAAATATATGCAGCTTGATATTTAAGCTATTGAAAAAAATGACCCTGTAGAATAGAATGAACAATGTCAACAAGCTTTCATTAAAATCAAATTATATTTAACAAATACCCAATATTAATGCCACTAGTGCTTAATGAACCCTTCTTTTGTATCTAAAGTTATATGAAAGGTCATTGGGATGTGTATTAGTATAACAAGATGATTCAAAGATGAAAGAATATGCCATCTATTATTTAAGTAAGAATTTTACTGATTATAAGGCCAATTGTTCATCAATTGGAATAATATGTTGCGCAAAGGCTTAGGCTACTCAAAGGCTTTGTCAATATTTGTTGAGTCATACCACATGGATGATTACTAGGCTATATAAAATATATACTTGAAAAACTAACTTTATCAGGAAGATTGGCACAAGGGCAAGTCTTATTATTAGAATTTGACTTGATATAAATTTCTCAAAAATCTATCAAAAGGAGTGTTATATCATGTTTATTAATAGATCGCGCTAGTAGAGAGACTATCAGTCAGTAAGTTTGATTTTCCTAATAAAGATTTAACAACAATCACTAAAGAGCCAAAGTACTATGAGGAGTATGAGCATATATATTTTGATGGAGCCTCCAAATTACTCAGACATGGCATTAAAGTAATATCGAAATCTCTAAAATGACAGTATTACCTATTCATAACATATTTGGATTTCGTGTCAACCAATAGTGTAGCAAAATATAAAGTATGCATCATGGGATTCCACATATGAATGAGTAAAAGGATAACTCATATAAAAGTATTTGGTGATTTGGCCTTAGTGATATATTAATTGAAAGGCAGTTGGATGGTCAAAAACTAGGAATTAATGAAATATTATACCATGATAAAAAAAAAATTGATTAAGAACTTTAAAGAGATAACCTTCCACCATCTATCCAGCGAAGAAGACCATATGGTTGATGGTTTAGCAACATTGATTTTTATGTTCCAAGATCTCTCAATAGTATTGCCAATGAACATGAGCATTCAAGAGTCACTAACGTATTGCACTATGATTCAAGAAAAGTAAAAGAAACACAATGGTATTATGATATTCAAAAATACTTATAATGTCAATAATATCCACACAAAAAATGCTATAAAAAAACGCAAAGAAAATGTTGAGATGATTGGTTATAAATTTCACCCTGGATAATGAAATCTTGTACAAGAGAAGTTTTAATCAGACACTACTTCGATTGGAGAATATAAATGAGTCCATTATAATAATGAAAGAAATTCATGAATGGGTGTGTGGTACTCAACTTAGCGGATCAAAAATGATTAGAAAAATCATGAAAGCAAGGTACTTCTGGTTGGCTATAGAGCAACACTATATTTAATATATGAGAAAATGCCATAAATGCCAAATTTATGAGGACAAAATACATGCTTCACCATTTCCTTTGCATATGATGAATTCGCTATGTCCATTCTCTATGTGGGACTTTAATATAATCTGACCCATATCTCCGATATATTAATAGTGACCTATAAAGAATGGCTTGATATATTGCCTTTAGCCCTACATACTTACAGAACTTCAGTAAAGACATCGATTAGGGCAACCCCATATTCTCTAGTATATGGTATAAAAGCAATATCACCAACAAAAATGTAGATTTTGTCCTTAAGGTCATCATGAAAACTCAACTAGAGGAAGTTAAATGGATCAAATCACAATATGAACAACTAAATATGATAGATAAGAAAAGATTAAGAGCTATTACTCAAGGGTAAATTTATCAAAGCATAATCAAAAGGGCATACAATAAGATGAGTCCCACACAATTTAAAAAAAAGGAATTAGTGCTAAACCATGTACCTAAAAATGTTACTGACCCAAAGGGTAAATGGGCACCCAACTAGGATAAGCCATATGTGATAAGAAAGGTTTTCTCTAGAGGAGTACTCATTCAGAAAGAAATAGATAGGGAAGGGCTACCGAGCCAGTAAACTCAAACATTATCAAGAAATATTATGCATAATGTTTTTCCTTTCAAATAAAGAATTCCAATATATTAGAGTAGTCATTGTTAAGAAGAAATAGACCTTGCAGGTGCCAACTAGTAAGGGAGTGAAATTTCATTCTATTGTACACACATTAATATGAAAATTTGGTCATTACTAATATCTTCTGGATGCACTGTGTCCTTTCTCAGATCACATGGTTGGATATCCGTTTAAAAAAATTTCAACCTCGGGATGAAGATGACTTTCTAAAAGGAAGGTAACCTTGTTAAAATCAATGGAAAATAACATTTTTATGGGAAACACTCTAAATAAGTAAAACCAGAAAGTACACATGGAGAGTGCCTCTATTAGGAGAATCCTAGACCATTAACTAAATTGTTCATTTTTTGATGATTATGATTTCCAAAAAGAAAGCAAAAAGTTAAAAAAAATCCACTATTCAACGTAACAGAGAGAGAAAAAGAAAATACAAGTTTCTATTAACAAGTTATATGCTTTGATGACCAAGCAAAAGTGTAAAAAAAAAAAAAATCCCTAGTGACAAAGAAAAGAAGACAAATATTATCCTTAGTGGTAGAGCTCTCGATTGTAAAAAAGCTATTGTAACCAAAATTATATTAATTGTTAAACGATTCTTGATAGTTAAAAATCGCTTTGCAAAAAAGTTATTGGAAGAATGAGAATCATTTCCTAACTAATTTGGTATCTCAAGTAGAATGTGAATCACTTTGTGATGGTTACCAAATTAGGCCAAAAAGATGAATGTGAATTGCTTCTCGATTAACTCCATAAAATCATATTAATGGGAAGACTATGAATTGCTTCCTAGTTAACTCAACAAATTCAATACAGTACCAAAGAAGAACATGAATCACTTCTTAATGAAAAGAGTAAGATAAAACTATAAGGAGAATATAAATCACTTCTTAGTTGATTCCACAAACCCGATACCTCAAGTTTGAATGAAAGTAGCCAAAATTGAAATCATAAGATGAATATGAATTGCTTCTTAGTTAACTTTACAAATTTAATACACCAAAGAAGAATGTGAATCACTTCTTGGTGGAAGCACTAAGATAAAATGGAAAAAAGAATATTAATTGCCTCTTAGTTGATTTCGCAAACCTAATACCTTAGATTGAATGAAAATTACTTCCTAAAGGTAGCCAAAATTTGATTCATAGGATGAATATGAATTACTTCCTAGTTAACTTTATAAGTTCAGTACATCAAAGAAGAATGTGAATCATTTCTTATTAGAAGTACTAAAATAGAATGGTAAGAAGAATGTGAATCGCTTCCTATTTGACTCTACTTATCGAAAAAGACAAGAAAAGGAAAAGAAAAGTAAAAGAGGTAATAGAAAAAAAAAATGAATCGCTTCCTAACTGATCCTACAAATTTCATACTTTAGATTAAATATGAATAACTTCCTAAAGGTCGTTAAATTTGGGTAGTAAGATAAAAAATATTAAAAAATTAAAAAAATAAAGAAAAAGAAAGAGTTTGAAGAAGAATTTGTGAGGACAAAATTTATTATTCATTAGTCTTTCCTTCATATCTAATCTTTGAAAATAAACAAAGAAGGGTAGTTATCGACACTTAAATTTTTCTCTCATTAGAATCATGAAAAACAGAGGTGCCATTGTAAGAATACAATATGAAGAACAATAGTGTCATTATTCTTAAATAACACTGTTTAAACAAGGCCAACTAAGGGAGAAATTAGACGTGAGAGGGAGAATATAGTAGGTAGCCTCCCAAAAGTAAGATATAAAGTGTCAAGACTCTTATTCAACAATCCTTGACACTCACCCCAAGGAGAGTCTACCTAGACCTGGGGTGTAAGGGACAATTTACTTAAAAATGGGAAAAGCTTCAAATTTATTAAAAAATTTTGAGAAGAAACATGATTAAAGTTAGAAAATAACTGATATGGCATATAAATGTCCCTTCTGAGTGAGGAAGAGTGTCCAAACACATTTTTAGCTTATTTTTTACCCTCTTCCCTACTAGACTTTGCCAACCAACAACTGAATTTTTAAGAATAAGTGATGAATATTCTGCTTGAGGTTGCAAAGTGAAAATATGGATGTTAAAATCTTATTTTTAGTAAAAAGAGACTCTCTATCCCTTCATTTAACATTTTAAGACACTTACTTTAGAGGCTTTGACCACCTACTTAGAGATGTCTATTTTCAGATTTTGTAAAAAACTTAAAGGTTTACTATGATGGAAGTTAAGGATTTTAGGATTATTAATGATATTTTCATCTTGTATTAGTAATCTAGAGAGGAGAATAGACCAAGAATTGTTTTTTTTTTAAAAAAAACTTCATTTTATTTCCATAAAAGTGATTACATCAAAATGAAGGGAAAATAAATATTCAATCAACTTTTCCTTCAGTATCAGCAATCTCCTTATAATGTTCTAGTAAAATCTTATTCATAAAGTCTAGAGAGATGAAGATAAGACTCCCCACAAGGTCAATCACCACAAGAGTAGTTTGAGAAGCAATGGATGATCTTGGTGCAATGGTAATGAAGTCAACATTAAGGTGTGGATGCTCCTTCAATATCTTGGCCTTAGTGTCCTTCCACACCTCCTAGAACAAATCTGCACACTTCTCCAAAATCATTTTTTCAACTCTTCATTGTGTTTGAAAATTACTACAGCCTCCCCCTTAGTTGTAGCCAGTTGCTTTAGATGATCATTCTTTAGTTTCTTTGGCTAAAAATTAAAATGTACTCTCATTTTCTCCATATCTGCCATTTGCATAGAGATCTCTTGAGTCGCATGCTTTTTTTGTAGCTGAAAAAAGGAGCCTTCAATTGATAATTCACCCCCTATTGTACGGGTTTCTTCATGAGCCCTCTCAACCCCTTGAAAGACAAATTCAGCTTGTCTCTGAATCTTATATTCTTCTGTTATTAAGGAAAACTCTTAGACAACCTAAAACAAAAAAGAATCACATATAAGTAAAGATAAATGGGAAAATAGATATTGTTCAACTATAAGAGAGAGACTTTTACCCCAATAAGTAGGTTAGACATATTTTCTAAATGCATCCTCTTCTTATCAGAGAACATAGATGAAGTAGAAGCCTGGTAAAACCACTCCATGGATGATTTTCATTATATATAATGTTGGGTACTAAATTATGACAAATGCAAGCTTTTGTTAAGAGGAAAAGTCTACAAATAAGTGGAGCACTTTGTTGGGATCTGGCTTTTTAAAGAAATAGTGCTACTACTTTCCCCTTCTTAAAAAATGAGCTCGAAAGTGTCTTCTTAGCCACCTCTACCACCTTCTCAAAATTTCTTTTCTTACCCTTAGGTATACTTAAAAAGTGGTCTACAAAGCAAAAGAAAATGGAGGTAGTGACAAGATGCCAAAAGCATAAAAATTCATACTATAGTAAAAAACTCATTACCTTAAGATAGAGGCTCCAATTCATCTAAAAGAATGGGGATTAAAAGCTTGGTCAATGAGAAGTCTCCCAATGGAGTAAGGCAATTCAGGCAAGGAAAAAGAAAATTGGGCTAATACTAAGTCGAAGTAAGAGTTTGTTAGTGTTGAAGATTAAATAAGGGGCAAGATGCAAGCCTTTCTAGAGGATTACACAAGGGGATGCTCTTGGAAGACTAAATGAGAGTGCACTATCGAGTAAAAAGAGTGAAGATTACATGTGAGAGAGAGCTCTGCTGTAAGAAACAGAGACTCATTTAAGGAAATCTAAAGAGCTATGAGAGAGTGAAATGAAGTTTCCAAGGTAAAAGAATAAGGAAGATTATGGAGAAGTTACAACAGAGTAAAAAGAAAATGATTGTAAGAGAATTAACTATTGGAAAAAAGCAATTACAAAGAATAACATCTTTAAAAGTAATGTTGCTGACATTGTATGAAATGGTTAGGCACCCCTAATGACAAGGCAAGAAATTGTTCATTAATAGTAGACAGAGTAACTGATATGGCAGGAGAAACCATGTGGTAGGGCATCAGTAGGTGACGTTAATAGGATGGAAGGTAGGGACTACATTCACTTACTATCATTAAATGATGTGGCACGACACTAGTGGTCGACACTATTGACATGGTAAAAGATAATTTTATTGATTCACCTTCATTAAATGACATGGCACAGTGCTAATGGACGATGCTACTGCATTAGTTAAAAGCATAGCTAGAGGTAACTTGGCATGAGTCGCTAACTAGGCTACAGATGAGTAGTGGCAGACCTACCAAGTTAGCTGAGACTTCACACATGGTAAAAGGCTCACTGATATGGCAGTCTACTTAAAGGCTTCACATGTTGTAGAGTAACTCAAATTAAAATTTTTTGGTCAGAAGATGTGTTTCATGTCAAAAATCTTATAAAGAAGGTTGAAATGCAAAGGAAGATTTAAGTTTGCCATTAAAGACAAGAATTAAGCTTGGGTTTAAGAGAATTAGGTGGCACGATAGAGGCCATTAGGTAAACTTGTTCTTGGGTCACTCAGACTGGAACGAAAAAAATTGAAGACATCTATAAGTTTAAAGAAATTAGCTTAGAATTGGCTGACGCACTCTAAAAGAGCCATGAATGACCTCTTGAAGTGAAGTTAATGTCGTTAGATACTAGAATCAAATGTTGCTTGGGCGCACTACACTCCTCGAATCAGCCTGCCATTTGCTGCCAACCTACACCAACGAGAATCTTATAAATAACTATTAGATTCTACAAGTGAGGACATATTCACATTCACAGATTCATACATCCATGCTTAAGCTCACTCACACTCTTAAAAAAAAAAAAAAACTCTTTTTGACACCTACAAACACTATCAGAAAAAAAGAAGCACTATAGTATTTTTAGAATTCAAAAAAGACTTTGTTTCTAATTAGAAGAAACTTTATGTTAAGATCTTGTATTGAAGAAAATGAGGAAATCGATATAAAGAATATGGAACTTTAAGAGGTATAAGAGCTATCTTTTTGAACTTCCTATAAATTATTTATTTTTTAAAAAATAAAGTGGGTCTTCATTAAGTTATCTATTTTAAAACTATTCAATGTTTATAGATGTATCATGTTATAGAAATACTCTTATAAAAAAAAACTCCTCTTTAGTAAATATATCGTGATAGAAAATACTATATATATAGTTTTAACCTTTATTTTAGAGAAGAATTGGGGTGTGCTAGTGCAAATTGCCCTCTTCTCTCTATAAGAAATGTTTTACTACATCGGGATGGAGTAATTACAAAGTTCGAGTACTTTAATAAAAACACCCCTCTAAAATTATCTTTCAAAATAAAAAAATAATAGTATCGATTTTTAGGTGTTTTCGGGATGCTAATCCTAATCCCAGCTTAACCAACTCTTAGACCCAGAATCTCTTTTATTTTTTCAAATACCACTTGAGCCTTATTTTTAAAATGGTGGCCAATCGCACCTAAAAATGTTAGTAGCGACTCCTTAATTTTTCCTCCCGTTGAGAATTTTCCCAGTTGAAACCCGGGTCATGATAATGCTTATAGAGTTTATGGAGTTTCTCAATGGAAAAACAATGAAAAAAAAGAGGAAAAAAGTTCATAAGTTTTAAGGAATTTTCCTTTGAAACTAAGACATTAAAAATTATATGGGTCTTCTAAAACTTCAACTTTTATTGGATGTCATGATAAATCTTGTACTAAAGACAACATATTTTAAGGCTTTTTACTTATTCTAAAACATGAAAAAGTTTAGATTTTTGATATCCGAATTATAATGTAAAGCCCTCATTATGTAAGACTGGACCTTGCTAGCAATGGTTTTAATCTATTCGGATTAATATAGAGTAATTATAATACTTGGCTAGTCTTTTTAATAGCATATAACTTACACCATAGTTATGCATGATAAAATCTTATTTTATATTTTTATTGCTTATTCCTAGACCAAAAGGATTAGGAAATGATATGGATGTCTATTTGTAGCTTCTTATAGAAAAGTTAGTTGAATTCTAGAAATTGGGTGTTAATATATGGAACTTATCTTGTTGGTGCACCTATGATTGTGTTGTTTGTCCTTGTTGTAATATGGACACTTCTTTTTGGAGACTAACTTATGGCGAGAAGTTTGCTATATGGCTCACCAACGTTACTTGGATTTGATGCACAAATATCAATGCGATTTGCAATCTTTCGATGGAACTATAGAATTAAGAACCAAACCTATTAAACTATCTAGATCTGAATCAAACAAAGGAAATCAAATTAAGAATATCACCAATTATACTACCTTCGTGGGGAGTCTACTCATATAGTGATAAGTTGTAAGTATGACTTTGTTAAATATTAATATAGCAAATGCTAATAGTATATTTGTATATATTATATTGAGTTTAGAATTAATGAAAGATAAGTTAAGTCAATGTGAAAGTTCTAGTAAGTGATCTCAAGAAGTTGTTACTTGCAAGGCAACATATATTCCCAAGTAATAGGACTAGAAATAAATGATCTTGTTCCTAGATTAAAACTTGGCATAACTCCAGCAAATTTATTGACTTCATGATCCTCTCACATGACAAAAACGATAAACGAGAATACAATTGATGAAAGATTTCATAATTTGAAAAATTACTTAAAAGATGATGAAAGAAAATCAAGAATGTTTAAAACTTGAGCTTATAATAATGAAATTATTGTTAACTAAGCAAGTCTTCTAAATTAATACATGTTGAATTTAATAAACCATTTAACAATTATGTATGATATATGTTAGACTATCATGATATTATATATAAATATTTAGATAATAAGGTTCTATTGCTTTTACACATGTCAGGACATTTATTTATATATTGTCTGTTTGGAAGTCTTCTCATTCTTGAAAAAAAATAATAGTACAAATTAACTTAATTATATGTTCTTATTTGTTTTATGTATTTAATAGATTCTTGATACATCTATTGCTCATAGAAGTGTTCCACAAAGTGATGAACATCTCGTGGTTGAACTTTTTATGGGAAAGTATTATTTTTTTATTTTTGTAAAATACTACTTTTATTTTATATATGATTTTACAGGTATTTTGTTTTAATTTTTAAATCATACATAATAAACTAATCATCATTTGTTAAAGATTTACAAAACTGTATTTTATGTAATGTATTAACTTTTATTTTTTAACTTTGAAAGCATTAATGAACTTGTTAATTACTTTGAACTTGTTAATTACTTTAAATTGTATTTTCATTACATGAATATTTGGTATTTAAATATATTTGTTATGTAAAAGAAAAATATAAATAGTACTCTAATTATGAATGAGTACATTAATTGTGATTATATATTCATTATCATAAAAAAACATTTTCTTTTTATAATTCACAGATCTTTTATTTTCATGTTTTAATTTATAATTTAATAAAAATAAAATATTAACAAGTTAATAATTATAGCCACATGCCATAATTATTTAGTGACTGTTAAATAACCATATGTAATTTAATGACAATTTTTTAAGATCAATAAATAATTATTTGTAACCCTTTTAACAACAGTTATCATACAAATTTGTAACTTAGTTTATAATGATAAATGTTTTAAGATTTTGTAACAATTAATACTGTTGTTAATAAAAAATTTTAACAATAATTGTTAGAATACTTTATCAGCAATTATCAATTAAAGTAACAAATTATAATTTATTTTACAGTAATAATTATTTTAATATTTTATGAATAAGTAGTATTATTATTAATAAAATATTTTAACGATAATTAATATTATCACTAATAAATTGTAAATTATTACAAATAAAATAATGATCAGCATTCATGCAGTAATAATTATTAATTGTCACAAATCATTACTGCTAAACACAAATTTTTTAAAAAACAATTATTTTTTTCGTTTATCCATCAATTGCATTAGTTGCCATTATATAGTTTATTTTATGTCGATTATACTAAATTTTATACAATCATTAAGAAAACCATAACATCAATTATACTTGTCACCAAAAATTTAAAAAAAATGCTTACTTTTATTATTAAGGCTTTTTCAACTTAATTACGTATTCAACACTTCAACATAATATAATCCATTGAACAAGTTTACAAGACATAATAAATGCAATTAAAAGGCACCATTCATGTATTCATTAAGGCACGACCACAAGGCACAAAGCATGAAATTTATGATTTTTAAGTTGCACATATCATGGAGGAAAAGGACCTTTATGAATTAATTTTCATGCAACATGAAAAAATACGCAACCCAAATTACTATAATCAAGGATTTTTTTATTAACATATTTTTATTGTTCAACACAATATAGTTTTATTATTCAATATTCGCTCTCGAAGAATTAAAAATTTATAGGTTTTGAATTTGAAGATTTAACAAAATTTCACGGCAGAAAAAGAATACAAGTTTATTGAAAGAGAAATAAACATAAATATCGTCAAATTCTTGATGCACAACTAAAAAAAAAAAATACAAAACAAAACATTGTTTTGTTCAAAGTTATTTCGTATCAAAACAATATTTAGATTCGCAAAAATGGAAAAAAAAGAAACACCAACTTTGTATATGAAAACATTTAACCAAATGAGAAAAAATTAAAAAACTTAAATTTCTTACATAAATGCATATATAAGTGCATATATTTCTTAAGAACAAATTTATCATGATTTTATGTTATCTTATACTTTACAATTTCTTACATAAATACATATATAAGTGCAAATTCTGTTTATTTTTTTAAAAATATTATTGATTTAAATAAACTATGAAAACATATTTTTCTCTATAAATAATTTATTTGATTTTAATTTATTATAGATTTTATAATTAAGTTTGATAATTTGAAAAAAAAAAAAAGCGAGAAAGTAACTAAAGATAAAAGCATGAATTGGATAATTATTTGGTTGAATTTCAGATCCAACAGTCATATTAGCCAGTAGTATAAATGAGCCAAGCCTCTCTTCGCGGACTCGCGCCGTTCCCTTCTCTGAGAAGAGTATCATCATCCATAAGCTCTGTCTCCTTCTCCCTCACTTTCTCAACTAAAACTCTCTCATTTCTTCGCTTCACTTTTCGTGCTAGGTACTTGTTTCTCTGTTTCTTTCTTGTTTCCTTTTAAATTCTTTATAAATGATGAATCAGTGGATTCTCTCTTGTTTCGCTGAATGTATTTTAATCTCCGCATGCTGTTTTATCATTGGATATTACTCAGTCTACGTTGTTGATTCAGTTGTGATATTGAGTGATGTGGTTTGTGTTGCTGATTAGAGAATGGAATCATTAAGTAGAAAACTAATCCAACTTCTTCACCAATTGATGGATGACGTTGCTTTTTTGTATTTGATAGCGCAAAATTTTGACATTACACTAGCTATATTGCCTGAATTTTGGATCTGATCTGATGAATTTTTCAATTTTGGTTGAGTTTAGCTATCAGTTCTTTTGGTTTTTCAGGTTCCATTCTATTTGAATTGGGCGCTTAGTGGATTAGAATTGGATTAGTAGCCCTAGAATATTTGATTCAAGGATCACTTATTGATTGATATTGGGTTTGTAATACGTGATTGCTACATTTTATGCGATTCTTTCCGATTAAATTTCTGTTTTCTTGCTACCTTTTGTCATTTCTTGTTAAAATTTTTAACACCGTGAGATTAATACTTAAGTTTTAGCTGCATTCTTTTTGTTCTTATGGTTTTATTCTATTTGCTAACTCTGACTAAAAGATAATGCAATTTAAGTTACACTGCCTTGTTAAACTATGGAGATTTCATTTTGACCAACTGCCTTTTGCCTTCATTTTCTGTTATGTTTATTGTTCATTGTTTTTTTTTTTCTTTTGTGCCTTGCCCATCTTTCCACCTATTAATTGGACAGAGTTTGAACTAATGCATTCATTTTTCAGATTCTGATTTTATTTGTATTTTCAACCTCAGGTTTTCGTTGTTCTACTTGGCTGTAGTGGATTTGTATGTCATTTGAAAAAACACATTAAAAGTTGTTCAAACAGTTTGATGGATTCTAAGTTCTGTCATTTGGTATATCTACAGAGCAATGGCATCTCACATTGTTGGCTATCCCCGCATGGGGCCCAAGAGAGAGCTCAAGTTTGCTTTGGAATCTTTCTGGGATGGCAAGAGCAGTGCAGAGGAGTTGCAGAAGGTAGCAGCAGATCTCAGGGCATCTATCTGGAAACAGATGGCTGATGCCGGCATTAAGTACATTCCTAGCAACACTTTTTCATACTATGATCAAGTGTTGGATGCCACGGCAATGCTTGGTGCTGTTCCCCCGAGATATGGGTGGAATGGTGGTGAAATTGGGTTTGATGTTTACTTCTCCATGGCTAGGGGTAATGCCTCTGTTCCTGCTATGGAAATGACCAAGTGGTTTGATACCAACTAGTAAGTGATGGATTCTCTTTCTCTTCATCATGTTTCAACAATTTTGACTAGTCTGGCTTTTGTTTTCGTTTTATTTACTTGTTCTTATCATGCCATAGTGTAAGTACAAAATTAATTTTCTCTTCTTACAGTCATTACATTGTCCCTGAATTGGGTCCAGATGTCAAGTTCTCGTATGCATCTCACAAAGCAGTTGATGAATTCAAGGAGGCCAAAGCTGTAAGCTTACTGCACTGTCTTTCTATATGCATTTTTCCCCCCTTAGGGGTATTGCTTGATTTGTTTATACTTTGGATGATCATGAGAAGTTTGAAGGTTCAGAAGCAGTACAAGTAATAGTCAGAACATTTACTCTATGTTCCCTTGTGGATTGGTCCTAATCATTGTTAAGACATTGATTTTCTTTTTTTCTTTTGTGTTTACCTTAACTTTTGGAGCACTTTGACAATCTGTCTCTGTTTACTCAGGGGGTTAAAGTAATTATTTTGACATGCATAATGGAAATTACACTTTGTGTTAATGTGGTTTGACCTTTATCGTATCATAACCTTGAGCTTCTTTTTTATAATACTTGACCACCTGAGCTTTCTCTTTTTTCGAATACACATGGCATGGCAAGTATGTTAAATTAAACAGCATTAACACCTTGAGTGTGATGGAGGGGAAAACAGATAGTGAAGTCTTGCAAAGAGCAAGTTTGTATGAGGTGAAGCCACATGGGAGTAAAGTGTGATATCACTTGATAAAAATATTTGCTCTCAATGGAATCTGAGCTTCTTCCTTAGTGGAGTCATTGCAGAAGAGGACCAACTACTGCAAGTGGTGTCTTCATCTGTAGAATATTTTTAATTTGTTTTCAGAAATAATCGAATATGTGCAATTTGATTCTTAACTTTGTGTAATTCATTATCTTTTATATGTGAATGACAAATCTCCATTGGTTTCTATGGATTGCCAAACTTCAAATAGATCAAAGGTTGAGCTATTAATGTAATAAGTCCCACATAAAGCCGCAAATGAAGACCTGAAGCTAGAAAACTATATAAAAGTATATGAAGCTTAAGCACGTAAGTGGGGGATTTTAGGCTGTTCCATTCTTGATCATCCTCCTCTTACAATATCACCAAGTAAGTTGAGAATATAATTCATGTAGAATCATGTTTGAATCCCATTGTACTATATAGCTTTTAAAGAACTTTACTTTCTGGCTAGAAGACTTTCTGTAGGGTTATATTTCAGATGATTAACTATCAAATGCTTCAATGTTGGACACGTTAAATGATTTGATGTGGTTGTGGATGTCATTTGCTTTCAATTTCTAATTGCTGTTCTCTACTTAAATTATTTTTATGTGTCTCTTGATTCACTGATGTGCTTGTCATTTTTATACGAGCCTCTCGTTTCACTGATATGCTTGTTATTTTTATACAAGTCTTTTGATGCACTGATCTTTTGTTTTGATTGATACAGCTGGGAGTTGAAACTGTCCCTGTGCTTATTGGTCCTGTGTCCTACCTGTTGCTTTCAAAACCAGCTAAGGGAGTGGAGAAGTCCTTCTCTCTTCTTTCGCTGATAGACAAGATTATTCCCGTCTACCTGTAAGGACTTTGTTTTGTTTTGCTTTCTCAAATAATTTTTGTGATACGATGGCAAATTGTAGATTGTAGATTGATTTACATTAGCCCAGGATTGCTAACATTTTTTTTAAATGCTTTTCTGTTGATAGTCGATATTCATTATTGTTGCCTGGCAGGGATGTTGTAGCTGAACTGAAGGGTGCTGGTGCAACCTGGATTCAGTTTGATGAGCCAACCCTTGTGCTGGATCTTGATGCTCACCAATTGCAAGCTTTTACTCATGCCTACTCACAGCTAGAGTCATCTCTGTCTGGATTTAATGTTCTTGTTGAGACATACTTTGCTGATGTTCCTCCTGAGGCATACAAAACACTGACCTCCTTGAATGCTGTAACTGGATTTGGGTTTGATCTGGTTCGTGGAACAAAAACTCTTGACTTAATTAACGGTGGATTTCCATCAGGAAAATATCTCTTTGCTGGAGTGGTTGATGGAAGGAACATTTGGGCTAATGATCTTGCTTCTTCACTCAGTACTCTGCAGGCTATTGAGGGCATTGTTGGCAAAGGCAATAATTATTTAGCAAAATATTTTCTGAACACAATTCTTTGTTATTTTGCTTGAAATTTAAAAAATACTATCCATGTTCTTCTGCAGACAAAGTTATGGTCTCTACCTCTTGCTCTCTTCTCCACACTGCAGTTGACCTAGCAAATGAGACTAAGTTGGATAAAGAGCTGAAGTCCTGGCTAGCATTTGCTGCACAGAAGATTGTTGAAGTGAATGCTCTTGCCAAAGCATTGTCTGGGAACAGGGATGAGGTATTTCTTTTACTTACTTTGTTATATACTGCTTTCCATGATTTAAAATCTCTGGAAGCTGAAATTATAAAGGAAAGAAACACTTGTAAGTTTACTTCTGAGTACTTAATTTTGGACTAGTTTGGGTCTCTTTGAAATCTCCATTTCTTTTTTTTTCAATATTTAATTAACTAAAGTTTGTTTATGGATCAATTTCCTAACATCATTGATATTTACAAATTACTAAGAAGCTTTTGCAATTCCGAATGCTACATACCATCCTAGTTTGATAGAGCCTGTTGATTAGCGGTGTCTAGACAACTGTGGGAGAATGCCATAGCTACATTAGAGTTTGTGTTGGGTAGCTATAGGGTTGGTGGGGGAGAATTGGTGTGGGGGCATCTAAGGAAAGGAAGAAAATAATTAAGAGGATTCAGTTGGCGGTTTTTTGGAAAAAATGGAGGGAAAGAAGTTTTGGTGGGGTGGGGGGGGGGGGGGGGGGGGGGGGGGGGGGGGTTGTGTCGTGAGTAATGTCAACGGAGCCAGATGAGTTAGAAAACTCAGATATTCTGGCTCTTGGTCGCTATGTTTGTAACTTCACCTGGAAGAGTTATTTTCTTATGAGATTCAAGCACTGGTTCTGCAGTTGCTTTAGAAATTCTTATTGATAGAACAACCCATTCCGCAACATGTACATATGTACATACATATATAAATGAATGCATGCATGCTTTATGCTTATGTATATGTTGTCAGGCTGCTGTTATTATTTCAGGTCCAGATAAATTATAGAGAAGTTCCCTACACTTAAAAAAATCTTCCACTTTGATACATGTTATAATAAAATCAATAAGGAGAATTCTAAGAATTTTTATGCCTATTCTCTTCCTGCAGGCAATCTTTGCTTCCAATTCTACAGCTCATGCTTCCAGAAAATCCTCCCCGAGGGTGACGAATGAAGCTGTCCAGAAAGCTGTAAGTTATATACAGAAAAATAATTTTATCTTTCATATCCTTTTGCGTTCACCTTCACCCATTTGTTTTTCTTGCTCAGGCTGCTGCATTGAAGGGTTCTGACCATCGCCGTGCCACCAATGTAAGTGCCAGACTGGAGGCACAGCAGAAGGAGTTGAACCTTCCAATCCTTCCCACGACCACTATTGGATCTTTCCCCCAGACCATGGATCTTAGAAGAGTGCGCCGGGAATACAAGGCTAAGAAGTAACAGTTCCTTTCTCTTCTGATAATGTAATGGCCCAACTTTCTGATGGTATCAAGTAGTGATGGTATCAAGTAGTTATGGTATCATTCTGCTGTTGATTATCAGGATCTCTGAGGAGGATTATGTCAAGGCCATCAAGGAGGAAATTAACAAAGTTGTCCAGCTTCAGGAAGAGCTTGACATTGACGTTTTGGTGCACGGAGAGCCAGAGGTCAGCTTCATCCCAAAAGAGAATAGCTGAGTACTTCTTCTAGGCTTTCTTTTTCTGATTAGTTTTTTCCAATATCCTGCCACTGCAGAGAAACGATATGGTTGAGTACTTCGGTGAGCAGTTGTCTGGTTTTGCCTTCACTGTGAATGGGTGGGTCCAATCTTATGGGTCTCGTTGTGTGAAGCCTCCTATCATCTATGGTGATGTTAGTCGGCCCAAGGCCATGACTGTCTTCTGGTCTTCCACAGCTCAGAGTATGACTAAGCGACCTATGAAGGGAATGCTCACTGGCCCTGTTACAATTCTGAACTGGTCTTTTGTGAGAAATGACCAGCCCAGGTAATAAAGTCGGCCTGACTAATTTGACCGATTTTTGGGATTTTAAGATCATTTGTTCACATCATGTATCTGGGTTCTGTCAGATATGAGACCTGCTATCAGATTGCATTGGCCATCAAGGATGAGGTTGAGGACCTTGAGAAGGCTGGTATTACTGTTATCCAGATTGATGAGGCTGCTTTAAGAGAGGGATTGCCTCTTCGGAAGTCTGAGCAGGCTTTCTATCTGGATTGGGCTGTTCACTCCTTCAGGATTACTAATTGCGGTGTCAAAGACACTACTCAGGTTCATATATTGCCTTTCTTTCCTAAATTTTGGGTCATAGACCTGCATTATAAACCTGCATTGTAGGTTATCAGTTGCTTTACCATAACTGTATAAACATGTATATGACACACTTAAAATGTGGGCTTCGTACCTTTAAGTACAGTTAAGAATTCAGGAATACAACTGTTCTGGTCTTTAGATTTTGTTGCTGTTCATTACTTGTGTTGAAATGTAGTGTTTTCAGATAAGATTGAATTATTTTTGGTAAAAAACAAAGATCATTGGGCTATAATTCTAAGCATCCTTCTGTGAATGTCTTGGGCAGATCCACACCCACATGTGCTACTCAAACTTCAATGATATCATTCACTCAATCATAGACATGGATGCTGATGTGATCACAATTGAGAACTCCAGATCAGATGAGAAGCTTCTCTCAGTCTTCCGCGAGGGAGTGAAGTATGGTGCTGGCATTGGCCCTGGTGTCTATGACATCCACTCACCTAGGATCCCATCCACTGAAGAAATTGCTGATCGCATCAACAAGATGCTTGCGGTCCTTGAGAGCAACATACTCTGGGTCAACCCTGATTGTGGTCTAAAGACCCGCAAGTACTCTGAAGTCAAGCCTGCTCTCAGCAACATGGTTGCTGCTGCCAAGCTCATCTGCAACCAGCTTGCAAGTGCTAAGTGAACCACGAAAAGTGTAAAAATCATCTTTCTTTTCTATGGCATCCATGGGTCAAACCTGGAATAACATCAGCGTTTTGATGCAATGAGTTTTCATGTTTTTATTTTGTTTTAGGAGGTATGGAATATGTTTTTTTTAAAAAAAAAAATTAAATGAACTACGTATTAATATCTTCAATATTGCTATATTTTTGGCTTCTCCTATGTATTCTTTTTTTGGCTGATGAATGAAAAATAAGGTCCTATCCCTTCTTTGTAGCTTATTGAGGTTTAGGCTTTATTTTTCTTCCTCTTTTCATTTTTAAGTTATTTTAAATCACATTATGCAGGAGAATCAGTTTGGAGTGGCACATGAGGAGGATTGGGTTTTTTTGGATGTGTAACATATACTGCTCGTGGGGCAATTTCTAATTTGTTCTTTTTGCTTTTGATAATTTTTTTTAAAATTTCTTTAGATAATATAACCATGTGAGTGTTTTGTCCAAAGCTCCTGCAACATTTTTGTGGCATGAAATGGAACATTAATCCTTTTTTGGATGGCTTCCTTGTTTCCCTGTTGACATGAAGCTCAACTTCATCATGAATTAATAAAATGTTTTTAAATTTTAAAATGATTAATTACAACTGAAAGTTAATTTTAAAATAAATTAAAAACATGTTGTTAAATTTTTTAATTTGAAATTTAGTCTTTGAAAAACGCATATGATAATATTTTATATGATTAACATGTTTAATTATTGATACTTAGAATGGCAGATGCAGATCTTTCCTTTAAAGGCAGGGTAGTTTTGACTGTTGAGTTGTCTTTCCTTCGTTCCTTTGAAATATTTTTTGTAAGTAACTTTTTTATAATTAGAATTACAAAAATAATTATAATCATTATTTTAATTTTTAAAAAATCTTTAATTTAATATTAAAAAACTATTATTTTTTATTTTGAAATTATAAAATTATCACTTACTGAAAATAACGATAGAGCCATTAACTCCAAGCATTTTTTTTTGGCAAAAACTCATTTTCTCTCTTTGCCCACTTCATTTTCAGTCGTTTTCCTCGTATTTCATCACTTACTCATTGTTTGTGTAAGAATTTTCGTTCAATCTTTTGCTTCAAATGTAATTGTGCATTAATTTGTACAGTGTGTTTCCTCTTATGGTAGCTTTTACATTTTTTGAAGAAACTTTTGAAAATTTTATGAAGAATAAATATGGTTATCTGTGCATAAACATTTTCAAATCTATAGTCAACTTCATTGTTTCCTTGTCATTTTTTTGGTAGTTTGAATTTTGGGTATTGAGGTCCCATCATTGTTGATTCTTATTTTGTGCAACTATATGAATATTTTTGCACCATTGTGATGAATGCTTTCACACTATGTTGATGAATGTTTTCGCACCACTTTGATTAATGTTTTCGCACGAATTTGATTATTGTTTTCACACCCTTTGGATTTATGTTTTTCTACCATTGTATGAAGTGTTTTCGCACTACTTTGGTTATTATTATCACACCATTTTGTTATAATTTTCGCATTATTTAACTTTTACGTTATTTTGTTTTAGTTTTCACACCATTATGTGCATGTCATCACACTACTTGTGTCACATGTTTCTGCACCATTAACCATACACTTTCACACTATGATGATGCATGTTATTACACCATTTGTGTGTAACATTTTGCACTATTTTGTATACACTTTCATGCTATTTTGTATACACTTTTGCATTGATTAGTAAGAAATTTACTTTGCTTTCACACCAAATATTTGTATTTTGGATATTTTCCTTCACATTTCATATTTTATGTTTTAGCAATCTTTGATATTTGCAGATGGCATTAGTATCAAAAGATACCAAGTCCAACAAGGTGAAGATTATGAAATATTGCAATATCGACATGCATTTAATAATCGAGTCAGTGTTTGAAGGACTCAGAGATTATGGTCATATGAAGAGATTACTCAAAACACTGCTTTCGGTCATTTTTTTGGAGCTGCCTCCTTTCAAATTTAGTGAACAAATAGTTGATTGTATATTGCTGCAGTGAAAGATTAGCCTAGGAATGACATTATGGTGTTCTCGCTTGGAAAGCACGAGGTCACATTCGATGCTATCGAATTTTGCTTTATTGTTGGCTTGAGGTTTGGCAATGTCCCAAGGATTGCAACCATTGAAACTCTATAGTTTAGCATCTTTGAAAGATATTTCAATAGACAAGGCAAGTTAAATAAGGACTTTGTGAAGGCCAAATTGCAGAAAGGTGTTTGAACACTTAGTAGATGTAGTGAAGTTATCTTTGATCTATATGTTGCATGGGTGGTTGAAAGGTTGTGACAACGACAACTGATCCTTGCATGACAAATGCATTTGGTGGATAACTTAGACTGCTTTAATAGTTGCCCTTAAGGAATTGTGCTGAATATGCATTTTCTTCTCCAATTCAGGATAGTTATTATAAACCGCAGAAATAAAAGAAAGAGATTTTATAATCTTTATAGCTTTGCATGGGCTTTGTAAGTAAGTAAACTATTTTAATACCATTTTGTTGTTTTGTTTCTTTGATACTTTGAATTTAATTAACTCAATACATATTGAATATTTCAATGATAGATTTTCACTTTTGAAGTGATTCCTAATTTAAGGAAGCCTTATAGCGATGTGTTTCCACAGTTTCTTTGATGATCCTTCACTGCCATGCTAAAAGGTGATTTAATGAGGCTCAATTTCACAAAAAATAGGCATGCAAGCAAAAATTTGTACTTTCAATGGCAAATGCACGCTAAGGACCTTGTCCCATTAAAGGCTAAGCTCAAGGCTCCATATTTTTAAGGGGTTCAGACCACCACCCCTGCCTATTTAGAGGACTAACGCAGATTAATAATGAGGTAGTTCTGCCTAGTGTACTAGTTTCTGATTCTGCAAGGTAGTGGAAAGATTCTGACCATAAAGAGAGGCTAGCTGAAACAAAAGAAGCTAGGTCAAAGAAAATGAAGAAAGACAAGAAGAAAAAACCAAAGATGTAGAATAAGGTTATTTATTTTTCACTTTCCACGATTTGATTCACACTTTTGGGCCATTTTGTACCACTATTGGACTAATTTTTGCATCATTTAACATGTTACTTTTCTTACTGTTTAACATGTTTTCTTACTATTTAACTTGTTACTTTTGCATTCTTTAACATATTAATTTTGACTATTTAACATGTACTTTCACACCATTGGTTTCTTTTTTGCACTATTACATTCGTATGTTTTTGCACTATTTTTGTGTTTTTAGCATGATGAGAAAAGGTAGAAAAGGTAAGGAGGAAGGCTAATGATGAAGATGAAGATAAAGATATGGAGGATAAGGATTACATGAATGACAATATACATAGTAAGGAAAAGATAACAAAAAGGAAAAAGGATGCGAGATTGGTTTTTATGGAAGAGTTTAAATAGGTGGTAAAGGAGAGTGGTTGTTTGAGTGAATTGGCTAATGATATGGCCATGATGAAAGGGAGATTGAGAAGAGTAAAGGTGCAAGTGAAGACCATGGATGATCAATTGAGTGCCATTAAGGTAATGGAGGGAAGACTTATGAGTAGTATAGAGGCAATGAGGGGCAATTAATAGGGAAGATCCATGACATTAAGGGCTGTTGAAAATTTGGTCACATGATAGCACATAAATTTGATTAGGTTAGTGCAGTTGGTGATCGATAGACAGGTCATTGGAAATGAATATCCATTAGTGTCATATATTACCCCATACAAATGCAAGTAAGTAAAATTCATTCTATTTTTTCGCACTATATTCACAATCACACACATTGTTTATTTACCATCATATATGTTACTTTCACACCATTATCTATACACTTTTGCACCATTATATGTCGATACTAAAATTTTGCACTCATTTAAAAGCTAAATTGAAGGTGCCATTGTTATTCTATGGCTTGAAGAACAACAACAACGTCGCCTTTAGGAAGAAAGTGAAAAAAGATGCTAATGGGGTCTGATGAGTAAAAAAATAGGTTTCCTAGGGAAAATCAAGTAGACGACCTATCAGATGAATAAAGTAGAGTCTTAAGGATCCAAGAAGACCTTCATTTATGGTCTTTCTATATTTCTTCACACTCTTCCTCCAAGCTTAAAAAAATCTCTTTGAATACATTATTTTTGAGTTTACTTTGAAGAGGAGAGCCATAATGTTGATATTGCAGGGTTTAAGGCTAATGGAACAAGATTTAGAAGAGCTTATTTACACAATCATGAGTTTTTGCTAGACATCCTTCCCAAACAGGGAAAAGTTTGTAGTAGTCTTCTAAAATGACCTAAGGGAGAGTCTTTTTGAAGAACTAGAGTGAATCTCAAGTCTTTAAAGTCCTATATCTAAAAAACATTTATTTAATACTATAATGGTAGAGTCTCTAGGCATTCATTTTGCATTTTTGACACTCTTCCTTGAAAAAGTCTATTAAGTGATTAAGAAAAAGCCTAAATATCTTTAAAAACTCTGACGAAGAGTCTGCCTGATAGTAAAAATGAATATCAAGATATTAAAATCTTATATATATAAGAAGTAGACTCTTTAAATAATCATTTTATATTTTTAACATTTTTCTTTAGACGAGTCTACCAGGTGACTAGGGAAGAGTCTAACAATCTTTAAAGACTCTAAGGGAGAGTCTACCTGAGGGTATGAAATGAATTTTGAAACTTAAAAATCTTATATCTAAAGGAGCTATAGTCTCTAGACATTCATTTTATATTTTTGACACTTTGCCGTTAAAGAGTCCACCTGTGCTAAGAGAGGGGTTTAAAATTTCAAAAGAGAGTCAGAGAAACCTATGATGATGACAGATGAATATTGAAGGCTTTAAATTGTTCTTTTTATAGAAGAATTTTCATGCTTTTATTTTATAATGATAGAATAGAATAGATGAGAGGGTGCTAGAAGTCAAAAAGAAGTCCATTTCATTTCACATTCTAAACTAGATTACAATGAGTTCAAAATATGAAACAAAATACATCTAAGAAGTTTTCTCCTTAGAGTTAGTGGAGTCTTTGTCCAATTCATGTAGAATCTGGCTCATGGAGTCAAGAGATAAGAAGATAGGGTTTCCCAGGTTCATGCATAGTTGGAATGGTCTGAAAGGTTGAAGTTAACTTCAGCTCTATAGTAATGAAATCCAAATTGAGTTGAGGATATTCTTTTAATATTTTTGCCTTAGTGTGCTTTCTCACCCCTTAAAGTATGTCTGCAAACTCTTTTAATATTATTTTATTCATTTCTTCACTTTTTTTAAAGGTTGCTATAAACTTTTCTTTAACAGTCGCTAATTGCTCTAAGTGTTCCCTCTTCATTTTTTCCTACTGTAACTAACATTTTTTTTTTCATCTCTACTTTTAGCACAGAGATTTCTTGATCTACCTTCTTCTTTTACTATTGGATGGAAGAACTTTTTGCTATTTCTTCATGTTCCCTTTCCACAGTTTCCTCAAGAACTTTTTTAGCCTCTTTAAATAAGGATTCAACTTTGCTATGGATCTTATATTCCTCTATTATTTTAGCAGACTCTTGTATTACATGTAAAAAAGGAATTTGTGAGTTAATAATAAAAGAAAGAAATGTAAAGTGTGCTAGACAAGCCTAAACATACCTCAACTAATGAGGCAAACATCTTCTTTAGTTGTAACTTCCTCTTGTCTGGTAAGGCTAAAGAGGTTGAGGCTAGTAGTACCACCTTTTAAATGAATTACTTAATTTTCTTAACTTGAGAAGTGATGGTGATTATTGTAGACTCCTATTGAGAGGAGAAGTCTACTAAAATCCCATACGGGAGGGCACACCCTACTCGATGCTTACTCTTTGCTACAGGAGTACTACCACTTCAGCTACATCTTACCTTTCTTGTGAAAGGAGCTAGGAGGTGTCTTCTCTACCACTTTAGCTACATCTTCAAAGCTTTTTTTTTTCATTCTATGCATTGCTAGAAAATGATATGTAGTAAAAATAATTTTAAAAAATGGTTAGAGAAAGTCTGCAAAAAGCATAAACTCATAAAATAAAAATAAGTAAGCCTACCTGATGATGATGGAGATTATGACTTATCTATAAGGAAAGGTTAAGAAACATATCTAGATTAAGGCCTCTTGATGGGGAAAGGAAGCCTAGACATGGTAGAGGATGAATTTACTAAAGTAGACTCTAAAAGAAAGTCTACCTTTTGAAGGGAGAGTGTAAGATCAAAGTTGGAGGGTTCGCTAGGAGTTAGGACTGGGATAAGCTCTTGAGTTATGAGATTAGAGTGTACTATAGCTATCCATGAATCACTAAAGAATGTAAACATGGGTAGAGTCTTCTTGTTACATGTTAGAGTCTGTTGGAAAGTATCCAAAAGCTTATAAAGGTTAACATTAGCTCCATATTCTTAATTTTGGTGAGTCCATTGGTTGATCTTAGGAGGGATTCTATTCCATCACATAATAATATGAGTGTCTCTAGTGTTTCACTAGCTTAAGGAGGTTGAACACAAAAAGTGAGGGTCTCTTTGATAAGAATAAAGTGTCCTAAATCACTCTCTAGCTGTTTTAGTTCAAAAAATTTAAAACAAAAAAATTAGGGATGATAAATATGTGATTCCTAAATCTAAACACCTAGCGAGGAAGGTAATAAGGATTCTCTAAGAATTGATGGCCAATTGAGAAGGGATAGCCTATAATTCTCATAGGTTACTCTAAACAATGTGTTTAGAGAAAATCTTAAACCTCTATTGAGACATTCCTCAAACACACAGAGGGCGCTTGGCTTCTCAAACAAAGGCCTCTCATCGAGCTGGCAGTGGGTATCAGCATGCCCACTAAGGCAGGGATCCATATGTTTTTCTAATCTTAGCCAAATTCCACATAATAATCACTTAGGGACCTATAAATTCCATAGTATCTAGAGTAAAAGAAAAGAAAAGAGTAAAACAAAATGAAATTTTACCTAAAGAGAGAATACTTCGCTAGAATAGAGGAAGACTTGTCTTAGAAGACTCTGTAAAAGATTAAAGAGAGTATAAAGTGTCTTTTGAAGCAAAAAGATAAGGAAAACTATAAGGAAGACTCAGAAAAATGTAAATAAAAGATTTAAAAATGAATTGGTCGTTGAGGAAGAGCCATTGCGAAGGAGTAGACCATTCGAGAGCAATGTTATTAACATGGTAAGTAAAGCTGACATAACATAACGTAATTAGGGCACCACTAGTGACATGGAGTAGAGTGTTAACATGGCATGTCACTGATGGATGAAAGGATTGTTGACAAGGCAATATATCCATTAATAGTGCAAAAAGACTAATGATATGGCATGTAAATCCAACTGGTATGATACTATTAAGGCGAAGTTAATAAGATAACAAGGTTGAAGCTTCACCACTTATCCTATTCATTCATTGACATGGTAACGCCACTGGACGATGTTACCAAATCAATTTAAGAGGATAGTAAGCAAAAGATGAGATGATATAGTTGATAGCACTAACTTGGCAGCATATGAGTGGAAGCAGACCCACCTAGTCAGCAATATACTCTCATGTTTTAGACAACGCTTTTGACGTGGTAGTTTATCCAAAGATGGCGCACCCAGGAGAGTTTACGACACACTGTTAGGCCAAAAATTTTAGTTATTTAATGAAGTTCAGGCTAAAAATTGTACAAAGAAGGATAAAATGTAGAAAAAGATAGAGAATTGTGACCCAAAATCAAAATCAGGTCCCAGATTTGAGGGAATTGAGTAATGCGATGAAACTTAATTGGGTAGACCTATTCTTGAGTCATCCAAACAAGGATTGTGGCAATTAAAGATTCTTTCTCACTTAAATAAGGTTGAAAAGTGTGAAAATCAGGTCAAAATTAGCAAACACACTTCAGAATAGTCTCCGTAGACCTCACGAAGTGCAGTGAGCCGTGCTGGGCTAGAAGCTGAAGGCCATTGGGTGTACTATACCCATTCGCCATGTGAAATAACTTGTGCCATTTAAATCCTATAAATAGGCATTGATTTTCTAGTTGCAGATCAAGCGATCAAGAAATCAAGTAAGGAAGCAGTTTTCCACTACATTCTCAGACATTCATAGTAAGCAAAAGAAAAGTCGCTCAAAAATTCTCTCTGTAACTTCCATAGTTTTCATTGGAGTTTTCATTTCTATTAAAAAGAATCCCATATTGAAATTCTATAGTCGATCATATGAGGTAGAAAGGAATACTATAAGAAGTGTGGGGGACTTCTATAGGTATTTAATCTCACTTATTTTACTTATTTACTGTAATATATTCAATTTTCTAAATAAAATTGTTGAAACTGAGTTAATTATCATTTAATTTCATGTTAAATTATGTGTTTTGATCCATTTAAAACTCTTGGTATATGACTTAATCATGTTATAAGGAAGGGAATATTTCCAAGATCACTTTAGGATTCTTTATATAAAAACTATTTTCTTAATAAAAGGTATATTATGCTTATAATTTCTAATCCTTTATTTTGGAAAAAGAAAAGAGGTAAGCAAGTGCAAACCACTTCCTTTTTTCTATATATATGTATTTATATATATATACACACACATACTAGTATTTTGAGATGATGTCAATATGAAGTCTACAATATTTTAACCAAAATACCCTTACAATTAGTTTTCTGAAAAAAAAAAGTACCAAAATTTAGGCTGGGGGTGCTAATCCTTCCCCAAGTGTAATTGACTCCTAAACCCAGAACCTCAAAAATTTTCAACCAGTTAGCCTTACTCTAGGATAGTGGCCGATCGCAACTAAAAAGATTAATAACAACTCCTAACTTTTTCTCATGCAACGGGTTTCCTCGGTTGAAACTCCAGTTATGACATTATGTGTGCAGTTTCACATTATTATGTATACATTTCTCACATTATGTATAACTTTCCCACTAATGTGTATACACTAATTTTTGTTGTTGTTTAATGAATAATAAGAAAAAATAGCAAAAGATGCAGAAGGAGCAGCAGATGCAGGTCAGAGAAGGCAGTTATCCTCGTTTGCTGGTGGTGGTGACGTGTTTGCTATGTCATAGAGAACACCCCACCACACTAAAGTTGAGAATGTATAAGATATGGAGGATGTTTAGTAAAGTGCCACCTAACAGAAATGGGCATGAGTAGCAGCCTGAGGAACTAGCCTACAACACTGGAAAATGGTTTTATTTTCATAATAGTCCGTAAAAGCAACTAAACACATTATAGACCTGATGGCTGTGGTGTCTAATATGATGGTGCAAAATTTTATAGCTTTCAAAAAATAAAATAAGAGGTAAGTTATGTGTAAAAGTGTATGTTTCATTTTTGATTTTAATAATTAATTTAAATTTTGCACACTGTAACATAGGGATCGAGATCCTTCTTGATGCTATTTTCTTCATGGAACTCGAGAAGCCTCTCGGATGGTTAGATGACATGGTAAGCTTCCATATCATTTCATTTCTTTAACTTAATAAGCTTTCATTTTATTTATTTTAACTTTTTCACCACTTGCGTACCATTTTGATGTGACTTTCACACCACATTTCACCATTTTCACACCATTATAAATATCATGTTTGCACCACTTTTAGACAACTTTTGCATCGCTTATATATATGACTTTCGCACCACTTTTACATGACTTTGCCACCACTTTCACCAGTTTTGCACTATTTTACACCATTTAACTTGTGTTCCATTTTAACATACTTGTGCATTCTACCATGCTGACAAGCGCAGTTTCCTAATGTGCATCGTATGACATATGTTTAATGGAACCATACTTGTTTATATGTTATTTTCATCATTTTATTTTGATTCATAAATAATTTATAATGCATTGTATAATTCATAACTGTCTCATTTTTACAAGTCGCATTATAAATGATATACATAACTTATTAAGGGGATTTGGATGTAGATGACCATCGCCATCCAGTGACTACCAATTGAACAAATAGGATGATACCTTATTGTCTGGGGTATGGGGCACTAACTGTGATGGTTGTTGCCCATGGCATGAGATGACATAGGTAAGTATTGTACTTTGTTGTCTATCAGTTATTTTCATTTTCATCATTTTAATTGAATTTATAAATAATTAATTGTTTCATTGGTGGTGCTTATGAAACTTATTTTTTCATCGAATCTATCCAAATAACACTGGCTCACCGCCATGGCTGATTTAGAGGACATGGCCATTGAAGTGTACGACTCATTTCTATTGGAGGTGACTGACAACGTACTAAAAAGGTAGCTAAGTCCTTTGCGATACTTATTGGTTGGACTCATGGTGATTGAGGGTTACTTCATAAAATGGTGAGATATTGAGGTCCTCCATTGCCTTTTAAAGTTCAACATGCACGACATGAACAAGATACCTCAACAATTGCAATCGTAAATGGAATTTCCTTTGTTTGATTCACTTTTATTTTTTTATTGAAAAAAATTTGGAAACAATTTTTACATTTATACTAATATAGTGGAAATTTTGGAGCACATATGTTAAAGACTACAGAAAGTTTGCTAGACAATAAACCATTCAATCACAGTAAGGATAGGATGCTTAAGATTTGCAAGTAGATGACCATAAAGATATTTGTCAATAGTATAGATATGTAATTGGCTGTACATAATATTACTTGTAAATTAAGGTGTAAATTACAATGTAAAATATAGTTGGAAAGTGAAATGTGAAGATAAAAATACTTCAAAATTACTTGAAATTGTATATATGAATGGTGCGAAAACATAGACAAAAATATACAAATGTTACAAACAATATATCAATATTGGTGTGAAAATGGATATTAAAAATGGTGCAAATATATCTTTATGAATGGTGCGAAAGGGTTTATAGTAGACATAAATATGGTGCCAAAACCACTATTGTGAACAATATAGTAACGTAAAACATAAATAGTGCGATAAGGATAACATAAATGGTGTGAACACTATTGCCAAAATTGATGAGAAGACTATCCAAAAACGGTGCAAAAACTAGCTAAAAATAGTTTAAAACAAATTCACATATTGTGTGAAGCAGATCATTATAATCTAACTTGAAATATTTGAAATAAGCTAGAATGAAACAAGCTGCCCAAATAATACCAACACACAATCAAAAGTTCTAAAAAGAAATCAGTCATTGAGCTGCACTAGCCAACAAATGAAAACACGCCATTTATGAAAAATTCAAATTGCATGTTTCTTCGTTTATCAACAACTGAGCATAAGGACTAGGACATGTAAAATGGTTATGTCTAATAACACCACAACTATGACATTTACTTCTTAAAATATCTGAAACGTTTGAAGAACTAACACGTGCTGATTTATCATCTATGTTAATTGATTTTGGGTTAGGACATGTTCGGTAGTTGTGTCCATGTTGGCCATAACTTGACAACTATTTTTGTCTTATTCTTTTGCCACTGGATGGCATCTTATACTTTCTAGGTCAACTAGCTGCCTTATTATTCACCAATGGTAGAATGACTCTTTTTCTCACATCATTGGGACCTCCTAAGTGGATTTGTTATCAACGGGGTGAATAAGCTCAAAATATGCTCTGACTAGGTGACCCTATTTGTAGTAATCTATACACAAGGATATAACATCCATGTTTCGTTCCTTATAACATAAATAATAGTATTAACACATTAATGTAATTTAAATAATAAAATAAAAAGAAAAGCATGTCATAATATTACCTTGCAAACACGAGCGCATATGAAGAAGTAGCAAATTAGTTTGGAATTCATTGCAAGTGCATGTGCATTCTTGAGAGTTTACAACAGACACTTTGCCTTAATGTTTCATAAGAAAAACATTCCAATCAATGCGTAAAGTAGTCATTTGTTGAAAATCCTTTTGTTTTTCATTTAACATGTTATGCACCCATTCAATTAATGGTAACCATCATGCTTGTGCCTTTTCATGCCCTTGATAAAATCAGCTAGTATGGTAACTGATAACTCGCATGTAAACCAAAGACCTTTTCATGATGTCAGTGGTTATCACTTGATACCTTCTCCTGGGGCAATATACATGTGACCACTTTTTTGTTTTTCCTTCATCACAATGGAAATGCGATCGGATGATGTGCTTCTAATTCAAGCATCAATTAGGAAAATTCACTCTCCGTATAAGGCCTTGTTGCCTTACAACATTTGTAATGCTAGCATTCTGATCAAATATAATGACTAAATCCTCAATGAGAGCGATGCCTTTCTTTAGTTGAAGTAGAAAACATTGCCTCAAGATGTTGTTTTTAGAATTACAGTACCCAAAAATCATAGGATATATTTATTCGTTCTCGTCCTTGCATGCAGCCATGAACATGACACCATTAAACAACCTTTTAAATGAGTTCCATTTACAACAATTATTGGATTGATCATTACATGGAAACCTTTAAATTATTTATAGGGTACCTAAAAAAAATCTAAAATGATTGGTGACTTTATTTGTAAGTATCTTAATTTATAGTGCTAGGATTACATTATTCAAACATATAAGAATAGTAAGGTAATTATTGGTAAGATTTAGACAGATCCCCCATATGCTAGTGATAATGCATGTTCTTTTGCCTTTCAAATCTTTAATGTAAAGAATCTGAATGTCATACATTTCTTTCATATCACCAATTATATCCTTTGGCTTTATTATGCAACCAGTCTATCCTCACTTTTGGGCCACAACTTCTCAAGTGATGATCGCGCTAGCTTGATGATGTCTTTGATGGGCCATTTCAACTATGCAAATATGAGTCAAATCACTCCTTTTAATTTGAAAGAATGATATGTTTTGAAGTCAAACTATGTAAAGTTTCCATTGATAAGCTTCTTCTTTACAAGCAACTTGTAATACTTCTTTGTTACATCTAATCACTCTAAACTCAAAATTCTTTGTTGAAGCATATAATCCTAAAACCCGCTTTAAGTTTTTCTTATTTGGAAAAAATTTGTCACTAACTAAAGAATGAGTAAGAGACATTTAGTTAGTGATTGATACCTCACAAATACTGAATAAGTGCCTATTAGGGATGTAAAAGGATCTACCTACATTATTTGTAATAGCATTCATTAACCGGCTCTTCATTATAAGTAAGTATATAAATCATCATAACTCTGATTTTGATCTTGATTGTGGTTTTGATTCTAATTTTGATTTTCATTTTGATTTTGGTCAACATAATTCTCCCAAGTCATTTCAAGGAAAGTGCCATGCATTTCTCCATAATCCCTTAAGTGTCAAAAATTGGGTAGTCGCATCCAACATCATAATTAATAGAATTAGTCATGTCCAAATTAGTGGCAATATTTTGAAAGTGTCCCTTAGGTGGACACATTTGCTCCATACTTGAATAATAACATCAATAAAGGATTGGGGTTGCATAGTTAGGAGTCCATACTTTAATAATGGCATTGATAGAGGATTAGGGTTGCATAGTTAGGAGTCTTTCACTCACTTGATTATTGTCAGTGCACGAATTAAAATGGCCATGCCTTTGTGGGATCTTAGCATCTTTTACACCATGTCTCATCTATTCATAAGTTGATAGCCATGGACAAACATCTAGGGGTACTAAATCCATAAAGATTTTAGGAATATAACCATCATATAGCCACATGAAATTAATATCATCATCATATATTATCTTAATTCAAGTTTGATGAGTTCTTGCTTGAGCCATCATGTATAACTAAGTCTCAAACTTGGAAAAATTAGCTGTAACGAATGACTGAATGATTTCTAGCAGTTGTGTATAAATGAAACCAAGTTTAACCTTGAAACCTTGGGTTCTAACACTTTTTTCAACATATTGAAAATTTCTCCTTGATTTTACCCAGCATCCACTATATGTCATTACAACTCATACTGATTTAGTGCAAAATGGTGCAAAACATATGCATTGGCATAAAAACAATACAATAAAATTGTCCAAAAATATTCAAAAAATTGGTGTGACAAATGGTGCAAAAATTAAACAAAAAAGTAGTGCAAAAATGGAAATAGGTGAGGGAAAAAGTAATCTTAAAATGGTGTGAAGCTAAATATGTAATGCAAAATTATGGTGCTTAAATTGCACTGTATAATGCTGCAAAAATGATACTTCTTATCAATATGAAATCACAAAAATATAATGGTGCAAAATCATAAAAATATAATGGTGTGGTTGCACCATACTTTTTGGGTAAGGTTGAAGACAAACATATCTTTAATGCATTTTCAAGGGAAAAAAAAAAAAAAACATACCTTAGACTTAGATGCAACCAAACTAGGAAGTAAAAAAGTTTTAAGATTTGACAAAGGCAACCAAATGTAGTAACAAGGAATCACTTAACCACTTCACTTTGACAAAAACAATGGATTTAGATAGAAAAATTTTATTTTATTCCTTTTTTTTAGGCAAGAATATTATTCAGATTGTGAAAGAAAGGTGTTAGTAGAGGAGAGAGAGACTTATGTGAGAGAAAAGAGCACACACTCCTATAGCTTTTCTTTGCATTTCCTTCCATTAATGTTATTAGAGTATTTGGGTTCCAATAGCCCACAACAAGAAGGTATTTTGGTATCATTAGGAAAGAAAGTGCAAAAAAGAAATGAAGTATTGATTCAAATTATTTTTGGGGAAGAAGAATCTTTTAATGAAAAAAATGAAAATTTGTTCTTCTCTCCCTTGGCTATAAGTTTAGCTTGCCTAAATGGTTACTATAGGAAGTCATGTCAGAAGGTTGTTCGGGTTTGAAATGCTTTTTTCATGGCATTACTTTGAAATTGAGGTGGCATTATTGGAGCAAGGTGCCTCCATAAGTTTATATGTCAGTCGATTCTTTGGGCCTCTTACGGGGCCATTTCTTATGCTTTTTGTAGGCTCTGAGTTGACTTCGTATCGTAGTCTGCTTGTCCTTTTGGGAAACTAGTAATTTAATGCGTTAAAAAGGACATGACCTCATATGATTTTTTGAGCTGATATTTGTTTGAGATGTTTTTTAGTATTTCAAAACGCCTTTTGCATCCCTTACCCATTTATATTTTAAGCTGTCTCTTTTTTCTCTCATTATTGGGGTCGATTTATGTTTATAAATATGCATTGGAGGCAAAACTTAGTTTTGCTCTAAACAATTCATATGTTCTCTACGACAAGTTTTTAATCTCTTAAGCTATTAAAAGAGTATCTTTTAAAAATATTTTAACATCAATATTTTTTTTCATCTTTAACACATTATTTTAAATTGGTATAACTAACATGTTCCATCATGTTTCATAATAATTATGAGTAAATAATATTTATAAGATTAATTAATATCTACAAACCAGTTAAAGTATATAATGAATTTTGGTTTTATATTAAAGCTCCTAATGAGTTGTGTTCTATAATGTAATTTCATAATGCTATGATTTATATATTTAGTTATTTCGTTATAATGTAAATGAAAAAAAAAAAAAAGAAAAAGATTCGAAGTTGTGAATAATGCACCACCAAATATGGTGCTACACTATTCACAATAACAAATTAGTGTTTTTGGAATCCATTAATGGTGTTTTATTAGAGATAGGAAAACACTTTTTACAACACTAAAATGGTGATATCTTATTAAATTAGAGGTGGTCTCATTGTCCCAATTAGTTCGTAACTCATGGCATCTCATATCGGTTTCCTTGCCTTTTGGGTTATCGTACCTTTGTATGCTTTCCTTTATTAGTTTTTTTAACATCGTTTGGTATTGAAATGCCACCCCCATAATTAAAGGTAGTGGTATTTAAGCCTAGACAATGGAACGTGAGTTCTTTATGGCTTGTCATTGTCTATTTTAGGTTTCAAACAATGTTTCTTCTTTGCGTCAAGTGAATCAATTGATTATGCCTTAACATGTTTGGAAGCACGACATGTGCTTTGAGCCTTTAACCTTGGATTTTAATGACTTAACTTCCCATTTGAGAAAACATATCACATATTAAGGAGATCTTCTCAGATAAACTTCTTTAAAAGAAAAGGGTGATCCGCTATGGACTTATTCCTCTTGTAAAGTATATTGACCATCCCGTTCAAAGAAGAAACTCTCAGTTCGAATATCAAAGGTTTGAGATTCCTAGTTTGATGTTTACTTCCCTTGCTTCAGTCAAGAACATAGATAAATTGTTTATTATATTTTTGCATTTTTGTCTCGTGGTTTTAGACTTTTATTTTAAGGTCTTTTTGTTTGCAGCAATTATGAGTTTAAAGAAGCCTATCCTTGAAAGGATAATGAAGATAATCCAAACATGAGCTTTAAGTGTGAAGGCACCCCCAGAAGCAAGGAAAAATTCAGTGAGAGATTCCTCTTCAAGCATTGTTCATTTAGACTCCAATCATTAAATTTTGTTTGTTAATCAATTAAGCACTCGAGGGCCTTAAGGCTCCATGGATGGCTTCTATGGCATACTCAAAGCTCCTTTGTACTAGTGAAAGATTGTTAGACCCTTACCTAAAAGGTGGGCTTTGATTCTTTTTGTTGTGACACTACTACTACTCAAAAATTACTCGAAGGCCTTAGATATCTCTCCATCCCAGCTTTACCTAATTTTTGGAGTGCTTTAGTAGACTTCACAGTGAAGTGCTTATAACTAAAATGCCAAAGCCTCCTATAACTCTTTTTAGTAGATTTTTTGACATTAAACAAAATAGGGATGAAAAGGATTGGACAATAACATATTTTGGTATTTTAGCCTTATGAACCCTTCTCTCTTTATTTGAGATCTTTTAAGATTTAATAAGGATTAGAGAAGACGATACTTTTAGGCTTAATGGGATGGGATCAATCTCGACCTTAATACTTGGCTAGAACCCAAAAGAAAGCTTGACAAGAATTTAATCACGAGCAATAGGAATATCGAGTTCCACAACATTCTTAAAGGACACGTTAGGAGGCATTACATGTCGGGGTTCTATACCGATGACCACATAGCAAAAGTTCATAAGTTTGGTGGTAGATTTGTTAAGAAATTTTTAGTACCTTGACCTACTCATTTCGCCTTGCCTATACCCAATCCTTATCCTTCCATTGATAGAACAACCACTGCTTCTAATAGACCTAACCATATTCTTAACCTCAAGCCTTTGCCTTTTCCGAGTCTTGAATCTGTTCTTTACTCAAAAGCTACTTACCACATGCTAACCTTGCTGTGAATGTGCTTGAAGCTCGACCCAACCAATCCATATGTTTTATGACCAGGAATGTTTCTCTAATTAAGTGCATCCTCTTCAGGTTTTTCAAGTTATATTTATCATTTTTCCAATACCAGATATGAAATATTTTTCTTTTATTGATCTTTATGTGGTTATTCTGTATATCATTCAACATCAAAGGCTCATCAACCTACTCCTATCAATAAGGAAGCTCTATGGGCTTTTATGTACATAGCTTTAGGTTAGACTCTCATTCCTCTAACTCCTCAGGTTATAGTGCCAGCCAATGCATGATTGAGAACTCAATCTACTTAAAAGTCTCGACCATAAACCTAATGCCAACAACAGAAAAAAAGACCCGATCTTGCTCCTTTAAAAGACCCAACCATCAAGAAGGATGCAAAGACCATTGTTAACCTCACACCTTAACAAGTAGAAGTTACGATCACTGAAGCTCCAACCCAACCACAAGATCGGGGTTCCTTCGATGTTTTACTTCGGTTTCTAACTCTTCTCTGTCTAATAAGAGATGAAGATCAAGTCATCCCAAAGTAGAATGTGAAGCAAATGGACTTCTTGAATACCCAAAATTTAGTTCATGACTTGGTTAGTAAGTTAATCCTACTAATTGGCCAAGAATAGTTCCTAAGGAAAGCAATGGATGTTGCCTTTTTATTCTAGTCCTTTGCCTCAACTAGGTAAGTAAAATGAATCCCAAACATATCTTTTTGCTTTCCTTTATAACAATTAGTTTTGATAGGTCTTTTTCTTTCTCTTGTTTGTTTTTCATATTTTAGGCTAGTCATAGACTCTCTATGGTAACTGATCTTTACTATCATGCAAGTAATAACCTCCACTACTTCATGAAAGATTCAAAGGCCAGTAACAAGGCCTTTGAAGATGTGATGAACCAAGTGGAGGCTACTAATGCATAAATTGACAGATTAAAATCTATAATGGGCAAGCAGTAGTAGCATTTGGAAGATGTCCAACTGTATCTGACTCAACTTTTGAATAATATAGATATTAAAGTTGAGAAGCCCAGCAGGAGCCAATCACCTGACATATCATAGAGTTGAAAAAAGCTAGAGAAGAAGTCGATTTTAGGGTTGAACATAAGTTGTTAAAGAATTTTTTTCAAAGCTCTAAGTATATTGTAGAGATCAGGAAGCACAATCTTACGTGCCTTGGTCTCAAAGATCAAAGGTAAGTTTCTTTACCTTAGCCTTGATTAGGTAATCATGTCTCTTCCTACTTCCCAGCTTAAGCTTTCCATGGCCAATGACCTGACATTAGACACTCACGATGACCAAGACGTCGATGTGTTTAAAGCCCCTCTTACCTTAATGCTAGTACCATCCCTAATGATGTTAATGAGGCTGCCTCTTCTTCCATTATTCCTACCAACCCTGCAGAATATTAGCATTTTCTTTGTTTTTGATTTGATGGCCTCATTTATAATTTTAGAGCAATTTCATGGTTTATAATTCTAAAAGCAGTGTTTGTTTTTTATGGTGTCTAACATTTGAATTATGAGTGTTTAGATCATTTTAAGCCTATTCCTTTAATGATTAATTTTCCTCCATGCAATTTCTTTTAAGTTTTTCAATTTTCTATTCTATTATCCTGATCATTTATACTTAGTAATGAATCCCTTTAACTATTCATAACATTAAATCTTGATCATTCCTTTAAAGAATGATTCCGACCATATATTTTTGAAGAATGATCTCGACCATTTATTAAGCACTTAATTCATTTAGCATTTTAAATACGAGATTAATTATTGACATTTGATCGATCCCAATCCTAATCTACAAGCTCATAATTTCTAACCCCAACTGTTGTCCTTCTGACTGATCATCACCTTGCACCAAGGTACTTAACCATCATTCTACAACTTGACCTCTAACATGTGCTGATTGTGATCATAAGCTTCATTATCTTAACCCTTGACCTGAAACTAATCCTGACCATCATTCTAAAATGTGATCGCCTAAGACTTCATTCTTTGCTTCAACTTGTCTATTTTTTGATTTCTTTAGTGGCAAAATTAAGTGTCTACAAAAATATTTAGTATCACATGTGAAGATATGTTTAGTCTAATATCTTTTTTCTTTAAAGTTATGAATATTTATTTGATTTTTTTTTTGTTTTTTGAAACTTGTTTCTTTGTTCTTTAATTTTCATAACTTTACTCTTTGGTCATGGAGAAGCACTTGTTGATGTCTAATGAACTGATCAAGCAGGAGAAGCTCCTAGTATATTGTGATCAAAATTTATAGGCAACATATGTTTAGGTTGAAATAGCAAAGACAGTGTTGTTTGAGAAAAAGGATGTATTATTAAAGCTTAATAATATGTATAAAACGCATATTTAAATTTAGAGCAAAACCATGTCACGTAGTTAAATTAAGATGTTGAAGCAATTGTATCCTTGTTTAAGGCCTTGCTTGAGTTCCAATCCTTGCTTGACTATTATGCTTTAAAAACATTTGTCAAGACTTGAGCTTTGGCTAAAAAAGAGATTTAGGCAAAATATTTGAAATTTGGTCTTTTGTTTTTGCCTTTTGATAGTACTAAAGCCCTAGGTTGTGTTGTCTAGTCCTAATGAACGTGTTCTCTTGCTAATGAACAACCTACCTTGAGCTCTATTCCAAGCAATGATCCATAGGCTTAATGTTTAATGCTCGTGGTTTTATTTTGTACAAGGATTTTTATTTTTTTTCCTTTCAGGCTCCAATGTTTATATATGTGTATCATCAGTAGATAATATTTGGTTTCTTTTATTAGATCTTATCATTTTCTTTTAGCTCTAATTACCCCATTTATGACTACTTGAGGCCTCTCGTTTATTATAAAGGTTGCTTTGGCCTTGTCTTTCATAGCTTGAGGCTATTTTGAGGTTACTTCTTGTTAATTTCATGAAGAGTCATGTCCCATGTTACCTTTGTGGATTTGTGTGCCCTTTCATACTTTTGAGGGTTTGTGCCTTAGATCATGGAATTTTATTCATTGTATGCTTTTGTTAACTTTTCTAATCCATCTCACTTTAGCAAGTGAAGTTACACACATTTTATTAGATATAATATTTCTTGAGATTGCTTACATTACATGTGCATGGCACAAGATTTCCATCTAATTGTGCTATAACATAGGTCCTATGCCCAATGATTTGTACAACTTGATAAGGTCCTTTTCAATTTGATGCTAACTTTCCTAAGGCGTCTTTAGAGCTCAACACTTTAACTCATCGCAACACTAGATCTCCGAGTTGAAACACTTGATTCTTAACCTTTCAATTAAAATAGTGCACTATCCTTCATTTATAGATTTTGATGTGCTTGCTGGCTCGTTCTTGCCAGGTGGAATGCTTTTTTGCAATTTTTACTTGTTCATATTTTCCTCAAATTCTTAGAGGCCTAATGAAGTTGACCCAATTTCTATTAGTGATACATCTTTTTGTTTTATGCACCATATATAGCAAATGGAGTTTCATTGGTACTCGTAGAACTTGTGGTATGATATTCCTAAAGGATGTCGAGAACTTCTTTAACCCAACGAACTTTTTCCTTCTCCAATTAGTTTTTTTAGCAACCTCGGTATAGTCTTTTTTTTTTTTCACTTCTACTTGCACATTTTCTTGTAGATGCCTTACCATTATGAAATGTTATTCGATCTTTATTTCTTCGCAGTTCCTTTAAATTTTGGTCTTTGCAATTATTGATAATGATGATACGGGGAATCCGATGATGGATAATAGACTTTCATGAAAATTCTTGGTCTCGTTATTTGGTGATCTACACCAATGCCTCCACCTCGATCCATTCAATGAAATAATCAATTATGCTGAAAAGTGAACTTTCATTTCTTGATGCTAAAGATAATGATCCTGCAAGGCCAATTCCCTATCAAGTAAACAACCATGGTTTCTCACATGTTCTAGATCAATTATTGTAGCTCAATGAGTATTCATGAAATGTTGGCATTTATCACACTTTTTGACAAATGCATTCGCATCATTTTGTCAATTTGGCCACTAAACCTTTACCTTAGGATCCTATGAAGGATCATAATCCAACGTGACCTCCACAATTGCCTTAATGAACCTTCCTAAGGATGTTATCTTGTTGTCTTTGGTGATACATTTGAGGTAGAGGCTTATGAATGATTGACAAGTTACCTCGTTATGAAACACACTTATTTGCATTTGCTTATAACTTCCTGCAATTAGCTTTGTGAGAAAATCAATTTATGTGTTTTATACTATGGTATTTATTGGAGCTCATCTCTTAAAAATCTGATTAAATGATCTTTGGATTTATGAATGCTGTTGGTCATGCATTCTCACGTTTTTTTTCATAATCTCCATTAATTTTTTGAATGATTAGTTGTGAATCTCAACATATTATTAGCTACTTGATTTCGATTTTTTTTTTTTTGTGATGTCCAAGCTTGTAATCTATGCCTTGTACTCCACCTTGTTGTTCGACGTATGAAAGTTATGTTTTAAAGCATATATAACCTTGATCCAATCTGATCACTCATGCACCATCCCTACACATTGGCTCTTTTTATTTATAACCCTATCCACCCGTAAGGTCCAAAGGTTGTCTTCCAATATATGGTCTTTAGAATCTTGCTTTCTTTCGACCCTATGCATATGGTCATGAAGTTATCAACTATCACGTAGGCTTTAATGGTCGTTTGAGGCTTTGTTAACAAGATGTGTGTTTGCTGCCCAATTTTAGTAAAAGATAAAACAAATGAGACCAAATCTTTTGTTTTATCAGTTAGTTTTTGATAAGAACAATCTTTAATTTGATTTTAGATAGCAATAATCTTCAGTTTAGATATCTAGATAAGCTCAATTTAAGTTGTTCAGTTTTCTTATTAATAAAACCTTTATCAATAAAGCAAAGAAAGCAATTTCAAGCTTCAAGAGTTCTCTCTTTTCTTGTTTATTATTCTTCTTCTCAAAAGCCAACAAATTGGTATCAGAGCCCTTTTTTTAAAGGGACTTGTGGAGTGTGAGAGTGAAATCCAGTGAGGTTTTAACCAAGCAAATCAAACACTTTGTCTTCATCTTAAAATCCAATATGATAGAAAATAGTTTCTTGTTTACTCATCCAATTTTTACTAGAGAAAATTATCACACTTGGATGGTGAAAATGGAGTCCTTCCTACAAGCATGTGACCTATAGGATTTAATGTATGCAGATTTAGAACATCTAACAGTGGCACAACCTAGGAACAACAAAGAAAAAAGGAAGAGGAGATACAAGGCTAAGACTTGTATCCACTCTGCAGTTTCAAATACAATATTTAAAACAGCAAAACAGGCATGAGATCTATCGAAAGAAGAATATTAGGGAAATAAAAGGACAAAGCAAATGCAGATCCTAAACCTAAAAAGGGAATTCGAGATGCAGAAGATGAAGGAAGCCGAAGCACTTAAGGAGTACACATACAGATTATTGGCATTGGCTAATAAGATCATAATGTTGGGAGAAGAACTTTCTGATAAAAGGGTGGTAGAAAAGATTTTGGTGACCTTGCCTGAGAGATTTGAATCTAAAATCTCTTCACTTGAGGAGTCTAAAGATTTGTCAAGAATAACATTAGCAAAGCTCATTAATGCACTACAAGCTCAAGAACAAAAGAGAGCTTATAGAAAAATAGAAATAGTTGAAGAAGAATTCCAAGTGAAAGAGACTGATCAAACTCAAGAAGGCAATAAAGGGAAAAAACAATGGGGGTAAGAAGAATTACAAGAAGAGAAAAAACAACAACAATTATGGCAGTAAGGGTAAACACCCATGTTCTTATTGTAAGAAAACTTCCCATTTATCAAAATATTATTGGTTTAGACATGACATTCAATGTAGGGCATGCAAACAAATGGGACATATTAAGAAAGAATGCAAAAGCAAACAATAAGAAAAACACTAAGCTCAAGTGATAGATCAACAATAAGAGGAGCAATTTTTTATTGCGTCTTGTTTTTCTAGCAGTAGTTCAAGTGATGATTAGCTTATAGATATTGGATGTACAAACCACATGTCTTTTGATGAGTCTCTTTTCAAAAAAGTGAACAAGTTAGAGGTGTCAAGAGTCAAAGTTGGCAGTGGCTAGTATATTGAGGTGAAAGCAAAGGGATTATTGCAATAAAAGGCCTAGAAGGTACAAAGTTAATCTCTAATGTATTACTTGCTCCAAAAATTGATCAAAACCTATTAAGTGTGGGGCAACTACTTGAGAAAGGTTATTCTATTGTATTTAAGGATAATATGTGTGTGATTACTTACTCAAATGGTGTAGTGTTATTCTTTGCAAAAATGAAAAGCAAAAGCTTCAGCATAAGTTGGAACAAGGGTGGATCTAGTACATATCTATGTGCTATGGATCAAACTGAGTTATGGCACAAGAGAATAGGGCATTTTTAGTATTATGTATTAAGTTATATGCAGAAAAATGATTTGGTGCAAGGAATGACATTCAATGTAGGAGGAGCAACAACATGTGAAATATGTCAACTTGGAAAGTAAGTTAGATTGCCATTTCTTGTTAACAAGGCATGGAAAGCAGTTGAGAAGCTTCAGTTAATCCACACAGATATTTATGGACCTATGAGAATTGCATCCTTAAATGGTAATAGGTACTTCATAATTTTCATTAATGACTTTAGTAGAATGTGTTGGATTTATTTTCTCAAACAAAAGCCTGAAGTTACTACTGTTTTTTGGAAGTTTAAAGCATGGATTGAAAATCAAAATGACTACAAAATTAAAATGATTAGATCTAACAATGGGAAGGAATATACTGCTAATAAATTTGCAGAATTTTATGAAGCAGCTGGAATCGAACATTAACTTACTGCAACCTGTACTTTTCAGTAAAATGGAGTTAGTTAGAGAAAAAATAGGATAATTATGGACATGGCAAGATGTCTCCTATTTGAGAAGGAAATACCAAAGATATTATGGGTTGAAGTTGTTAATACTGTCGTATTTCTGCTAAACAGATTGTCCACCAAGACTTTGAAAGGAAAAACGCCTTTAGAAGCATGATATGGCTTTAAACCTTCTATTCATAATCTTAAAATCTTTGGTTGCTTGTGTTTTACTCGCATTCCAAATGTAAAGAGGGAGAAGCTAGATCGAAAGGCAAAATATGGAGTATTTGTTAGATATGGCAATCTCACCAAAGGTTATAGAATTTATCAACCTTTGACAAGAGAAATCATAATAAGCAAGGATGTCAAATTTGATGAACTTGCAAGATGGAATTAGGATGAAGCTGAACCAGAACAAGTTTATGCAAATGAACCAGAATTGCAAGATGAAGATATGATCGATGATGAGCCCATAAGAGGCACCAGATCACTTATAGAAATTTATGAAAAATGCAACATGGTTGTGCTTGAACCTATAGGGTATAATGAAGTTGCTAAGGATTCAAAATGGATTGCAATAATGGAAAAGGAGACCAAGATGATTCAAAAGAATCAAACTTGGGAGCTAGTGGAGAGACCATTGCATAAAACTACTATTGGTGTAAAATGGATTTATAGAACCAAACTTAATGCTGATGGTTAGGCTTAATTACTTAATGTAGATTTTTTTGATACTTTTGCACTTGTAGCAAGATTAAAAACATTAGACTGCTTTTAGCACTTGCATCACAAAAACAGTAGAAGATCTACAAGCTTGATGTAAAATCAGCATTTCTCAATGGTTATTTAGAGGAAGAAATTTTTGTTGAATAACCTGAAAGTTTTATTGCAGATCCCAAGAAAGTATACATATTAAAAAAGGCATTATATAGATTAAAGCAGGCTCCAAAAGCATGGTACAGTAGGATTGATGCACACTTATAGAAGATAGGCTTCTATAAAAGCCTAAGTGAAGCAACTTTGTACATTAAAGTTATCAATGATGAACTAATCATTGTTTCTTTATATGTTGATAATTTACTTATCACAGGAAGCAATGCAAAATTGGTGGAGTAATTTAAAGCTTAAATGATGCAAATTTTTAAGATGACTGACCTCGGAGAGATGGCATTCTTTCTAGGAATGGAGATTCAACAATCACCACAAGGAATCTTCATTGGGCAACAGAAATATGCTAAGGAAGTATTGGAAAAATTCAAAATAGAGGACTGTAAGTACCTTTAGCTCAAAATGAAAAATTCAGTAAAGATAATAGTGCTAAAAAGGTTAATAAGGGATTATACAAAAGTATTATAGGCTGTTTGATGCATTTAACAGCAACAATACTTAGCATAATGTTCTTTATAAGTCTATTGTCTTGGTATATGCATTGTACAAGTGAGTTACACTATAAAGCTATTAAAAAGATGTTTAGTATATCAAAGGGACTCTGGATTTTAGAATTAAATTTGAAAAGAAAAATAAATTGTTTCTACATGGTTTTGCTGATAGCGATTGGGGAGGATCATGTGATAACATGAGAAGCATATCAGGTTATTTATTCAATTTTGGATATGATTATTTCAATTAAAGTTCCAAAAAGCAAAAAATTATAGCTTAGTCTATTGCTAAAGCTGAGCATGTTGCAGCTGCTACTGCAATTAATCAAGCCTTATGGCTAAGGAAGCTTATGACAAATTCAAAGATAATTCAAGATAATGCAACAAGGATTTTTATTGATAATCAAGCTACCATTGCAATATTAAACAATCTAGTTTTTCATGGTAAGACAAAGCACTTCAAAATCAAATATTACATTGTCAGGGAAGTTTAAAATAATTATGAAGTCTACTTGGTGCATTGCAAGATAGAAACTCAACTTACTGATATTTTAACTAAGGGACTGTCGAGATCAAGGTTTGAATTGCTAAGAAAATAAATTGGTGTTTGCAGAAAAAATAGCAAAGAAAAGTGCTAACAAGATGCGTATTTATTGCCCAATTTTAGTCAAAGATAAAACAAATGAGATCAAATCTTTTGTTTTATTAGTTAGTTTTGAAAAAAAATCTGTTAGTTTTGATAAGAACAATCTTTAATGTGATTTTAGATAGGAAGAATCTTCAGTTTAAATATCTAGATAAGCTCAATTTAAATTATTCATTTTTTTTTTATAAATAGGACCTTTATCAATGAAGCAAAAGAAGTAATTCTAAGCTTCAAGAGTTCTCTCTTTTCTTATTTATTATTCTTCTTCTCAAAAGCCAACAGCTTACAACTGATGTTGTGCTCCTTGAGCTAAATATTCCATTTGCCATTTGCCTAGCAATGTAAGGTCATCGCTAAATCTGCCCCAATAATTGATTAGTGAGGATGACGACAAAGTGAGCTTGAAAATAGAGTCAAAGTTGCTAGTTGCACACACTAAAGAGTATATGAATTTTTCTTGTCATGTATATTGAACTTACGCTCCATTTAACACCTTGCTTACATAACATACAAGTTTTTGTGTGCGCTTCACTTGACCTTATGAGTGTTATGCTTACTACCTTATTCGCGATAGTCAAGTATAAATACAAGGTTTCTTCGTCAAGTTTCATGATCAATGGTTGGCATCGAGATAATTATTTAACTACTAGAAAGCATATTGGTTTTCAATCTCCCATGTGAAGTTTTTCAAGTTCTTTAAGATTTTAAAGAATGCAAGACTTCACTCTACAACTTCAAAAATAAAATGATTTAGCAAAGGGATACATCCCATAAGTGGTTGCATTTTGATAGATGGTTTGTGTGGGCCACGTGGTAATTATGGCTTTTTTTCCTTGTGGTTTGCTTTAATGCCTCGTTGCGTTTCCATGAAACCTATAAACTTTCTAGTTGTGACCTCGAAGGTGCATTGCTTCCTATTTAACCTCATTTTTTTATCATCAAAACAGAAGGAAGACCTCTTTGAGGTCATGCATATGGGTACATCACTCCTTGCTTTCAAAAATTAAATTATCAATGTCTTCCTTAAGGTTTTGACCCATCTATTCGTTGAAGATGTGGTTGACCAGTTGTTGATATGTGGCCCATGCGTTTCTGAGGCTAAATGCATAATCTTCTAAAGTAAACTCTCTAGTTAGTAATGAAGGCTATATATTCCTTATCTTGCTTGTGCATATGGATCCTATTGTATCCAACAAATGCATCCTTAAAGCTAGAAAATTAAAGCCTAGAAGTGCACCCATGAGGTGGTTGATCTGCATAAATGGAAAATTATCCTTCGAATATGCCTTATTAAGTTTTATAAAATCAATGTACATGTACCAAGTGTCATTTTTAATGAGCACCAAATGTCATTTTTAATGAGTGCCAAGTGTCATTTTTAATGAGTACCAAGTTGAAGAGCTACTAAAGAGAAAAAGCCTCCTAAATGAATCTTACCGTGGTCAGTCACTTAATTTCTACCTTGATGGTCTCCTATTACTCCACAATGAAATTAGGGTTTGTTTGCTTTTCAAGGTAGCAAGAAGGGTTGATATTTAAGGCATACTTAATAATGCTAGGATTGACCCTAGACATATCTCTTGTACTCTATGTGAAAAGGTCGATGTTGAGTCGTAAGAAGGCGATGAGCATGTTATTTTCAAGCTCTTATAGGTGAGACCTTATTTTGTCAATTTTCCCGTTCTTAATTGTATGTCCTTTAGTGGTTTTGCAAGCTTGCCTCTCATTGCTTTAACGCATTAGTCCTAACTAATGAGGCATACTTTTATCATGGGTGCCTTTAACTTGAGCATGTAATATTTGCATGATTGATCTTAATTATCAAATCGTTCCAATCCCTTATGGAGTGGAATTTCACAAGAAGTTAATAACTTAAGATGATTTCATTAAGGATTGGTCGACCTAGGATTATGTTATAAGTCGAAAAAAATCAAATAGTCATATAATTGACTATATAAGAGACTTCTTTTAAGTAAGATGCTAATCATTGTTTGAAGAGCGATAATCCCTCCACAGGTATTACGTGTCCCTCACAATCTATGGGATGTACTAAGAAAGGCCTGAGTTATTCAATAGATAGCCTCAGTTACTTAAATGCAAAGTGGTACAAAATGTTAGCTCAACTACCATTGTTAACAAGGATTGGTCAAATTTGGCAATTATATATGATAGTGTTGATAACACATGCATCATTTTGAGGGGTCATCACTAGTTTAGACTCTTGGTAAGTGAATGTGATTGGTTATTATGCTAAGTTCTATCATTAGGGTTGCTCAAAGATCATTTGCCTTGCATAGGATTTTTGGGCTGCAAAACTTCATATATACTTACCAGGAGCCCTCGAAAGATGACTACAATTAGTCTTACCACAAGCCTATGTGGTTGATATTATGTATCATTAGGACTTTCTCAATTTATACTTAGTACCCTTTGAATAGTGTATGAGTCACCAATGTTCATTCACTAGATGAATTCCCCATTTGTCCTTAACTAATCAACAACTCAGTTTTTGCCATTTGGTGCCAATATTCATTCATGTCATGTCTGTTACCCTAATGGTAACAAAAAAAAAAAAAGCTCCTTTTTCATGTCAAGTTAGGTCCATTGTGAGCTTGCAAGGCCAAAAAAAGTATGGTTTATGCTGTATTTCCATAAGGATTTGATTACGTAACTTATTGAGGGGTATAAACTCGGGTTATGATAGTCGTGTTTGTATTGACCCTATAGGAAGGGGAGGACATACAACATGGCAAGTGTCATATCGCCTGTCATGTTCATCCATTCGAGGACGTTTGGGTGCTATCATGTTCTCAATCGAAATTCATTATTTAGAAATTTCTGCCTCTTTCACTTTGATAAAGAAGTAACTTCGAGAGTTGGTTATGTGTTCCAAATAATTAACACCCTTACAATGTTTAGAATTGGTACCAATTAAATAAGGACATTTTTCAATATTGAAACTAATTTAGGGTTTAATAATAATTTTTTATTTATAATAAATAATGAGCATGCATGTATGAATATTTTAGAAAAGTACAAGAACTTCACCATTATTTCATCTCATGTACTTTAAAAATATATATATATTTTTAAAAGAATTAAATAATTTTGCTATTGCTTTGACCCACTTCAAAAACATTTTTTAGCGAATGAAATAATTTTGCTATTGCTGAAGTTTTGTCCTTAAATCAAAGGAAATGTAACTTTGAAGAGGATTGGGTTTCCCCGTTGCCCAAACCCTCACTTTCCAAAACTAAACACATTTTATGTTTGAAAATCATGATTCTATCATTATGATCCCAAATTTTTTATGAATTCTTTTTGAAAAAACAATGTCAATGCAATTTAAGACTATGCTAAAATAGAGAAGCAAAAAAATGCAATTCCATAATTACTATTTTACAGATCAATCAAAATTTGGAAAATAACAAACTTCTTCCAATCAAACACTGATGAAATTTTCATTCATGACTTCAAAATTTCTGAGATCATGTTGTCACAGATACCAAAAAGAAAACAAAAGGATTCCTAGGAGCTGTTGACCCATTCTCTCTTATTTCTTTGTCATTTCCTCCTTAACAAAACATGTTTTTTGTTTTTTTTCCCTTGCACTGCACCACACCACATTCGCAAGACATTCCTTAATGATTAGGCCTTCATTATTTAATGCGTGCCTAATTGTAAAGGATTTAATAGACACAAGAAAGCTTAAATATCAATATTTCCCATAAAAAAATTCCGAAAATAGGATCATATATCCAATTTATCAACCAAGATCATCTATATTCCATATCAAAATCAACTTAGTTTCAATGTAAACTCAATTGAAGATCCTCAAAGTAATGTGTACATGTCTCCGAGTTTAGGAAATTCAAGTTACTTGCATTGGATTTGTTTAGATCAACAAAGCTCTTATACCAGTGTTAGGACCCTTACTTTTTAAGGAGTATCTTAGGCAAGGGATCAATAATCAATCTTTAATTCAGTCATCTGTAACAAATCAACAGATCAAGCCAAAAGCATCACCTAATTGAATCCCAGAAACAGCAACCAAGACTGAAGCAATAGACCAGAAACTCAGTTCTGGTTTCTACAGCAAACAGAATATTTAAATTGAAGTAGAAAACAAGAAATTCAATTATACTTTTTCCAGCACATAGATCCAAATTTAAGCACGAAAATAGAAATTCGATTCTGGTTTTTCCAACAAACAGATTACTCAAATTGAAGCAAAAAACAAGAAATTCAATTCTAGTTTTTCCAACAAACAAGAATCTTTAAATTGAAGCAGAAAACAAGAAATTCAATTATGGTTTTTCCAGCACATAGATCATTCAAGTTTAAGCATGAAAATGGAAATTCGATTCTGCTTTTTCCAAACAAACAGATTATTCATATTGAAGCGAAAAACAAGAAATTCAATTCTAGTTTTTCCAACAAATAGATCATTCAAGGAAGGCTTTTAAAATGAAATTAAACAATCGTAATAAGCATCTGCAAGGTTCCTAGTGTTGTTTATTCATAAGTATATATCAATAGACCGATCTTAAAAGATAACAGACCAAGAAAATCTATTAAAGAAGAAAAATACAATGAGTTTATAGAGAGACGAAACCATATTTCATGGCACCAACCTACATTCCTTGTTCAACTTAAGGAGGGATTGCTCCGGAGGTTCTTGCAATTCCAATCAATTTCACGAAACCGTAGAAGAGAAAGAGAGAGGCAGGAGAGAGAAAGAGTCTAGAGAGAATAAGGATTATCCTGGTTTGAAAGAGATTTCTTTTAGAGGAAGAACCTCTCTGTTGTGGTATTTTGGGAAAGAAAAATTTTCTATCTGTGGACGGGAAGAATTTGTGTTTTCTTGAGCAGCAAAATCGGTGTGTTTTTGTGGGAGAAAGTCCTTTTATACTTGGTGGTGGGAGAGGGTTAAGTTGTTAGAGGGCCTCCGAGAAAAGCGGGGAGACAGCGGGAAAGAGCGAGAGAGATCTGTGCTTTGTTTTTCTTTTCTTTCTTTTTGCTGGGTTCTGTATCTTGCTCCCTTAAGACTATCAAGTGAACCTGATATCAGCAGCAGTAGCTCGTCCTCATTAAACGTATTCAAACCAATCTTTCCGCATAAGCTGCTGACACTCCCTCAAGAAATGAGAACTTTGTTAACGTATCCGAAGATTCAAACTGGAATTAATCATTGACTCCTTTATCTATATGGTTTTGTTTCCATCATGATCAGTCAGTTTAAACACGTCCATAAGCCATCCCCCATCTGATGATATGTACGTTTTTCTTATTAAAAGGTTCTTATCTGTGAGTGCTCGGACAACTTCAAGAAGAATTCCATGTTTGTTGACACTGTCAACCTGGATACTAGTGGCATCCTCACAACCATAGTTGTTAATCACAATTCTTGGTGCAGTTCATTCTCATGATAAGCTTAGCATATTCATCTTCCATTTGTTTTTTGAAACCTCCACGCGTTCTTCAAAAAGACACTTGCAACAGGACTTCTTCTAGAGATACCGTGCATGGATGCCTCATGCAATGTTCAAGGAATCCCTTCCCCCACCAAAAGAATCACAGAGGGAGACAGAGAGAAAGGAGAAAATAAAGGCCTGCATGCTGTTCTTGCTTCTTTTTCCTTTTCATTTTGTTAATTAAATAAAAATTATATAAAATTTTAATATTTACTTGAGGATATCAATCAAACTTCCATACTAAAAAAAATCAAATCCAACTTTTATTTATTAATATGGTTTAAATTAGACTTCAATTTAAATGTGTATAAAAAATTAAAGACATCTTTATTTTTGAAATACGTCAAAAATGAGTATTCACTTCATTTTGGATCTATCCTTTAAATTTGAATAATTTTTGAAGGTAAAATATGGTTGGTCCAATCAAAGCTTTAGTTATCTTTTAAATTTGATTGCCGAAATATTGCCTAATAATAATGAAATTCCTATATCCATGTATGATGCCAAGAAAACATTGAATGCATTAGGCATGGAGTATCAAAAGATTCATGCTTGTCCAAATGATTGCATATTATATCAGAAGGAGTTTCAGGATGACATCCAATGTCTAACTTGTGGACTTTCAAGATGGAAAGTAATGAAGAATGATAACAAAATAAAGATTGGTGTGCCTGCTAAGGTGTTATGGTATTTTTCACCAATACCAAGATTTAGAAGAATGTTCAAAAGTTTTGAAATATCAACACCTTACATGGCATTCAAATAAAAGGGAAATTGATGGTCTGTTGAGGCATCCATCGGATACACCATCGTGGAAATTGGTTGACTACATGTGGCCAGAGTTTGCTTCAGAGCCAAGAAATTTAAGGCTTGCTATATCAATAGATGGGATCAATCCACACAGTACATTGAGTAATCGATATAGTTGTTGGCCGGTGATTATGGTGAATTATAATTTATCGCCATGGTTAACAATGAAGAGAAAGTTCATGATGTTGACGTTACTAATATCAAGTCCTAAACAACCTGGTAATGATATCGATGTCTACTTGGCTCCGCTTATAGAAGACTTGAAAATGTTATGAGATACAGGTGTAAAAGTATATGATGCATACCGTAATGAGTCATTCAACTTGAAAGCTGTTTTGTTATTGACAATCGATGATTTTCCTACATATGATAATTTATCTGGTTATGTTGTTAAAGGATATTATGCTTATCCTATTTGTGCTAAGAACACCCAAGCTAGTCATTTAAAACATAGTAAAAAGATGTCATATGTTAGACACAGGAGATTCTTACCATAGTAACATCTTTACCGTAGATAGAAAAAGGCATTTAATGGAGAACAAGAAGTCAGAATTGCTCCTCAACCATTAAGCAGTGAAGAAGTCTTTCACAAAGTTCAACGTTTAGTAAATTCATGGGGCAAGTCAAAGAAACAAAGTACAATGGGTAAAGAAGATGTTGTTACACAGTGTTGGAAAAAAAAGGCCGATTTTCTTTGACTTACCATATTGGAAGTCCATGCATATTAGTCTTCTTAGGACATTGCTTGATGTTTCTAGAAAATCTAAAGATGGATTAGCTTCTGGAATGGATTTGAAAGACATGGGGTTAAGGTCTGAGTTGGAACCACAAGTTCGCGACAATCGTACATTTCTATCGCATGCATGCTATACTTTATCTAAGGAAGAAAAATATATATTTTGTAAAGTTTTCAGTGAGATTAAGGTCCCAGATGGGTATTCTTCGAACATCAGAAATCTAGTATCCATGGACGACTTGAAACTATATGGGTTAAAGTCATATGATTGTCACATCCTAATGCAACAACTTTTACCTATTGCTTTACGAGATGTGTTACCCAAACATGTTAGATATGTTCTCATTAGACTTTGTATGTTCTTTAATTTTTTATGCCAAAAGATAGTAGATGTGTCAAAGTTGGTTGGAATCCAAAATGAGCTTGTGACAATATTTTGTTTGTTGAAGAAGTACTTTCCTCCCAGCTTCTTTGATATTATGGTTCACCTCACTGTTCATCTTATCATAGAAGTAAAATTATATTTTCCCATGTATTTATGATGGATGTACCCATTTAAAAGATATATGAAAATGTTAAAGGGTTATGTTCGAAATCGTAATAGACCTGAGGGCAGTATTGCTAAGTTACACATTGCAGAAGAGGCATTAGAATGCTGCGTTGATTATTTATCTGGTATAGATATTATGGGGATTCCTCCACGAAAGAATGTATTTGGTCACTCAACTCATAATGGAAAAGCTCTAACTAGTAGAACTATTAAAAAGAAAGCTGATAATGTCCTCCTTCATCAAGCGCACTTGTATGTTTTGATGAATACAAGCGAAGTTCAACCATATATAAGGTGATTAAATTTTATAACTTATAGTTCATTGTTATATCAAATAATATTTGAATTATTGTTTGATGATTTATTCTTAATATGTAGTGAGCATTTAAATCAATTAAGGGTATTCTTTTAAGTCAAAACGACTTAAATTGTTACATGATGAACAAAATCAAATCTTAAGTAATTGGTTATGCACATGGGTAAAAATACTTATTCTTGTCTAGACATTAAATTTATTTTTAATATGGTTCATCTAATATATGTAATGATATAGATTGAGAATGAACTTTTATTATCCAATCATATTGCCTCATCAACACTACAATAGATTGCCCATGGTCCTCGAACCATAGTAATCAAGTATCTTAGATATATCATCAACTGTTGCTGCTTTTACACAAAGCAACTAGATAACTCAAGGATCCATAAAAAAAGTGGTGTCACTTTAGTTGCCAACACCATGCAAATCTCCAGTGCTAAGGATAAAAATCTAATATATAGTGATTTGTCATTCTATGGAGTTATACAAGAAATATAGGAACTAGATTATACAACATTCAGAGTTTCAATTTTCAAACGTGATTGGATTGAGAATAGTAGCAGTGTTAAAGTTGATAATTTAAGAGTCATACTAGTTGATCTTAATCAGATTAGGCATGGAAATAATCAGTTTATTTTGGCTTCATAAGTAAGATAAGTATTTTACATTGAAGATCCAATTGATGCCAAATGGTCCATAGTATTGTCAACACCTTTAAAAGACTATGATGAAGATGATGATTTATATGGTATTAGTGTGGAGCATATGTATTTTTATAATAATTTGCCACCAGTTGATTTATTTGACCAAATGGATGACCATCATCTTGCATATGATTGAGACAATGGTGAAGGATTGTGGGTTTGAGTATTTTTTAAAGTAGTGATCAATTGCCTCATGTGTCAAAGTTATCGTGTCTTTTATAATTTTATTTTATTTTTTTAGTTTTATCATGTTATATCATGATTTGCATATATGATGCTAACCATATTTTGTTTTTGTTTATAGATTTGATGGATCCTTTTGAGCACTCAAGTGAAAGCTCTCAAGGGGCAAAAAAATAAGGTATCACAAGCATGCCTAAGATAATTAAGAGCCGTGCTTTCGATGTTAAGCTCACGATCGAGGTAAATGATAAAGTTCAACCAATTGAGAAGAATGGCACTTAGTTTAATAGCTACATTGGGGTGGTGGTACATAATACGGTGCCCATAAATATCATGAATTAGTACTCAGTAGGCGTTGAAATGAAAAATAAGATTTGAAAGACAATATTGGTAAGTTAAATGAAACACAACGTATTATTGCTTTTCAATTACTTTATTGCTAATTAATTTGATTTGTACCAATTCACTTTTTTATAATACATTGTAGGAGACGTATGATATTGATGCGAGCATGAAGAGGTAGGTACTTCAGTTTACTGCTAACAAATGGAGGAACTTCAAGACCAATCTTACATCAAAGCCTATTTGGATAAGCTCGTGGAAAACACGGCAATGCATGCAGAAGAAATTTGCGATGAAGTTTAAACCACAAATAGTTAGATATTGTGAAATTTGCTGTGCCTTTCTACACGGACCACAGCCCAAAAGGCAATTTGGTAATAGTGACTTCGAGTAAAGAACACAATGTCCTCTCTCTCTGCGGGAAATGACTTTTCTTTGGCTGTTTGGAATTTCTATCATTTTCACTTAAAGAATATAGCAGTGTCATAGATGTTGGGATGTGGTAGGACTTTGTAAACTCTCGTATAATAGAAGAGTTTCAAGTATGCATTTATAGTTAGTAAAGTTTTTGTTTATATAATTTTTTTTCAAATGTTGATGTGTATTGATATTACAACAAAAAGGACAAATAGTAAAAGAGAAAAGAGAAAAGAATGTGTATAACCATCGTCTATCTAGAAAGGGATTTATAGGGCTAAATAGTGAACTTGTAAGTTTTTTTTTTTCATTTATCATGTTTATAATTGATAATATATTCAATTGGTAATACGTTTTAAAATCTAACATGTTCATTCTTTATGTTAAAAAAAGAAACAAGCATTGGGTAGCAATGCTCAAATTGATCATGCCTTATTGTGGAAGGCTTCACAATAGAATAAAAAGGGAAAATATAAAATGATGCAAGCCGACTGTGAGGCGAAAGAATTGTAAGTGTAGTTTAAATTTTTTATAGCATTTATAATTATAAATTTCATGTTTATTGATTAATTTTATTATGGCATTATAGGATGAGTTGTGACATAAAGCACATAGGTAAATTTAAAAACTTTGGTCTAGAAGATGTAATGACGAAAGCTCTTGATGCACTTGACACATTAGAGGTGAAGGATCTGGGGTAACTATAACATCTTATTTTGGGAAGTCTAAAAAGTTGACTGTCCCTTAAGGTATGCAATTAAATCAACAGCAATTGGTAGAGATGATGAGGCAATTCGCAGAGTATAAAGAAGTTTTGACAAACATTATTGCGAACAAAACTGATGATGTCCAGCAAAAAAAATCTATAATGCAATTTCATTCGAATAAAGCTAGCAACAACATAACTGGATTATTAGAGAAAGAAGAATATCCAATACCTCAATCACCTATGCCAGTCACACCACTACCACCTGCACTAGCACTGGCATCATATGGTAACAAAGTATGTTACATGTTAATCATAGTAGATATGATATTATGAACATAATTTTTTTTTTTTTTGGATCATTGTAGTGTGAGCCATGCCATATGTTCATCCAATCATTGGACTATATAGTGGTAAGTGGGGTTATCTTCATGGATCATACTCTTAATCAAATAATCCATGGATGTCCATTATTTTTTGTTGATGTTTCGGTGACAGTGGACATAGCTATTCATGGTAATGCACAGTTGCCTCGCCTAAACCCAAACGATGGATTGACACATGTTTTTTTTTTTGCACTTGGTTCAGTTATTGGTTGGCCTCAAGATTGGGTCATTGTTGGTACACATGAGGTAATGTTTGTGGTAAATATATTTTATAAAGTCAACCTATTAATGTCAATTAAGTCCGCAAAATTTTTTTAGCTATCGAGTATAAAGCAACATGGTAAGTTGCTAGTTAAGAGAGCACCAACATTGACAAAACCACAATCATCGTAACAAGTATCTTTCGTTGGGCTACCACCAGGATTATAGAAGATGTATAATTATGTGAATAAGGTGATGGCACGTTATGAAGTAACACACATACCTTTTACTGAAGTCTTTGCTTCTGATGGACATATATTTGTGGCTCAAAAAGATATCATGCAATTTTATCGCATGGAGGAGCTAAGTATCACCATTATTCAGGCTTACATTGTGTACGTATGTCTTTTGAATGTTTATTTGGTTATTATTGTTTGGTTTCTAAATATTTATATGTTTCTTACTTTTTATTATTTCAGTAAACTTTATACAGATTTAGCTGCACTTGGCTTGGGGAAGTATTTTGTATTTGCTGATCCGTCAGCATTGTCATATGAAATGTCTAAAGTATAGACACCTAAGCTCGTCACTTAGCCAATAGAATGATAGATCCATGTGACAGAGGAGTAGTGATATTTTCTTATAGCTTAAGGTAAGTTATAATACTAGTTAAAATTATTAATAGTTTTGTTCACAATATTTTTAACATTTATTTTTCATAATGTAGGTAGCACTGGCTGTCGGTGGTTGTCGAGCCTTGTAATTTTGTGTGTAGTATTTTTAATCTTTTAAACCATGGTTCTCCTTAAGAACTAGATCAACTTATGTTCACGTAAATAAAAATATTTTCATTTATATTAGTATGTATTTTTTCTTACTCTTAAGAATATTGATTATTTTCTATTGGCAGCTCTTTTAAATTGTTCCAAGTTTTCAAAGAATCAAGCAATAGGCGCATTCCTAGGAATATTCCTACTAAGGTATGTATATTTAAACCTTTATGTGATGTTGGTTTTATTTATTTTGTAAAATACAACAATTAAAAATTTTTAATACAGTGTCCACATCAGCCTTCAAATACAGAGTGTGGATATTATATTATGAAATTTTTAAGAGACATCATTGATAAACGTGATAGAAATATCCCATATGCGAAAATGATAATTTTTTAAACATTTGCTTATGTAAATACTTAAGTAATTAATTGATGTGCATATTAAAAGTTTTAATTAGACTAACTTTTTTATATATATAAATATAGTTAGTGGACATAGATACTTACACTCTATTGGATATTGATGAAGTTAGAAAGGAGGTTGGACAATTTCTTTGGAGTGCTATATTAGAAAGTTGAACCTTAAAGATTTTTGTACACATGAACATCATTGAATTTATATAGTTGAATTTTTAGGATCGTGTATGATAATATATATTTAAACTCATGTATTGTACATATAGAGTTCAATTATGACATCAAATTTTTTTCTTTTGTTTTGTTCATCTTTTATTACTTTTTTGGATTGGATTATTTTGAGTGTTTTCAAACATGAAAGTAGTAATGACAATCTAAGTGCGAATGGTTTTGAAGTGTATAATAGAAAAATTTTGGTTGCATATTGTGAAGAATTGTATTGATGTATATTGTTGATGTGGAAGAGATAAAAAATTTTATATAAGCAAGCTTTGGATAATTTGAACACAGAAATTTTGTATTTATTTTGAAATAAATAAAAAAATACCTTTAATGACTTTTTAATGATAGTTCTATAATAACTGTCATTAAAGGCCCCTTTAACGATAGTTCTATCATAACTGTCATTAAAGGCCCCCCTTTAACGATAATTCTCTTAGAACTATCATTAAAGGCCCCTTTTTAACGACCCTCCTTTAATGATAATTTTATTAGAACTATCATTAAAGGTTAAGGCTTTTAATGATAGTAATTGAACTGTCATTAAAACCTCTCCCTTTTAATGACATGAACAAAGATGATAGTTTTACAATTGTCATTAAAAGCTATTTTTAACTATCATTAAAGCTTTTATTTGTTGTAGTGTCTGGGTCGACCTCAGGTTTGTGTGTTAATGACGACTACTTAGGGCCTTAGTTTTTAGATCTAATTTAACATATCAAAAGAGAAAAATAAATAAATAAAAAGTAAAATTATAAAAAATCAACATGGACTTCATTTTTGTTTTTTTTTTCCAAAACATCTAAGATGTTAGATTGCCTTTGTCTGACATAAGAACGTTGGTTGCTCCTTGAACCATCATCTCGGTCTTATAATACTCAAGGTGATCCCATGAATCGATCCTCTACCACATCATATGGATTCAATTGTGGGATTTAGAAGTTGGTAGAGAGTGGTGCTTGGTAGAACTTTGCCAATCAACGGAGGCTCAACATCTAACTTGTATCCTCAGATTGCTTTATAGCCTCATACCGCTTGGGCAATAATCTTGAGGTGTTCATCAAGCTTTTTGATATTTCTTCATAAGTTGTCGTTGAGACTACCAAATTCGACTAGATGTGGGATCATCGTGAAGATGGTGCGCCTGTTTGCTTAGTACCCAAGTTGAGAAAAGCAAGCCTAAGGTTCACCTAAGTAGTTTAGTTGAATAGGATGGAGCAAGTCAGTAAGAGTGTTGAGTTACTGCTGCAATTGTCCTAAAAATGGTTATTGTAGTCGAGTCAAAAATATTCTCAAGGGTTCGTCCCTAATGACCATTGTAGCTTGTGTTGTGGTTAATGGCAGCCAAGGATTAAGGTGATTTATCTTGCAGTGAAATGCTCTTGGAGTTTTATAGGTGGATCAATTTTTTAGCATCTTACAAGACCACGCCTTATATATCTAGGAGGTCCATACCTTGACTCGTAATGACTCTTTAATCAAGTTCTTATAAAGTGTGGATGATGGTATAATTTAAGTGAGTTATAAACTTGTGATTTTTTATGAGCATTAAAATTAATTAAATATTATATACTATTGTATCACACAGAAAAATAAAAATTAATTTTATTTTTTCTATTTTTTAAGTAATAAACAAATTAGTGTATGAGAAAGCAGGCATAAAGCTTAAAGCTTGCTATTAAAGTTACGCATCATTTTTTTTTCTTTTCGTTGAAATGGTTTCAATTAATTCGTTAATACATAAGAGCTCGATAGGACATAAGAGCTCGATAGGACATAAGAGCTCAATAGGTTTTTATTTAAACGAACTTAATTAGGAAACATTTGGATCACTGTTTCTTGCTGTTAGTCCTTATATAGTTATTTATTACGTGGAACCCTAACTTGACTGTACATCCACCTCTCTCTCCTTTGAAATTATGAATAATGTCAACTCGATCTCCTTTAGGCTTAGCCTGCATTATATATATATATACTAGAGGCACAGAACTAATTAAGAGAAATAATAAACTGTGAGTCATGAAAAAGGAGTAGGGTTCTTGCACTGAATGTTTGGATATTTATTAAAAATGCTATTAGCATAATAATATAAAATATAACAGTATGTTCATATGGAATTTCCTCCTAAATCTATTAGATTTATAATTTAGGACACCAAAAAGGAAGGAAGAGCATTATTGTATACACAGTAGGAGGACTGATCGAGAAGAGTTATTCAACCAAGCCTCTTTTTTTTTTTCCCCCTCAAACTCCTTTTACATTTTGTCTTTCTCTCCTTTTTATACCAAGTTCCGTTCTCTATCCTTAATTACTTTAGATTAATGACTAGGTAATCTTTTCCACCCTTTTTATAAGGCTGCCATCGTTCTTTACTTATCGTTGTGTGTTTGCTCCTTCCTACCGTAGGAGTGGTCCTTTCCATCTTTGTTACCATTGACATAGCATAATAATTCTCTTCAAAAGGCATTGGATAAACATTAATTTTTGTGAGTTAAGTTAGGTTTTCTTTTATGTTATGGATGCTAATTTTATTAATGTCATCGTTATTGGAAAAGAAGAAATAGTTGATATTACATTAATGATAATTTTATAAAAAATTATTATTAAAATTATTTTTAATATTTTTATCATGAATTTAAAAAAAAAATATTAACATGTATAATCATAATCTTTAACGTTAGCTCCTAAAAAATTAACATTAAAAGGTATTTTTTAAAAACTGATATTGAATAGGTATTTTAAAAATCTCTAACGTCAATTACAAAAGAACTAACTTTATGAGCCTTTAATCGAGTGGCTTAAATGTTAATTCTAAAAGAACTAGCATCAATGCGTTATGATTTAACCTTAACATGGGTTGCTTCTTTGCAGAAATAGCTATCACGTCCAGTCTCTCCTCTTTTCATTCTTTCATTCTCTTTTCATTAAGTCATTTAAGCAGCAAAGTATTTTTGGTAGATTATTTGGGATTGTGCAAAAAGGTTGGATATTGATTTCTTTGGTCATTAATTTGTAATTTTTTTATTATTTTATTCAATTTGGTTTGAGTTTAAAGAACAAATAAAAAAATTGATATTATCTTTAGATTTACCTGATTGGATGTGATTTGGTGGATATTTTACAAGTACTTAGATATCTAAGAACTATTTAGATATGTCTGATGAATTTCTATTTGTAAAATTTGAGTTTTTTTTTTTTGTAAGTCTGTTTCAATAAATAAATGAGTAAAAATAGGTATATATTGATGAATTTATATTTGATAAATTAATCGATGAATTAAGGAGATGTTAATTAAATAAATTTATATTTTGATAAATTTATATTTGAATGAGAATGGTAGGTGTGCATTATAAGTATATATTAATAAATTCATTGATTTTGAAATTAAGAAATTATTTAATTATAAATTAATTAATTAAATGCATATTATTTACTTAATTAGATGTTAGTTAGATCTTAAACAGATAATTAATTAATTAGATATTTATTAAGTAATTAGATGTTATTTAGATGTTTAGTATATGCTAATAGATTAACTAGATGTTAATTAAGGAGTTATAAATTAATTAATTAGATTTTAATTAACTAATTAGATGATATATTTTATTTATTTAACTAGATAATTTATTAATTAGATAATTAATTAATTAGTTATATCCTAATATGTTAAATTGATGGGTTTAATAAACTACCTGCTAGTTTTTGCTGAAGAATTAATTATTTAGATGTTATTTAAATGTCAATTAGATTTTAATTAATTAACTAGTTAGATGCTTGTTAAGTAATTAGATATTAATTAAATAATTGAATATTAATTAACTAAGTAGTTATAAATTAACTAATTAGGTTTTAATAAATTAATTAGATATTATTTATTTAATTAGATAACTTATTAATTAAATGATTAAGTAATTAGATTCTAACTAATTATATGTTAATTACATGTTATCAACAAATTAAGTAATTCATTAATTTTTAATTAATGAATTCGAGTTTACTTATATGTTAAATAAATTTTAATTAATTAATTAGATATTAGTTATATATTATTTATTTAATTAGATAATCTATAAATTAGATGATTAATTAGCTACTAACAAATTATATGTTAATTAGATGTTATTGACGTATTCATTAATTTATTAAAATTTAATATTTAATTAATTTGAGTTTGCTTGGATGTTAATTAAATAATTAATTAATTATATGCTACTTTGTTAATTAATTAATTAACTACACATGTTAACTATTTCATTAGATTTTACTTACACATATGCCCATAATTAGTTAATGAAAAGCTAGTTAGATGCTATTTAATTCATAATCATTATAATCATTACTATGTTTTTATAGTTATTTCAAGTATATAAGATTTAAAGAATACTAAATTCTAATATAATGAGTTTTATATTTCAGAATGGATAAGAGTTAAATGTTCATTGATAAGAGGTCATAGACATATGATGTAGACCTGAATAAGTTTTTAGATTATATTGTTTAGAATAGTGATAACCTTGAATTAGTTTAGTATCTATGTATTAAATGTGATAATATGAAGCACCATACTCACTACAAGAAATTTATCATTTTCCACGAAAATTTTTTGTGGGAAAATGAAGAATTTTCATTTTCCATGGAAATTCTTGCGGATGCATTTCTGTGAGAATTATGTTCGTCAGAATGTTAATTTTTCTTACTTTCGTGGCAATTTTTCAATGACATTCCCACGGAATGTTTGTTGGACATATTTAACATTATTATATTACTAATTTTTTAATTAATAAATAAACATAAAAATTGCCATGAAATTTTTCATAATAATTAATTTTTTTCTCCATTAAAATATTTTACGGTAATTAGTCTCTTATTGCTATGAAAGAAATTCCGTGGTAATTGGTTCTTTTGCTATGGTAGATATTTCGTGACAATATTTTCTTTTGCCACAGAACATATTCTGTGGCAATTCATATATTTTGCCATAGAAAAGTTTTCATGGTAATACATATCTTTCGCCACGAAAGATATTTTTTGGCAATTGATTTCTTTTGCAATGAAATATCTTCCATGGAAGTAGGTTTCTTTTGCCATAAGAAAATTTTATGGCAATTAATCTCTTGTTACCACGAAAGAAATGTCATGGCAATTAATCCCTTGTTGCCACGAAGGAAATCCGTGACAATTAATCTTTTGTTGCCACAACAATAATTCTGTGGTAATATTTTGGTTCACAAAATTTTGTAATTAATAAATTTATAGAATTTAATAATCAAATAAATAGTTTGTTTTTTATTTTGTTTAATTCATGTCGAAATATATATTTAATGTGAGTCATAAAAATCAATAAATATATATTTTTATAAATTAACTAAATTAATAAATACATATTTTCATAAAATAAAATTAACAAAACAAACAAAAGCATGTAAAATTCACAGTAATAGTGAAATTATCATATATAATGTTAAATACACAATATGCTTAGATAAAATCTTCAATCGCACTGATCAAATGAAAATTTTTTTAAAAACATTTAATCATCCTCTATAAGATCAACACCATCACCATTATCATTGCCATCACCATCGTCATCACCATCGTCATCACCATCGCCATCATCATCAACTAGACTAGAAGAAGCACCATGCTGACCTAAAGTACCTTGCTGCGAACTCATTTGTCTAACAAGTCTATTCAAAAGCTTTTTCATTGAGGCCATTTCTTTTTTGATTTTATTTTCTCTTCAGTTTCTTATTTTTATTTTATTTTTTTCATCTCTTCTTTCAAATCGCTTTGCTGAGTCTCCATTGGATCAAGTCTTTCTATAGTCATTCTTCTATCTCTTTTTCCCTCACATCTCTCACAGCACATTCTCTTTGCAATCTACTTGCATCTCTACACGTTCTCTTGCTAATCGTTATTCCATTTCTACACGTTCCCTATCTAATTGTCCTTATATATCTTGAAAACGAAACATCATCTGTCGCATCGTAACACTAGATAGGGCATGTGAAGATTAAGAACCAAAGTTTGATGCTTCATAAAAGGCTACCTCTGATCCAAATCCAAATGCTCAACCTCTCTTATTTTTTTACCTACAGCTTTAAAAAAGATAATTGAATCATTAACAGATGATCTTGAGGCGATAGTATCCTCTCTCAATTTCTCATAACCAGCCTATACATAATTAGTTTTTTTTTTTAAAAAAGAGAAACATGTTAAAGTAAGAAAAATAAACTCTTATGTATCAACAATGGTGCCTTTAATGTCAGTTTTCAATGAACTGTTATTGAAGATCCTTTTTTAATGACAATTCTAACAAAACTACCATCAAAAGAATTTTTTAAATAATTTTGAAATATAAAACAATTTTTACATACAAATTATCCAAAACCTGCATATATAAAATTCTTCATCTCTTCCATATCAACCACATATCTTCATCTTATATACATAAACACAATTCAATACCAATACTTCAATGAAATAACTTTTTCTTTCAATACACTTCAATACAATTCTTAATCAAACCATCATTACTTCTTTCATGTTTGAAAACACTTTAAAATAATTCAATCCAAAAAGTAATGAAAGATGAAGAAAGAGAAAAAGCTTGATATCATGACTGAACTCCATATGCACAATACATGAGTTTAAATACATATTATCATACATAATCCTAAAAATTTAACTATATAAATTCAATGATGTTCATGTCTATACAAATTTTCAAGGTTCAACTTTCTAATATGGCACTTCAAAGAAACTGTTCAACCTCCTTTCTAACTTCATCAATATTTGATTGATTGTAAGTATCTATGTCCACTAACTATATGTATAGAAAAAAAAAGTTAGTCCAATTAAAACTTCTAGTAAGCACATCAATTACCGAAGCAATTACATAAGCAAAATACTTAAAAACTTATCATTTTCGCATATGGGATGTTTTGGTCACATTGCCAATGATGTCTTTTGAAAATTTCATAACATAATATCAACAGTCACTATTTGAAGGTTAATGTGGACACTGCATTAAAAATTTTGAATTATTATATGTTGTAAAATAAATAAAACTAACTTCATATCTAGGTTTAAATATCTATATATTAGTAAGGAAATTCATTAGAATGCGCCCACCACTTGATTCATTGATAACTTGGAACAATTTAAAAGAGCTACCACCGAAAAATAATCAATAATCTTAAAGTAAAAAAAAAAAACATACATGCTAATATAAATGAAAATATTTTCACTTACGTGGACATAAATTGATCTAGTTCTTGATGAGAACCATGGTTCAAAAGATAAAAAATACTACACACAATAGTGTGAGGCTCGACAACATCAACATCTAATGATGCCTACATTATTAAAACTAAATATAAAAAATATTATGAATAAAACTATTAATAATCTCAAATAGTATTAAGACTTATCTCAAGTTATATGAAAATATTACTACTCCTCTGTTACATAGATCTATCTGCGAACATCCCAGTTTTATCCATTCTAAAATTTAAAGCTTTTATATTAGTCATTTTTGTACAAATTACATATAACCAAAATTCTAATGAATTAATTGACATGTGTAATTAATTATATATTTAACTAAATTAGCATATAATTAATCAATTATCAAAATATCGAAGGATTAGTTAGTGTATAATTAAATAAATTACATATAACTAACAAAAAATTAATTAATTAAAATATAAGTAAATGATTTATAATTAGTTAGTTAATTAATACATAGTCAATTAATTAACATTTAATTAATTACTTTACAAGCACTAGAAAATTAATTAAATTTTAAATAACATTTAATTATTTACTTTAAAAGAATCTAATTAACTAATTAAACTTTAAATATATGATTAATAACTAATTGGTTAATTAATACATAGCCAATATTTAGTTAACATCTAATTAATTACTATACAGGCATCTAATTAGCTAGTAAATTAATTAAAATTTAAATAACATTTAAATACTTACTATATACTTATCTAATTAATTATTTATTTATTTAAAATTTAACTAATATTAAATTAAGTTAATTACAAAATCAATATAAATTTTACAAAATATACCAATTAATCTTACCTAACAAAATTTAATATCTATTTAATTCATCAAAATATAAATTTATCTAACTAATATCTACTTAATTCATTAAAATATAAATTCATGTAACTAACATATATTTAATTCATCAATTAATCTAAAAATCTTAAAAATTATCAAACAATAAATTCATCAATTAATCTAAAAATATTAAAAATTATCAAATAATGAATTCATCAATGTATACTCATTCATACCTAATACTCACCGAAATATACTTACAAAAAAACCTAAATTTCACCAATAAAAATTCACCAAACATACTTAATGAAGAAAATCTCAAAATAATATAGATTCTTAATTCATTCTTCAAATCAAAATTTAATGGAATAAAAATTATGAAAAAAATATTCATAAAAATTTTTTGAATCTACCAAAATACTTACATGTTTGAATGCCAAAGATGAAGAATGAATGGAGGGAGAGGGTGTGCTTCTTTTTGTGGAGATTGAAACAAATGAGAGAGGAAGGAGCAAGGAGAGAACAAATGGAAAGGGAGAGATGTGCGCGAGCCTTTAACGACAGTTCCACGAGTGTCAGTTAAATAATAACCGACATTAAAGAGTGATAAATTCCCCTCTTAATGTCAGTTTTAGAAGAATTAATATTAAAAATCATTAATGATGCTTTTAATGACTATTATTTTAAGAACTATCATTAAATCACTGTCATTTATTATAATTTTTGTAGTAGTGCATGTATTTTCTCGTAATCTAAAGCCAGTGCATTCATAGTTATTTTTACTTCATACATCGATGAAGGGATTTTATTTTCAGTAGGAAACATATCAGAAAAACAATTTAATAAATAAGAAAAGCTCTTGTTTAACCACCCATATTTTTCTTTTACATTATATAATCTCATCAACGTAGATAACTTAGTGTATTTTTTATTACAAGGACACAAAGGCTTTTCTGCATCTTCTAGTAAGTTATAAAAATAATTTGGGATCATCTTGACAATATTCAAATGCATTATTAACCATATCTATTGTATTGCCAATATGATCATCCTTGTAAGTTTCATCAAACATCGATTTCTTACTTGTGCAAGATTTAGTAGTACACTCTTTTTCATGCCAAATCCATCTCTTATACCTCTGACCAATCCCTTTACTAAACAAATGATACTTTACTTCTTTAATATTTAATAATGTCAAATTAGCACATGATTGACAAGGACATCTAATGAGTGTAGGATCTTCACAATGAGAAATGGTAAAAGTAAGAAACTCATCCACGCCATTAAAAAACTCATTGGACAATCTATTCAAGTACATCCAAGATGTATCCATATCCTATCCCATGATGACAAATAAAAGAAAACTCACTTATTATGTATACTTATTATGTATGTAATACATATCATGTAAAGCAATGCTATTGTAAAAATAAGATAAGAAACTAGGTGCCTACTAAACTAAAAGGCCTTATGAAAAGCAAAGACTATTTCTTTTAAACACATGCTAAATTAGTAAATTAGTAAAGAATTGGTAACCTAAAATAATGTGAGTTATGCAGAAAGAGTAGTATCTTTTATCTAAAGGGTTTTGACTTTTCTCTCAAGTTCTATTAATACTTATGGGTGCTTTAATTGACCATCGATTTCTCTTTGATTTGAATGCCAGGTAAAGTGTTTTAATATTTCAAAACTTCTGAACATTCTTCTAAATCTTAGAATTAGTGAAAAATACCATGACACCTTAATGGGCACACCAATCTATATTTTGTTACTGTTTTTCATTACTTTCTATTTTGAAAGTTCTTAAGTTAGACATTAGATGTTATCTTGAAACTCCTTCTAATACATTAGGCAATCATTTGGATGTGCATGAATTGTTTAATAATCCATGCGTAATGCATTCAATGTTTCCTTAGCATCATATATGGATGTAGACATTTCATTATTTTCAAACAATATTTCAGCTATCAAATTTAAAAGATCCGTAAAGCTTTCATTGAACTAACAATTTCGCCTTCAATTATAAAGTTTAACTAGAGCAAATAGTTTAGTGAACTTCACTGATCCATGATACATAGATTTCTTAGCATCACCAAGTAATTTCTCATAGTGGTTAGGATTACTATCATACTTTGCAAATGCCGCTTACACCATCTCTACAATGTTATCAACTTCTTTGATGTGTTCAACCTCCCTAATAACTCTAGCATTTCTACTAGTAGAATAACCAATAATGCATATTTTCTCGTTCTGTGTCCATTTTTGATAACTTCTATCAACTCTATATACAGACAAATGATTTTGTATCTTAGGGGAGTCACTACAAGAAAATGAAAAAAATTCTTAAGAAAATTCCCATGGAAATAAAACCATGGGAATTCTTGAAATCTATGTAGTGAGAAATTATTATTCCAATGAAAATTCCATCCAAATTTCGGACATATTATTTCTTACGAATATTGTCGTAATAAAATCCATTGGAAAATTGATAAAAAATATTAATTTATATTTTTTTAATATTAAGAAATTTCCAACGAAAGACAATCGTGGTAGTTTTTATATAATTTTATTAATGTGAAAAAATAAATTAATTTAATTACCATGAATAATACCGTGGCAGTTGTTTTAACTATATATTTAATCTTTTAAATTTAATTAAATAAAATTATGATGCAATTGTCACGGTATATTTTCGTGAGAATTATTTGTTACCTTTGCTACGATTTTACTTTCCATGGCAATCCATTGAAAAAGTGTGTACTTTAATTTTTTAATTATCTTAAGTAATAATATTGCCACGGAATAAACTGTAGCAATATTTAAATCATTTGGCTTGAAAATTTTGCATGTCAATTTTGTTGAGGTAATTTTTTATTTAACATATTAAAATAATTTTGTAATGTTTTAGCCAATTGCCACGGTAGTTTTTCATTGCAACATTTTTTGAGTGTTTGCCATGATTTTTCTGTTGGAATTTTGAAGAAAAAATTTTAATATTTTATATAATATTTAAATATATAAATAATTAACATAAAAAAATTTATGGTAATCATTTATAATAATTTGTCACGGATATTATCGATGACAATTTTATTATTTGTCACGGCTTTTTCTATAAGAATCATTAAGTGAGTTAAAATTTTAAATTAATTATTTTAATTTTATAAATTTTTTTAAATGTAATTGGTAATAACTGATAAGATAGATTTTTTAAAAGATAATTTAGCATTATTTTTATTATTTATTTATCATAATTAAATCTTTAATTTATAATTATTTTAATTATATAATTATTATAATTCAAAAGAGATGAGTAATAAATTTTTTTGACAAATTTAGTTAATTGTTTAATGTATAATTAAGTGTTGATTTATATATTTTTGTTGTAATCACAAATTTAATATATATATATATATAATTTATTTCAATTTGATAATATATTATTACCAACAAAAGTAAAATTCAACTATTTGAATTAATGATTATATTTATTAAAATGTAAATAATAATTTAATTTACATTTAAAAACAATACTACATTTGGTTGTTTGTTTCAATGGTTAATGTTTTATACTTAAAAGTAAGACAGCATAGGTTCTAGTTTGCTTTCTTACATTTTAGATATATAATATATAATATTTTTAACAATTTAATTTAATTTATTATTAAAAAATATCATGTCATATATTTTTTAATGTATTATAAAATATAGAAGTGCATTTAGTAAATTAATTTAAACACTTATAGATTATAATATATAGTAATATATACAAGATGATCTCATGGCATATATATATACATCATGATTAGAACATATAACCCAATTTAAACCATGAATTTAATTATCTTGCATTTTCATAATATATTAAATATATAGTGAACTAAATTACATTGATTTTAATACACTGTAAAATATATAATGTATTAATTTATTCAATAAATATAAGTACTTATAATGATGAACCATGAGTTGTAATTAAAAAACTTAAAGTTATAAATAATTTAGGATTGAAATATTGGTATATATAAGTATGATTAATTATCAATTTTGAAACAATTACTTGTTTCTAATTGCATTGTTTAATGACGAATATGTATGATTAGGCATCAATTGATAAATAATTGCTTGTTAATGTAAATTGTAATTATTAGTCCGAATTGCAATATATGTCTTGCTAATTGATGTTGATTAATTTTTGTTTTAATTGATACATAACAATGATTAAATGATTTAGTTAAAATAAATCAATTAAAAAACAAAATAATACATCAAAACAACATCGTTTTGATGTAACATAAATAACTACCTAAAAACGTAACCCTAACTTAGTTTTCTTCTTTGTCGCCGCACATTCTTTTCTTCCTTTTATTGTTACAATCTTTATGCTCTTTGCAATCTCCATTTCTTTGCAATTTCTCCTATCTTCTTGCTACTTGGTCTTTACAAGAAGATTAAATCTAAGCATTTGGTGAATCATCACAAGATTCTAAAAAGGCAAACTCATATTTTGCCCACCCGATATGCTTAAAGTTAAGTAGTTCTAGGAATACTCTTTCTCTCCTCTTTCTCTCTGTAATCTCTCTTTTCTCTTCTTCGTACATCTAACTTTCTCTCTTTATTATTCATTGTGAGAAATGTGATCTCAGGAAGTATTATAATCTTAAATTAAAAGCCCTTTTTTAACATTTAATCTATGTTTTTGGTCTTCACGGAAAGCTCAAATCTGAGCATTTGGTGAATCATCACAGTATCTTTACAAGGTAAACTCGGATTGCCCACACGATATGCACAAAATTGGGCAGTTATGGGAACACTCTTTTTTCTCCATGTCCTCTCTGCAATCTCTCTTCTCTGTAATCTATCTTCTTTCTTCTTATTACATCTAACTTTCTATCTTCATTGTACATACTAAAAAATGTGATTTCGGGAAGCATGACAAGGTTTGATTTTAAAATCTCTATGAAACTTCTGTTTTGAGGCTCAATCAGTGTCTTTGGTCCTTATGAGAAGCTCAAATCTCAACCTTTGGTGGAGCACCATAGGCTTCTTGAAAGGTAAAATTTTGATTTTGCCTCACCGTAGGCTCAGAACTGTGCACTTAAGAACACAGTAGAAGCCTCACATGTGCTCATAACAAAATCTAATGGTGTTGCATTTGTCCTCATGATAAGGTACTATATTTTTATGTAATTGAATGCATGTGATGTTAATTCCTTCACTGAATTATTGTTTGGCTATTTAATTAGGGAATTACAACATGATTTATCTTACTATGATATGTGTTAATAACGAATGCAAAGTTTCATATGAGGTTTTTGATTCTAAGTGAATGCAATATAATTAAAAAGGTCTTGATAAGGGCATTTAACTTGGAGGTAAGGTTTTTTCAGAAACAACATATTTAGTTAAAGAAATAATAATATAAAAATTAGCCCTAAATGAACCTTAAAATATTTTGTTAGTATTTTAATTCTTTGTTTTTTTTGTAGGCTGTAGATTTTACAAGGAATAAAATCCAAAGAATGTTTGCAAGCCAAGGTTAATTGTTGTCATCTCAGTGGTGAGAATAGATTTTAAAGGCAGTGTAAGTACATGCTTAACCATATTGTTGACACATGACTACAATTTCTTAGAGTTATGCAAATATATGACATGCACATATGTGGAATGAGGTAGCTAAAGCACACATTAAGATGTTCATATTGGAAATAAAACAAGTAATATAATACATTTGTCTTTTATGCATTACATTTTGTTACATCTATTAGTAACTCAGATGCAACATGTTAGGATTTGAGGTTATGGTATATTATTGCAACATTCCAAGTGATCATCTCTATTAGATTTTTTTTCTAGAATTAATCAAAACCTTGATTCCAGTGTTTGCTATTGTTGTATATGCTAATAGGAATAATAAGGAAGAAAATTAATTTGAACTTGATTGTAGTTGTAATGTGGTTATGGATTCTGCATTTAATACTTAACATTGGTGTTTTAGGAGTGAACATTGCTACTTTAATGGTGCAAAGATGTACCTTGGTAAGAGTATTAGATTTGGGGGATCGAATTCTGATATAAACTTGATTTCTTTTGAGAAGAGGTTGGGTGAGTTTAAGGTATCTATATTTTGTTTTTTTCTTAATAGATTTCATACAAAAGGAATTTTATGTATTATGTTTTCTATAAATTTCAATTTATTTGGGTTTTTTTTCTCATTTTCATTTGCTTGGTTGAGCTTAACCTAAATGTAATTGGCTTCCCTTAATTCATTTCCATGGTTGTTGGATGAATATTGAAAAAATATAAGCTAGGATGTGAGCTTTTTACTCTTTTGTATATGACAGAAGAAAAAAAAAAGAAGCTAAATATTCAATGAAAGTCAGGCTGATTAGTACTTAGCTATTGCTCTTTCTTATGTTGGTTTGTTTTATGTATTTTTTGATATCTTGAGTATGTGTTCTATAAAATGTTGATAAAACGACATTTATGAAGAATTTGGCTTACTATTGAATGATATACAAGCTTTTCAATTTTAGGGGTATTTTTCATAGATGATCCTTACTACATTGTGTAACTAAATTGATTTTAATAAATAATTATGTCTTACTTTTACATTTATCAAACTATTTGCACTAATAGTATTGATAGTATTTATGGTCCTATGTTTTGATAAAAATTTATTATATTTTAGTTTGAATTTCACGTTTGTCCAATGATCTGTGCTCTATATATTATTAAGGTTAGTTGATACACCAGTTTGAGTTTGTTACTACCTAGTTATGATCTTAATGTGTTTAAATTATGCTAAAGTTTTGAGTCATTAAGATTGAAGTTGAGATCCTCTTCAAGAAAAAATTGCACTAAATTATGTGCTCTCTTTCAATGACCTTATAATCACTAGTGCATAATAATTATTTAATTAAAGTTGTAGCATTACCACTTATATGGTGATCTTTATTTTCTTTTTACTAGTATATCTTAAAATGTTTGATAATCGTACAACCACGAATTTGATTTCACATGTACAAAAAGTGGTTTCATGTATTTGCAAATGCATTCTCTCACATATAATATCTAAATATATGGTAAATAAAAATATAATGTTTCATATAACTCATTCAAATGATTAATTATAATTTATTTATAATATTTTCATTTTCATTAGATTATATATCACTCTTAACAAATAGAATGATATTTGATCTTGTAGTTAGGTTCATCATCATGTTAAATTTAACACAATTAATTAATTTAAAGCAATTATTTTTAATTATTTAATTAATTTTTTAAAGTAAGATAAATGATTGAAAAATTAATTTTTAAATAACTTGTTTTACTAGATTTCATTCCTCTCTCTTTGTTTGTTTGAAAATAAATTTAAATAATATAAATAATTTATTAAATTATTTAACTAAAAATTATTTTTTTCAAATATTTAATTAATATTGCAAAAAATTTCAATCCCATGAAAAAATTTTAAGCACATTTTTTCCCAGTTAATTAAATTGAAAAAAACATGGTTGAAATTAAAAATGAAGTCACAATTATTTGTTATAGACATTAATTAGTTTCGCCATTAATCTATTAATTAATTACAAATATTCAAAATTGAAGTTACTTTATTTAGTAAAATTTGTTCAAGATATATATTATGAGAATTCTATTGCCAATCCCTTATTCAAATTTATTTAAAATGAAATATATTTAATAATATAAAATAAGTTTATTTAATAAATTAATTGTAATTAATTTATTAAAAATATGTTTAATTTGGAAATATAATATAAATCATATCAATTAATTTTTTAATCATTTTTTAACGGTTAATAAAATGAAAAGAAATTGTTTAAATTATAAAAACTAGTCATTGTTATTTATTATAAATACTCACTAATTTTACTATTATTTTATTAAGTAATTATGTATTAATAAAATTAAATATATTTTATTCCATAAAATTTGTACATAATAGAAAATATAAAGATTTCATTGCTTACATCTTAATTGGTTTCTCTTTTTCAGCTTGGACCATGTGAAAAAACTCTTTATTGCATCTTAGAAAAAGAGAAATCTGCTTTAAAATATCACTTGATTGTTCGCGTAACTAATAGTAAGATCTTACTAACTTTTGTATTCATTTATTGAAGTATGTTAATATTATTTTATTAATTATCAATAATTTTTCTTTTTAATTGCGGCAAATAACATTAGTTATGTAAGAATGAGATATTAATCCATGAGCATATAGTTAGTAGCTAGAGTTTATTGTACTAGTTACAACATTCAAGTATGTTAACTAAATTGAAATGAATAATGTTTGGCTTTTAATTTATATTTTCACATGTATTTAATGTCGCTTGATTTTCATGATGTAGTTAACGTAAATATTTGTTTACTTAGATAATACAACACTTGTGTAGTTTATAATATCTCTATTGTAGGATAAAATAATGACTTTAGAACAGTTAACTTTTGGCTCATCAACTTATCAAAATTGAGATAGTTATTCAGAAAATAGTTTCTTCAATAAGCATGCAAGTTTTTCTTGCATTACCTTTTTCAATCCACTTTAAGTGTCACTTTAGAAACCCATCCAAGGGTTAATTTTATCTAGTTAACTTCTGAATATTCCCCGATTGGGATTGTTCATAAAGAGGTGTTATCATTACAATAAAAAAGATTATATAAATAAATAGTTCATTTAAATTTTGTACCTCTCCACTTGTTTTTCGAGTGCATATGTATGTTATATCAACAGTTTATTTCATGCACTTAGAGAACCATAGGGAGGTGCTGTTGAAATTTTTATGAACTAGTTGTTTGCATGAACTTGTTTTGGTGAAAAGCCAAATTGAGAGTGGGATAGAAACCATATATGTTCATCTTATCAATATCATCATCTTTAAATTTTTTTTTAAAAAAGCTAATGTGTTACTTGTGTCAATAATTTATTAAGAATGGGATCATTGGCTTTTTAATCTGACTTTTTTATAGATGGAAATTCCTTAGCATCGTCGTAGGATGTATAATAAGGGAACTTTGACGAATGATTTGTCACCAGAATTAATGTTTGGGGTTGAAGAATTTATATTAGTTGCATGTCAGCTGCTTATGTATAAGCAAATCAGTTGATTAGGTGTCCTTGTGCAAAATGCAAGTGTCTGTGCTTTTACAAGCCAAATATAGTAAGACTACATCTATATAGAAAAGGTTTTCAACCTGACTATTGGCATAACCACGGTGAGGCTCCTACTCCATTCATTGCAAGTCATTATGAACCTACTTCAGTCCATGAGGGTATCAATAGTTATGAAAAAATGGTCATGATGCTACGGGGCCATCCTTTTTTCGAATGTCAAGCCAAAATTGCCGAATTCAAAGTCAAGAAAATTTTGTGACATGTTACTTGCTACCCAGTCGCCCTTGTGGGATGGATGCTAGAGTCATTCAATCTTGTCAGTTTTTGTGAAATTAATGAGTATCAAGTCTGATTATAACGTAACTATGGCATGCATCAATGAATTAATCACCTTGTTTAAAGAAATGTTACCGACGAGTAATAAGATACTCGATAATTTCTATGAGACTAAAAAATTGATCTTTCAGCTTGATATGATTACAAGAAAATTGATTATTGTCTTGCTGGTTGCATGTTATATTATGATGATAGTGTTGCAAACCAAGAATGTAGATTTTGTGGTGAAGGTCATTTTAAATGAAATCGACGAAGAGTAAATAATTGAAGTAAGGATGTGCCAAAGAAACAAATGTGGTATTTACCGATAGTTTCATGGTTGCAAAGATTGTTTACTTCAAATGCTACTGTAGAGCATATGAGATGGGATCATGAGAATCAACACGAAGAAGGAATATTGGCACACCCCTCGGATGGGAAAACTTGGAAGCATTTTAATTTGACTCACCTAGAGTTTGCATAAAAGCTAATGAATGTGTGATTAGGATTATGTTCTGATGGCTTCAATCCTTTTAATATAAGCTCCAACATATATTCATGTGGGCCCATCATTCTAAACCCAGTATAATCTTCCACCAAGGATGTGCATGAAAAGAGAATATATGTTTTTAACATCCATCATTCCTGGTTTGAACAATCCGAAGGCCCTAATAGAAGTGTTCTTGCAGCCCTCAATTGAAGATTTGAAACTATTGTGGGATTATGGTACAAAAACTTATGAAATCTCACTAAAGCAAGACTTTTATATGAAAACTGCATTATTATGGACTGTAAATGACTTCCCTACATACAAAATGTTATTTGGGCTGGCAAACAGCAGGTCGATTAGGTTATTCAGTTTTATGGGATCATCGAAAGCTTTTTACTTGAAACATGGTCAAAAGATATGTTATTTTGATTATCATCAATAATTTCTCCCAATGGATGACCCATTTAGATGACACTGAACGAATTTTATCAAGTGTGGAACTGAACAGGTTGAACCACCAAGGAGACTCTTTAATGCACAAGTGTCTCCTAAAGTAATTGACACGAAAGGCCAACACCGAACACATGGCTATGGAGATTACACAATTTCACTAAATGTAGCATCTTTTGGGAATTGCCATATTGGCGTGATTTATTGAACTCTTATAATATAGATGTCATGCATACTAAAGCTCATGTTTTCAATAATGTTTTTCATACTGTGATGGATGTTAATGGAAAAACTAAGGACAATGTCAAGGCAACATTGGATCTACCTTTATATTGTCGTCAAAGTGACTTACATCTTAAAGATAGAGGTAATGGGAGCTTCATAAAATTGAAAGCTCCGTATACACTAGATACAGACCAGAAAAGGGCTATATGTGAGTGGATAAAAGAGTTAAAACTTCCTGATGGATATACATCTAACGTGGGCAAATGTGATAACATTCGAACATGCACATTGTAACATATGAAAGTTATGATTGTTATAAGGTGATGTAGAGATTATTGCCAATTGCATTTAGTTACTTACTTATATTTGGGAAGCTATCGCTAAATTGAGTATATTCTTTCGAAATTTATGTTCTTTGAAATTAGAAGAAAATAAGTTAAACGTGATGGACAATAATATTCTCATAATTTTATGTAAGTTAGAAAAGATATTTTCTCCTACATTTTTTAATGCCATGGAACACTTGCCTATTCATTTAGTGTACGAAAGCACGAGTTAGAGGACCACTAGAAGAGAAAAAGATGTATGCATTTGAGAGGTATAAATTTTTTTGTTAAAATTTTATTTGCATTTAAATGGATTGAACTTAAGTGATTATCCCAATGCATGTGAAAATGTTATTTTGTAGATTTTTACATAATTTGAAAAGGAAAGTTAAGAATAAAGCTTATGTGAAAGGTTCCATCTGTGAAGCTTACATGTTGAAGGAGACATCATCTTTTTGTTCTCACTACTTTGAGGCATATGTCCAAGCTAGAAACCAAAGAGTGCTATGATATGATGATGGTTGAGGGTCATTTGAGCATTCTCAACTATCTATCTTTAATTATCCTGGCCGAAGTGAGGGTCTATGTAAGGCTCGTTATCTTACGTAAGAGGAAGCTTTCGAGATAAGCAAATACGTACTTATGAATTGTCCTGAAGTTGAACCTTTTGTGCAGTAAGTTCTGTTGTGTTTATTGGTAATGTTTTACATCAATTGTATTGGATATAATTTCACATGTATGCTATGTATACTTGCAGAATATACATTTAGACATTAACCATATCCTTACTGAATTTACGTGAAGGCGATATAACAAGACGTATATAATCAGATTTTGTTGATTGGTTTAAGGAATATGTAACTAATTTCATGGTAATTCTCATTGGAATTATGAAATAATGTAACTTTGAATAGCATTTATGTGGACAAAGTTTTGTTTTGCTGATATGTTCTTAGCTGCACAATCCTATCAATGGGATGACTGATACATTTTTGCATGATTTAGCATGGGGACCTATAAATAAGGTCAACACTTATCCAATTCACAATATCAATGGTTACTGTTTTCATACTTCCACTTGGGCTAGTAATCAAAGTTCAAACAACTCTGGAGTAGCTTTGATAAGCACGGACTATATGTATCATGGAATCATAGAAGACATTGTAGAAATTGATATTATTTAATTATAGATGGTTTGAGCCTTCTAGCATGGGTACAAGGATCTGCCCCAAGTATGGAACCGTTGATATTAAAACCAACAGGAGATAAAAAGAAAAGACACATTTATTTTTTCATATTAAGCAAAACAAGTATATTTGACATTGTATCCTAATACCACTTCATAAAAGAGAGACTGGAGTGTGGTCATCAAAACTAAAGCAAGAAATCGAATTGAATCTCCAGAGGATCCATTCCAAGATGATATGATGCAATAGTTACATCCTATCTCTTTTAGCGATCATATTGTAAATAATTTAAGAGATGTTAATGATTAAGGTCAAAAGATTCAAGTTGAGGAAAATTTAGTTTAATTGGTAGATAAAGAATAAGAAGTATAATTTAACAGTGGAGAGTCTGATAGTGAAGACGAAACTTTTGTGAATGACATTGTTGATAGTGATTGACTATAAATGTTTGTGATTGAATACATTAAAATTAGATTTATGCCCATTTTCTAATTTTTTGATAAAACATACTTTGTTCATTACTAATAGATGTCAGAGAGAGGAGGATGTGGTGTTCGTAGTATTAGAGGTAAGGGCAAATGGTCCTACACATTGGATACATCATCTACAGCTTAAGTGTAATCACCTTTTACCCAGACACAATAACCTTCAGTTGACTCACCATCATTCCGATCTATACCATCATCTCGGCCATCATCATCTGACCATATACCATCACTTAAAGATGCTGCAGTTCACACACCATTGACTGAGTCGGTGTGTGCAGTAGGAGACAGTAGGCTATATATTCAGCCCATGAGGAAAGAGTATGATAACTTATCTTTTTTGTTATGCTATGTTTATCTTAATATTACCTAGTATGTTCTAATTCTTATATGATATGTTTCATATTTTCAATTATTTTTTACAGACTTTTACCTACATCTAAGACAATTGCCATTATTTTTGGAATCATTAAGTCAAAATTTAATTAGCCATGGATTGGATGGTGTGAAGTTCCAATTGAGGTTTAAACCTTGTAGTGGGTCGAATTTTAGGTGATATGTATAACATGTTGTTTAATTTACAAAATTAATTTTCTTATAGTTATAGTTAGTTTACATGCTTAACTAGCTAATTTGAGGTCAATATTATTGTAGAAAAAAATGTAGATAGGATCCACTTATAGATGGTGTAGTTAGACAGATCTACGGGCCTAAATCTACAGAGGTCCTTCGATTGAGTCTTACATTGATTCGAACCAAGAAATCAAAGGGAATGTGGACACAGCCATCCATTCAAGAAGCACTGTTTGCTAAGTGGACAATGGACCTAGCCTTTCAAGCTGCATCATAAAGGAATAAAAACAATCAATCTCTTAGTGAAACCATTGTGCATCGAGGAGGTCTATTTCCATTTCTGAGCATAGAAGACGAATGGTAATTTTTTAATTCAATTAATTATTTTCATGTTATTATCATATATTTAATTACACTTGACAAATTTTTATTTTTTATTTGTTAACTATTAGGCTAGGGAGCTTGGGAGGGATCCTAGCATGCCATAACTGTTTCTAAAGTTCAATCATAATGAGAAGACTAGTACATGGGCCATAGAAAGAGCTACACGAATTTATATGACTACTTAGAGTAAAATATATTTGTCTTTAGTTAACTATATGTTGAATCGAATAAATTAATTAATGATTTTTTATTTCTATTAAGTTTTTGGGTTGGTGATCAAAAGTTCAATTTTTGGTTTTAGCTTTTTGTACGAAGGTTGTATGTCTTGATGTTGTGTTTAAATTGTTCAACAAAAAACTATCTTATATTGATCTAGTATTTAGTAGTTGGTTATTTTTTAATGATAAGCTATAGCGGATAAGTTAAATTTATATTATTGTTGAAGGTTGAGACATTTTTTATTGCTTTACAAATGAATGCTTATGTTTTTTTACTTTTTTTGTTGTCATTAGGATACACATTACTTTTTCTGTTGCATTTTCTTGTCAGTTTGATTCTTATATTTTTTTAGAAGCATACCTTATGAGTGTGAGACCACTCTATCATTTTTGTTGGTAACAAGCATCACTTTTATAGATCATCTTTTTAAAAAATTGGGCAAAATTAATTTCTTATCATAGATCTCACTATATTTTTATGCATATATCATGAACTTGCTATTGGTTGTATGTAGTGGTGTCCAATATGATATGTGCTAGTAGTTCATTAGATGGAACAACCATATATGCTGAGTATTTGAGTTAAATTCTCTTTTAATTTTTTTTCTAATTTTTTTATTTCTATTCCTTTACTTTTTGTTATTAATTTTTTGCCTTGAGTTTTTAAAAATTTTCAATGCATTTTGATTAATTAATTTACTATTTCTTTTAATGATAGTTTTAATAAAACCGTTATTAAAGCCCTTACTCTTTAATGACAGTTCTTTTAAAACTGTCGTTAAAGGAGAGGCCTTTCATGATAGTTTTGAAAGAATTATCATTGAAGGCCCCTTTTTAATGATATATATATTTTTTATAATTATTATTAAAGACCCCTTTTTTAAAGATAGTTCTTTTATAACTATCATTAAAAAGGAAGGCCTTTAATGATAGTTTTCAAGAATTGTTGTTAAAAACCTCTCATTTTTAATGACATCAACAAAGATAACAATTCTAAAACTGTCATTAAATATCATTTTTAACTATCGTTAAATCCCTTATTTGTAATAGTGACGCTTGCCTAATGATTGTATACTTTATAAAAACGAGATTTATCATCTTGTCCTACTTGTGGACTATCCAGATGGAAAGAAAATAGTAAAATAAAAAAGTGAATGAAAAGATTTCTTGCCAAAGTATTATGGTACTTTCCTCCTATTCCATGGGTCAACTGAATGTTTCAGTCACCACAAATTGCCTAAAATTTAACTTGGCATGCTAACAAAAAAGAAGTAGATGGGAAACTAAAACATCCTACCGATTCACTTGCTGGAAAGTTAATAGACTTTTAAGTGGCCAAATTTTGCATCAAAACATAGAAATCTTCAATTGACTATTTTTAATAAAATAAATCCACATAGTTCTCGTAGCATTGTGTATAGTTGTTGGCCAATGGTAACGATAACATATAATCTACCATAGTGTTTATGTATGAAACAAAAATTCATGATGTTATCCTTGCTTATATGAAGACCTTGCCAACCAGGTAATGATATTAATTTATATCTTGCCCCATTGATTGATGACTTAGAGCTTATATGGGAAGTCGGTGTAAAAATCTATGATTCTTACTAAAAGAGTTATTAACATTACGAGCTATTTTATTATGGATGATTAATGAGTTTTTTATTTATGAGAATCTTTTTGGTTGTTCATTTAAGGGATATTATGCTTATCCAAATACGTGGTGAAAGCACATATACTTATAGATTACAACATGGTAAGAAGAATGTATATATGGTTCATAGACGATCCCTTCCAAAAAAAATCACCCATTTAGAAAGCAAAAGAAAGCATTCAATGGAGAATGTGAAACCAATTCACCTCCTTGTACACTAAGTGAAGAAGAAATATTAAAAAAAGTGGGTTTTATTACTAATGTATGGTGTAAAAAAATAGGTGGTAAGAGGAAAGTGATACTGGGTAAAGGATTGAATGACAATATTCAAACATGCTTCAAGAAGAAATCATGCTATTTTGACCTTGAATATTCAAAGCATTTACATGTTCAACACATTTTGAATGTAATGCATATTGAAGAAGATGTTTACAAAAGTATCTATGGAACTTTACTTAATATTCATGGAAAATCTAATGATGGGATCAACACTCGACTAGACCTTGCAAAAATTGGCTTAAGAAAAGAGTTAGATTCGAAGGTTATAAATCATCATAATTATTTACCAGCTACTTGTTACACTCTAAGCAAATAAGAAAGAATGATGTTTTACAAGACATTATCAAACATGAAAGTTCTAAATGGGTATTCTTCAAATTTCAGACATCTTCTGTTAATGGCAGGTTTGAATATCAAGGTTTTAATTGTCACAATTGTCATTCTCTTATGCAACAACTTTTACCATTGGCTATTCGCTCAATTTTGCCAAAATATGTTACATATGCAATCCTGAGATTTTGCTTCTTTTTCAATATTTTGTCTAGTAAGGTAGTAGATGTTTCAAAACTAAACAAATTACAGTAAGATTTGGTGGTAACTCTTTGCTTATTTGAAAAATACTTTCCATTTTTTTCGGATATAATGGCGTATTGACGGTGCACCTTATTAGAGAAATGAGATTATGTGGACTAGTATACCCTAGGTGGATGTATCCATTTGAAAACTTTGAAAGGATATGTATGTAACCATAATTGTCCTAAAGGATGTATTGCTAAATGCTACATTGTAGAAGAAGCACTTGAATTTTGTGAAGGTTATTACTCTAACATGCATTAAATTGTTATCCCACGTGGGAAAGAAGATGACATCTAAGTTAGAAAGCCCTTACCTTTCCAGCAGTGAAGGAGTATTGGAAACTTTTTGTGTGTGTTTGGCATAAAAAAAAATGAAGGGAAAAAATGCATAAGATTACTATGTTATTTATATTTTTCACGCAGTAAGGTAGTATTGGAAACATTCTCTGTGTATTTGGCATGAAAGAAAATATGAAGGGGTTAAATGCATCAGATTACTATACTTTTTATATTTTTCAAGCAATGATGTAATATTGGAAACTTTCTCTGTGTGTTTGGCATGAAGAAAAATATGAATGGATTAAATGCATAACATTATTATATTGTTTATATTTTTAAGGCATTGAGGTAATATTGGAAACTTTCTTTGTATGTTTGACATGAAGAGAAATATGAAGGGTAAAATGTATAAAATTACTATACTGTTTATATTTTTTCAAGCAGTGAGTCAGTAATGGAAATTTTCTATGTGTGTATGGCATGAAGGAAAATATGAAAGGGTAAAATGCATAAGATTACTACGTTGTTTATATTTTTCATGCAGTGAGGTATTATTAGAAACATTCTATGTGTGTTTGGTATGAAGAAAAATATTAAAGGGTAAAATGCATAAGATTTCTATACTATTTATATTTTTCAGGCATCAGGTAGTATTGGAAACATTTTGTGTGTGTTTGGCATGAAAGAAAATAAGATGAGGTAAAATGCTGGATTATTATATTGTTTATATTCTTTAGGCAGTAAGGCAGTATAGTCTAACCAACTGGAATGTCACCTTTTCTTGGCTTATGAACAAACACACCTAGACAAAAAGTATTTTATCATTTTCTTCCCTGCTTGTTTTCTTGAGACGCTTAAAGTTAAGTTGCAATATTTTTTTTTTACTTATTTACATGCAAGTCATGAGTAATTGCCTATAAACCTAGAAAAATAACTTTTATGTATTTTATGCTTAATCTAGCATGGATTTTTATAAGATGAGTTAATGGAGTAGTCAAAAGCTGGTACCATTACATTCTCAGGCAGTGATAACATTTTAAGTAAAGCTCTTAGCACTAATAAGCAAAAATGTTAAGTTAGAAGGGTTGGAATGTTTGTCACTCCTTTGGTCATTTTTTCCACTCCTAATAAGGTAGCATATCTAGAAGCTCACTTGGCTGAGGTCAAGCAGAAGCTATTGTTATTGACTCAAGGAAGCACAGATAAATATTCACGTGTTGCACAACCTAACGGTCATAGCTCCAAAAATCGATTTACTAGTGCCTATGAAGGATTCTTATGATGTTTCTAATGGAGATTTGATGAAGAAGGCATTTTCTTATTTATTTAATGCTATAGACATATGTTTTAACTATTAATTACAATTAATAATGCCAATTTTTTTTATGAATAGGGTGTTGTACGTAAATTACCCATGTATACATTAGAAAATATCTATATTTATATGATTTAACTTTCAATTTGTCTACTTTCAGATATCTATATGTTAAATTAAAGGATATTAAAAAGTTGAAATTATTTGGCTTCATCAATTTGTGATTGTCTTACTCTTTGATGGATTAAACAATGAAAGTAGGTTAAAATATTGAGCACGACATATCTCAGAGCGATTAAAAAAGCACATTCAAACTAAATGTTTTTCATCCCTCATAATCCAAATTAAGAAGTTTCTACCCTAATTTCTTTATTAAGACATATCTCATTTAGCTATTTATCGTCTCTATTTTTTTTATTACCAATAGAGTTCATTGGGAATTAGTGGTTATTAATATAGCATCATGGATAGTGTATCATTTGGATTCTTTGGGTCATGAAGTAAGACCTGATCTTAAAAAAATTATGACCATGTGAGTCCAAGTTGTATTTTATGTCTTTTGTTTATTGGTTTCATTATTAATTATAAATACTACATATTTTCAAATGTTTATTGGTTATTGAAGTAGGGGTTTTCAAATGTTCTATGTGAGATCAAATATTACATGGCAACGAATTCAAGTGAGTTCATTTTATTTTTTTATCATTAATAACATTAAAAATGATATGTATTAATAATTTTTTTTTTTTTTTGCATATATAGGCATCAATTCAAAGAAGTGGTATAAAATATGGCTACTTTGTGCTTTGATTTTTGAAGAAAATAATTAAAGATCCAAAAATTCTTTGTGAGAAAGTCATATTATTTATTTCATTTACATATTAAATATTTCATATTTATAAATGATATCAAATTGATTATGTTATCTTCTCTTATGTTTTCATCTTAAAGTTCAATGGTAAGGATACATATCGCAATGAAGAAATTGATGAAGTACATGATAAATGGGCCATGCATGTGCAGCAGTTATTATCATAGCTAGGTATGTAATCCTTGTTGGCTCATTAATCGTTACGTTTTAATTGCTTGTTGTTTGGCTTGGTTAAATTTAATTGTGATGGACTAATTCTGTTCATTAAGCACTCTATCAATTCTGTGAAGGTCATCTTCAAGAAGTTAGAAGAGCAAAGAATAAGTAGAACTATTGAAGTATGCATGTGAAATAAACATGTTCATGATCAGTCAATTTTCGCATTTACTATTGCATTACAGGAAGTTACACTTTTGATATCTAGATATAGGGAACTACAATAGAAAATTGTACCATATATATGATTAATATATACCTTATGAGTTGTAAAAAGTTACACTTTTGACATCTAGATGCATTCCCAACCTTCTATTTTGTTTGATTTTCAAGCTTCATTTCAATTGCTTATTTATTTTGATTTGTGAATTGATTATATGTTAAATAAAGATGATCTAATAATGTATTTTTTTATAACTATTGTAATTATTGCAGGAGTAACACATCTAATTTGCTCGGTATTTTTTTATGTAATGGTAGAATAGAGCAGTGAAGATGACACATTATATAATTTAATTTATAGATATTTTATTTATTTTTATACTTAATATTATTATATTTTGTAAAATGATAACACTTTTAGTTATAAATATATGTAACTTTTGTTGTTTGATATTATTTATACTATTTGACTATTATAATTGCAAAAACAAATTATGAATATTAATTAATTAATTAAAATTACAAAAAATAATTTTTTATGATTAATTAATAAAAATATGATAAAAATATAAACATTTTTTATAACTATTATGAAAAAGTGCAGATTGTTCATAATGGTTACAAAGACCGTCATCAATAAATGAAGGTTTTTATTAATAATCACAACGACCATTATGAATAAGTGAAGTTTTTTTATGATGATCACGTATGACCATCATGAATATATTTTATGACTGTTCATGATGAGCCGTCATGAGTTTTTTATAAAAGTCCATCATAGATTGTCACACATACTTCAACTTTTTAGTGACGATCGAAAACCGTCATAATTTATAACGATATTTTAGAGTATCATAAAGTTTCTATGTCATCACTTACAATGACAATTTCTTAACTGTCATAAAATGCTTGTTTTCTTATGGTATCAATAAAACTTATTTAACACATATAACTACACAATTTTCAAATACATTAACACTAATTCTTTCTTTACACTTCAATAAAACAATCATATTTTCTTTCTTCCTTCAATATAAGTACACTAATACATACATAATTACTTTCACAAAAGAATGTAATTTCTCAAACCATCATTACTTCTTTCATGGATGAAAACACTTCAACATAACATCCAATCCAAACAATAATAAAACATAACATCCATGTTAGGCGAAACAGAACTAAATTTCATTACGTAACTTCCTATATTCAATACATACGTTTAAATATATAGTAACATATGTGATCATAAAAGTCGAATAATATAAGATCAACTATGTCCATGTCTACAAAATTTTGTTTACCTTAAAGGTTCAACTATCTAAGATGACACTTCATAGATACTGTACAACCTCTTTTCTAACTTCATCAAGATCTAACTGGATGTAAGAATCTATTCAAATTATCATCAAAAAAATTGATTTTTTTTTGGTAATTGTTCTAAATTTTTAAATTGAAATTAAGAATAACAATAATATTTTTAATATTTTAAAATAAAATATAACTGTTATAAAAATAGATAAAAATTTAAATAAAAATAGGAATTTGTTTAAATGAACATGTAAAGTTTTTATTGTATTAGATTTACTGAATGCAACTTTTATTATGTTCAAAGTACGCTTTATTTTATTTGACATAAAATTTTTAAATTTGAAATATCAAAATTTTAAAAATAAAAAGTTGTTAACGTATTATAAGGACGGTTATAAAGAATAAATATTAAAAAGATATGTTCACAGATTAATATTTACAATTGTCTTATACATTTGTTAATAGTGATTGTTAAACGAAAGTTGCTGAAAATACAACCAAATAAGATCATACTGTATGAAAATTATTGAAATTGTCGTTGAACAATTGTCGACGCCTTGTGGTAATGCAAAGAAGGAACTTAAGCGAAAAGCTGCAGAAAAGACAATTGCAACAATAACAAGTGTAACAAAAGACAAGGGCAATCAAATGCTCCTCGTGTTTCGCAGCAATTATAACTACAGTTGCCTTTTCAACAGCTTCTGCTTATATGCCCTACTTACTCGTTCAAGCACCGTGATTGCTCTACTCGCTCGCTCAACCATTGTGCTCTTGGTATCTTCTTTCTTGTTATCGAGCACGAAATCATGAATACTATGAAAACAAAAGTAAATATCAATATTTTTCAATCAAACATAAATACCAATATCAATTTGTTAAAATATGCAAATAAAGCACTTTCATTTCTCAAGTATTTTGTAACAAATGTTTGATTTCAACGGAGCCTTAAGATATCATAAAGGGAAAATGTTTCAGTCGTAATTCACATTGTTTTGTGCACTTAAATTCTTTTTGTTAAAAGTGATGTTTTGGTCGATCTTATCATTATCACTACCTTTATAACAACTCATCATCATGCTAACAAGTTTTATTTGGATTAACAAAAAGGAAAATGTAACCCAACGCGTTGTGCGTATTCCTATCTCTTTTTGTTTAAAACAAGAAACAATGAAAAATTTATACGAACTATAAATCACCAAAGAATCGCCTAAATATATGCATACTTAGATGCTATTTATAAATTTTATTAATAAGAATTAAGAAAAACATGTGTATGAATTAGCAATCTGAAAAATGATGATGATGATGATAATAAAAGACTTAGAAAAAAATAAGGGGGGAACAACTAAATTTACCTTGATTCGGTAATATTCGTACATCCTTTAAGCATAAGGTGAAAGAAGCTTCTAAAATAATACAAAGATTAATCTTTCTTGCTCTCAAAACCCATTTCTAAGGAAAAGAAAACCCAACTAAGGAGAACTCTCACATAAGAAAGAAAAAGAAAATCCTCCTATCACTTTAAGAATGGGGAGATGAAAATAGCTCTTTTGAAAAAATAGATGGAGGGGAACCATTCTAGATGAGAATCGTATTTCTTTAAAAACAAAAAATGAGAACTATTTCGTAGGAAAATGAAAATCATCTCTCGACAAGATGAGAACAATCTTCATCTCCCTAGGGGAATGATAACATCTCCATCTCCCTTAGAGGAAAATGAAAACCAACTCCTTTGGAATAAAAAGATAAGAATATTGTTTCGAGAACAGGAAAATAAGAACCATCTCCATGAAAAGAAGAAATAGAAAACTATCTCCTAGAAGAATTAGAACATAAAACCTCACAACTCTCAACCTAAGAATGAAATATGTGGAATTCCTCACACCTTAGGCATTTATAATGAGAAAAAAAGATCAAATAATTATCTGAAAAAAAGATAACTATTATCGCTAATGATAATCTTAAATATGATAATTATCTTTAACATAACACAACACTTATCTTTATCATCATTTTTTCAAAAACTTAAATTAATGACAACCTTTATTGCTATTAAATAAATTGAGTGCGACTGAAAAAAAATGTTTACATGTTTGTTTGTAAGATTAAACTTTCTTTTAATGCTTTTACATTCTGTTGGTTTTTATTTTAAAATATGGTCGCAAATTTCAAGTCTAAGATCTCAATTTGAATGTGTCCAAGTTTAATTTAGTTCAAATTGTTAGATGAGGCTTTGAGTTATCACTTTTTAAACATAAGAGTTTGATCGGAAATATGAGTAAACATTAGGGTTTCGTATTATAAAATTTGCTCTAAAAATAAATTTCATGTAAGAAATACTTATTTTGAATTACATTGAACGTTTAACTACATAAGTTTTTTGGTAAATATAAAGAAATCTAAATTAGATAATTTTTAATTCAAATTTCAAACTTTCATTTGATTATGTTTTCATATGATCTTTCAATTTGGTTAATTTAAATTATACAAAAAAATTTGAAAAATTAAAATTATTCAAATTTGAGATCTTGTACAAAAAATTTTGACATAAAATTTTGCATAGATATAAAAAAATATATATTCAAATTATCATCAAAAAAATTAAATTTTTTTGTTTTGGTATTGGTTCTAAATTTTTAAATTGAAATTAAGAATAACAATAATATTTTTAATACTTAAAAATAAAATACAACTGTTATAAAAATTGATGAAAATTTAAATAAAAAAAAGAATTTGTTTAAATGAACGTGTAAAGTTTTTAATGTATTAGGTTTACTGAACGCAACTTTTATTATGTTCGAAGTACACTTTATTTTATTTGACATAAAATATTTAAATTTGAAATACCAAAATTTAAAAACAAAAAAATTGCTTAAGTATTATAAGGACGGTTATAAAGAATAAATATTAAAAAGATACATTCACAGATTAATATATACAACTATCTTATACATTTGTTAATAGTGATTTTTAAAGGAAAGTTGTTAAAAATACAACCAAATAAGCTCATGCTGTACATATAACGAAAATTATTGAAATTGTCGTTGAACAATTGTCGACGCCTTGTGGTAATGCAAAGAAGGCACTTAAGCGGAAAGCTGCTGAAAAGACAATTGCAACAATAACAAGTGAAACAAAAGACAAGGGCAATTTTTTTCTTTTGAGCATGATCAAATGCTCCTCGTATTTCGCAGCAACTATAACTACAGTTGCTTTTTCAACAGCTTTCGCTTATGTGCCCTACTTGCTCATTCAAGCACCGTGATCGCTCTACTCGCTCGCTCAACCATTGTGCTCTTGGTAACTTCTTTCTTGTTATCGAGCACGAAATCATGAATACTACGAAAACAAAAGTAAATATCAATATTTTTCAATCAAACATAAATACCAATATCAATCTGTTAAAATTTGCAAATAAAGCACTTTCATTTCTCATGTATTTTGTAACAAATATTTGATTTCAACGGAGCCTTAAGATATCATAAAGGGAAAATGTTTCAGTCGTAATTCACATTGTTTTGTGCACTTAAATTCATTTTGTTAAAAGTGATGTTCTGATCGATATTATCATTATCACTACCTTTATAACAAGTCATCATCATGCTAACAAGTTTTATTTGGATTAACAAAAAGAAAAATGTAAGCCAACGCGTTGTGCGTATTCTTTTCTCATTTTGTTTAAAACAAGAAACAATGAAAAATTTATACGAACTATAAATCACCAAAGAATCGCCTAAATATAAGCATAGTTAGATACTATTTATAAATTTTATTAATAGGAATTAAGAAAAACATGTGTATGAAGTAGCAATCCAAAAAATGATGATGATGATGATAATAAAAGACTTAGAAAAAAATAAGGAGGGAACAACTAAATTTACCTTGATTCGGCAATATTCGTACATCCTTTAAGCATAAGGTGAAAGAAGCTTCTAAAATAATACAAAGATTAATCTTTCTTGCTCTCAAAACCTTTTTCTAAGGAAAAGAAAACCCAACTAAAGAGAATTCTCAGAAAAGAAGAAAAAGAAAATCCTCCTATCACTTTAAGAATGGGGAGACGAAAATAGCTCTTTTGAAAAAATAGATGGAGGGGAACCATTCTAGATGAGAATCGTATTTCTTTAAAAACAAAAAATGAGAACTATTTCGTAGGAAAATTAAAATCATCTCCCGAAAAGATGACAACTATCTTTACCTCCCTAGGGGAATGATAACATCTCCATCTCCCTTAGAGGAAAATGAAAACCAACTCCTTTGGAATAAAAAGATAAGAATATTGTTTTGAGAACAGGAAAATAAGAACCATCTCCTTGAAAACAAGAAATAGAAAACTATCTCCTAGAAGAATTAGAGCACAAATTCTCACAACTCTCAGCCTAAGAATGAAATATGTGGAATTCCTCACACCTTAGGCATTTATAATGAGAAAAAAAGGTCAAACAATTATCTGAAAAAAAGATAACTATTATCGCTAATGATAATCTTAAATATGATAATTATCTTTAACATAACACAACACTTATCTTTATCATTATTTTTTCAAAAACTTAAATGAAAGACGATCTTTATTGCTATTAAATAAATTGAGTGCGATAGAAAAAAATGTTTACATGTTTGTTGGTAAGATGAAAATTTCTTTTAATGCTTTTACTTTCTGTTGGTTTTTATTTTAAAATATGGTCGCAAATTTCAAGTCTAAGATCTCAATTTGAATGTGTCCAAGTTTAATTTAGTCCAAATTGTTAGATGAGGCTTTAAGTTATCGCTTTTTAAACTTGAGAGTTTGATTGGAAATATGAGTAAACATTAGGGTTTTGTATTATAAAATTTGCTCTAATAATAAATTTCATGTATGAAATACTTATTTTGAGTTACATTGAAAGTTTAACTACATAAGTTTTTTGGTACATATAAAGAAATCTAAATTAGATAATTTTTAATTCAAATTTCAAACTTTCATTTGCTTCTGTTTTCATATGATCTTTCAATTCCGTTAATTTAAATTATACAAAAAAATTAAAAAATTAAAATTATTCAAATTTGAGATCTTGTACAAAAAATTTTGACATAAAATTTTGCATAGATATAAAAAAATATATATTCAAATTATCATCAAAAAAATTAAATTTTTTTGTTTTTTGGTATTGGTTCTAAATTTTTAAATTGAAATTAAGAATAACAATAATATTTTTAATACTTAAAAATAAAATACAACTGTTGTAAAAATTGATGAAAATTTAAATAAAAATAAGAATTTGTTTAAATGAACGTGTAAAGTTTTTAACGTGTTAGGTTTACTGAACGCAACTTTTATTATGTTCGAAATGCACTTTATTTTATTTGACATAAAATATTTAAATTTGAAATACAAAAATTTAAAAACGAAAAAATTGCTTAAGTATTATAAAGGCAGTTATAAAGAATAAATATTAAAAAGATACATTCACAGATTAATATATACAACTATCTTATACATTTGTTAATTGTGATTTTTAAACGAAAGTTGTTAAAAATACAACCAAATAAGCTCATGCTGTACATATAACGAAAATTATTGAAATTGTCGTTGAACAATTGTCGACGCCTTGTGGTAATGCAAAGAAGGCACTTAAGCGGAAAGCTGCTGAAAAGACAATTGCAACAATAACAAGTGAAACAAAAGACAAGGGCAATTTTTTTCTTTTGAGCATGATCAAATGCTCCTCGTGTTTCGCGGCAACTATAACTATAGTTGCCTTTTCAACAGCTTTCGCTTATGTGCCCTACTTGCTCGTTCAAGCACCGTGATCGCTATACTTGCTCGCTCAACCATTATGCTCTTGGTAACTTCTCTCTTGTTATCGAGCACGAAATCATGAATACAATGAAAACAAAAGTAAATATCAATATTTTTCAATCAAACATAAATACCAATATCAATTTTTTAAAATATGCAAATAAAGCATTTTCATTTCTCATGTATTTTTTAACAAATGTTTGATTTCAACAGAGCCTTAAGATATACTAAAGGGAAAATGTTTCAGTCGTAATTCATATTGTTTTATGCACTTTAATTCTTTTTGTTAAAAGTGATGTTCTGATCGATATTATCATTATCACTACCTTTATAACAACTCATCATCATGCTAACAAGTTTTATTTGGAACAACAAAACGAAAAATGTAACCCAACGCGTTGTACGTATTCCATTCTCTTTTTGTTTAAAACAAGAAACAATGAAAAATTTATACGAACTATAAATCACCAAAGAATCTGCCTAAATATATGCATACTTAGATACTATTTATAAATTTTATTAATAGGAATTAAGAAAAATATGTGTATGAAGTAGCAATCCGAAAAATAATGATGATGATGATAATAAAAGGCTTAGAAAAAAAAATAAGGAGGGAACAACTAAATTTACCTTGATTCGGCAATATTCGTACATCCATTAAGCATAAGGTGAAAGAAGCTTTGAAAATAATACAAAAATTAATCTTTCTTGCTCTCAAAACCTTTTTCTAAGGAAAAGAAAACCCAACTAAGGAGAACTCTCACAAAAAAAGAAAAAGAAAATCCTCCTATCACTTTAAGAATGGGGAGATGAAAATAGCTCTTTTGAAAAAAATAAATGGAGGAGAACCATTCTAAATGAGAGTTTTGTTTCTTTAAAAACAAAAAATGAGAACTATTTCATAGGAAAATGAAAATCATCTCTCGAAAAGAAGAGAACTATCTTCATCTCCCTAGGGGAATGATAACATCTCCATCTCCCTTAGAGGAAAATGAACACCAACTCCTTTAGAATAAAAAGATAAGAATATTGTTTTAAGAACCGGAAAATAAGAACCATCTCCTTGAAGAAAAGAAATAGAAAACTATCTCCTAGAAGAATTAGAGCACAAAACCTCACAACTCTCAACCTAAGAATGAAATATATAGAATTCCTCACACCTTAGGCATTTATAATGAGAAGAAAAGATCAAACAATTATCTAAAAAAAAAGATAACTATTATCGCAAATGATAATCTTAAATATGATAATTATCTTTAACATAACACAACACATATCTTTATCATCATTTTTTCCAAAACTTAAATTAATGACGACCTTTAATGCTATTAAATAAATTGAGTGCGATAGAAAAAAATGTTTACATGTTTGTTGGTAAGATGAAACTTTCTTTTAATGCTTCTGCTTTTCGTTAGTTTTTATTTGAAAATATGGTTCCAAATTTCAGGTCTAAGATCTCAATTTGAATGTGTCCAAGTTTAATTTAGTCCAAATTGTTAGATGAGGCTTTGAATTATCACTTTTTAAACATGAGAGTTTGATTGGGAATATGAGTAAACATTAGGGTTTTGTATTATAAAATTTGCTCTAAAAATAAATTTCATGTAAGAAATACTTATTTTGAATTACATTGAAAGTTTAACTACATAAGTTTTTGGGTAAAAATAAAGAAATCTAAATTAGATAATTTTTAATTCAAATTTCAAACTTTCATTTGATTATGTTTTCATATGATCTTTCAATTCCGTTAATTTAAATTATACAAAAAAATTAAAAAATTAAAATTATTCAAATTTGAGATCTGGTACAAAAAATTTTGACATAAAATTTTGCATAGATATAAAAATATATATATATTCAAATTATCATAAAAAAAATTAAATTTTTTTGTTTTTTGGTATTGGTTCTAAATTTTTAAATTGAAATTAAGAATAACAATAATATTTTTAATACTTAAAAATAAAATACAACTGTTATAAAAATTGATGAAAATTTAAATAAAAATAAGAATTTGTTTAAATGAACGTGTAAAGTTATTAATGTATTAGATTTACTAAATGTAACTTTTATTATGTACGAAGTACACATTATTTTATTTGACATAAAATTTTTAAATTTGAAATATCGAAATTTAAAATATGAAAAATTGTTAACGTATCATAAGGATGGTTATAAAGAATAAATATTAAAAAGATATGTTCACAGATTAATATTTACAACTGTCTTATACATTTGTTAATAGTAATTGTTAAATGAAAGTTGCTAAAAATACAACCAAATAAGCTCATGCAGTATGAAAATTATTGAAAGTGTCGTTGAACAATTGTCGACGCCTTGTGGTAATGCAAAGAAGGCACTCAAGCGAAAAGCTGCTAAAAAGACAATTGCAACAATAACTAGTGTAACAAAAGACAAGGGCAATTTTTTTCTTTTGAACATGATCAAATGCTCCTCGTGTTTCGCGGCAACTATAACTACAGTTGCCTTTTGAACAACTTTCGCTTATGTGCCTTACTTGCTCGTTCAAGCATCGTGATCGCTCTACTCGCTTGCTCAACCATTGTCCTCTTGGTAACTTCTTTCTTATTATTGAGCACGAAATCATGAATCCTATGAAAACAAAAGTAAATATCAATATTTTTCAATCAAACATAAATACCAATATCAATTTTTTAAAATATGCAAATAAAGCATTTTCATTTCTCATGTATTTTTTAACAAATATTTGATTTCAACAGAGCCTTAAGATATTATAAAAGGAAAATGTTTCAGTCGTAATTCACATTATTTTGTGCACTTAAATTCTTTCTGTTAAAAGTGATGTTCTGATCGATATTATCATTATCACTACCTTTATAACAACTCATCATCATGTTAACAAGTTTTATTTGGAATAATAAAAAGAAAAATGTAACGCAACGCGTTGTACGTATTCCTTTCTCTTTTTGTTTAAAACTAGAAACAATGAAAAATTTATACGAACCATAAATCACTAAAGAATCCGCCTAAATATATGCACACTTAGATACTACTTGTAAATTTTATTAATATGAATTAAGAAAAACATGTGTATGAAGTAGGAATCCAAAAAATGATGATGATGACGATGATAATAAAAAGCTTAGAAAAAAATAAGGAGGGAACAACTAAATTTACCTCGATTCGGCAATATTTGTACATCCATTAAACATAAGGTGAAAGAATCTTCTAAATTAATACACTGGTTAATCTTTCTTACTCTCAAAACCTTTTTCTAAGGAAAAGAAAACCCAACTAAGGAGAACTCTCACAGAAAAAAAAAAGAAAAAGAAAATCCTCCTATCACTTTAAGAATGGGGAAATGAAAATAGCTCTTTTGAAAAATAAATGGAGGAGAACCATTCTAGATGAGAATTATATTTCTTTAAAAACGAAAAATGAGAACTATTTCAAAGGAAAATGAAAATCATCTCTCAAAAAGATGAGAACTATCTTCATCTCCCTAGGGGAATGATAACATCTCCATCTCCCTTAGAGGAAAATGAAAACCAACTCCTTTAGAATAAAAAGATAAGAATATTGTTTTAAGAACCGGAAAATAAGAACCATCTCCTTGAAGAAAAGAAATAGAAAACTATCTCCTAGAAGAATTAGAGCACAAAACCTCATAACTCTCAACCTAAGAATGAAATATGTAGAATTCCTCACACTTTAGGCATTTATAATGAGAAGAAAAGATCATACAATTATCTGAAAAAAAAGATAAATATTATCGCTAACGATATTCTTAAATATGATAATTGTCTTTAACATAACACAACACATATCTTTATCATCATTTTTTCAAAAACTTAATTAATGACGACCTTTAATGCTATTAAATAAATTGAGTGCGACAGAAAAAAATGTTTACATGTTTGTTGGTAAGATGAAACTTTCTTTTAATGCTTCTACTTTTTGTTAGTTTTTATTTGAAAATATGGTTCCAAATTTCAGGTCTAAGATCTCAATTTGAATGTGTCCAAGTTTGATTTAGTCCAAATTGTTAGATGAGGCTTTGAATTATCACTTTTTAAACATGAGAGTTTGATTGGGAATATGAGTAAACATTAGGGTTTTGTATTATAAAATTTGCTCTAAAAATAAATTTCATGTAAGAAATACTTATTTTGAATTACATTGAAAGTTTAACTACATAAGTTTTTGGGTAAAAATAAAGAAATCTAAATTAGATAATTTTTAATTCAAATTTCAAACTTTCATTTGATTATGTTTTCATATGATCTTTCAATTCCGTTAATTTAAATTATACAAAAAAATTAAAAAATTAAAATTATTCAAATTTGAGATCTGGTACAAAAAATTTTGACATAAAATTTTGCATAGATATAAAAATATATATATATTCAAATTATCATAAAAAAAATTAAATTTTTTTGTTTTTTGGTATTTGTTCTAAATTTTAAATTGAAATTAAGAATAACAATAATATTTTTAATATTTAAAAATAAAATATAACAGTTAGAAAAGTAGATGAAAATTTAAACAAAAATAAGTATTTGTTTAAATGAACTTGTAAAGTTTTTAATGTATTAGGTTTACTGAATGCAACTTTTATTATGTTCGAATTACACTTTATTCTATTTGACATAAAATTTTTAAATTTGAAATATCAGAATTTAAAAATAAAAAAATTGCTGAAGTTTTATAAGGATGGTTATAAAGAATAAATATTAAAAAGATATGTTCACAGATTAATATATACAACTATCTTATACATTTGTTAATAGTGATTTTTAAAGGAAAGTTGTTAAAAATACAACCAAATAAGCTCATGTTGTACATATAACGAAAATTATTGAAATTGTCATTGAACAATTGTCGACTCCTTGTGGTAATGCAAAGAAGGCACTTAAGCGGAAAGCTGCTGAAAAGACAATTGCAACAATAACAAGTGTAACAAAAGACAAGGGCAATTTTTTTCTTTTGAACATGATCAAATGCTCCTCGTGTTTCGCGGCAACTATAACTATAGTTGCCTTTTCAACAGCTTTCGCTTATGTGCCCTACTTGCTCGTTCAAGCACCGTGATCGCTATACTTGCTCGCTCAACCATTATGCTCTTGGTAACTTCTCTCTTGTTATCGAGCACGAAATCATGAATACAATGAAAACAAAAGTAAATATCAATATTTTTCAATCAAACATAAATACCAATATCAATTTTTTAAAATATGCAAATAAAGCATTTTCATTTCTCATGTATTTTTTAACAAATGTTTGATTTCAACAGAGCCTTAAGATATACTAAAGGGAAAATGTTTCAGTCGTAATTCATATTGTTTTATGCACTTTAATTCTTTTTGTTAAAAGTGATGTTCTGATCGATATTATCATTATCACTACCTTTATAACAACTCATCATCATGCTAACAAGTTTTATTTGGAACAACAAAACGAAAAATGTAACCCAACGCGTTGTACGTATTCCATTCTCTTTTTGTTTAAAACAAGAAACAATGAAAAATTTATACGAACTATAAATCACCAAAGAATCTGCCTAAATATATGCATACTTAGATACTATTTATAAATTTTATTAATAGGAATTAAGAAAAATATGTGTATGAAGTAGCAATCCGAAAAATAATGATGATGATGATAATAAAAGGCTTAGAAAAAAAAATAAGGAGGGAACAACTAAATTTACCTTGATTCGGCAATATTCGTACATCCATTAAGCATAAGGTGAAAGAAGCTTTGAAAATAATACAAAAATTAATCTTTCTTGCTCTCAAAACCTTTTTCTAAGGAAAAGAAAACCCAACTAAGGAGAACTCTCACAAAAAAAGAAAAAGAAAATCCTCCTATCACTTTAAGAATGGGGAGATGAAAATAGCTCTTTTGAAAAAAATAAATGGAGGAGAACCATTCTAAATGAGAGTTTTGTTTCTTTAAAAACAAAAAATGAGAACTATTTCATAGGAAAATGAAAATCATCTCTCGAAAAGAAGAGAACTATCTTCATCTCCCTAGGGGAATGATAACATCTCCATCTCCCTTAGAGGAAAATGAACACCAACTCCTTTAGAATAAAAAGATAAGAATATTGTTTTAAGAACCGGAAAATAAGAACCATCTCCTTGAAGAAAAGAAATAGAAAACTATCTCCTAGAAGAATTAGAGCACAAAACCTCATAACTCTCAACCTAAGAATGAAATATGTAGAATTCCTCACACTTTAGGCATTTATAATGAGAAGAAAAGATCATACAATTATCTGAAAAAAAAGATAAATATTATCGCTAACGATATTCTTAAATATGATAATTGTCTTTAACATAACACAACACATATCTTTATCATCATTTTTTCAAAAACTTAATTAATGACGACCTTTAATGCTATTAAATAAATTGAGTGCGACAGAAAAAAATGTTTACATGTTTGTTGGTAAGATGAAACTTTCTTTTAATGCTTCTGCTTTTTGTTAGTTTTTATTTGAAAATATGGTTCCAAATTTCAGGTCTAAGATCTCAATTTGAATGTGTCCAAGTTTAATTTAGTCCAAATTGTTAGATGAGGCTTTGAATTATCACTTTTTAAACATGAGAGTTTGATTGGGAATATGAGTAAACATTAGGGTTTTGTATTATAAAATTTGCTCTAAAAATAAATTTCATGTAAGAAATACTTATTTTGAATTACATTGAAAGTTTAACTACATAAGTTTTTGGGTAAAAATAAAGAAATCTAAATTAGATAATTTTTAATTCAAATTTCAAACTTTCATTTGATTATGTTTTCATATGATCTTTCAATTCCGTTAATTTAAATTATACAAAAAAATTAAAAAATTAAAATTATTCAAATTTGAGATCTGGTACAAAAAATTTTGACATAAAATTTTGCATAGATATAAAAATATATATATATTCAAATTATCATAAAAAAAATTAAATTTTTTTGTTTTTTGGTATTTGTTCTAAATTTTAAATTGAAATTAAGAATAACAATAATATTTTTAATATTTAAAAATAAAATATAACAGTTAGAAAAGTAGATGAAAATTTAAACAAAAATAAGTATTTGTTTAAATGAACTTGTAAAGTTTTTAATGTATTAGGTTTACTGAATGCAACTTTTATTATGTTCGAATTACACTTTATTCTATTTGACATAAAATTTTTAAATTTGAAATATCAGAATTTAAAAATAAAAAAATTGCTGAAGTTTTATAAGGATGGTTATAAAGAATAAATATTAAAAAGATATGTTCACAGATTAATATATACAACTATCTTATACATTTGTTAATAGTGATTTTTAAAGGAAAGTTGTTAAAAATACAACCAAATAAGCTCATGTTGTACATATAACGAAAATTATTGAAATTGTCGTTGAACAATTGTCGACTCCTTGTGGTAATGCAAAGAAGGCACTTAAGCGGAAAGCTGCTGAAAAGACAATTGCAACAATAACAAGTGTAACAAAAGACAAGGGCAATTTTTTTCTTTTGAACATGATCAAATGCTCCTCGTGTTTCGCGGCAACTATAACTATAGTTGCCTTTTCAACAGCTTTCGCTTATGTGCCCTACTTGCTCGTTCAAGCACCGTGATCGCTATACTTGCTCGCTCAACCATTATGCTCTTGGTAACTTCTCTCTTGTTATCGAGCACGAAATCATGAATACAATGAAAACAAAAGTAAATATCAATATTTTTCAATCAAACATAAATACCAATATCAATTTTTTAAAATATGCAAATAAAGCATTTTCATTTCTCATGTATTTTTTAACAAATGTTTGATTTCAACAGAGCCTTAAGATATACTAAAGGGAAAATGTTTCAGTCGTAATTCATATTGTTTTATGCACTTTAATTCTTTTTGTTAAAAGTGATGTTCTGATCGATATTATCATTATCACTACCTTTATAACAACTCATCATCATGCTAACAAGTTTTATTTGGAACAACAAAACGAAAAATGTAACCCAACGCGTTGTACGTATTCCATTCTCTTTTTGTTTAAAACAAGAAACAATGAAAAATTTATACGAACTATAAATCACCAAAGAATCTGCCTAAATATATGCATACTTAGATACTATTTATAAATTTTATTAATAGGAATTAAGAAAAATATGTGTATGAAGTAGCAATCCGAAAAATAATGATGATGATGATAATAAAAGGCTTAGAAAAAAAAATAAGGAGGGAACAACTAAATTTACCTTGATTCGGCAATATTCGTACATCCATTAAGCATAAGGTGAAAGAAGCTTTGAAAATAATACAAAAATTAATCTTTCTTGCTCTCAAAACCTTTTTCTAAGGAAAAGAAAACCCAACTAAGGAGAACTCTCACAAAAAAAGAAAAAGAAAATCCTCCTATCACTTTAAGAATGGGGAGATGAAAATAGCTCTTTTGAAAAAAATAAATGGAGGAGAACCATTCTAAATGAGAGTTTTGTTTCTTTAAAAACAAAAAATGAGAACTATTTCATAGGAAAATGAAAATCATCTCTCGAAAAGAAGAGAACTATCTTCATCTCCCTAGGGGAATGATAACATCTCCATCTCCCTTAGAGGAAAATGAACACCAACTCCTTTAGAATAAAAAGATAAGAATATTGTTTTAAGAACCGGAAAATAAGAACCATCTCCTTGAAGAAAAGAAATAGAAAACTATCTCCTAGAAGAATTAGAGCACAAAACCTCACAACTCTCAACCTAAGAATGAAATATATAGAATTCCTCACACCTTAGGCATTTATAATGAGAAGAAAAGATCATACAATTATCTGAAAAAAAAGATAAATATTATCGCTAACGATATTCTTAAATATGATAATTGTCTTTAACATAACACAACACATATCTTTATCATCATTTTTTCAAAAACTTAATTAATGACGACCTTTAATGCTATTAAATAAATTGAGTGCGATAGAAAAAAATGTTTACATGTTTGTTGGTAAGATGAAACTTTCTTTTAATGCTTCTGCTTTTTGTTAGTTTTTATTTGAAAATATGGTTCCAAATTTCAGGTCTAAGATCTCAATTTGAATGTGTCCAAGTTTAATTTAGTCCAAATTGTTAGATGAGGCTTTGAATTATCACTTTTTAAACATGAGAGTTTGATTGGGAATATGAGTAAACATTAGGGTTTTGTATTATAAAATTTGCTCTAAAAATAAATTTCATGTAAGAAATACTTATTTTGAATTACATTGAAAGTTTAACTACATAAGTTTTTGGGTAAAAATAAAGAAATCTAAATTAGATAATTTTTAATTCAAATTTCAAACTTTCATTTGATTATGTTTTCATATGATCTTTCAATTCCGTTAATTTAAATTATACAAAAAAATTAAAAAATTAAAATTATTCAAATTTGAGATCTGGTACAAAAAATTTTGACATAAAATTTTGCATAGATATAAAAATATATATATATTCAAATTATCATAAAAAAAATTAAATTTTTTTGTTTTTTGGTATTGGTTCTAAATTTTTAAATTGAAATTAAGAATAACAATAATATTTTTAATACTTAAAAATAAAATACAACTGTTATAAAAATTGATGAAAATTTAAATAAAAATAAGAATTTGTTTAAATGAACGTGTAAAGTTATTAATGTATTAGATTTACTAAATGTAACTTTTATTATGTACGAAGTACACATTATTTTATTTGACATAAAATTTTTAAATTTGAAATATCGAAATTTAAAAATGAAAAATTGTTAACGTATCATAAGGATGGTTATAAAGAATAAATATTAAAAAGATATGTTCACAGATTAATATTTACAACTGTCTTATACATTTGTTAATAGTGATTGTTAAATGAAAGTTGCTAAAAATACAACCAAATAAGCTCATGTACATATAACGAAAATTATTGAAATTGTCGTTGAACAATTGTCGACTCCTTGTGGTAATGCAAAGAAGGCACTTAAGCGGAAAGCTGCTGAAAAGACAATTGCAACAATAACTAGTGTAACAAAAGACAAGGGCAATTTTTTTCTTTTGAACATGATCAAATGCTCCTCGTGTTTCGCGGCAACTATAACTACAGTTGCCTTTTCAACAGCTTTCGCTTATGTGCCCTACTTGCTCGTTCAAGCACCGTGATCGCTATACTCGCTCGCTCAACCATTGTGCTCTTGGTAACTTCTCTCTTGTTATCGAGCACGAAATCATGAATACTATGAAAACAAAAGTAAATATCAATATTTTTCAATCAAACATAAATACCAATATCAATTTTTTAAAATATGCAAATAAAGCATTTTCATTTCTCATGTATTTTTTAACAAATATTTGATTTCAACAGAGCCTTAAGATATACTAAAGGAAAATGTTTCAGTCGTAATTCACATTGTTTTGTGCACTTAAATTCTTTTTGTTAAAAGTGATGTTCTGATCGATATTATCATTATCACTACCTTTATAACAACTCATCATCATGTTAACAAGTTTTATTTGGAATAATAAAAAGAAAAATGTAACGCAACGCGTTGTACGTATTCCATTCTCTTTTTGTTTAAAACTAGAAACAATGAAAAATTTATACGAACATAAATCACTAAAGAATCCGCCTAAATATATGCACACTTAGATACTACTTGTAAATTTTATTAATATAAATTAAGAAAAACATGTGTATGAAGTAGGAATCCAAAAAAATGATGATGATGACGATGATAATAAAAAGCTTAGAAAAAAATAAGGAGGGAACAACTAAATTTACCTTGATTCGGCAATATTTGTACATCCATTAAACATAAGGTGAAAGAATCTTCTAAATTAATACACTGGTTAATCTTTCTTACTCTCAAAACCTTTTTCTAAGGAAAAGAAAACCCAACTAAGGAGAACTCTCACAGAAAAAAAAAAAAAGAAAAAGAAAATCCTCCTATCACTTTAAGAATGGGGAAATGAAAATAGCTCTTTTGAAAAATAAATGGAGGAGAACCATTCTAGATGAGAATTATATTTCTTTAAAAACGAAAAATGAGAACTATTTTTCGAAGGAAAATGAAAATCATCTCTCAAAAAGATGAGAACTATCTTCATCTCCCTAGGGGAATGATAACATCTCCATCTCCCTTAGAGGAAAATGAAAACCAACTCCTTTAGAATAAAAAGATAAGAATATTGTTTTAAGAACCGGAAAATAAGAACCATCTCCTTGAAGAAAAGAAATAGAAAACTATCTCCTAGAAGAATTAGAGCACAAAACCTCATAACTCTCAACCTAAGAATGAAATATGTAGAATTCCTCACACCTTAGGCATTTATAATGAGAAGAAAAGATCATACAATTATCTGAAAAAAAAGATAAATATTATCGCTAACGATATTCTTAAATATGATAATTGTCTTTAACATAACACAACACATATCTTTATCATCATTTTTTCAAAAACTTAATTAATGACGACCTTTAATGCTATTAAATAAATTGAGTGCGACAGAAAAAAATGTTTACATGTTTGTTGGTAAGATGAAACTTTCTTTTAATGCTTCTGCTTTTTGTTAGTTTTTATTTGAAAATATGGTTCCAAATTTCAGGTCTAAGATCTCAATTTGAATGTGTCCAAGTTTAATTTAGTCCAAATTGTTAGATGAGGCTTTGAATTATCACTTTTTAAACATGAGAGTTTGATTGGGAATATGAGTAAACATTAGGGTTTTGTATTATAAAATTTGCTCTAAAAATAAATTTCATGTAAGAAATACTTATTTTGAATTACATTGAAAGTTTAACTACATAAGTTTTTGGGTAAAAATAAAGAAATCTAAATTAGACAATTTTTAATTCAAATTTCAAACTTTCATTTGATTATGTTTTCATATGATCTTTCAATTCCGTTAATTTAAATTATACAAAAAAATTAAAAAATTAAAATTATTCAAATTTGAGATCTGGTACAAAAAATTTTGACATAAAATTTTGCATAGATATAAAAATATATATATATTCAAATTATCATCAAAAAAATTAAATTTTTTTGTTTTTTGGTATTTGTTCTAAATTTTAAATTGAAATTAAGAATAACAATAATATTTTTAATATTTAAAAATAAAATATAACAGTTAGAAAAGTAGATGAAAATTTAAACAAAAATAAGAATTTGTTTAAATGAACTTGTAAAGTTTTTAATGTATTAGGTTTACTGAATGCAACTTTTATTATGTTCGAATTACACTTTATTCTATTTGACATAAAATTTTTAAATTTGAAATATCAGAATTTAAAAATAAAAAAATTGCTGAAGTTTTATAAGGATGGTTATAAAGAATAAATATTAAAAAGATATGTTCACAGATTAATATATACAACTATCTTATACATTTGTTAATAGTGATTTTTAAAGGAAAGTTGTTAAAAATACAACCAAATAAGCTCATGTTGTACATATAACGAAAATTATTGAAATTGTCGTTGAACAATTGTCGACTCCTTGTGGTAATGCAAAGAAGGCACTTAAGCGGAAAGCTGCTGAAAAGACAATTGCAACAATAACAAGTGTAACAAAAGACAAGGGCAATTTTTTTCTTTTGAACATGATCAAATGCTCCTCGTGTTTCGCGGCAACTATAACTATAGTTGCCTTTTCAACAGCTTTCGCTTATGTGCCCTACTTGCTCGTTCAAGCACCGTGATCGCTATACTTGCTCGCTCAACCATTATGCTCTTGGTAACTTCTCTCTTGTTATCGAGCACGAAATCATGAATACAATGAAAACAAAAGTAAATATCAATATTTTTCAATCAAACATAAATACCAATATCAATTTTTTAAAATATGCAAATAAAGCATTTTCATTTCTCATGTATTTTTTAACAAATGTTTGATTTCAACAGAGCCTTAAGATATACTAAAGGGAAAATGTTTCAGTCGTAATTCATATTGTTTTATGCACTTTAATTCTTTTTGTTAAAAGTGATGTTCTGATCGATATTATCATTATCACTACCTTTATAACAACTCATCATCATGCTAACAAGTTTTATTTGGAACAACAAAACGAAAAATGTAACCCAACGCGTTGTACGTATTCCATTCTCTTTTTGTTTAAAACAAGAAACAATGAAAAATTTATACGAACTATAAATCACCAAAGAATCTGCCTAAATATATGCATACTTAGATACTATTTATAAATTTTATTAATAGGAATTAAGAAAAATATGTGTATGAAGTAGCAATCCGAAAAATAATGATGATGATGATAATAAAAGGCTTAGAAAAAAAAATAAGGAGGGAACAACTAAATTTACCTTGATTCGGCAATATTCGTACATCCATTAAGCATAAGGTGAAAGAAGCTTTGAAAATAATACAAAAATTAATCTTTCTTGCTCTCAAAACCTTTTTCTAAGGAAAAGAAAACCCAACTAAGGAGAACTCTCACAAAAAAAGAAAAAGAAAATCCTCCTATCACTTTAAGAATGGGGAGATGAAAATAGCTCTTTTGAAAAAAATAAATGGAGGAGAACCATTCTAAATGAGAGTTTTGTTTCTTTAAAAACAAAAAATGAGAACTATTTCATAGGAAAATGAAAATCATCTCTCGAAAAGAAGAGAACTATCTTCATCTCCCTAGGGGAATGATAACATCTCCATCTCCCTTAGAGGAAAATGAACACCAACTCCTTTAGAATAAAAAGATAAGAATATTGTTTTAAGAACCGGAAAATAAGAACCATCTCCTTGAAGAAAAGAAATAGAAAACTATCTCCTAGAAGAATTAGAGCACAAAACCTCATAACTCTCAACCTAAGAATGAAATATGTAGAATTCCTCACACTTTAGGCATTTATAATGAGAAGAAAAGATCATACAATTATCTGAAAAAAAAGATAAATATTATCGCTAACGATATTCTTAAATATGATAATTGTCTTTAACATAACACAACACATATCTTTATCATCATTTTTTCAAAAACTTAATTAATGACGACCTTTAATGCTATTAAATAAATTGAGTGCGACAGAAAAAAATGTTTACATGTTTGTTGGTAAGATGAAACTTTCTTTTAATGCTTCTGCTTTTTGTTAGTTTTTATTTGAAAATATGGTTCCAAATTTCAGGTCTAAGATCTCAATTTGAATGTGTCCAAGTTTAATTTAGTCCAAATTGTTAGATGAGGCTTTGAATTATCACTTTTTAAACATGAGAGTTTGATTGGGAATATGAGTAAACATTAGGGTTTTGTATTATAAAATTTGCTCTAAAAATAAATTTCATGTAAGAAATACTTATTTTGAATTACATTGAAAGTTTAACTACATAAGTTTTTGGGTAAAAATAAAGAAATCTAAATTAGATAATTTTTAATTCAAATTTCAAACTTTCATTTGATTATGTTTTCATATGATCTTTCAATTCCGTTAATTTAAATTATACAAAAAAATTAAAAAATTAAAATTATTCAAATTTGAGATCTGGTACAAAAAATTTTGACATAAAATTTTGCATAGATATAAAAATATATATATATTCAAATTATCATCAAAAAAATTAAATTTTTTTGTTTTTTGGTATTGGTTCTAAATTTTTAAATTGAAATTAAGAATAACAATAATATTTTTAATACTTAAAAATAAAATACAACTGTTATAAAAATTGATGAAAATTTAAATAAAAATAAGAATTTGTTTAAATGAACATGTAAAGTTATTAATGTATTAGATTTACTAAATGTAACTTTTATTATGTACGAAGTACACATTATTTTATTTGACATAAAATTTTTAAATTTGAAATATCGAAATTTAAAAAATGAAAAATTGTTAACGTATCATAAGGATGGTTATAAAGAATAAATATTAAAAAGATATGTTCACAGATTAATATTTACAACTGTCTTATACATTTGTTAATAGTGATTGTTAAATGAAAGTTGCTAAAAATACAACCAAATAAGCTCATGTTGTACATATAACGAAAATTATTGAAATTGTCGTTGAACAATTGTCGACTCCTTGTGGTAATGCAAAGAAGGCACTTAAGCGGAAAGCTGCTGAAAAGACAATTGCAACAATAACAAGTGTAACAAAAGACAAGGGCAATTTTTTTCTTTTGAACATGATCAAATGCTCCTCGTGTTTCGCGGCAACTATAACTATAGTTGCCTTTTCAACAGCTTTCGCTTATGTGCCCTACTTGCTCGTTCAAGCACCGTGATCGCTATACTTGCTCGCTCAACCATTATGCTCTTGGTAACTTCTCTCTTGTTATCGAGCACGAAATCATGAATACAATGAAAACAAAAGTAAATATCAATATTTTTCAATCAAACATAAATACCAATATCAATTTTTTAAAATATGCAAATAAAGCATTTTCATTTCTCATGTATTTTTTAACAAATGTTTGATTTCAACAGAGCCTTAAGATATACTAAAGGGAAAATGTTTCAGTCGTAATTCATATTGTTTTATGCACTTTAATTCTTTTTGTTAAAAGTGATGTTCTGATCGATATTATCATTATCACTACCTTTATAACAACTCATCATCATGCTAACAAGTTTTATTTGGAACAACAAAACGAAAAATGTAACCCAACGCGTTGTACGTATTCCATTCTCTTTTTGTTTAAAACAAGAAACAATGAAAAATTTATACGAACTATAAATCACCAAAGAATCTGCCTAAATATATGCATACTTAGATACTATTTATAAATTTTATTAATAGGAATTAAGAAAAATATGTGTATGAAGTAGCAATCCGAAAAATAATGATGATGATGATAATAAAAGGCTTAGAAAAAAAAATAAGGAGGGAACAACTAAATTTACCTTGATTCGGCAATATTCGTACATCCATTAAGCATAAGGTGAAAGAAGCTTTGAAAATAATACAAAAATTAATCTTTCTTGCTCTCAAAACCTTTTTCTAAGGAAAAGAAAACCCAACTAAGGAGAACTCTCACAAAAAAAGAAAAAGAAAATCCTCCTATCACTTTAAGAATGGGGAGATGAAAATAGCTCTTTTGAAAAAAATAAATGGAGGAGAACCATTCTAAATGAGAGTTTTGTTTCTTTAAAAACAAAAAATGAGAACTATTTCATAGGAAAATGAAAATCATCTCTCGAAAAGAAGAGAACTATCTTCATCTCCCTAGGGGAATGATAACATCTCCATCTCCCTTAGAGGAAAATGAACACCAACTCCTTTAGAATAAAAAGATAAGAATATTGTTTTAAGAACCGGAAAATAAGAACCATCTCCTTGAAGAAAAGAAATAGAAAACTATCTCCTAGAAGAATTAGAGCACAAAACCTCACAACTCTCAACCTAAGAATGAAATATATAGAATTCCTCACACCTTAGGCATTTATAATGAGAAGAAAAGATCAAACAATTATCTAAAAAAAAAGATAACTATTATCGCAAATGATAATCTTAAATATGATAATTATCTTTAACATAACACAACACATATCTTTATCATCATTTTTTCCAAAACTTAAATTAATGACGACCTTTAATGCTATTAAATAAATTGAGTGCGATAGAAAAAAATGTTTACATGTTTGTTGGTAAGATGAAACTTTCTTTTAATGCTTCTGCTTTTTGTTAGTTTTTATTTGAAAATATGGTTCCAAATTTCAGGTCTAAGATCTCAATTTGAATGTGTCCAAGTTTAATTTAGTCCAAATTGTTAGATGAGGCTTTGAATTATCACTTTTTAAACATGAGAGTTTGATTGGGAATATGAGTAAACATTAGGGTTTTGTATTATAAAATTTGCTCTAAAAATAAATTTCATGTAAGAAATACTTATTTTGAATTACATTGAAAGTTTAACTACATAAGTTTTTGGGTAAAAATAAAGAAATCTAAATTAGATAATTTTTAATTCAAATTTCAAACTTTCATTTGATTATGTTTTCATATGATCTTTCAATTCCGTTAATTTAAATTATACAAAAAAATTAAAAAATTAAAATTATTCAAATTTGAGATCTGGTACAAAAAATTTTGACATAAAATTTTGCATAGATATAAAAATATATATATATTCAAATTATCATCAAAAAAATTAAATTTTTTTGTTTTTTGGTATTGGTTCTAAATTTTTAAATTGAAATTAAGAATAACAATAATATTTTTAATACTTAAAAATAAAATACAACTGTTATAAAAATTGATGAAAATTTAAATAAAAATAAGAATTTGTTTAAATGAACGTGTAAAGTTATTAATGTATTAGATTTACTAAATGTAACTTTTATTATGTACGAAGTACACATTATTTTATTTGACATAAAATTTTTAAATTTGAAATATCGAAATTTAAAAAATGAAAAATTGTTAACGTATCATAAGGATGGTTATAAAGAATAAATATTAAAAAGATATGTTCACAGATTAATATTTACAACTGTCTTATACATTTGTTAATAGTGATTGTTAAATGAAAGTTGCTAAAAATACAACCAAATAAGCTCATGCAGTATGAAAATTATTGAAAGTGTCGTTGAACAATTGTCGACGCCTTGTGGTAATGCAAAGAAGGCACTCAAGCGAAAAGCTGCTGAAAAGACAATTGCAACAATAACTAGTGTAACAAAAGACAAGGGCAATTTTTTTCTTTTGAACATGATCAAATGCTCCTTGTGTTTCGCGGCAACTATAACTACAGTTGCCTTTTGAACAACTTTCGCTTATGTGCCTTACTTGCTCGTTCAAGCATCGTGATCGCTCTACTCGCTCGCTCAACCATTGTCCTCTTGGTAACTTCTTTCTTATTATTGAGCACGAAATCATGAATTCTATGAAAACAAAAGTAAATATCAATATTTTTCAATCAATCATAAATACCAATATCAATTTTTTAAAATATGCAAAGCATTTTCATTTCTCATGTATTTTTTAACAAATATTTGATTTCAACAGAGCCTTAAGATATTATAAAAGGAAAATGTTTCAGTCGTAATTCACATTATTTTGTGCACTTAAATTCTTTCTGTTAAAAGTGATGTTCTGATCGATATTATCATTATCACTACCTTTATAACAACTCATCATCATGTTAACAAGTTTTATTTGGAATAATAAAAAGAAAAATGTAACGCAACGCGTTGTAAGTATTCCTTTCTCTTTTTGTTTAAAACTAGAAACAACGAAAAATTTATACGAACCATAAATCACTAAAGAATCCGCCTAAATATATGCACACTTAGATACTACTTGTAAATTTTATTAATATAAATTAAGAAAAACATGTGTATGAAGTAGGAATCCAAAAAAATGATGATGATGACGATGATAATAAAAAGCTTAGAAAAAAATAAGGAGGGAACAACTAAATTTACCTTGATTCGGCAATATTTGTACATCCATTAAACATAAGGTGAAAGAATCTTCTAAATTAATACACTGGTTAATCTTTCTTACTCTCAAAACCTTTTTCTAAGGAAAAGAAAACCCAACTAAGGAGAACTCTCACAGAAAAAAAAAAAAAGAAAAAGAAAATCCTCCTATCACTTTAAGAATGGGGAAATGAAAATAGCTCTTTTGAAAAATAGATGGAGGAGAACCATTCTAGATGAGAATTATATTTCTTTAAAAACGAAAAATGAGAACTATTTCGAAGGAAAATGAAAATCATCTCTCAAAAAGATGAGAACTATCTTCATCTCCCTAGGGGAATGATAACATCTCCATCTCCCTTAGAGGAAAATGAAAACCAACTCCTTTAGAATAAAAGATAAGAATATTGTTTTAAGAACCGGAAAATAAGAACCATCTCCTTGAAGAAAAGAAATAGAAAACTATCTCCTAGAAGAATTAGAGCACAAAACCTCAAAACTCTCAACCTAAGAATGAAATATGTAGAATTCCTCACACCTTAGGCATTTATAATGAGAAGAAAAGATCAAACAATTATCTAAAAAAAAAGATAAATATTATCGCTAACGATATTCTTAAATATGATAATTATCTTCAACATAACACAACACATATCTTTATCATCATTTTTTCAAAAACTTAAATTAATGACGACCTTTAATGCTATTAAATAAATTGAGTGCGACAGAAAAAAATGTTTACATGTTTGTTGGTAAGATGAAACTTTCTTTTAATGCTTCTGCTTTTTGTTAGTTTTTATTTGAAAATATGGTTCCAAATTTCAGGTCTAAGATCTCAATTTGAATGTGTCCAAGTTTAATTTAGTCCAAATTTTTAGATGAGGCTTTGAATTATCACTTTTTAAACATGAGAGTTTGATTGGGAATATGAGTAAACATTAGGGTTTTGTATTATAAAATTTGCTCTAAAAATAAATTTCATGTAAGAAATTCTTATTTTGAATTACATTGAAAGTTTAACTACACAAGTTTTTGGGTAAACATAAAGAAATCTAAATTAGACAATTTTTAATTCAAATTTTAAACTTTCATTTGATTATGTTTTCATATGATCTTTCAATTCGGTTAATTTAAATTATACAAAAAATTAAAAAATTAAAATTATTCAAATTTGAGATCTGGTACAAAAAATTTTGACATAAAATTTTACATAGATGTAAAAATATATATATTAAAATTATCATCAAAAAAATTAAATTTTTTTGTTTTTTGGTATTTGTTCTAAATTTTAAATTGAAATTAAGAATAACAACAATATTTTTAATATTTAAAAATAAAATATAACAGTTAGAAAAGTAGATGAAAATTTAAACAAAAATAAGAATTTGTTTAAATGAACTTGTAAAGTTTTTAATGTATTCGGTTTACTGAATGCAACTTTTATTATGTTCGAATTACACTTTATTCTATTTGACATAAAATTTTTAAATTTGAAATATCAGAATTTAAAAATAAAAAAATTGCTGAAGTTTTATAAGGATGGTTATAAAGAATAAATATTAAAAAGATATGTTCACAGATTAATATATACAACTATCTTATACATTTGTTAATAGTGATTTTTAAAGGAAAGTTGTTAAAAATACAACCAAATAAGCTCATGTTGTACATATAACGAAAATTATTGAAATTGTCATTGAACAATTGTCGACTCCTTGTGGTAATGCAAAGAAGGCACTTAAGCGGAAAGCTGCTGAAAAGACAATTGCAACAATAACAAGTGTAACAAAAGACAAGGGCAATTTTTTTCTTTTGAACATGATCAAATGCTCCTCGTGTTTCGCGGCAACTATAACTATAGTTGCCTTTTCAACAGCTTTCGCTTATGTGCCCTACTTGCTCGTTCAAGCACCGTGATCGCTATACTTGCTCGCTCAACCATTATGCTCTTGGTAACTTCTCTCTTGTTATCGAGCACGAATTCATGAATACAATGAAAACAAAAGTAAATATCAATATTTTTCAATCAAACATAAATACCAATATCAATTTTTTAAAATATGCAAATAAAGCATTTTCATTTCTCATGTATTTTTTAACAAATGTTTGATTTCAACAGAGCCTTAAGATATACTAAAGGGAAAATGTTTCAGTCGTAATTCATATTGTTTTATGCACTTTAATTCTTTTTGTTAAAAGTGATGTTCTGATCGATATTATCATTATCACTACCTTTATAACAACTCATCATCATGCTAACAAGTTTTATTTGGAACAACAAAATGAAAAATGTAACCCAACGCGTTGTACGTATTCCATTCTCTTTTTGTTTAAAACAAGAAACAATGAAAAATTTATACGAACTATAAATCACCAAAGAATCTGCCTAAATATATGCATACTTAGATACTATTTATAAATTTTATTAATAGGAATTAAGAAAAATATGTGTATGAAGTAGCAATCCGAAAAATAATGATGATGATGATAATAAAAGGCTTAGAAAAAAAATAAGGAGGGAACAACTAAATTTACCTTGATTCGGCAATATTCGTACATCCATTAAGCATAAGGTGAAAGAAGCTTTGAAAATAATACAAAAATTAATCTTTCTTGCTCTCAAAACCTTTTTCTAAGGAAAAGAAAACCCAACTAAGGAGAACTCTCACAAAAAAAGAAAAAGAAAATCCTCCTATCACTTTAAGAATGGGGAGATGAAAATAGCTCTTTTGAAAAAAATAAATGGAGGAGAACCATTCTAAATGAGAGTTTTGTTTCTTTAAAAACAAAAAATGAGAACTATTTCATAGGAAAATGAAAATCATCTCTCGAAAAGAAGAGAACTATCTTCATCTCCCTAGGGGAATGATAACATCTCCATCTCCCTTAGAGGAAAATGAACACCAACTCCTTTAGAATAAAAAGATAAGAATATTGTTTTAAGAACCGGAAAATAAGAACCATCTCCTTGAAGAAAAGAAATAGAAAACTATCTCCTAGAAGAATTAGAGCACAAAACCTCATAACTCTCAACCTAAGAATGAAATATGTAGAATTCCTCACACTTTAGGCATTTATAATGAGAAGAAAAGATCATACAATTATCTGAAAAAAAAGATAAATATTATCGCTAACGATATTCTTAAATATGATAATTGTCTTTAACATAACACAACACATATCTTTATCATCATTTTTTCAAAAACTTAATTAATGACGACCTTTAATGCTATTAAATAAATTGAGTGCGATAGAAAAAAATGTTTACATGTTTGTTGGTAAGATGAAACTTTCTTTTAATGCTTCTGCTTTTTGTTAGTTTTTATTTGAAAATATGGTTCCAAATTTCAGGTCTAAGATCTCAATTTGAATGTGTCCAAGTTTAATTTAGTCCAAATTGTTAGATGAGGCTTTGAATTATCACTTTTTAAACATGAGAGTTTGATTGGGAATATGAGTAAACATTAGGGTTTTGTATTATAAAATTTGCTCTAAAAATAAATTTCATGTAAGAAATACTTATTTTGAATTACATTGAAAGTTTAACTACATAAGTTTTTGGGTAAAAATAAAGAAATCTAAATTAGATAATTTTTAATTCAAATTTCAAACTTTCATTTGATTATGTTTTCATATGATCTTTCAATTCCGTTAATTTAAATTATACAAAAAAATTAAAAAATTAAAATTATTCAAATTTGAGATCTGGTACAAAAAATTTTGACATAAAATTTTGCATAGATATAAAAATATATATATATTCAAATTATCATCAAAAAAATTAAATTTTTTTGTTTTTTGGTATTGGTTCTAAATTTTTAAATTGAAATTAAGAATAACAATAATATTTTTAATACTTAAAAATAAAATACAACTGTTATAAAAATTGATGAAAATTTAAATAAAAATAAGAATTTGTTTAAATGAACATGTAAAGTTATTAATGTATTAGATTTACTAAATGTAACTTTTATTATGTACGAAGTACACATTATTTTATTTGACATAAAATTTTTAAATTTGAAATATCGAAATTTAAAAAATGAAAAATTGTTAACGTATCATAAGGATGGTTATAAAGAATAAATATTAAAAAGATATGTTCACAGATTAATATTTACAACTGTCTTATACATTTGTTAATAGTGATTGTTAAATGAAAGTTGCTAAAAATACAACCAAATAAGCTCATGTTGTACATATAACGAAAATTATTGAAATTGTCGTTGAACAATTGTCGACTCCTTGTGGTAATGCAAAGAAGGCACTTAAGCGGAAAGCTGCTGAAAAGACAATTGCAACAATAACAAGTGTAACAAAAGACAAGGGCAATTTTTTTCTTTTGAACATGATCAAATGCTCCTCGTGTTTCGCGGCAACTATAACTATAGTTGCCTTTTCAACAGCTTTCGCTTATGTGCCCTACTTGCTCGTTCAAGCACCGTGATCGCTATACTTGCTCGCTCAACCATTATGCTCTTGGTAACTTCTCTCTTGTTATCGAGCACGAAATCATGAATACAATGAAAACAAAAGTAAATATCAATATTTTTCAATCAAACATAAATACCAATATCAATTTTTTAAAATATGCAAATAAAGCATTTTCATTTCTCATGTATTTTTTAACAAATGTTTGATTTCAACAGAGCCTTAAGATATACTAAAGGGAAAACGTTTCAGTCGTAATTCATATTGTTTTATGCACTTTAATTCTTTTTGTTAAAAGTGATGTTCTGATCGATATTATCATTATCACTACCTTTATAACAACTCATCATCATGCTAACAAGTTTTATTTGGAACAACAAAACGAAAAATGTAACCCAACGCGTTGTACGTATTCCATTCTCTTTTTGTTTAAAACAAGAAACAATGAAAAATTTATACGAACTATAAATCACCAAAGAATCTGCCTAAATATATGCATACTTAGATACTATTTATAAATTTTATTAATAGGAATTAAGAAAAATATGTGTATGAAGTAGCAATCCGAAAAATAATGATGATGATGATAATAAAAGGCTTAGAAAAAAAAATAAGGAGGGAACAACTAAATTTACCTTGATTCGGCAATATTCGTACATCCATTAAGCATAAGGTGAAAGAAGCTTTGAAAATAATACAAAAATTAATCTTTCTTGCTCTCAAAACCTTTTTCTAAGGAAAAGAAAACCCAACTAAGGAGAACTCTCACAAAAAAAGAAAAAGAAAATCCTCCTATCACTTTAAGAATGGGGAGATGAAAATAGCTCTTTTGAAAAAAATAAATGGAGGAGAACCATTCTAAATGAGAGTTTTGTTTCTTTAAAAACAAAAAATGAGAACTATTTCATAGGAAAATGAAAATCATCTCTCGAAAAGAAGAGAACTATCTTCATCTCCCTAGGGGAATGATAACATCTCCATCTCCCTTAGAGGAAAATGAACACCAACTCCTTTAGAATAAAAAGATAAGAATATTGTTTTAAGAACCGGAAAATAAGAACCATCTCCTTGAAGAAAAGAAATAGAAAACTATCTCCTAGAAGAATTAGAGCACAAAACCTCACCACTCTCAACCTAAGAATTAAATATATAGAATTCCTCACACCTTAGGCATTTCTAATGAGAAGAAAAGATCAAACAATTATCTAAAAAAAAAGATAACTATTATCGCAAATGATAATCTTAAATATGATAATTATCTTTAACATAACACAACACATCTTTATCATCATTTTTTCCAAAACTTAAATTAATGACGACCTTTAATGCTATTAAATAAATTGAGTGCGATAGAAAAAAATGTTTACATGTTTGTTGGTAAGATGAAACTTTCTTTTAATGCTTCTGCTTTTCGTTAGTTTTTATTTGAAAATATGGTTCCAAATTTCAGGTCTAAGATCTCAATTTGAATGTGTCCAAGTTTAATTTAGTCCAAATTGTTAGATGAGGCTTTGAATTATCACTTTTTAAACATGAGAGTTTGATTGGGAATATGAGTAAACATTAGGGTTTTGTATTATAAAATTTGCTCTAAAAATAAATTTCATGTAAGAAATACTTATTTTGAATTACATTGAAAGTTTAACTACATAAGTTTTTGGGTAAAAATAAAGAAATCTAAATTAGATAATTTTTAATTCAAATTTCAAACTTTCATTTGATTATGTTTTCATATGATCTTTCAATTCCGTTAATTTAAATTATACAAAAAAATTAAAAAATTAAAATTATTCAAATTTGAGATCTGGTACAAAAAATTTTGACATAAAATTTTGCATAGATATAAAAATATATATATATTCAAATTATCATCAAAAAAATTAATTTTTTTTGTTTTTTGGTATTGGTTCTAAATTTTTAAATTGAAATTAAGAATAACAATAATATTTTTAATACTTAAAAATAAAATACAACTGTTATAAAAATTGATGAAAATTTAAATAAAAATAAGAATTTGTTTAAATGAACGTGTAAAGTTATTAATGTATTAGATTTACTAAATGTAACTTTTATTATGTACGAAGTACACATTATTTTATTTGACATAAAATTTTTAAATTTGAAATATCGAAATTTAAAAAATGAAAAATTGTTAACGTATCATAAGGATGGTTATAAAGAATAAATATTAAAAAGATATGTTCACAGATTAATATTTACAACTGTCTTATACATTTGTTAATAGTGATTGTTAAATGAAAGTTGCTAAAAATACAACCAAATAAGCTCATGCAGTATGAAAATTATTGAAAGTGTCGTTGAACAATTGTCGACGCCTTGTGGTAATGCAAAGAAGGCACTCAAGCGAAAAGCTGCTGAAAAGACAATTGCAACAATAACTAGTGTAACAAAAGACAAGGGCAATTTTTTTCTTTTGAACATGATCAAATGCTCCTTGTGTTTCGCGGCAACTATAACTACAGTTGCCTTTTGAACAACTTTCGCTTATGTGCCTTACTTGCTCATTCAAGCATCGTGATCGCTCTACTCGCTCGCTCAACCATTGTCCTCTTGGTAACTTCTTTCTTATTATTGAGCACGAAATCATGAATTCTATGAAAACAAAAGTAAATATCAATATTTTTCAATCAATCATAAATACCAATATCAATTTTTTAAAATATGCAAAGCATTTTCATTTCTCATGTATTTTTTAACAAATATTTGATTTCAACAGAGCCTTAAGATATTATAAAAGGAAAATGTTTCAGTCGTAATTCACATTATTTTGTGCACTTAAATTCTTTCTGTTAAAAGTGATGTTCTGATCGATATTATCATTATCACTACCTTTATAACAACTCATCATCATGTTAACAAGTTTTATTTGGAATAATAAAAAGAAAAATGTAACGCAACGCGTTGTAAGTATTCCTTTCTCTTTTTGTTTAAAACTAGAAACAACGAAAAATTTATACGAACCATAAATCACTAAAGAATCCGCCTAAATATATGCACACTTAGATACTACTTGTAAATTTTATTAATATAAATTAAGAAAAACATGTGTATGAAGTAGGAATCCAAAAAAATGATGATGATGACGATGATAATAAAAAGCTTAGAAAAAAATAAGGAGGGAACAACTAAATTTACCTTGATTCGGCAATATTTGTACATCCATTAAATATAAGGTGAAAGAATCTTCTAAATTAATACACTGGTTAATCTTTCTTACTCTCAAAACCTTTTTCTAAGGAAAAGAAAACCCAACTAAGGAGAACTCTCACAGAAAAAAAAAAAAAGAAAAAGAAAATCCTCCTGTCACTTTAAGAATGGGGAAATGAAAATAGCTCTTTTGAAAAATAGATGGAGGAGAACCATTCTAGATGAGAATTATATTTCTTTAAAAACGAAAAATGAGAACTATTTCGAAGGAAAATGAAAATCATCTCTCAAAAAGATGAGAACTATCTTCATCTCCCTAGGGGAATGATAACATCTCCATCTCCCTTAGAGGAAAATGAAAACCAACTCCTTTAGAATAAAAGATAAGAATATTGTTTTAAGAACCGGAAAATAAGAACCATCTCCTTGAAGAAAAGAAATAGAAAACTATCTCCTAGAAGAATTAGAGCACAAAACCTCATAACTCTCAACCTAAGAATGAAATATGTAGAATTCCTCACACCTTAGGCATTTATAATGAGAAGAAAAGATCAAACAATTATCTAAAAAAAAGATAAATATTATCGCTAACGATATTCTTAAATATGATAATTATCTTCAACATAACACAACACATATCTTTATCATCATTTTTTCAAAAACTTAAATTAATGACGACCTTTAATGCTATTAAATAAATTGAGTGCGACAGAAAAAAATGATTACATGTTTGTTGGTAAGATGAAACTTTCTTTTAATGCTTCTGCTTTTTGTTAGTTTTTATTTGAAAATATGGTTCCAAATTTCAGGTCTAAGATCTCAATTTGAATGTGTCCAAGTTTAATTTAGTCCAAATTTTTAGATGAGGCTTTGAATTATCACTTTTTAAACATGAGAGTTTGATTGGGAATATGAGTAAACATTAGGGTTTTGTATTATAAAATTTGCTCTAAAAATAAATTTCATGTAAGAAATTCTTATTTTGAATTACATTGAAAGTTTAACTACACAAGTTTTTGGGTAAACATAAAGAAATCTAAATTAGACAATTTTTAATTCAAATTTTAAACTTTCATTTGATTATGTTTTCATATGATCTTTCAATTCGGTTAATTTAAATTATACAAAAAATTAAAAAATTAAAATTATTCAAATTTGAGATCTGGTACAAAAAATTTTGACATAAAATTTTACATAGATGTAAAAATATATATATTAAAATTATCATCAAAAAAATTAAATTTTTTTGTTTTTTGGTATTTGTTCTAAATTTTAAATTGAAATTAAGAATAACAACAATATTTTTAATATTTAAAAATAAAATATAACAGTTAGAAAAGTAGATGAAAATTTAAACAAAAATAAGAATTTGTTTAAATGAACTTGTAAAGTTTTTAATGTATTCGGTTTACTGAATGCAACTTTTATTATGTTCGAATTACACTTTATTCTATTTGACATAAAATTTTTAAATTTGAAATATCAGAATTTAAAAATAAAAAAATTGCTGAAGTTTTATAAGGATGGTTATAAAGAATAAATATTAAAAAGATATGTTCACAGATTAATATATACAACTATCTTATACATTTGTTAATAGTGATTTTTAAAGGAAAGTTGTTAAAAATACAACCAAATAAGCTCATGTTGTACATATAACGAAAATTATTGAAATTGTCGTTGAACAATTGTCGACTCCTTGTGGTAATGCAAAGAAGGCACTTAAGCGGAAAGCTGCTGAAAAGACAATTGCAACAATAACAAGTGTAACAAAAGACAAGGGCAATTTTTTTCTTTTGAACATGATCAAATGCGCCTCGTGTTTCGCGGCAACTATAACTATAGTTGCCTTTTCAACAGCTTTCGCTTATGTGCCCTACTTGCTCGTTCAAGCACCGTGATCGCTATACTTGCTCGCTCAACCATTATGCTCTTGGTAACTTCTCTCTTGTTATCGAGCACGAATTCATGAATACAATGAAAACAAAAGTAAATATCAATATTTTTCAATAAAACATAAATACCAATATCAATTTTTTAAAATATGCAAATAAAGCATTTTCATTTCTCATGTATTTTTTAACAAATGTTTGATTTCAACAGAGCCTTAAGATATACTAAAGGGAAAATGTTTCAGTCGTAATTCATATTGTTTTATGCACTTTAATTCTTTTTGTTAAAAGTGATGTTCTGATCGATATTATCATTATCACTACCTTTATAACAACTCATCATCATGCTAACAAGTTTTATTTGGAACAACAAAACGAAAAATGTAACCCAACGCGTTGTACGTATTCCATTCTCTTTTTGTTTAAAACAAGAAACAATGAAAAATTTATACGAACTATAAATCACCAAAGAATCTGCCTAAATATATGCATACTTAGATACTATTTATAAATTTTATTAATAGGAATTAAGAAAAATATGTGCATGAAGTAGCAATCCGAAAAATAATGATGATGATGATAATAAAAGGCTTAGAAAAAAAAATAAGGAGGGAACAACTAAATTTACCTTGATTCGGCAATATTCGTACATCCATTAAGCATAAGGTGAAAGAAGCTTTGAAAATAATACAAAAATTAATCTTTCTTGCTCTCAAAACCTTTTTCTAAGGAAAAGAAAACCCAACTAAGGAGAACTCTCACAAAAAAAGAAAAAGAAAATCCTCCTATCACTTTAAGAATGGGGAGATGAAAATAGCTCTTTTGAAAAAAATAAGTGGAGGAGAACCATTCTAAATGAGAGTTTTGTTTCTTTAAAAACAAAAAATGAGAACTATTTCATAGGAAAATGAAAATCATCTCTCGAAAAGAAGAGAACTATCTTCATCTCCCTAGGGGAATGATAACATCTCCATCTCCCTTAGAGGAAAATGAACACCAACTCCTTTAGAATAAAAAGATAAGAATATTGTTTTAAGAACCGGAAAATAAGAACCATCTCCTTGAAGAAAAGAAATAGAAAACTATCTCCTAGAAGAATTATAGCACAAAACCTCACAACTCTCAACCTAAGAATGAAATATATAGAATTCCTCACACCTTAGGCATTTATAATGAGAAGAAAAGATCAAACAATTATCTAAAAAAAAAGATAACTATTATCGCAAATGATAATCTTAAATATGATAATTATCTTTAACATAACACAACACATCTTTATCATCATTTTTTCCAAAACTTAAATTAATGACGACCTTTAATGCTATTAAATAAATTGAGTGCGATAGAAAAAAATGTTTACATGTTTGTTGGTAAGATGAAACTTTCTTTTAATGCTTCTGCTTTTCGTTAGTTTTTATTTGAAAATATGGTTCCAAATTTCAGGTCTAAGATCTCAATTTGAATGTGTCCAAGTTTAATTTAGTCCAAATTGTTAGATGAGGCTTTGAATTATCACTTTTTAAACATGAGAGTTTGATTGGGAATATGAGTAAACATTAGGGTTTTGTATTATAAAATTTGCTCTAAAAATAAATTTCATGTAAGAAATACTTATTTTGAATTACATTGAAAGTTTAACTACATAAGTTTTTGGGTAAAAATAAAGAAATCTAAATTAGATAATTTTTAATTCAAATTTCAAACTTTCATTTGATTATGTTTTCATATGATCTTTCAATTCCGTTAATTTAAATTATACAAAAAAATTAAAAAATTAAAATTATTCAAATTTGAGATCTGGTACCAAAAATTTTGACATAAAATTTTGCATAGATATAAAAATATATATATATTCAAATTATCATCAAAAAAATTAAATTTTTTTGTTTTTTGGTATTGGTTCTAAATTTTTAAATTGAAATTAAGAATAACAATAATATTTTTAATACTTAAAAATAAAATACAACTGTTATAAAAATTGATGAAAATTTAAATAAAAATAAGAATTTGTTTAAATGAACGTGTAAAGTTATTAATGTATTAGATTTACTAAATGTAACTTTTATTATGTACGAAGTACACATTATTTTATTTGACATAAAATTTTTAAATTTGAAATATCGAAATTTAAAAAATGAAAAATTGTTAACGTATCATAAGGATGGTTATAAAGAATAAATATTAAAAAGATATGTTCACAGATTAATATTTACAACTGTCTTATACATTTGTTAATAGTGATTGTTAAGTTGCTAAAAATACAACCAAATAAGCTCATGCAGTATGAAAATTATTGAAAGTGTCGTTGAACAATTGTCGACGCCTTGTGGTAATGCAAAGAAGGCACTCAAGCGAAAAGCTGCTGAAAAGACAATTGCAACAATAACTAGTGTAACAAAAGACAAGGGCAATTTTTTTCTTTTGAACATGATCAAATGCTCCTTGTGTTTCGTGGCAACTATAACTACAGTTGCCTTTTGAACAACTTTCGCTTATGTGCCTTACTTGCTCGTTCAAGCATCGTGATCGCTCTACTCGCTCGCTCAACCATTGTCCTCTTGGTATCTTCTTTCTTATTATTGAGCACGAAATCATGAATTCTATGAAAACAAAAGTAAATATCAATATTTTTCAATCAATCATAAATACCAATATCAATTTTTTAAAATATGCAAAGCATGTTCATTTCTCATGTATTTTTTAACAAATATTTGATTTCAACAGAGCCTTAAGATATTATAAAAGGAAAATGTTTCAGTCGTAATTCACATTATTTTGTGCACTTAAATTCTTTCTGTTAAAAGTGATGTTCTGATCGATATTATCATTATCACTACCTTTATAACAACTCATCATCATGTTAACAAGTTTTATTTGGAATAATAAAAAGAAAAATGTAACGCAACGCGTTGTAAGTATTCCTTTCTCTTTTTGTTTAAAACTAGAAACAACGAAAAATTTATACGAACCATAAATCACTAAAGAATCCGCCTAAATATATGCACACTTAGATACTACTTGTAAATTTTATTAATATAAATTAAGAAAAACATGTGTATGAAGTAGGAATCCAAAAAAATGATGATGATGACGATGATAATAAAAAGCTTAGAAAAAAATAAGGAGGGAACAACTAAATTTACCTTGATTCGGCAATATTTGTACATCCATTAAACATAAGGTGAAAGAATCTTCTAAATTAATACACTGGTTAATCTTTCTTACTCTCAAAACCTTTTTCTAAGGAAAAGAAAACCCAACTAAGGAGAACTCTCACAGAAAAAAAAAAAAAGAAAAAGAAAATCCTCCTGTCACTTTAAGAATGGGGAAATGAAAATAGCTCTTTTGAAAAATAGATGGAGGAGAACCATTCTAGATGAGAATTATATTTCTTTAAAAACGAAAAATGAGAACTATTTCGAAGGAAAATGAAAATCATCTCTCAAAAAGATGAGAACTATCTTCATCTCCCTAGGGGAATGATAACATCTCCATCTCCCTTAGAGGAAAATGAAAACCAACTCCTTTAGAATAAAAGATAAGAATATTGTTTTAAGAACCGGAAAATAAGAACCATCTCCTTGAAGAAAAGAAATAGAAAACTATCTCCTAGAAGAATTAGAGCACAAAACCTCATAACTCTCAACCTAAGAATGAAATATGTAGAATTCCTCACACCTTAGGCATTTATAATGAGAAGAAAAGATCAAACAATTATCTAAAAAAAAGATAAATATTATCGCTAACGATATTCTTAAATATGATAATTATCTTCAACATAACACAACACATATCTTTATCATCATTTTTTCAAAAACTTAAATTAATGACGACCTTTAATGCTATTAAATAAATTGAGTGCGACAGAAAAAAATGTTTACATGTTTGTTGGTAAGATGAAACTTTCTTTTAATGCTTCTGCTTTTTGTTAGTTTTTATTTGAAAATATGGTTCCAAATTTCAGGTCTAAGATCTCAATTTGAATGTGTCCAAGTTTAATTTAGTCCAACTTTTTAGATGAGGCTTTGAATTATCACTTTTTAAACATGAGAGTTTGATTGGGAATATGAGTAAACATTAGGGTTTTGTATTATAAAATTTGCTCTAAAAATAAATTTCATGTAAGAAATTCTTATTTTGAATTACATTGAAAGTTTAACTACACAAGTTTTTGGGTAAACATAAAGAAATCTAAATTAGACAATTTTTAATTCAAATTTTAAACTTTCATTTGATTATGTTTTCATATGATCTTTCAATTCGGTTAATTTAAATTATACAAAAAATTAAAAAATTAAAATTATTCAAATTTGAGATCTGGTACAAAAAATTTTGACATAAAATTTTACATAGATGTAAAAATATATATATTAAAATTATCATCAAAAAAATTAAATTTTTTTGTTTTTTGGTATTTGTTCTAAATTTTAAATTGAAATTAAGAATAACAACAATATTTTTAATATTTAAAAATAAAATATAACAGTTAGAAAAGTAGATGAAAATTTAAACAAAAATAAGAATTTGTTTAAATGAACTTGTAAAGTTTTTATTGTATTCGGTTTACTGAATGCAACTTTTATTATGTTCGAATTACACTTTATTCTATTTGACATAAAATTTTTAAATTTGAAATATCAGAATTTAAAAATAAAAAAATTGCTGAAGTTTTATAAGGATTGTTATAAAGAATAAATATTAAAAAGATATGTTCACAGATTAATATATACAACTATCTTATACATTTGTTAATAGTGATTTTTAAAGGAAAGTTGTTAAAAATACAACCAAATAAGCTCATGTTGTACATATAACGAAAAGTATTGAAATTGTCGTTGAACAATTGTCGACTCCTTGTGGTAATGCAAAGAAGGCACTTAAGCGGAAAGCTGCTGAAAAGACAATTGCAACAATAACAAGTGTAACAAAAGACAAGGGCAATTTTTTTCTTTTGAACATGATCAAATGCTCCTCGTGTTTCGCGGCAACTATAACTATAGTTGCCTTTTCAACAGCTTTCGCTTATGTGCCCTACTTGCTCGTTCAAGCACCGTGATCGCTATACTTGCTCGCTCAACCATTATGCTCTTGGTAACTTCTCTCTTGTTATCGAGCACGAATTCATGAATACAATGAAAACAAAAGTAAATATCAATATTTTTCAATCAAACATAAATACCAATATCAATTTTTTAAAATATGCAAATAAAGCATTTTCATTTCTCATGTATTTTTTAACAAATGTTTGATTTCAACAGAGCCTTAATATATACTAAAGGGAAAATGTTTCAGTCGTAATTCATATTGTTTTATGCACTTTAATTCTTTTTGTTAAAAGTGATGTTCTGATCGATATTATCATTATCACTACCTTTATAACAACTCATCATCATGCTAACAAGTTTTATTTGGAACAACAAAACGAAAAATGTAACCCAACGCGTTGTACGTATTCCATTCTCTTTTTGTTTAAAACAAGAAACAATGAAAAATTTATACGAACTATAAATCACCAAAGAATCTGCCTAAATATATGCATACTTAGATACTATTTATAAATTTTATTAATAGGAATTAAGAAAAATATGTGTATGAAGTAGCAATCCGAAAAATAATGATGATGATGATAATAAAAGGCTTAGAAAAAAAAATAAGGAGGGAACAACTAAATTTACCTTGATTCGGCAATATTCGTACATCCATTAAGCATAAGGTGAAAGAAGCTTTGAAAATAATACAAAAATTAATCTTTCTTGCTCTCAAAACCTTTTTCTAAGGAAAAGAAAACCCAACTAAGGAGAACTCTCACAAAAAAAGAAAAAGAAAATCCTCCTATCACTTTAAGAATGGGGAGATGAAAATAGCTCTTTTGAAAAAAATAAATGGAGGAGAACCATTCTAAATGAGAGTTTTGTTTCTTTAAAAACAAAAAATGAGAACTATTTCATAGGAAAATGAAAATCATCTCTCGAAAAGAAGAGAACTATCTTCATCTCCCTAGGGGAATGATAACATCTCCATCTCCCTTAGAGGAAAATGAACACCAACTCCTTTAGAATAAAAAGATAAGAATATTGTTTTAAGAACCGGAAAATAAGAACCATCTACTTGAAGAAAAGAAATAGAAAACTATCTCCTAGAAGAATTAGAGCACAAAACCTCACAACTCTCAACCTAAGAATGAAATATATAGAATTCCTCACACCTTAGGCATTTATAATGAGAAGAAAAGATCAAACAATTATCTAAAAAAAAAGATAACTATTATCGCAAATGATAATCTTAAATATGATAATTATCTTTAACATAACACAACACATCTTTATCATCATTTTTTCCAAAACTTAAATTAATGACGACCTTTAATGCTATTAAATAAATTGAGTGCGATAGAAAAAAATGTTTACATGTTTGTTGGTAAGATGAAACTTTCTTTTAATGCTTCTGCTTTTTGTTAGTTTTTATTTGAAAATATGGTTCCAAATTTCAGGTCTAAGATCTCAATTTGAATGTGTCCAAGTTTAATTTAGTCCAAATTGTTAGATGAGGCTTTGAATTATCACTTTTTAAACATGAGAGTTTGATTGGGAATATGAGTAAACAGTAGGGTTTTGTATTATAAAATTTGCTCTAAAAATAAATTTCATGTAAGAAATACTTATTTTGAATTACATTGAAAGTTTAACTACATAAGTTTTTGGGTAACAATAAAGAAATCTAAATTAGATAATTTTTAATTCAAATTTCAAACTTTCATTTGATTATGTTTTCATATGATCTTTCAATTCCGTTAATTTAAATTATACAAAAAAATTAAAAAATTAAAATTATTCAAATTTTAGATCTGGTACAAAAAATTTTGACATAAAATTTTGCATAGATATAAAAATATATATATATTCAAATTATCATCAAAAAAATTAAATTTTTTTGTTTTTTGGTATTGGTTCTAAATTTTTAAATTGAAATTAAGAATAACAATAATATTTTTAATACTTAAAAATAAAATACAAATGTTATAAAAATTGATGAAAATTTAAATAAAAATAAGAATTTGTTTAAATGAACGTGTAAAGTTATTAATGTATTAGATTTACTAAATGTAACTTTTATTATGTACGAAGTACACATTATTTTATTTGACATAAAATTTTTAAATTTTAAATATCGAAATTTAAAAAATGAAAAATTGTTAACGTATCATAAGGATGGTTATAAAGAATAAATATTAAAAAGATATGTTCACAGATTAATATTTACAACTGTCTTATACATTTGTTAATAGTGATTGTTAAATGAAAGTTGCTAAAAATACAACCAAATAAGCTCATGCAGTATGAAAATTATTGAAAGTGTCGTTGAACAATTGTCGACGCCTTGTGGTAATGCAAAGAAGGCACTCAAGCGAAAAGCTGCTGAAAAGACAATTGCAACAATAACTAGTGTAACAAAAGACAAGGGCAATTTTTTTCTTTTGAACATGATCAAATGCTCCTTGTGTTTCGTGGCAACTATAACTACAGTTGCCTTTTGAACAACTTTCGCTTATGTGCCTTACTTGCTCGTTCAAGCATCGTGATCGCTCTACTCGCTCGCTCAACCATTGTCCTCTTGGTAACTTCTTTCTTATTATTGAGCACGAAATCATGAATTCTATGAAAACAAAAGTAAATATCAATATTTTTCAATCAATCATAAATACCAATATCAATTTTTTAAAATATGCAAAGCATGTTCATTTCTCATGTATTTTTTAACAAATATTTGATTTCAACAGAGCCTTAAGATATTATAAAAGGAAAATGTTTCAGTCGTAATTCACATTATTTTGTGCACTTAAATTCTTTCTGTTAAAAGTGATGTTCTGATCGATATTATCATTATCACTACCTTTATAACAACTCATCATCATGTTAACAAGTTTTATTTGGAATAATAAAAAGAAAAATGTAACGCAACGCGTTGTAAGTATTCCTTTCTCTTTTTGTTTAAAACTAGAAACAACGAAAAATTTATACGAACCATAAATCACTAAAGAATCCGCCTAAATATATGCACACTTAGATACTACTTGTAAATTTTATTAATATAAATTAAGAAAAACATGTGTATGAAGTAGGAATCCAAAAAAATGATGATGATGACGATGATAATAAAAAGCTTAGAAAAAAATAAGGAGGGAACAACTAAATTTACCTTGATTCGGCAATATTTGTACATCCATTAAACATAAGGTGAAAGAATCTTCTAAATTAATACACTGGTTAATCTTTCTTACTCTCAAAACCTTTTTCTAAGGAAAAGAAAACCCAACTAAGGAGAACTCTCACAGAAAAAAAAAAAAGAAAAAGAAAATCCTCCTATCACTTTAAGAATGGGGAAATGAAAATAGCTCTTTTGAAAAATAGATGGAGGAGAACCATTCTAGATGAGAATTATATTTCTTTAAAAACGAAAAATGAGAACTATTTCGAAGGAAAATGAAAATCATCTCTCAAAAAGATGAGAACTATCTTCATCTCCCTAGGGGAATGATAACATCTCCATCTCCCTTAGAGGAAAATGAAAACCAACTCCTTTAGAATAAAAGATAAGAATATTGTTTTAAGAACCGGAAAATAAGAACCATCTCCTTGAAGAAAAGAAATAGAAAACTATCTCCTAGAAGAATTAGAGCACAAAACCTCATAACTCTCAACCTAAGAATGAAATATGTAGAATTCCTCACACCTTAGGCATTTATAATGAGAAGAAAAGATCAAACAATTATCTAAAAAAAAGATAAATATTATCGCTAACGATATTCTTAAATATGATAATTATCTTCAACATAACACAACACATATCTTTATCATCATTTTTTCAAAAACTTAAATTAATGACGACCTTTAATGCTATTAAATAAATTGAGTGCGACAGAAAAAAATGATTACATGTTTGTTGGTAAGATGAAACTTTCTTTTAATGCTTCTGCTTTTTGTTAGTTTTTATTTGAAAATATGGTTCCAAATTTCAGGTCTAAGATCTCAATTTGAATGTGTCCAAGTTTAATTTAGTCCAACTTTTTAGATGAGGCTTTGAATTATCACTTTTTAAACATGAGAGTTTGATTGGGAATATGAGTAAACATTAGGGTTTTGTATTACAAAATTTGCTCTAAAAATAAATTTCATGTAAGAAATTCTTATTTTGAATTACATTGAAAGTTTAACTACACAAGTTTTTAGGTAAACATAAAGAAATCTAAATTAGACAATTTTTAATTCAAATTTTAAACTTTCATTTGATTATGTTTTCATATGATCTTTCAATTCGGTTAATTTAAATTATACAAAAAATTAAAAAATTAAAATTATTCAAATTTGAGATCTGGTACAAAAAATTTTGACATAAAATTTTACATAGATGTAAAAATATATATATTAAAATTATCATCAAAAAAATTAAATTTTTTTGTTTTTTGGTATTTGTTCTAAATTTTAAATTGAAATTAAGAATAACAACAATATTTTTAATATTTAAAAATAAAATATAACAGTTAGAAAAGTAGATGAAAATTTAAACAAAAATAAGAATTTGTTTAAATGAACTTGTAAAGTTTTTATTGTATTCGGTTTACTGAATGCAACTTTTATTATGTTCGAATTACACTTTATTCTATTTGACATAAAATTTTTAAATTTGAAATATCAGAATTTAAAAATAAAAAAATTGCTGAAGTTTTATAAGGATGGTTATAAAGAATAAATATTAAAAAGATATGTTCACTGATTAATATATACAACTATCTTATACATTTGTTAATAGTGATTTTTAAAGGAAAGTTGTTAAAAATACAACCAAATAAGCTCATGTTGTACATATAACGAAAATTATTGAAATTGTCGTTGAACAATTGTCGACTCCTTGTGGTAATGCAAAGAAGGCACTTAAGCGGAAAGCTGCTGAAAAGACAATTGCAACAATAACAAGTGTAACAAAAGACAAGGGCAATTTTTTTCTTTTGAACATGATCAAATGCTCCTCGTGTTTCGCGGCAACTATAACTATAGTTGCCTTTTCAACAGCTTTCGCTTATGTGCCCTACTTGCTCGTTCAAGCACCGTGATCGCTATACTTGCTCGCTCAACCATTATGCTCTTGGTAACTTCTCTCTTGTTATCGAGCACGAAATCATGAATACAATGAAAACAAAAGTAAATATCAATATTTTTCAATCAAACATAAATACCAATATCAATTTTTTAAAATATGCAAATAAAGCATTTTCATTTCTCATGTATTTTTTAACAAATGTTTGATTTCAACAGTGCCTTAAGATATACTAAAGGGAAAATGTTTCAGTCGTAATTCATATTGTTTTATGCACTTTAATTCTTTTTGTTAAAAGTGATGTTCTGATCGATATTATCATTATCACTACCTTTATAACAACTCATCATCATGCTAACAAGTTTTATTTGGAACAACAAAACGAAAAATGTAACCCAACGCGTTGTACGTATTCCATTCTCTTTTTGTTTAAAACAAGAAACAATGAAAAATTTATACGAACTATAAATCACCAAAGAATCTGCCTAAATATATGCATACTTAGATACTATTTATAAATTTTATTAATAGGAATTAAGAAAAATATGTGTATGAAGTAGCAATCCGAAAAATAATGATGATGATGATAATAAAAGGCTTAGAAAAAAAAAATAAGGAGGGAACAACTAAATTTACCTTGATTCGGCAATATTCGTACATCCATTAAGCATAAGGTGAAAGAAGCTTTGAAAATAATACAAAAATTAATCTTTCTTGCTCTCAAAACCTTTTTCTAAGGAAAAGAAAACCCAACTAAGGAGAACTCTCACAAAAAAAGAAAAAGAAAATCCTCCTATCACTTTAAGAATGGGGAGATGAAAATAGCTCTTTTGAAAAAAATAAATGGAGGAGAACCATTCTAAATGAGAGTTTTGTTTCTTTAAAAACAAAAAATGAGAACTATTTCATAGGAAAATGAAAATCATCTCTCGAAAAGAAGAGAACTATCTTCATCTCCCTAGGGGAATGATAACATCTCCATCTCCCTTAGAGGAAAATGAACACCAACTCCTTTAGAATAAAAAGATAAGAATATTGTTTTAAGAACCGGAAAATAAGAACCATCTCCTTGAAGAAAAGAAATAGAAAACTATCTCCTAGAAGAATTAGAGCACAAAACCTCACAACTCTCAACCTAAGAATGAAATATATAGAATTCCTCACACCTTAGGCATTTATAATGAGAAGAAAAGATCAAACAATTATCTAAAAAAAAAGATAACTATTATCGCAAATGATAATCTTAAATATGATAATTATCTTTAACATAACACAACACATATCTTTATCATCATTTTTTCCAAAACTTAAATTAATGACGACCTTTAATGCTATTAAATAAATTGAGTGCGATAGAAAAAAATGTTTACATGTTTGTTGGTAAGATGAAACTTTCTTTTAATGCTTCTGCTTTTCGTTAGTTTTTATTTGAAAATATGGTTCCAAATTTCAGGTCTAAGATCTCAATTTGAATGTGTCCAAGTTTAATTTAGTCCAAATTGTTAGATGAGGCTTTGAATTATCACTTTTTAAACATGAGAGTTTGATTGGGAATATGAGTAAACATTAGGGTTTTGTATTATAAAATTTGCTCTAAAAATAAATTTCATGTAAGAAATACTTATTTTGAATTACATTGAAAGTTTAACTACATAAGTTTTTGGGTAAACATAAAGAAATCTAAATTAGACAATTTTTAATTCAAATTTTAAACTTTTATTTGATTATGTTTTCATATGATCTTTCAATTCGGTTAATTTAAATTACACAAAAAAATTAAAAAATTAAAATTATTCAAATTTGAGATCTGGTACAAAAAATTTTGACATAAAATTTTGCATAGATGTAAAAATATATACATATTAAAATTATCATCAAAAAAATTAAATTTTTTTGTTTTTTGGTATTTTTTCTAAATTTTAAATTGAAATTAAGAATAACAATAATATTTTTAATATTTAAAAATAAAATATAACAGTTAGAAAAATAGATGAAAATTTAAACAAAAATAAGAATTTGTTTAAATGAACGTGTAAAGTTTTTAATGTATTAGGTTTACTGAATGCAACTTTTATAATGTTCGAAGTGCACTTTATTTTATTTGACATAAAATATTTAAATTTGAAATATTAGAATTTAAAAATAAAAAAATTGCTGAAGTATTATAAGGATGGTTATAAAGAATAAATATTAAAAAGATATGTTCACTGATTAATATATACAACTATCTTATACATTTGTTAATAGTGATTTTTAAAGGAAAGTTGTTAAAAATACAACCAAATAAGCTCATGCTGTACATATAACGAAAATTATTGAAATTGTCGTTGAACAATTGTCGACGCCTTGTGGTAATGCAAAGAAGGCACTTAAGCGGAAAGCTGCTGAAAAGACAATTGCAACAATAACAAGTGAAACAAAAGACAAGGGCAATTTTTTTCTTTTGAGCATGATCAAATGCCCCTCGTATTTCGCGGCAACTATAACTACAGTTGCCTTTTCAACAGCTTTCGCTTATGTGCCCTACTTGCTCATTCAAGCACCGTGATCGCTCTACTCGCTCGCTCAACCATTGTGCTCTTGGTAACTTCTCTCTTGTTATCGAGCACGAAATCATGAATACTATGAAAACAAAAGTAAATATCAATCAAACATAAATACCAATATCAATTTTTTAAAATATGCAAATAAAGCATTTTCATTTCTCATGTATTTTTTAACAAATATTTGATTTCAACAGAGCCTTAAGATATACTAAAGGGAAAATGTTTCAGTCGTAATTCACATTGTTTTGTGCACTTAAATTTTTTTTGTTAAAAGTGATGTTCTGATCGATATTATCATTATCACTACCTTTATAACAACTCATCATCATGCTAACAAGTTTTATTTGGAACAATAAAAAGAAAAATGTAACCCAACGCGTTGTACATATTCCATTCTCTTTTTGTTTAAAACAAGAAACAATGAAAAATTTATACGAACTATAAATCACCAAAGAATCCGCCTATATATATATGTAGGTACTATTTATAAATTTTATTAATATGAATTAAAAAAAATATGTGTATGAGGTAGAAATTCGAAAAATGATAATGATGATGATAATAAAAAGCTTAGAAAAAAAAAAGAGGGAACAACTAAATTTACCTTGATTCGGCAATATTCGTTCATCCATTAAGTATAAGGTGAAAGAAGCTTCTAATATAATGCAAAGATTAATCTTTCCTACCCTTAAAACCTTTTTCTAAGGAAGAGAAAACCCAAATAAGGGGAACTCTCACGGAAAGAGAAAAAGAAAATCTTCCTATCACTTTAAGAATGGGGAGATAAAAATAGTTCTTTTGAAAAAATAGATGAATGAGAACTATTCTAGATCAGAATTATATTTCTTTAAAAACAAAAAATGAGAACTATTTCATAGGAAAATGAAAATCATCTCTCGAAAAAATGAGAACTATCTTCATCTCCCTAGGAGAATGATAACATCTCCATCTCCATCAGAGGAAAATGAAAACTAACTCCATTAGAATAAAAAGATAAGAATATTTTTTGGGGAATAGGAAAATAGGAATCATCTCCCTAAAAACAAGAAATAGAAAACTATCTCTTAGAAGAATTAGAGGACAAAACCTCACAACTCTCAACCTAAGAATGAAATATGTAGAATTCTTCGCACCTTAGGTATTTATAATGAAAAACAAAGATAAAATAATTATCTGAAAAAAGATAACTATTATCACTAATGATAACCTTAAATATGATAATTATCTTTAACATAATAAAATACTTATCTTTATTGAAATTGCTTAAATGATCAATATAACTATCATCATTATCATCATTTTTTCAAAAACATAAATTAATGACGGCCTTTACAGCTATTTAATAAATTGAGTGCAGCAAAAGCAATTGTTTACATGTTTGTTGGTAATGTGAAACTTTCTTTTAATGCCTCTACTTTTTGTTAGTTTTTATTTGAAAATATGGCTGCAAATTTCAAGTCTAAGATCTCAATTTGAATGCTTCCAAGTTTAATTTAGTCCAAATTTATAGATGAGGCTTTGAGTTATCACTTTTTAAATATAAGACTTTGATTGGTAATATGGGTAAACATTAAGGTTTTGTATTGTAGAATTTGCTCTTAAAAATGAACTACATAAGTTTTTAGGTAAATATAAAAAAATCTAAATTCATACACATTTGAGATACCAAATTTTAAAAAACAAAAGATTGTTAATGTACTATAGGGACAGTTATAAAGAATGAATTTTGAAAAGATATGTTTAGCAATTAAAATTTACACCTGTCTTATACATTTATTAATAGTGATTATTAAACAAAAGTTATTAAAAATACAACCAAATAAGCTCAAGCTGTACACATAATGGAAATTATTAATGTTGTCGTTAGATTATTATCGACGCCTAGTGGTAATGCAAAGAAGGCACTTAAGCGAAAAGCTGCTGAAAAGACAATTGCAACAACAATAGCTATAACAAAAGACAAGAGCAATTTTTTTCTTTTGAACATGATCAAATGCTCTTCAAGTTTCCCGGCAACTATGACTATAGTTGCCTTTTGAATAGCTTTCGCTTATGTGCCGTACTTACTCATTCAACCACTGTGATCGCCCTGCTCGCTCGTTCAACTATTTTGCTCTTTGTAATTTCTTTCTTATTATTGAGCATGAAATCATGAATACTATCAAAACAAAAGTAAACATCCTTATTTTTTAATCAAAAATAAATATCAATATCAATTTTTTAAAATATGCAAATAATGCATTTTTTATTTCACATGTATTTTTTAAGTAACAAATATTTGATTTCAATATAGCCTTCATATATTATAAAAGAAAAATATTTTACTCCTAATCCACATTATTTTGTGCACTTAAATTCATTTTGTTAAAAGTGATGATCTCTCCAATATTATCATTATTCCTACCTTTATGATAACCTCATCATCATACTAGCAAGTTTTATTTAGAATAACAAAAAAAAAAAATTATCCAATGCATTATAGGTACTTCTTTCTCTTTTTTTAAAAAAACAAGAAATGATAAAAAATTTATACGAACTATAAATCACCAAAGAATCAGCGTAATTATATATATTTAGACACTCTTTATAAATTTTATTACTAGAAATTAAGAAAAACATATGTATATAATGCAGCAATTCGAAAAATGATGATGATAATGATAAAAAGCTAACGAAAAACTAAGGAAGGAACAACTAGATTTACCTTGATTCGACAATATATGTACATACATTAAGTATAAGGTGAAAGAAACTTCTAATATAATGTAAAGATTAATCTTTCTTACTCTCAAAAACTTTTTCTGAGGGAAAAAAAAACTTAAATAAGGACAACCGTCACAAAAAAAGAAAAAAAAAACCTCCTATCACTTTGAGAATAGGGAGTTAAAGATAGCTCTTTAAGAAAAATAGACACAATAGAACCATTCTAGATGAGAATTATATTTCTTTAAAAACAAAAAATGAGAACTATTTCATAGGAAAATGAAAATCATCTCCCAAAAAAAAAAGAGAACTATCTTCATCTCCCTAGGAGAATGACAACATCTCCATCTCCCTGAAAGGAAAATGAAAACCATCTCTTAAAGAATAAAAGACAAGAACATTATTTTGAGAATAGGAAAATAGAAACCATCTCCCTGAAAATAAGAAATAAAAAACCATGTCCTTGAATGAAATATGTAGAATTCCTCACACCTTAGGTATTTATAATGAAAACAAAGATCAAGTCTAAGATCTCAATTTGAATGTCTCCAAGTTTAATTTAGTCCAAATTGACAGATGAGGCTTTGAGTTATCACTTTTTAAACATAAAAGTTTAATTGGTAATATGAGTAAACATTAGGGTTCTGTATTATAAAATTTACTCTAAAAAATAAATTTCATGTAAGAAATACTTATTTTGAATTACATTGAAAGTTTAGCTACATAAGTTTTTGGGTAAATATAAAAAAATCTAAATTGGATAATTTTTAATTCCAATTTTAAACTTTAATTTGATTCCGTTTTCATATGATCTTTCAATGTGGTTAATTTAAATTATACCAAAAAATTTAAAAATTAAAATGATTCAAATTTGAGATCTTATACAATAAATTTTGACTTAAAATATATTTTGCATAGATGTAAAAAAAATATTCAAATTATCACCAGAAAAAAATTATTTTTTTTGTCTTTTGATATTTGTCCTAAATTTTTAAATTAAAAATAAGAAAAGCAATAACATTTTTAATATTTAAAAATAAAAGATAACAATTATAAAAATAGATAAAAATTTAAATAAAATTAAGAATTTGTTGAAATGAACGTATACATTTTTTAATGTATTAGATTTATTGAATACTATTTCTATTATGTTTGAATTACACTTTATTTAATTTGACATAAAACTTTTAAATTTAAAATTTAAAAATTTAAAAAATAAAAACTTGGTAACGTATTATAGGGACAATTATAAGGAATAAATATTAAAAAGATATGTTTAGAGATTAATATTTACAACTGTCTTATACATATTAATAGTGATTATTATTTTAATTTAATTTTATTATTTAATTTATCTTTTTTCCTTTGATGATTTATTTTTTATTTTATTTTTATTTCTTGTTTTATTGTACATTTTTTTATTATATTATTTTCTACGCTTTTTTTTGTTTTTAATTTTTTGATGCGATCATAGTAACACTAATGCACCGAATTCCATCAAAACTCCTAAGTTTAAGCATGGGTGAGTGAGGGCAGTATTAGGATGGGTTCCTCTTAGAAAATTATTGTGTTGCAATCTGTTTCTTTATGATAAAAAATATCCTTTGGATTTGATTTTTTTATTTATTTTCTTTTTGTGCTTTTAATGATGTCTTGTCTTATTTTGTTATATTTGTTTTTATTTTATTATTTTTTATGCTTTTTTAATCTTTTGTTTTTAATATTTTTTGAATTTTTGGGTGCGATCATGCCAACACTGATGCATCTAATTCCATCAAAACTTAGACGTTAAGTGTGTTTGCCGAAGAGTAGCATTAGGATTGGTGGTTCCTCTCGTGTTGCACCATTTTTATTAAAAAATATCTTTTTTAGATTTTATTATTTTGATTTATTTTATTTTCCTTTAATTGAAATACCACAAATTTGATTTCACCCTGTTATTTTTAATATCCTAATGTTTCTTTTTCTGGTACTGTTATTTTTAATATCCTAATGTTTCTTTTTCTGGTACTTTCTTCCTCTTTATTAAATCCTATTTTCTTACCTGAGAGAAGCTAATATCATGAGAAAACAATGTAATGTTGAAACTAAATTTTTCTTTTTACTCAGTTGATCTATCCAATCACATTATATTAACATCACTATTTTTTTATTTATAATTTTATGAGATGATTAAAGATTAAATTTTATTAACTATATTTTTTGGAACATTGACCTTATTATTATCTTTCATTTAAATTAAAATTTTAAAATGATTACCTTTTACCTACTATATTATTGTTATTTTAATTTACATAAGAAAATCATTAATTTTTAACAATCATTAAAAAAAAGTAGTTTTTTTTTTAATTTCCATAGGCTTTGTTGATACCTTTGCTCTATTTCGATCATGTGAAATGAAAAAAAGTTAAATTTTATTAAGTCAGTATTTTTTGATAATTAACCTTATTATTACCTTATTAATTTAAATCATTTGACTTTATAGCATCTTGTTGACCTTATTACAATCTTCTTTTGTGTTTTTTTTTTAAGATAATGAAAGATTAAATTTGATTAACCATTTTTTTAAAGAATAATGACCTTATTACTACCTTCCCTTCACTTCAAACTTTAAAAACGGTTACCTTCTACCTACATTAATATCGTTACTATTTTAATTTACACAATCATTTTTTAACCATCATTAAAAAGATTTTCTTGAATGCACATAGGCCTTATTAATACCTTTTCTCTACTTCAATCATTTGAAACTTAAAAAACTTAGTTCTTATTAAATTTATGCTTTTGGAAAATTTGACACTATTATTACTTTATAGAACTATAATATAATAATAAAGGATTATTATTTTTTATAAAATTTCATCCAGTTGACCTTATGATATTATATCAAACTTATTATCACCTTTTGTTTTTATTTTCTTTAAATAATAAAAGATTAAATTTATTTAACTAATTTTTGACAAATTGACCTTATTTATTACCTTTAATTTATATCAAATTTTAAAAATAATTACCTCCTATCCACTTTATTATCATTATAATTTTTAATTATGTAAGAAGATCATCTTTCGTTAGCCATCATTAAAGGTTGCCTTTTAATGTTAAAAGTGTGATAAACCCCTCTTTTAATGACAATTTTAGAAAAACTAATATTAAAAATTATTAATAATGCTTTCAATGACAATTCTTAAAAGAACTATCATTAAATCATTGTTACTTATTATAATTTTTGTAATAGTATTTGATGAAAATCGAAAGTAATAAGAAGATCAATATTCCAAAAGACATAGTAAATAAAATTTAATCTTTAATTATCTTATAAAATTGCAAATAAAATGTAATAATAATATCAATATAATGTGATTAGATCAACTATAAAAAATACTTTATTGTTACAATATCCAAAAATACTAACTCAATGAAATTTAAGTTTGTTAAAATGACTGAAGAAGAGGTAGTAATAAAGCCCATGGGCATTCAAAAATATCTATTTAATGATGGCTAATGAAAGGTAATCTTATTATGTTAATTAATTTTAATTATAATAAATTAGATAAATGAAAATCATTTTTAAAATTTGATGTAAATTAAAGGTAATAATAAAGTCAATTTTTTAAAAAATAGTTAAATAAATTTAATCTTCATTATATAAAGAAAATACAAAAAAAAGGTGATAATAATGTCTATATAATGTCATAAAGTCAATTGAAATAAATTTTATAAAAAATAATAATCCTTTATGATTAAATTAGACTTTTATAAAGGAATAATAGGGTCAATTTTCCAAAGATATAAACTTTATGAAATCTAAGTTTCTTTAGTTTCAAATGATTGAAATAGAGAAATGAATTAATAAGGTCTATGTGCATTCAAGAAAGTCTTTTTAATGATAGCTAAAGAAAGATTGTGCAAATTAAAATAATTATGATATTAAAGTAGGCAGAAAGTAGTCCTTTTCAAAGTTTAATGTAAAGCAAAGGTAATAATAAAGTTATTGTTTTTAAAAAATAGTTAATAACATTTAATCTTTCATTATCTTAAAAGAACACAAACAAAAGATAGTAATAAGGTCAACAAGGTGTTACAAAGTCTATTGAGCTAAATTATATAAGAAACAACAATAACTTTTGATTAATACATTATAATTTGATAAGGTAATAATAAGGTTAATTATTAAAAAAATGTTAACTTAATGAAATCTAACTTTTTTAATTTCATATGATATAAATAGAGCAAAGTCATCAATGAAGCCCATAGGGATAAAAAAAACTTATTTTAATGACCATTAAAGAAATATGATTTCTTTGTGTAAGTTAAAATAATAATAATAATAAAGTAAGCATTAGGTAATCATTTTTAATATTTGATTTAAGTAATGAGTTCTATTTTTTAAAAAAAAATTGTTTATGAAACTTGATATTTTATTTCTATAAAATTGCAAATAAAAGATAATAATAATTGGAAAATAATGTGTTTAGATCAATCGATTTAAATTTTACAGAAAAATAATAACCCTTAAGGTAATAATAGGACCAATTATCTAAAAATATTAACTTAACAAAATCTAAGTTTCTATTCTTTAATTTCGAATGACTAAAGTAGAGCAAAGGTATAAATGAAGTCCATAGGCATTCAAGAAAATCATTTTTATAAGGTTAATTTTCTAAAAAAAAAAGATTGTTAATAAATATTAATTTTTTATTTAAAAAAAAACACAAAAGAAAGGTAGTAATAAGGTCAACATTGTGATAAAGTCAATGGAAGTAAATTATATAAAAAGTTGATTAGTATATTATAATTTTATAAGGTGATAATAAGGTTAATTTTCAAAAAGTGTTGACATAATGAAATCTTTTTTTTCTTTTCATTTGAAATGATTGAAGTGGAGCAAAGGTACTAATATAGACCTTCGGCATTTAAAAAAATTAGTTTTTTAATGATAGTTAAAGAAAGATGATTTGCTTGTGTAAATTCAAATAATGATAATAAAGCAGGTAAAAGGTAAATATTTTAAAATTTGATGTAAATGAAAGGTAATAGAAAAAATTTACCCGATTCCTTTTTAAGAAAAAACGGTCAATATTCAAAAGGAACAGTTAATAAAATTTAATCATTAATTATCTTATAAAATAAAAAATAAAAAATAATAATAACGTCAATATAATGTGATTAGATCAACTAAAAAAACAAAGTGAATTGAATTAAATTATAAAAAATAATTTACTGATTAGTATATTGTAATTCTATAAGGTAATAATAAGGTTAATTATTAAAAAATGTTGATTGTGTGAAATCTTTTTTTTTCTTTTTTTCATTTTAAATGATTGAAGTTTAGCAAAAGTATTAATAAAACCCTTGGACATTCAAAAAAAATTAATTTTTTAATGATAGTTAAAGAAAGATGATTTTCTTGTGTAAATTAAAATATTAATAACACAGTAGGCAAAAGGTAATCATTTTCAAAATTGATGTAAATCAATGGTAATAATAAGGTCAATATTCCAAGAGAAATAATTAATGAAATTTAATCTTCAATTGTCTTTATAAGTTTGCAAATAAAAGATGAGCATAATGTCAATATAATGTGATTAGATCAACTGAAAAACAAAGTATAGGTATTAACAAAGCCCATTAGCAATCAAAAATATATATTTAATGATGGCTAATAGCAATTGATCTTCTTGTATAAATCAAAATTTTAATGATAATAAAACAGATAGAAAGTAATCATTTTTCAAATTTGATGTAAATGGGAAGGTAATGATAAGGTCCATTTTTCAAAAATAGCTAATAAATTTAATCTTTCATTATTTGAAGAAAATACGAACAAAAGGTGATAATAAGTTCGACGTGAAAATGTTTTGAAAGATAGCTAAAGAAAGGTTGTGTAAATTAAAATAACAATGATGCTAAAGTAGGGAGAAAGTAATTATTTTCAAAGTTTGATGTAAAGGGAAGGCAGTAATAAGGTCATTGTTCTAAAAAATAATAGCTAAAAAATTTAATCCTTCGATATCTTAAGAGAAAACACAAACAAAAGGTAGTAATTTAATAGAAAGAGAAGATTAAATTAAAAAAATAAAGATTAAATAAGTCTCGCCTCTCTTAGACTTAGAGAGGGAATGAATAAGCTTTTTTTTAAGATTACTGTCGATGTCGAAGAAAGAGCAAACTCTAAATAAAATAGTGAATTTGATGGAATATTAGATCTTTTTTATTTTTTATACTGGGACTCGTCTTTATCACACTTCCTTTCTTTGTTTTCCAAGAAAATTAGATCATTAAAAAAAAGGAATTTAGAATTGAACTTTTTCCCTTTTTTCTATTTCGTTTCTATTATTTGTTTGGCTTTATTTATAAACTTGGAAACAATGGAAGTGGAAAAGCAGTCAGATGATACTTCATCAGATGATTGTACAAGGAAGGCGGTAGGTTATAGAAAAGAAAGAGTATAAAAGAATATTAAATGATAAATAAGGCAAAGGAATTCTTTTGATTTGATCAGGAATCAATTTTTTTTATTCGATGTGGATAAAAGATCTTCCTATGTTATACTATTCAATTCTCGACGATGAATCGATTTGATAGCTCAGATATTGTTATTCATGATATTGATCCAATTCGATATCATCGAAATATAATTCATCCCATTGAATTTTCAAGCGAAAGATTTATCATCTCTATGGGATTAAATCCCGAGGTATTGCGAAGCAAAAAAAACGAAAGGATGAAATTATGGAAGTAAATATTCTCGCATTTATTGCTACTGCACTCTTCATTCTCGTTCCTACTGCTTTTTTACTTATAATTTACGTAAAAACGGTCAGTCAAAGTGATTAATTTGAATGAAACTTGACTATCAATGACAAAAAGGATTTCAATTTCGCGTCTTAAATGAAACTAGAATCCGCAGTCTTCTATGAGGCCAGATAGTATGGTAGAAAGAAAGATTCATCTATTTCTTTCTATCATACTATCTATTATTGTTATTGTAATGTATAAAGTTTTAATGTATAAAGATACAAGTTTAATATCTTAATATAGAGCAAGCTACAATATCTATCTTCATAGATTATGTATCTTTATTTTCATAGATGGCGATATCAATTAAATATTATATGTAATGTACATAGTATTTCAATTTCATTTCTTTGCTTGATCTATTTGATTTGCTTTGGGTTGATTCCAATCAATCTGAAATAATCGAAAGGCAAGTCGTACTCTTATGATTTTCTAATTCCTAAATTTCTAATTGTTTTCAATATGAATCCCGGCATCTATCAAAAGAATCAAATTAATGGCCAATGGCCGAGATATCGCATATTTTAATAATAAATAAAATCAAGTAATTTAATTTTAGCATTCTAATTGATTGAGCAGTTGACAGATGATCCAAATCCAAGGAGTTCGATGGTAACTTCTTCGGATTTGGAAAAGGGGTACCCCGCTTTAACCTTTGAGCCCTGATATAAAAATATAAAATGAGTCAATAAAACATAGCATAAATCACATTTCTAAACTAATAAAACAAGTAGTAAGTGCGCAATATGTGACTCAACCAAGGTAAGATCTTTTTTTTTTTGAATACAAGAACCACTTTTTTATCTTTGTTTGAACAGTAAAGAGGGGAATAAAAACAAATAAATAAAAAGTAAAATAAAAAGGGGTCCGTTGCCCCTCATTGTCCATATATCACTCTGGTAAGAGCCGGTTCATCGAATCCTACCATCCGTATCCCTTTTACGTGCTTTCGAAATCCCTTTTACGTACTTTCGAAATATGAACATGGGAATTATTGAAATATTTATTTGATTTTGATTGAAAAGAAAAGGTAATATTCATATATATTATTCATAGAATACATTACTCCACTAGAATCCAATAGAATAGAATTTAGAAACGAAAACATTTTTTTTTTCATTTTTAAATTTAATTCATTAAAAAAAATGAATTAAATTTAATAGTAAAAAAGGCTTTGCAGAACAATCTAGAAAACAATTGATACAGTTTGATTCCTTAACTCAATTAGTAGTACCTCTAGAGTCCACTTCTTCCCCATACTACGAGTGAAAGGGAAAATGTAAAGACTACCATTAAAGCAGCCCAAGCGAGACTTACTATATCCATGTGAATTATGTCCCCTATTTCTATGAATATGAAGAAATTATTCCATTATTGTTCACTAATAATAGTGAAATCACTGGTGCAGAGTCAAAAAAAAAAGTGATTCTGACCCAACACTATTGATGAAATACTCCAAAAAATCCGCTTATAACAAGTTCTTATATGATTTATAGTGGAATCGGTAAAGATTAAGCACAAGCAAACTACGTACGTAGTAAGACTTTTGGAAGTATCAAAGGAATGTTATTAACATGTAGAAATAATAAGACTTATTCTTTTGCCCTTTTTTTTGTTGCCCTTCATTAAGTAAAAGTCAATTATCCATCTAATCTAATATTGATTGAATGCCTGAGCACTCCGAGACTCTCATGAGTCTGTATACAAAGTTTCTTCCGTCCTTTACACAACTATTAATTAGATTCCCCCTCTGGCTATCCAATCTAATTCAAGACTCAGTCAGTAGATCCTACATTAGTAGTGGAAAGGCTATCATATCAGGATTTACCGATTCCCTTCCACTTTCCACTACTCTAAGCTTTCCTTGAATCCTAGACGCAAGAATTTACAACACTTTAGAGAACCTCCATAGGTTTAGAATCAAAAAAGTATCAAGAGTCTTTTTCCCACGCTTGCTTTTGCTGGGGAAAATTAGGCGAGTTATATCAGCAAAACAAAAAAGAATAGGGGATTTGGAGTCTTTTGTTGATCAGGCGACACCCGGATTTGAACTGGGGAAAAAGGATTTGCAGTCCCCCGCCTTACCGCTCGGCCATGCCGCCAAAACGATACAAACTAGATGAAAATCTTCCCTTCTATTGAAAAAACAAAATGTGGATTTTCAGTCACAAAAGCCAAAATTCAGGACAAATTGGAACCATTAACTATTGACTGTAAATTTATGAACCATTCTTGGATTTGAATTTCAAATTGTCTTTCCCTAATGATATAAGAAAATCCAAATGGATATATAACTAATCAGTATTGATTTTTTTTTTCAATTTTCAATAAAAATGAAAAAATCCTTCTCAATTTCAATTATAACAGTAATTATGAGTATATGTAAACCCAAGAGCATAAGTTGGTATATAACTATAGCTATCTAATGGGGTATTTTATCTGTATAGGATACCTATAGGAAATTATCAAGAAATTATCGTGCTTCAATTTTGCATTGAATAGATTGAAGAGAAAATAGAATTTTTGATAGAGCACGGCATGTGCTGTCCCGAATAGAACTGTAATGCAATAAAGGAAGAAAGAGAGACGTATATATCTGCACATTTTATTTTAATAAAAAAAAGAAATACAAGCTTTCTTATGCACTTCAACGATATTCTAAAAATTCTACGAAAAAAATAGAATAGGTAAAAAGATTTCTCTTCTCTGCGAATCATTTTTTGAACAATGGAATACACGAAAAAGCCAAGTGCTAGAAAAATCAACTTTATATTTATTGTTTCTGATTATTATGTCTTTATCTTTGCAAACAGATCAAATCATGAATACATTTATTTTTCTGGTATCCAATCGGATTGGAATATGTAATATCATAATAATGGTAGAAATTGAATTACTTTTCTTGATATTCTATACAAAACTCCATGAGTCTAATTGGCATTTATCAATTCTTTTCCATTTGTATCTTTCTGTTATAAATTCTAATTTGAGTATAATCTTTATTCCTCCATTCCTACGTATTTCATACATTACATATATATATATGGAGTTGGGTAAAATTTCATGTGATTTAGTAAACAGAATATAAATTCCATTATTGCTAGATCGAATCATATTCATATGATTCGATAAAGAATGAGAAATGGGATTTTTTGATAAATGGGAAATTTAAAAAAAAATGCTCGGGGATGGAAATGAGGGAATGTCTACAATACCTGAGTTTAATCAGATCCAATTTGAAGGATTTTGTAGGTTTATTGATCAGGGCTTAAAAGAAGAACTTTATAAGTTTCCAAAAATGGAAGATACAGATCAAGAAATTGAATTTCAATTATTTGTGGAAACATATCAATTGGTAGAACCGTTGATAAAAGAAAGA